>LN902847.1:4165799-4765799 GCA_000469725.3 Echinococcus multilocularis | reverse complement strand
TTTATTAACCTTTTTATTCCCGTGTACCGCCAAAATGCAGCCGTGAAGGGTGATGGGTCCAGTAAAAGAGTTATTGCAATACTGATGGATAAATCATTTTCTCAACAGCAATGCAGTTTAAAGCTAAAAAATATGACTTGGATATATTTTCAAGGGATGTGTGAAATGCAAAATGTGGCAGTTTAGCGGCGTCGTGGCGTGTGTGGTTTATCCAGTTGAAATCATTTAACATCTAACATATCAGGAAATTGAAAAAAACATGTAGTGCTATTTTGACAAGAAGTTTCCCGCATTGCTGGAACAATGATTCCAACTTTTTAAAAGTGGCAGAAGTTAAATTTTGCCTAATAAGGACTGATTGGCTCACTCAGTTACATGTTAGAAGTGTAAATGCTTAACTTCCAGCGAAAAGTAAACGCTTTTGCGCAATGTGGACAATTGAAATGGCTTTTATGCAGAAAAGTAGGTGAATTAATGGTATTAGCTAAGAATCTCGGCAAACTTCAATAAATTGTTGAAATGGGTCAAATAAAATCGGCTGTGTCTAAAACCGAGTTAGCACAATTTGGCAGACACATTTTTATCAAAAGAATCGCAAGAAATGCCTCAATTGTAGTTGTTCATCAAATTTATTTTGTATTGCTTGCATGTGATGGAGAGCAACATTTTCAGTTTAAATAACAAAACATAAGCAGTGGAGGAAATTCATTTCATTTCAATTTACAGACTCGAAACATCCTCTATCATGGATGGAGGGTACTACTTTCCATGTTTTCTTTTTTAACCAAGTGTATTTTCTTACAAAAAGCTCTAGTAAACGCAAACAACGCTCTAATTTCATAAAAAAACTTTTGCGTGCCTTTTACACTGGCTCACTTAAACAACGGAATGCCAACTTTACAGCATTTCAGGCAAGATTTTCTACCCATATAAAGTAGGACTTTCAAATCCACAATGTATAATGACCACTACAAAACATTATACGTTAGTAACTCGTATTAATAACACATGCGGCCGCCTCTTCTTCTGCATGGCTTACAAAATATCTTAGATGCAGAGGTAAAGTAAAACCGGTTTGTTGGTTCACTGACTAGTCATAAACGTGACAACACCTAGTAGTCCAACATGTGATGAATGACGCTGATGTCCTTCCTACTTAATATGTGGCACTAAGGAACACAGTTAAAATATTTATAAACCTTAACACGTATCGGGGCAGTCTTTGCATTATACAGCATGACTGCCATTAACTTTGAGACGCAACACATTTTGTTGAAAAATGCATTAGCACCTTGGATCATGGGACGGCTGCGAATTACAAAATACCTCTAGATGTCCTTCAATAGTATGATTCATTTTTTCCCTGTAGCACGATGTATGCTACATCAAAAGAAAGAGTATTGTCTACTTACCATGTTAGAAATGCTTCATGTGTTGCAATACGTGCTTACATTTGGAAAACGGCCTTCCGCATTTACGACATCGGAAGGGATCTTGACCTAGCAGATGACAAATATGTAAATGAGGGAATGGTGCACTTAAGTACACTAATAAAAGAAATTAATTTCTCCTAGAGGCTGTTTTTTGTTTATTTATATTGATTTAAATGAATGCAAAGTTGGAATGTAACAAAATAATATGAAAAAATATGGGGACAGTGGAGAAAGTATGCATTTTGCGGTAGAAACTGACATGATTTTTTGAAGGAATGAGGATAAATTAGTTAGCGATACCATGTTTCGTAGGTTTTTCCAAGAAAAGCAGTCAAAGTTAGCACGCATCGAAATGAAGTTGAACGAAACTTATTAAGGCTTCGTCACTACTAAACAAAAGTCTCTTTCTTAAAGAAATGCAGTTTGGCCAAATAGGATGCTTTTTTCTTTAAATCTTTACTCTAACTCAGTTATCGTAGTCTAATTTAGTAAGGCTAAAACAATAAATATTCCGCATCGCTTCATTAAAAGCACTTGTGCATGTCACACTTCACTGGGGATGCCTTCACATTTTATTGCTAACATTGAAGTTATCAATCATTGTAATGTCTACATCGGGCCAATTTCAAATAAAAATTGCTATTTTATCAGTAAGGTAACCATTAAAATCATTACCTTCATTCAGCTATATGATTATGAAAATCGCTTGGTTGTTTTGAATTAAAATAAAGAAGTACTATTTTACAAAAAAACAAAGTGCCATCAATGATACAATTCATTTTGTATGAAACAGTAAGTTCACGCCAATAAGAATAAACAAGTGGTATCGATGACCAGTTCTACTAAACATCAATATTTGTCAAACAAAAAACGAAATATGGAGAGAAGGAGAAACAAACTAGGAATTTGTGGTTTTGTATACACTTTTAAGAGAAAGCAAAATCCATCCATAGTTCCCATTAGAATGATTACTGGCTGATAGAAGTGTTACCACAAATTTCCACTCAGTTTAATAATCATTGAACACCGGTTAAAGATACTACTTTTTTAAGCAAGAAGAGGTCCGTTTGGAAGCAGTACGAGTGTTCTTGAGTGCAGACTACTAACGTGACCCTCAGTTAAGAAGCCTTCTTACATTTAACCTCTTCTGACAGCTTTTTTCGGGCTTGAAGTAGAGCTAAACCCATCGATCTTTCAATGCAGGTCATGATTTGTTAATAAACCATTTCATATATAAACCACAGGATTTTTATATTGTAACTTATTGTGTTTAGTCGAGGTATGTAGTATAAAAGGATAGTTGAAAAGGCCATCGCCGAATTTACCATTCCTTCCGTTTATATTAGTGGTATAGGCGCGAATAGTTTGTCCATGGAATGTACAGCTAAAATTGGAAGAATGGGACCTTTTGGGGCTAATGTCCGTACATCTATCTGTCTCTCTGTCCACCTACAATCTATCAATCTCAAACATCTACATTAACCAAAAGAAGGAGATAGCCATAGGTAAGACAACAGACGTAAACCGAGACGGAGTAACCTAAATATGGACAACAGTGCGGATAGAGTGTTTAATAGACAGGTTTTCTTCCTGTTGATTAATACTAAGAGCTTGTAGAATCTATGGTCCTATAATTCGCATTTAGACTGAAAAAACAGCTGGTGTTAGTTCACTTTGAAATAGAAACAAATAAATATGAAAGCCTTCTTTTACTGTTTTACTTAACTAAATAGTCAGAAGCAACTGTAATGGTTTTACTAAAAGATAAAAAAAGTGTTTTTGCTATTTTTGCTGTTCTTATTTTATTTATTACATACGAAGTGCTGGTGTCACTGAAGGCTAGAGTAGTGGACAAAATTTAGCTTTCGCATTGCAATTGCTTTAATTGCCGTGGTTTAAGGTATTCATTTAAATTTTTTCTTCTGCCTTCCTTTCATATCGTATTGGCCATCTTTAGCCACCTCAAACTCCCTCTATCTATTAAAGCATTATTTTTTGTAATATAAGGCATCATACATCTCAAAACTATCAACAAAATTTGAATTTAGCAAACAAAAGGGGCCGGTCATTAGGAGACGGCAGAATACCAATTCTGAAGGCATTGAGTGTTAATGCTGGTTAAGAAGTACCCACTGGTTAATAGCTGCCTTGAAGAAGCAAAGGGTTCATAAAAGAGTGGAGGTTAGGTGATGTCTGCTAGACCAGCGATTCAGCATAAGTGAATGTACCGCATCGCATTGCTAAACACCATCTCTTGTTGCAAGGTGATGAAAGTGGCGGCCTTTAATCGCAGCAGAACCTCCAAAATCCCAGTAGTTGCGGTAGTCATGCGCACCTGACTCACGAATGTTGGTGCTACACCAACGCCTAGACAGAGTAGCTGAATGGACGAGGGACTTCTGCATCAATATTTTGCCATCGACCCTCTAATATGCCACCATGATGTTGGACGAACCGTAAAGAAGAGCCAAAACCACGTGCTTAGACTAAAATGTCGTGGGCGCGAAGCAAGTGAAAGCTACTTTGCTCTTTTGTATTAGCTTCACTGCTTATGGGTTGCAGGACATTTTACTACCTACCCTCTCAACTTTTAAGCAATCCAGAGTTGTGCAGACACTTGTGTTTCCACAGACTGCGCAGTTCAGTCTCAACTATTGGACTGACCGGCCTCCTCAAGGTGCTGCATTTTGATCAACGAAATGGAAATCCTCAAATCTGGATTGCAACCGATGATTTTTTTTAGGAATAAACTTAGTGTTTCAGAGTATAAGCACCGGTTCAGGATGTCAATGGACCGATGTCTTAAGCAGAAACCTTCACCTTAAACTGCCTTCTTAAGTAAGAGACCGTGGGAATTCGCTTTTGCCATTGTTTCATCAGAAATCCAGTTTTTATTAACATCATTTTGGCTCATCAAAAGCTGATATATTGTAGTCCACGCCCAAATGTAGTGAAATTTTTATGTCCATCGCCCTCATGTTCATTATTGGAGGCTCTAAGTGAACTTAATGGATAAACGGGAGAATGTTCAGGTAGGGCTCACTTTTGTTTCATTGAAACTTTTAGAAGAAGGAATTGAAACAAGAAAACACTGTATTGTGCTAGCAGAAACGCCGAACCTCCATTTACTTACTGGTAGTAAGTAACGAAATATAAGATTGCCATCAGTTACATTAGGGCATGTGTGGTGAGAAACCGTACTTTGGTTTCAAACTAAATATAAGAAGCGTAAAGCAATCCAAAATTGACTTGCTCGCGGACCAAGGGCTTTTAACTTTAAAAGTCTTCCATGTTGGCGCAGCAATAGGGAGGTTTATCCATTCCTAATGCTGAAGGAACACTACTGCTCACTGTGCTGTTACTCATCTTCATGGTGCTTCTTACGGTTACACGAAGCAGGTAAAGGGACTACAGAGGAGTAGAGAACACGTGAGTTTGAGTAATATAAAGGGAAACATTAACTGATTGTTTGAGTAGTGCAAGCGTCATTGAAGCAGCAAGTCGGAAACATTGGGAAAACTCACAATGAGATATCCACCAAATAATTATTAACCAGGCGACTTCGAAAGATAAATCATTCCTAGAAGGAGTTGACAGCTCTCGAAATGGACCCTTCAACGTGAGAGCGTCAGACTAACTAACAAAAACTCTCTATTTCCGTGCTTCATCTTTAAGGTTGAGTTTAAAAGCTCCATTCACTTGTCCAGTCAGTAACATCACAAATATGTGTTGTGCTTCCATGCTTTATCTTAAATTTGATTTATATACAGTGCATGTGGAATTCAACTATATTTCAGACCGCAGACCCCTATTTTTTCGTGTCGTATTTTAGCCTCTGTATAACCGGGCAAGTGAAAATGCCTTGTTGTGCCTTTATCGGTTTAAAAACCTTCTACGTTAAATTTATTTAGACACCGAGTCCTTAGTCGAACGTAAATCCCTAGAATGCATTATTCACCTCACTACTTTTATGGAGTTAAAAGTGCTTTAGGTTTAAAAACGTCACATCATGTTTCTTTGTGCAAAAAAAAATTATAATGTGGGCTTAGTTTTGCAGAGTACTTAAAACATAAAGGTCAAATTTTATGCCAAACCTAATAAGTGGCTTTTTGTCTCTTTATTTCGAATTGTAGTTTATCCAAAGTGGCCAGACAAAAAGTAGTGATTTGAGGCAATATTCAATCCCTTGGGATGAAATCGGCATTACTTCTAAATCTGCGTCTATGAAAGAACAAAGCATAGTGAAGTTAATAGAAACAATGGCAAGTTGTTTATTATACTTGATCCATTCGGTCACTTCTGCGTGAAATTCAAATTATCAAGTGGGAAATTTTTGAAGTTATTGAGCCAACGAATACATTGTTTATTTCCAGCCACCTCTTACTCACCATCCACTCCATGCTTCTGAAAAATGCACTACTCAACTTCCAAGAGTCTACCTTGTGTGTGTTTGTACCTGTAAGAAAACTCAAGGATCAGAAGCGCTCAAAACTGGAGAATCAGTGGAATGAAAATTGTATTATATGAAAACCGTGTAAAGCCTTATTCGCTTTCATAATGTTTCTTCATCACTATCATCCTTCGTATTTCCTCGAGGTTATTTTTCTAAGTGGTGATCATCGGCTTTTATTTGTTCTCGCAGCATCCATTGACATGTCATGTAGAAAGCTGGGAAATAAGATAAAGATAATGGCAGAGGTAAGCAGACTTTTAGTTAGTTACACAGATATTACTGAAATGGTTTGCTCAAGTTTTTTTTAAGGTTATTATTTGTCGCAGGCTGGCTGATTCAGTGGCATGCACGCACTCGAGACCGTTGTTTGGTGTCTGGAACATTTTCGCTTAGACTAGTTTAACTCACGGCTCATCCACTAGCCAGCATAAGTAGTAATGAGATACTCTTGGTCCTACGATGGCAGTTTTAAACTACCAATTTAGAGGTCTTAATTCCCCTCAAAAGCAAGGCATTGAGACAGATCAATTTTTGTCGCAGACAGATTTTTTAGGCATTAATTACAAAAATCTCTCTAGATAGATCAATGTCAATCAGATTTGTATTCCTTAACTCTGACTCCTGCTTATAGATCTGAGATTTCGATATCTGGTGGAACATGGAGGAGGCATATCAAACTTAAAATATCACGCTTGCCAATTTCCTAATTATGTCTTTTCTCTCAGTATTGTCTGAACTTCAGGTGATGTGACACATTGGCAGAAAGCTTTAAATCCAAACTAGCGATTTAACTCCAACTAATCACCAATCTTAGCTTTTAACAGAGGTTTTTGGAAGTAATGTGAGCCATTGAAATATTGCTAAAAGGAATATTTTGCCCAACTGCACTTACAATAGAAGTACATTTTTCTGTTAGATAAGGTACTAGTATTTCTGCAGAAATGTAAAAATCGAGTCTTTTTACCGAGTGAAATGATACGGCAGTAAAATTTGTTTTAAATGGCTTTCTACCTCATTCAATTCAGTACATATGCATAAAATGGGTGCTGTGAGGTGAATGGTGTGAATGATGTAAATTCGTCTCTCGGCAAACTGCAAAATAACTACCCCTTCGGGTACCAAGGCAATTAAGGGTGTATTGACACTATGGGTCCTCTGACAACCATCGAGATTGACAATCGGTGAATCATTGCTATGATAGGCTACATCACAAACACGACCACAGTAAAACTCATAAAGATACCGGATGCTAAAACAGTTACTTCTTCTTTATTTATTTACTAAATTTGTCAACATGGAGTAATCATAACGGTGCATGAGGATCAAGGCACTGATTTCTAAAGTCGACCCTTTTCTGAAACATGCAAAATTTTGGGGTTTTAAAGACATGCACGTCACTTGGACATCCTCTAGGTAATAAAGAGATAGAAAGGGCGAATTGAAGTCTGACTGTAACATGAGGGCTATCCCTAAGAATGCACAACTGGAAGACAGGGATTAAGACCTTGGACGATTTAGTGCCACTTTGGGCACGGAGCTGCAGTCCAGATATTAGGCATTTTGCTACTGTCCATGATGCCAATAGTTTGTGAATAAAGAGTAGGTGTAGATATTGTTCTACCAAACACGGAAGTAGTAACTTACATTGCACCAAGATGCGTGCAGAGATTAAAAGAAAGCTCCTAGGCCAAGACTGCCACCTGGAATATACCGTGATCTTCATTATTCGCGAAGCGAAGCTGCCTTTTGAGTGAAGAATGTCACCTCATCAACAATCTACCTGGACTTACTAAGTAGTTCCGTACTCAACCAATAACCGGTCATCAATATATAATGTCCTTGTGCAAAGGTACATCATGTGTTGTGTATGAGGACGAAGTGCACAAACATGCTCAGAGGGCACCCATGAGGAGAATTTCAAGGACTGTGCTCAAGAAGGCAAGGGGACTATGCTCAGTAATCCCTAATCTCGTTAAAGATCAGACATCATCCACTTCCAAGGAAGAAGTGTACCATAAACACTACACTCCGTCCATAACATTACCAAAAAGTATTCCCGCCTATTCAATCTACTAGTTTAAAAGGAGTGAAGACCGCGACGGAAGGAATAAACACCTAATCCATAAGCGAATTACTTGTGGCACCAAATTCAGTGGAAAAATATGCTTACCACTGCACTCCTGATGGTTTACATAGATTTGGGTATTAAGCTTGTCGATCTTCTATGCCTAAATTTTTTGAAAGAATGAGGACAAAGTGTTGATGGCATACGATATTCAGCGGCGATGCCTGCAAATTCGAGAAAACTTTTCTTCTCAAACAGTATTTATTTTTTCACCTTTTAGTCTGCTAACTCTGTGATTTTCCAGACAATTTTACTTGATTGCGGACTTTTAATTACTACAGGTCGTTGTACTCCCATTTACTTCCCCCCTTATTCTCATACACGATGCTGAACAGATAACCACCTCATGGCTGAGGTCATTCAACGCTAAAATAACGCGTAAATGGGAAAGCCCATCAACCAGGAAAGAGTCCGCCATTTGAACAATTAGTCATTTGGTTGTTGGGTTTGTACGCGCTGTCGCACCCTTTTTTTCGCGTTCGTGCACGGCGGCAGAAGGGATACCTTCAGAAACGAATAGAGGGCTGATGGCAAATGCTAATCGATGGGGAAAAAAGGTGTTTTCGGTGCAGTTTCATGTGAAGGGAAAGGAGAGAGGGATGCATGTTTCGCGAATGGCGTCTTGACCAACTGCGCTGGCAAAGTGCTTGTCACGACTTCGAGGTAGTAGATGACGCATACCGCGGTGATACCGAGATATCGTCCAACGGCTGAATTCTAAGGGAGTCAACACACATCAATCTCCTCTCAGACTAGCTGAAGTCAACCTAATCTGAAAAAGCATTCCAGCCTGCTTAAATAACGCTTGGGCAAATGTAAGAAAAAGAAAACTACCTCCCAAGGCACAAGGTCAACAACACTACATATAGCAAAATGCACAGTCCGTAGGAAGTGGTGTTAAATAAAGGATAAATTAGAAACCAGGAGCACGGGTAGAGAAGAAAGATACTTACTTAAATGGACAGAGAAAGAAGTCAGCAGCAGCAGAAGTCAGCAGGCATGCGCAGAAGGCGAATGGTAGTGAGGATTCAAGATCTACGAGGGGATACTCATAGGTGGTGGAGGCTTGGCGAAACACGGAATATAGTGATGTCTGAATGATCGCTGAGGCACATTTAGCTGACCTTAAACAGCAGTGCGTGTCAAGTCAGATTCGCTGCAAGAGTTAGGATTAGGGTTGAAGTATCCTTACATAGACGGATATAGACAGGTGTGGCATGGGTCTGCCATTCCATCGTTCAACTAGTCACAGCGCACAGGCTTGCACACCCAAATGCGTTGGAGACCAACTACCTGGACTTTTATTAGAGTTACGGCCTTTTCAGTGACCATCTACTCGAACATTTGTGTGAAGAAAGGAAGGCAAGAAAGAATGGAAGGTGTAGTGAGCCAAAGTGCCTACCATCCTAACAGTCTTCCTTACTGGCTGTCCTTCACTCCAACAGCCTTTTCATTGTCTTAATGGGCAAGTAGACCAGTGGTAGTTAGATGGAAATGGAGAGGAAGGAAACACAAGGAATGCGGCATTTAAGCCGCACAGAAGGATACCGAGGTTCTACTTCTTTTACCACGTAACGTACATTGAGAGGCTGAACCCAACTAGAAAGGGAAGCGTAAATGTGCCGAAAAGAAATGCAGTTCCACTTACACAAAGCTTGCCACTCCATGTGTTAGACATTGGCACAGCAGTCACACCGTCCTTTGCTTCGGTATCTACCAGCGTAATCCATAAGTGCCTGCTCAACGCTTTCGCATTTCATTCACAGTCGACTTCTTCTGCCAGCGACTCTGATCTCTTATTTTCATCTCAAGGAGCACTTAGTTCCTTCAAGCTTCAATTAACATTTCTGAATAGAACATGAACCTGACGCGGAAACACCAGCAATTCAGCACCAAAAGGTGGTCAGTGTAATGCCAGAGCTTCACCATCAAGTGCAACCGGATGCCTGCAGTATTTAAACTGTTTGAGTGGCCTCAACTTTTATTGGTTATATGCACACTTTCACCATATCGCGGAGAAGGTGAGCACCACTGGCTCCCCAAAGTACGATTAGAACTAAGCAATCTAGTGGTAGCCTAGACTAGGAAAGCAAAGCTTCGGAAATTTTGAAAATACAGGAATTGAAAAATAGGAACAAAAATATATTCTGGGTGTTATGAGCGCCTTCAGAGTTCGTAATTTGTCCATACACATTTTTTATTCTATCGAGGGCATTTAAGCATTAACAAACGCTCAGCTTTCAATACTCTAGTTTGTGCAAACTGACGACAACCTGAGATGGAAATGTGAGAGTCTGCCCTCAAATTTGGTGATACGACTGACCCATCGGAAACGCCACAAGAAGGATCAGATCACAAATGCCTCAGGCTAGCATTAATGGTCTTCAGTCAGTAACTGGAGTATTACTTTTTACAAAGAATAAAATCGCATTTGGCATAGTGTACCTACTTAATTTCTGAAAGCGTCTAATTATCTAAAACAAGTTTTTCACAGACTGACAGGCAGGCACACAGAGTTATCTTGAATAAGAGTTCACCTTTTCTTTGTTTGCCTCAGAATCAATACCTACTAAATGGCTTGAAGAGTCTGTGTGCACACTATTTATCTAAAGGGGTTTCAGTCAGCTTAGCCCGAAGCACAAGCACACTTCACTTACAAATCCATCAGTACTAGTTCTTCTCTGCACTGTTTGACTAAATACCGCCTTGTCATCTTGGATTTTAGTCAGTTGGAAGTACTGCACTTGTTAAGTAATAGCGCATCAGAGGGTATATAAGTAATAAAACCATCAAAGTGGCAAATAAACTAAATTTATGGAGAGGTATGCAATGGAGGCTGCACAGATGTCAATGGCTTATTATCTGCTCCAAATCAGGGGCAGCAGTTAAAATGGATGAAAATTTGTGATCCATGACAATGTGCGGCGCCGCGCGTGTATAGCGGAAGAAATTGTGGAAAAACTAGACACTAGCTCACGACAGCCAGAAGGCCAAAATTCTTTAGAAATGCGTAAATTCCTGAAGCCTGGAATGACATCACAGGTGGATGAATGGTTAGATAGGGAATTTTACTGCCCCATAGTGCATGATAATACTGAAAGAAGGGACCTAGTATAGCTACAGAAACCTTCGGTGCCACCTAAAATTCACTGCAACTTCCACCAACAAACTGCCTTGTGTAAGCTATACAACTTTGTTTGTAAAGTGCGATCGTGTAAAGTCACATCGCTTGCCGGACATGGTGACAAATTTCACGTACTTAAAGAATAATCAGGCCACCGGTAGTGGCATTGACAGAGAATAATCATTAAGGGAGAACCAAAATTGGTGCTAAAAAAAAACCAGAGGCTACATAATACGTTTTTGTTTTTAGCAAACAAAATAGAACATCATCTGCTCCGAGGAAAAAATGTACCCTAACCATACTTAACTCTGATTACTCTACCCCGTTGAAGGCATTACCTACTTAATTTACTAGTTTGAAAGGAATGATGACTGAACCTACCACTTCTTGTACTGTGGGTGATTTACACAGAGTTAATTGTTGAGTTTGTAAAGTTTTGCTCTCGAAAGTCCTCAAAGGAATGAAGAATATGTAGATGGAAAGTGATATCCCCTGGATATGCTTACAACCTCCAAAAACGTCCCTGTATCGATTTCTCACTTTCTTTTTTATAAATTTCCAACGCTTTGCCTTTTAAACCGTGAATTTTTTTAGAAGAGCTTATTTGATTGCAAATTTTTAAAATTGTAGGGAGTCCTACTCCTGTTCATTCCCTACTCATTGGCCCATGTTTAGCTGAGATATGCCGATTACGGACAGTTGACCACTTGAAGGTCGAGGTCATTTACCACCATATACACGCGCGATTGAAAGGGACACGAGCTCGAGTTAGCCTCTGCCATTTGGCCAATCGGTCGGTTGATTGGTCCATCATTTAGCTATAAGGACATAAAACTGTTGTGATATCTACTACACCGCATGCGTAGAATAACAGTAATCTTGCGAGTTTTGCTTCAACGTCTTCTGGCAATTAAAATACATCACAATTAAATTACCAATTAACTTAACTATAATTTTATTACCAATGTAATGTGCACTAGGATGTGGCGGACAGGAAAACCTATGGCTTGAAAGTTAAGAGCGAATGTGTTCTTTGCTGTTTTAATATGCTTGATCATCAGGCGGTAAGCAGCTCCTACCTCTACATAATGGGGCTCCTTTATCAAAACCGAAGGCTAAATAGCTACGTGTTAATGAAATTTACCAAGAGCAAGGGTAAAAAATGTATGATCATCGACATAAAAATTACAACTCAGAATTTTCCCTGAAAATGCAACCCATTTACATATACATTTATGCATATGTCCATGTTGTCATGGAGCAAGTCAGTTGACGATTCGTCGAAGATGAGCCTTGTGGGATGCACACCTGGGACTTTAATCCATGCATACAAGGCACGCCCGTCAATAAAATATCTGGCACTAGGTGGGAAACACATCGCATCAGCTTTGAATGCAATTGCGCCTAAATGGATGATGAGAAACTCTCATAATTCTTTCTAAGCTGTTGGCTGTGTAAAGGAAGCATTGCCTTACATATGCAGCGAAAAAATAAGTATTTGAGACTAAGCGAACGTGCGTGTAAGCGCCGCTGGGAGGAAAATAAAGCTCTGATCTACCCTTCTTTGCTATATCTCCCATGTTGCTGCCATGTTTTTACATTATACCTTCAGTAACGTGATAGCAATATCATTTTAGTGGAGAACCGCCATGCCTAAGCGCCGAAGTATGCTAGCATAATGCCTAATGCCTTGCAGCTCTGGCACTGAAAGGATGCAAAAGAGAACGCCGCACTTTTCTGGAACTTATATCCATAACATTAGTTGCCACAGCTCTTGTCCTCAACACTTTTCGCCAAAATAATGAAGCACTATCCTAAAGAAGTTTTGTGAAAAGAGCCTATATCAGGAGTGGCTCGGAGTGATTTCTGAGGCTTGCAAGATGCGGTAAACGCGAACCCACCTCCCAATCAGCCTGGAGGGGATAAGTCAGTGCAGCGCAGTTCCAAATGTTGCTGCAAAAGAAGCCACGGACATGAGAACTTCTAGTATACAAGCCGGCTATATGAAAGATTTCTTGCGTTTGGGGACACAAAGCGAGCCATTTAGCATCGGTATCTCGACAGCAGACCCTGCCCTACATCACCCTTAACTGCAAAATCAGCATTCGTGCTTCTTTTGCTTCAGTCCGTAATTGGACATAATCCTCCTTTAGTGGCACTCCAGCTTGAATTTGTCTCCTGCCAACATGCCGGTCTTTCCATTTACTAATTATTTTAGTAGTGTAAACTGGAAAGCCCCATTTTGAATTGCATTATGCACATTTTTGCAAGAGGTTGTGCTATTTTTCTTTACAGTTTTGCAGAAAACTTTCCGGAATATGTGTAACTAGTTAATCTGTTGTAAAAGTAATGTATTAATTGTTTAAATCAAATAATTCCCATGTTCCATAAATACACTTTGCATTATCTAGGAATAGGGAAGATTGTAATCACGTAATTTTCTGAAAAGAACGAGATCCACAATTGATTTCACAGACCATTATCTCCAATTACTTACATGCGATCTGACAAATCTGCCGCTTCATTAACTCGTTCCCCGTGCCAGGTCCCCTACTGTCCAGCTTTCCAACAAATCCACACTGTAAACTGCATACATGTGTGATTTTGCAGGAAGATGACTACTGAGCATCAGTCAGTAGCGTCAGCATTCTACAGTAGAATTGCAATGACTGCAAGGCGAGATCTTCTACCGGTTTATTTTGCGGCACAACGTAAGAAATTAGGCCTAATTTAAATCTTTAAGTCCTTTTACTAGTTAATGCAATCTTAGGTTAAGGGGATCTATGTTAATTACAAGTGCGATAACATATCACGCAGCAGATGTTCATTATATAGAGGCACGTAAACTGCACATCAATCATTGCAATGGTAGTGAGGCAAGTTTTTAGACAAGAATTTTGTTTGTTTTAACTTCAAACCCAACTCTTTAATGCATTGCATTGTGTAAGAATTTAGGTAGCAGATGAGTCAGTAGGGTGTCAGGACAAACAACATGCCATGCGGCTTTTGTAATCTTCGATAATTCAATGACAATTGAAACAAACCAAACTTGCTTTAAGAGAATAAAAAGGTAAGCCTGAAATTTTGTATAGTTTGGCTTGAAATGTCAAATAATGTTTTCCAGTGGCGCTTAGAAGCATGGTTTCTCGAAAAACTGCCTTACTTTTGCATTGAAGAGAACTACTAACCAAGGTAAAATGCCAATAAATTGTAGCACCAAACGGTGGATTCTATGGAGAAGGCAATAGGTGACTTAAGGGTGGATAAGAGTGGAGGAGGTGTGAAACGTCATCGTTGGATTTGAGTTAAACAAGCCTACTAATCTGAAGGAGGCAATGACGTTTGGTGCTGTGGTGCAGCAACCATTCCAATTGGATGTAGATGTGGCCTTAGGCAATTCATCAAATCACGCTACCGTCGTGCTAGGCAAGATGGAATCAAATACATCACTAATGAGCCCTCTGAAGGAGACTTTTATTTCGCCACTGTGACTGATGGCAAGCTATTATCTGTAAGAAAATCTAAGGATAAACTAACGGATAAAATGAGGAAGAAGGAATACACTGCTACGTTCTCTGTATTTGCTGACTAGCCTCCATCATATTATCACCTCTGGGTATTGACGGGACAGTCGACAACCGCATAATTATGCAGGGAATAGAATACATACTTGATAAATCAGGGTGCGACAAAACATAATTGAGTGATAGTAGGTTTTTTATCGTCTACCTGAGGATGTCTGAAACGCTAAATAGCATATTTATTTGCAGTCATTCCATAAATTCCAGTCAAAATATTTAAGCCATAGGCATTTATTTGCCTACCATTGACCACTAATAGGTCAAGATCATATAGAGTGCAACAAATGCATAAAGGTGATGGTCATGTGGGGCCCCAAATCCCTAGCAATCTTAGCAGGCTATACTTACGCACACGCTGTAAGATTACAGCACTTCCATAATCTGCTTTTTGAGGTGCCACCTCATTATTTCCCTGTTTCTTAGCTCGACACAGCCCAGACCAAGGCGTGTATGAAGGTGAAGTTTTTAGCAACCTCGTGCCCCAAGGAAAAATGATGCTTCACCTCTCATCATTTAAATAATGCAAAAATATTTTGAAACGTTTGTTGTTCGTTGTTTCAGTTAGCTATGGGCAAATTCCCAAGGACACGAGATTAGTGTTTGGTTAACGCCACCGAAATGCATTAAAACACCCACATAATTTCAATTTAATTTGCCTATCATGTTGCTATATTCCAATCCTGAATTCGGTTCTATTTAGAATTGAATTTATAACTTGACACGGAATAGATGTAACAGTTCTAGCCTAGTGGCATTAAATATGTGGCAGCGTTGTTTAGCATGCAGGAAAGTGATTATTTGATGGCAGAAACGACATAAGCTGATAAGCTGGTAAAGACTTCTGCAATTCCTAAAAATGTATTTACCTCTAATTTTTGTAAATTTGCTTTTGTTTGATTATGCCGAATAATGAGCTCATGCTTTACGCCTCATTTAACTCCCCACGAATGTTACCCACATGTTCTTTTTATCCACACCACGAAAAATCCTTCGTTGATGTCTAAACGAATACCCAATGCATACACATTGAATCGCAGCTAAAATGAATGAATTATAACTACGTGATCGTTCCTTTACGCCTTTCTATTCTTTCCTTTATCTAACTGTGGAATATTCAAGTTTGATCAAGTATAAAGCCAATAAATTAGACAGCTTGTCACGTTACAGGTCCAGGAGAATAAGTAACCGAAATACTTATCAACAAAAACTTGCCAGCTCAGTATCTTTGAACAAGCTGGAATGCGCTACAGATAATTGCGGCGACAGTGGTAAAGCTGCGCCCATACCTCCGTCAAAGATGATTTCTCAGACTGATCACTGAATTAAAACGTCGCAGAAAGCAAACAAGTTTAGTTCATAATTAGATCTGTATATACCCACTACGGAGGTGCTACTGCCTATTGTGTGCTCTACAAATCTCGAATTCTAGGTCCTACAAAATAGCCACCATTAGACCCGGCTCCAAGGTAATGAAATAGCTGTAGACCTTCAGGAAGGGCCATTTCTCAGCCTAGGAAAAAATAAATTGCCATTACACAATTCACAAATATTTTGCCTTTTTACTTCAAGGTGCTGTTTGGAAAATTTTTTTTCGAAAAAAATTAGAATAACTGCAGACGACACAGCAGTCAGGAATCTCAGCCATTAAGAGATGACACTTTAAATTAGGATGCAAAATTTGCTAATTTCAATCTTCCCATGCCGCTCATCCTGATTTTACCAGAGGATTGGTTTTGGTCAAAGCGGAGCGGCAACTGCAAGGGTTTAAATGGGAAGAAAGATGGGTATTAGGATAAGGAATGAGTGTTTAAATGGGTGAACTCATCACCCTTATTTTAAAGTTGCACCAGACGGGTCCTGACAGAGTGGAGAGCAGATTACGAGTATAACTTCTCACATTTCCTCCCGAACGGCGAGCCATTAGCCCATAATGGCATGTCAAGATTTTGACTTCAGACAAGACTCGAGGAGTCAAAGCTAGTAGTTTTATTTTATTTAATAGGCTAAATATCCCAAAATCGTCCCTTTGCCCACGTTTCGAATGCACGGATCAAGGCTGTAGAGCTTAACGTCCATTGACCAAGGAAACAATGGAATGTAAAAGACCGAACTCTTAAATAATTTGTGTGCGAAAACTGTTTTTTTATCACAGACAAATACTTTCCCTGAATTAAAAGGACAAAAGTGTTGCTGTGCGTAGCACAGTGCAAGTGCTTCACATAGAAGAGAGCCAAAGCCGAATATCAGACTTTTTCTGGATGAGGCCATACATTATTTTCTCTAAACCCAAGCTCACAAGTTTCTCCGATTTTGAAATGGTGGGATGTTGGACGCAAAATAAATCCAAAATTGCCATTTTGTTAGTTCTTATGCCTTTCGGCTGATATCCGATACAGTCTCAGGCAGTAGCCACGTCACTTCTTTCCTCAGAAATCTAAATTTAGGCTATACTGCCGTCTAAAACTTCAAATACCCTAATCAGTGTCTCCTTTCTGTTTGCCATATACAGGACCGCCACCTTTTACTTCTGACAGCCAGCGCAAAACCCAGCGTCAACTTCTAGGAAGATGCTATTAGCTAGCGGACAGATTTGTTTGGAAACAGGTTATCTTTTTTGTTAACTCTTATTTTTTTGTAGGAAAGAGGGGACGCCAGGAAATTTGATGAGGTTTTAGATTTAATGCACAGAATTTAAGCAATTAGGGAAATGACCATACGAACCGTGGGGAAGGAGACCATAAAAGAACCCTCCTTTTCAGCATTTCTTGGGTAAACTGCTTCCCACGTTGGTAGTTTCTGAGTAAATTGTTTTAACGAAGGTAATGGAATGTGACAGGAGACCACAGCTGAACGAAATAGAAGGGCATCTAAAAGCTCGATTTCATAGTTCGACCTTAAGTCCAAAGCCCTTTTAAATGTCCGCAATATTTAGAAATTGCTTTTCTCTCTCCTACGTAAAATAGCTTACCCGAATGCCAAAAAAGGGCGTTTTTACGTACACCATGGTGGAGCGACGTTTCACCTGCTCACCACCGATTGTGTACATACACCATAAAACGCTGGTAGGGTGATTCGGTTCGTTGGTTAAATACTCTTAATTGCATTCCGCTATTAGCCTTGTGTTTTGAACCCCAATTTTTGACCTATTGGTTGAGTCGCACGTGTCAGCTCTACTCACCAGGTTTAAACCGGGTGATTTTTACGGCAATAAGTATGTCTGAGAAGAGGCTTTCCAAAACCATATTGACATTAGGGGTCTACTAGAGCCCTGAGTTTTAAGAAATAACCAATTAAAGAGCAAGACAGACCCCAATGAACAATTGCCGGCGAATTTCACTACACACACAGTGATTCATATTTGCTTGTGGATGAGATAGTCCTTCACTTTGGGTTACTGTTGTTGAAAAAGGGTTCCATTAAGCGCAATTTTCATTTGAGATATGATGGCAAGAAAATAGCTCATTCCTTAGCTCAATTTTTTGACAAATCCTTCTCTGACTGCTATCATGTCTCGTGGTTTATTGCAAATCGTTGGAAGGTTTATGGGAGGCAAGGTAGAAATATTACCGAGGCGCGCAGAAGGGGAATGTTAAAGACATTTAAACCCCATGCTTAAAAATTAAGCTCCCTCTAGGCCAGTGTTCCTACCACTATCAAGGACATCCGAGGTGGTCTGTGTATTGGCCTCCCCAATTCAATTCCCAAAGAGGACGAAACTACACATCCAGTGGAGTTGCCTTGAGAGTTAGGTGGTGTTACGGTCAAGCATCTTCTCATTTGCGTACAACTTTGACAACTGGCGCAATTAGCTTATGCGTGTTTACCTACAAAATAACACATATTCCGCCCTAGTATTATAGATTCTTTCGTCTTGAGGAGAGACCTGAAGAGCAACATTTTAACAAAGGATCAAAATGCTTTAGAAAGGATGTAAAAGAGCATACCTTGCCATTTTGGTCAACTACAATCGGTCTTGGGATTAAGTGGAGGTGATAGAACCTCATCAGCGGTCTGTTTTTTAAAGACCCATAACAAAAGTGTCTACCCATAGTTGGTGTAGGCAATAAAGTAACAGTAACAAAGTTGCAACTGCTTCGTTGTTCCAAATTAACACACAGGCAATGTCATAACTCACAGATTAGCTATCATTGTGCAGATCAGGAGGTTATAGCTAACTTGTCTACAATGCACAAAACAGTAGCATCTATTCTTAAGTACAGACAGTAGTTGTTTCCAACGTCATTGTAGCCCAATCACCTCGTAAATTTAGTAAAAATGGTACTGACCTTCATCATGTTGCAGCAAAGGGTATCACAAAAAATCTGGCCCTATATTTCAAACAACTGAATTATACAAACACTCTCGAGTTTATTGGCGGCAATGGAGTTGTTTATTGTTTACTTCAAGCAAGAACCCTTAGGAGTAATGCCTCTAGCTTAACTGATTTCCATGGCCGAAGAAGCGTCTCCTCAAATTTGTTATAAGTTACTCAATAGGTCATGCGGCTAGAAAATATGAATAGACTATAAGATAGACAGATAATGATACAGATCTCTAATTTGAGGAAGCAAAGTAAAGCAACAGTATTAGAACCAAATTCCAGAGCCGCATGATGTGATACAGCACTTCATTTACGCCTAGGTAGGCTAGAAAGGAAAGGTCCTATGGAAAGATGTGTAAGCGGATGCCACTAATGTGGCAAATGTGAGCAGACGGCAATAGGTTTCTCTGTTTCCTTTACTGAGGTTATAAAATCGCTTCTTGTAGGAATGCTTACGGACGCCTTCATCGCTGAAGTATACGAGCATTCAGTTGACTATTTATAAAAGAAACTTATATGAGTGACAGCATTTCATCTGAAAGGGGATCACATCCTCTTTTTGCATGGGTGTGCTGAATCCAAGGCAGCATTCTTCAGTAGGAATATTTTTTCTGTTGAGGTTTGGGCTACCTTGGATAAATCCAACTCATTAAGGGCGAGCAGCAAGAGCCTCACCTTCACAAACACCTAGGATAGGGCAAAATCTGCACTTCAGGGGACGTGAGCTCTATAACTGTGGAGATGGCGATGCTGCCTCAACTTCATTTTTATTTCCTATTAATGACGTTCTTTCTAGCCGTGGCTACCACCTCTCTTTAGCATTGTGCGCTCCACTGAACACTAGCAAAACCCACTAGTGGTGAGGGATTATGAGAGATCAAAAATCGGTTTTAGTCTGACTTCTGGAGATGAAAGGCTTGATAACTGTGCGAATTATGATTAGCTTGTGTCTCTTTGAGACAGGATTAAAGATAGGATATTTTAAAAGTCCCTTATATATATACTTCATCTAACTTTTAACAAATCCGGTAAGGTGGAGCGCCCAGGCCTTATTTCTCAGGCATGGAGAGATTGAAAAGGTAAGCTAGCGGACTTGTAATTTTGCTCTACCAATAAAATCTACCCAATTAAAGCAGAAAATTCAAGGACAGCAGCTTAGAAGGTACCGTATTTAGACGATTTATCGAAGGACCGATGTACGGCATAGATGTTTAACATCAATGCATGTTGCTCCAAAATCATTTTTACACTTTCATTTCAATGCTCTCTAAATGTAAAGCTTCTCCTGTCCAATTTCCTTCTGTCTTTTATTCAGTGATTTAAAGCCTGTTTAGTAGTCGTTGGAATGAAATCGCCACTACAGTCGCTCCTTCCCCTTGCAATGCGTCCTTCTTGAGTAACGCTTATATGAAGAGGGAGGCGGTGGGGGCCGAGGCGAAGGAGGTTACTACTAATGAACCCCACTTCGAATGACCCACGAGCCATTTCGGATTTCAAAGATGCCATTAAGTCTGATGTCCCATGAGCAGGAGCACATAGAGAGAAAATATATAAAGGGATAAGTTTGGTGGGATTATGAGCCTTTAATTTCAGACCTGTGTCTATCGCGTTCTGCAGAGGACTGTAACTATGACACGCAGTACGAAATTGGTCGGGGCGGCTAACCACTTTAAAGTTAATTTTGGCATGACAAAAAGTTGTCCAAATTAGATGCCTTAAATTTCACACTCTGGACTAATTAGGTCGACACTCAATTGTCAGTGTCGTATGGGTAATGGCACAGATTTTTCAAGTTTATCGATGTGACTTTCATGACGAGAATTTAAAGCCATGCTCATATCATCTGTTCAGAGCTTGACCTTAAATTCCCACGCATATTCATAATGGAAGTCATTTTTAAAACCCACGTGCCCTGTGAGAGGATGCTTCGTTGGCAGCTAAGAAGCAGTTGTAACGTGATGGCAAAGAGAAGTCAATATTAATGCCTTTTCTGCTCAATGTCTATAAAAAAATCGGTGATTTTGGCAAGATTTGAAGTTTCGAATGCTACTTACATAAAATAAAATTCAAACATGTTTTAGTGATATAAAACAGGAAGTAGAAAGACAACAAGATATTCTATCGTCATAAATGCTACCAAATCAAATATATCTACCAACACACGAATGAGCAGCAACGTTTAATTTACCGTAGAGAAGAAACAATACAATTAATCCTCTTCCTGTGTTTTCATTTGTGGAGGTTCACAGTTAACATCCTGACTTAATTCTAACCTGTCAAGAGTGATTAAGAAAATTAGCCAAAGTCTGCCACAAATCAGTAAGGATGTGTCCTTGTAATAACAGCCCCAGCAGTCGACAAAAGGTACACGGGATCACCAAAACTCACCTCGACAACAGTAAAGCAAAGTAGGCTGGATAAGTGGGCGATTGATACAAGCTCTCGATGGCATCTAATCCACCTACTGCGGCATGAGACCGAGCTCGTGAATAGATTGCCTTACTATCGCACGGGAATGTAGGAAAACATGGGTTACACAGCAATGCAATGAAACTAAAACACGTCGATGTAATGGGGACTGAGTTATCTTGATGGCTACCAGTGGCATGTGTCATTCGCAGCCATCAACGATTTTGGAAAAAAACGTGGTATAATCCACTAATAATTAAGTCTTCTCAGATGCCACACAGAGGGAAGTGTATTTTTGAAGTAAGGGTACAAAACTCGACGCAATTGTTGGTGGAATATGCATTTGCTTAATATGCCTAAAGGTTCTTATGTGTGATTAACTTCCGTCTTATTGTTATTCTCAAAAGGACGTAAGTGAAGTGTTTCTTTACTTCGGTAGGCTCTTTTAGCCCAGAGATCCGCTGACGCTCGTCCAGACACAATCGTAGTGAAAATGAGGAGTAAGTAGGATGCCTTACTGAGGGTTCATCCAAGACTGTCATCTAAAGGCGTTTGGCTTAATGAACTAGATTAGCTAGACGAAGGTGAAGGTAAACCAACTGAATGGCGGTAATGTAGAAGTCAGCAGATCTTATTCACACGCTTTATATTTGATAGACGTCTAATCAAACAACCTTTAAAGTGTAAGGATTTGTGAGCATCATTGACCCATCCTAGGATGGTCTGCCCCACCTCGTCACCCGGCATACGTTAATTTCTCAATGCATTAACCAGGCGCCCAGAGTCTAATGCTACGTTGGCTTGATGATCTTTGCACGGTGGGCTGGGAAAGGAACATCCACAAATGGAATTATCACCAATAAGTGTACTCACGGCCACCTTTGAAGCGCTTTCCTTATTCAACTATATTGCTACAAAGCGCCCTAGCATCCGGTCATGTCACTATGAGTGTCCGCTGTTGCTTGGACTGGCCCACGCAAGAAATGGGCCCCGACTGGAAGTAAGAAGTCACACTTGGCACTTACCACTGCACAAAGGACTACCGACTCGTCATCTTGCTTACAAAAGAAGGTCAAACTATTTTAACCAACTAAAGGCCTTCCCGAAAAAAAAAGAAGCTGTTATGCCAAATTCAAATGTCTCCTTAAACGTCTTTTTATTACGTGCGGATTAGGCCTAAAACAATACTTCCGATCAAAAAGTAAAAGCTGAATTCAACGTAGTCACTCATGCAGTATATCTAAACCGGCACAGTAAAGAGAATAGTCAAGCTCTCCATCAACCACATTTTTGAAGATGACCTCACAAATTTCGACTCTAACAGGAGAGAATGACAAATTGTTTCGTGAGCTCACTGATATTTGTCTCTTGCATTAACCCGACTCGTGATAGTTGGAGTGGTGCATTTGACGCGTCGGTGAAACGACCACCATCAAGCATGCAAGAACTAACATGCTGTCTGCTAAAAGGGAGTGCTGGCAGCGCCATGAACACCCTTTACGAAAGGTGGGCTTTATGCATATCCTTGCCTTTGCAGCGTATTCTCGTTATTTATTATGCCAACCCGTCAGGCAAACTTCATATTAGTACTTAACTAGGAGCGAGGATCTTGATGCAAGCATTCTCTCCTCGTCTAATCCGTGATTCTTTCGTACGCTCTTTCTTATTTGCCTGCTTGATTTAGGTAGGAGAAGTTTGTCTGTTCGAGCAACATGAACGTTGCGGAGGTTGTTTAGGCCAAAGTGGTGGTCGGGATTTTGTTACAAACAAATCCAAACTAGTTACAAGGAGCACAGATATTTTCTTCTTGATATAGCCAAATGCATTATTTCGCTCTTATTCCCTCGAAGCCGGCTCCATGTCAATGGAACAGATGTTGGCCTTGAAGTTTCCGGCCTAGGAAAAAATAAACACCCATAACAGTCTATAAATATGATGTCTTCACTTTCTGGCGCTCGTGAGAAAGTTGCGCAGGAAAAAAGTAAAGTGACTCTGCAGAAGACGCGGCGATTAGACATCTCGGACAGTGAGTGACGATGCCCTTAATAAAAAGGGAATGGCTTGTGGAAGCCTACCCTAGTTTTTGCTTAATCTAGTGCCATTTAATTTACTAAAATTAACAACATCACCTCTTTGGTAGAGATTTCGCTTAGAGTGGCTTATTTTTGGGCTTCGATAAAATTAGCCTAAAACTGATCCTTTTATGGTTCCAGCTCCATGTTTTAAAGAGATTCTTACAACTACCATAATTCGGGCTCCTGGGAAGTGAAAAATCCAAAGAATTTTCAGAAACCTTTCACTGATCATTCTTCTGCGATGACAAATATTGGGATTCGATGTCAAATCATGATAAGTATCCTGTCCATCCGCTGTTTGAATGACAACTAAGTTGCTGTCAAGATTGGCAGTTCTCCCCTAACAACTTCAAACGTTGACATGTTTGGTTAAAAGTGTTTCATTATTTCTTTTTCACTAATAGAATATGCTGTCCCTAGATAGGCAAATTTGTGTTGGACGAGAGATGTTTGACACATACTTATGTAGTGGTTGACAAAAAATTTTGACGTAGATGTATGGAATGATCAAACAAGTTCGATCATTCTCGGCACAAGTTGCTGCTATGACAATGTCAAAATTTTGCTATTCTATCAGGCCTTATTATGCATGAAAAGGTAGGTATGCATCAGTTCGCCGGTGCTGCAGACTGTTTTGCTCAGCTATTTTTCGCTTACAGAGACCTCTAATGGTTCAAGCTTTTGTCCTTTGCGTATTTTAAGGCCCCATTTTCATAATCGTTTACTTACTTTTTGTAAGATTTATCATTTGCTGATCAAATTTATGATAAGTTCCTCTGATTCTACCAATATTGTTACCATTTAAATTATGTTGTGCATGTACTATTGGCTTGTTCTCATAGCATTTCTCTTTGGCTGTGATTACTCCATTGAAAAATGAAACTTGAAGAACTTTCATGGATTTACAGTAAAAGATAATCGTTGTTAAAAGTGACGGAAGAGCAAAAGATTGTTAAAGTTATTTCATTGGTACGTTTTTCGATTCAGGAACATTAAATCCAATTTAGGCCGTAACAATGTGCCCTGATTTCTAAAGCACTTTGCGGAACCGTTAAAGCCAAACCTTCTACGACCTGTGTGTATTAGTGTAAAAAATGTTTTAATAAGGCCATCGTCGTTCATTTCGCTTTGAGGCTTCTGCCATCAGAATGTTGGAAGAAAATCGACCACAATTTTAACTGTTGATCAAAAACCAGAATATTTGACTTTTGGTTTCAACTCACGATAGCCCTGCACCTTCTCCATTTCATTCACCTTTCCCAATTCCACGTATGCATGATTCGCAGGCTCGGATAAGAAAATCGAGACTCCACATGCCTGGCACGTTGGTAAAAATAATAATAATAAGGAAGTCCAAAAATTGCGGTTTTCATGCTTGTCTGCTTAAAAAAATATTTTTCCACCAGCAAAAAAACTTATGCATGACTTCAATATCCCACCTGGAACAATCAGAGAATGCGGTGCTCTCCTCCGGATTTTTAAAGATCAAACCAACAAAACTTGACCTGTTTTGAACGAGAAGTATATCAAAAGCAGCCTTTTAGCCTACGTCCAACCAAAACTCCCGAATAAAATTTTATCTGATGCTATGGGCGAATATGAGCACTTACGCAAACTAAAAATAACAGAAAGAACTCAGTTGTGCTCTCTATAAAATAATGAATTTCTTTGAATTTTTCTTCATTCCTTATGCACTCAAATTCGTCAGCTTTTGCAAATCAGTTTATTAATGGTTGATTTGTCGGTCTTGATATTTTCTCCCATTATTTTGAGTTGATCATTTTTGCTCAAATATTAGCCTTAAATTTTAATTGTTTTGGCAATAATTACCTCTCTTAACACCTTTGCCTTCTGAGCCTCCGAGGGAAGATCTATCGCTACAGCCGAGATGCTTTGGTGCTCGAAGGTGACGTCAGCTTCCATGACTGTTCCGGGTCGAATCAAATGTGACCCCAAAAAGTAAAGCAAAGTCGACATCTGTTTTAGCATTTCAAATATGTTTGTAATACGCAACCAATTGCAATCATTTGACCGTATTTTGATAAAGATTAAATTCCTTCCCCACTTGTTGTGAGACCTTCGATAAGAAAATCGACGCTTCGTGCCCACATGAATCTGGTGGCGAACATTTTAAAAATGTCGCACATTCATTATATGTTTGTCCACCTTTAAGTAAACCATTACACAAGGGAATATTTTGGCCTCTTCTAAGTGCAATGTTCTACTGCCGCGCTCTAATTCTAGCCAAATTTGAGAGAAATGTTCCATAGGTTGGTATTGAGCATAAATATCGAGGACGGGCTATATTTCTAAATTAATCAAAAATATTTAGAAAATTTTGAGCAGAAAATTAAAAATGAAGTTAGCTTTGACTAGCACACATCTATGCCCTATAATATTTGCGAGCAAACAATTTTCCGCCTTAACGGCCTTCTTGCGTTTGGGTGAGTTTCATCCAACTTTGAGGTGGCAGTTTTACTCCCCTGCCGGCGACACCAATAACACGAACGTCAAATTCCGCTACCACAGCAAAGCCTCAATCGACAACACGTAAATGGCAATCAGAAGCAAGTTGACTGTATGTAATCAAGGCCCTTAGTTTACTTATACCAATATATCCTCTCCATAACAATTGAATCCCTATTCTAGAACTTAATAACACCCAGGATGCATTCTTGGTCTTAAAGCAACAAATTTTAAGGCATCTTTAGGAGAAGTGAATTGCTTTACTTCTATTTTAAGGACCAAACCACATAGAAACAAAGAAAGAAAGCAGATCTTAGTTCCTAATTCTAATCAGTAATTTATTGTTCTGTAACATGATTTATTTTACAGAAAAAAAGCGTTGAGAAGGATCCCGGTAATCGTAATACACATTGCGACAATCAGAATGGTAAATTTTGCGTTTGCCCTGTAGATTAAAAGAGATAGACGCTCATGGTACAAGGAGTTTAGGAGAGTCAAGAGTAGATCCACAATGATAACAAACCTTGATCGCCTTGAAAATGACTATTCCCACTAGCGTGGCAATAAGGGCAGGGTCACCTAATGACAATGACAATGTGATTGGTTCTCCCAGAGCAGCATTGGCAATGAACCATGAGGACTGGGCCAGACTTCAGAGAATGCCACTGAGAAGGGAGGTAATGATGGCCTGTTAGGCAGGAAACCAGGGTTGGTTGCACTTCACCAGAGCGTAAACCACAAGGATGACCGTTGAAGCCAACCAGATTCCAACAAAGTTGACAAACACGTAGTCCACACCAGCCTGGCTAGCGTCCTTTACCATACTCTGAATGTAGATGGTGGGAATAAAAGTGTTTCCGTAGAAGGAACCAGCTGCATTGGCGAGAACGGTACCGCTGGAAGGGTGAGAAACTAGCATTTTAGTCACCGTTCCTTTTAGATGACAGAGGATAGAATTTTACTAACAGAGCACGTCTGACACCAGAGCAAATGACGGGTCGGAACACAGGCGCAGGGACAGCATTTACGTCCACCTTCATCATCCAGTTCTGGCTTTTGCATCCAAGCCTTGTGTGCACGTGGTTGCACGTTGACGCCATAAATACATCGGACATAAACAACTGTAAGGAAGTTAGAATCACATTAATGCATGGGGTGAAGGCAAGAGTTTGACTCGCTCAGAACGTGTCTGCTTCATTATTATTATTTGATGTAGCTGAGTCGAACATGAATCGAACTGATGTTGGAGCCAAGCGAATGACACTTCGTGACACGGTTTTGGTGAGGTCTGTGCCAACCCCCACTCCCACTGAGGGACACTGCGTATCCACACCCACCATGTGTGTGTGCATGGGTCAATTTCAAATGAGTCATTAGGCCATGTTGACGGCTTTACACGGTTTCACAGCATTCATCGTGCCCCAAAATGACAATGAGAAAAGGAAATGCTAGTTCTACCACTGCTAAAATTGACTTCGAAAACAGTCGCTTTGCTTTCTGCTTACGATTCATCCTGCATCGACTTACTCCATACTTCGGTACCTAATTCGATTGGCGAACGCCTGTTAGCATCTCGTGGCACCGGAATGTTGGCGACAAAGAAATGCAATGGGTGTGGCTGTGGTATCCATTGTATGGTTTCAACTCAGCAAATTGTGCGGTGGTGTCATTCGTTTTGCATATGCACAAGTAATGAGATTTGCCATCGTACAGCATTTTAAAAGAAAAGAAAAATCACTTTAATGGGTACTGAGGCCTCATTTTCTATTCACCTCGGATGTACAAACTGAGTGAACGGGAACAATTAATGCAAATGTCTCAGTTAATGGAATCATGCGGGGAAGGCAAACTTGAAATCATCCCCAGCAGAGTTTGCTTTCATAAACTGCATACTCATCTATAACTTTCTCTGTTTTAAACAGCTTCGACATTCCAATTTCCCATGAATTCTGTGAGCTTTTCCCAGGGGCATCGGGATCTTTGACGCAAGTTGCATGCACCACTTCCTCTTGCATAGATTGCACCCACTCAAATATACAGTAAAGCCTTCGAGTGCTTTGATAAAATAGTCATTTCATTTCCTCACCCTTTCTCAGTACACCAACGTAAAGAGAAATTTGCAAGTACTACAAGGCAGGACAAGGCGATTTACAATATGGGTGCCTCGATCCAAAGCAGTATGTGGAAATTCCACCCTTCCCTCACTCACTTACTCATTCAAACTCTCACCGCTATAACCAATCTGTGGGTTATACAATGCATGGCTAATTGGAATGAGAGTTGTAATAGCATGCAAAGGCATTGTTATTGGAAACATGGTCCCTATCCTCTTCGGTGTGTCACAGTGATGTCTACATCATGGACTTATTCGGACATGCTGTGCAATATAAATCATAGGCCATTGAAGAAGTCAAAGTGAAGACAGAATGAGCTGCAAGATCGGAAATGCCGCGATCTTGATCACACGCAATGTCAACCTTCAAATTGATAATCCGAGTAAGCCTCTTCATTTAACCATTGTGGATATGCGGTTTTGCATTAACCCAATAAGCGTAGTACTGAAGACTGAAAGCACCAAACATTCATGATAAATAAAATTGAGATGAAACGATTAACGAGTGGTGCATTAAAAAAACCACCAAAGCTTTATATCCCTCTAAATACTTGAAATTTGATGAGGCAGATCTTTTTCAACCATCCTCATCTATTTGTTTTTTGATATGTTTCAAACTTACAAGTAGAAGTTGTACATTGCAAAGAAGGCGTGATCCCATCCACAGCCAGAAGACTGTTGAAATATTCTGCCGAATTTCTGTTACGTTGTCGGATTCGCTTGCAGAGCCCACACATTATCCACATTTCCGCAATTGATAGAGGACTTCTTTTGTTATCTACTCCTCAATACAGCAGTTTACCACACATAAGTCACACAATCACTCCACAGGGCAATAGTTAGTCACTCGAAGGCCGCTTAAGTGGTAAATTAGACAAATTTAATACAATTAGGCCAGATCCCTAACGCAACGACTGCCAGAGGAATGGTTTTGCACTCAAATCACGTACGTTCTCACTAGCAGTATACGTGACAGTGGTGGTGAGGGCATCGACGTAACCACTTTCGAATTTGCTTAGAGGGCTATGCCTTTTCATATTCGGCTACTGGAATGTTAAGCCATGTAGAAGGGACAATCACACACGCCTGGTGATTAGGCCAGTTTAGATTGACTAACACGGAATAAACCCATGTGCCAACAGCAAGGTGAGGTCAATCCACCCCCTCCCCCAGTAGCTATTTATTTAAACATCTACACCACTGCTACACAATCAATCTAAGCCGGCATCTCACGGTGATGGTAGGTTGCGCTATCCTCCACTTAGTCCTTATTTACTTACTCCTCGTTGTGTCCCTTCATTTGCTCCTTTTCTTATTTTTTCCTTCCCCAAATTCACTTTGGCGGTTCGCATATCACTCACAACTGTAAATATTTTAAATAATTTAGGCTCAAAGTACTTCACAATGCAAAATCACCGGCCTGCCACATCAGGCAAAATTGAAAATATGCGAATATCTGAGAGATCGGGATTTAATCGATCTCGGCATGAGTCTTCCAAGTTGGAGGTATATTCTTTTATCATCGCAATTCTCTGCCGTCGTATATCAGCACATTAACCAATGGCCGTGGCTGGACAAGCGTCTCTGCCGACTGCTCTTTCCACAACGCTCACATTCTACTTCTCAAGATGCGTTCGAAGAGATCCCCTTGACTTTTGAAAACGCGTTTGAATTCATCCCTTTGTCTATTCAAAATGCGTTTGAAGCCATGCGATATCAGGAGAAGCAAATGGACTCTTATTCTCGCTTCTTATCCAGCCGAACGCGAAAACGTGATCACGGAACTGTGTACTTTCGCATTATGCCAAACACAAATGAGGTTGAGATGTCGCCCATGGAGTTATTATTACGGAAGAAAGCGACGAGAATTAACTATTGTCGGATCAGCCCATTGAACAAGTTATCATGGCGCATAATTAGCTCTTCCGTAAGTGGAAAAATACGTGAGTGTGATTCCTCTCATGAAGTAGGGATTAAATCCTTTCAAGGGAATCCAGGAAAACTTCAATCTTACGACTGCATAATCTACCTGATGAATACGATGTGGATGTCCAACGACGATCTGATTTCCACCTTGGAATCTCTAGCTCCCCATCAAATTCTTGTCATTGCAGTCGTTGAAGAATCGAGGAAAAATAAGAAGTGTATGGTGCAGCGGTTTGTGGAAACCCTTCGGATCCTTGGTGTCTTCGGCAACTCTCCGCTGACCTCGGCGCCAACGAATTGGCGACTGTAGTGCATCAAACGCAGCCGACGTAAATTTATCAAAAAATGGTATAGTGTGTTACAATGGGGCTATTATGACGTAATCTGCAGGCGACTTGAGAGTAGTCAAAATGGCCGCTCCATATCCACGAATTGACGACACACATGTTGTGAACTCCTGCGTATCCAGCAATAGCAATGCATTTAATTCGTCTTGATTTTTGAGCATTTCTGGTTGAATAATTTCCCTAAGGATTCCCTGAGGAGGTTGGCAATGATTAACATCCGTTGTAGTAAAATGTTTCAGCTTTTCTGTCAAGTCACGTGAGAGCGACTGACCTCAACACGCATCGCTTTCGGAGCAGTCATGGCAGAGGATAATGTGCAAGAGTGCATTTAATCTGGGCCACATGAGAGTAGTTTCATGTAGTACTCAACCACATTGCAGTTGGTGTTGTGTCGTTCTAATAAGAGGCAAAAAATATTGTGAGAACCAGAGGGAGGAGATAAAATGTTGAATGAGTGCCAGTGTTATGTACCATAATTACATTGCGCACACGATAATGACAACTGGAAATAATACATGCACTATGGCGCTAGATGTGACAATGAGGGATGCATAGTTGCGCCGTGAAACCTTACTGACAAGTGAAAATTAGAACTTGAATTCTTAGGTAAGCGGGGCGTTATTACTTGGTGGTATGATTATTTGCTTACAGGAATGTGGGCTATGGTAGGTAAGATGACGTCCGTTCCGTCTACTGGCTCGTGTTTTCTAAACACTTCTCACCTAAAATACGCATTCAGGCATGCATTACATAACATTTGTTTAAGCCACGCCCCCGAGTCAGTCATCATACGATTTGAATAAGGTGTCAGTAGACGAACCGTGTTAATGGATACAAAGTTGCTCCTCACCCTCCTCCACATCAACCACGTCCTATTCCCCTTATGCGAATTCGTTCTTCTGTTTAATCTCTTCATCCTCCAATGTCTCCATGCTATCATCCACTCTTATTCATTCCAAAATTATACACATTAACCCACTGCCCAATAATGTTTGTCTCTTCTCTGGGTCTTCCCTCAATTCCTTTGCACGGGCTCTAATCCTACTAACTAATATTATCACAGCGAGCACTATTCTTCTCTAATGTTTCCGCTCATTCCCTCTTTCCTCTCTTTCTCTTTCTCCACCTCCTCTGTCCCTTCATTCACATTCTCTCACTTTCATCATCTGTATATTCGCCAATTACATTTCCTTCTCAATACCGAAATTTCTCCACACTTTGCTCCATCATTGATTCTACTTTATCTTCAAACTGTCTCTTTTACTTTCAAGTCCTGATTCCATAACCTGCGTCCATAAGCCATTTCTTGCCTTTGCGTCCCCACTCTTCCTCTTTGATATCTCCTTTTTTATACTTCCCTGATTCGTTACACAACCTACGGTGTCATCTGTTCCGTTTCTATGTCCACTATTTCTTCCCTCCCTTCCCATCTAAACACGCAACCGGATTCTCTGCATGCACAATAAATTTCCAAACTGTTATGACACATATTTTTTTAATCCAAGCAATGACGTGTATTTGGAACAGGCAATTCGAGTAGATGGACAATAGTAAGTTACTCGAATATCACAAGACCAAAGCACATAAATCGGATGTGTATGCTCCAATTATTCTATAGACACTTTGTTATCTAAGAATTCATTGCTCTATAGGAGCACATTCACCTAATTTTTAGACGCTTTACGCTACTTCTATTACTTATTAATGGAGTCCACACGCCGCATGACATTTCTTCGGCACGAACACCACCACTGGAGTCGGATGTGGTCTTTGCACTAGCAGTGGAAATTTATTTTGTTCACAATACCGCATTCATGGCGGGCTTAGTTACAACGCCAGTATGGAGGAATCGTGGAACCACCGACAAATTCTTTTTTATTAACTACAAAGTACTTAATTGAGACATGTTGTTCATAGTGCTTTTTTCGTTGTGCACCTGCTGTATTGTCTTTTTACACACGGCTACCATGAGATGGAGCTCCAAGTAGATGGTGCGTGAACGTGGGAAGATATTTCATAAAATTTATTTGGAGGCTAGGCTCTGTTTGACTAGATGTAAATAACTCGCTTGTTTCAGCTGCTGACTATTCACTTCCCATAATGATGCCTTCTGCTAACCATCTACACACCTCATCTACGGTTGGACATCCAACCTTCTTTCATCACTCATTATTTTGTGCCAAATGTGCTAAACCGTGATTCCATTGACTGCGTTAATTCACATTTTAGCTTTAGCGCCTCTGACTTGCTCCTTCTTTGCAATACTGATTCCATTAATTAAATGCCAGGGCCTTACTCATTCAGTTTCTGGCTCCCCTTCTTTCCAGTGCTAAAAACCACTAACGAGCTTAATTAGAAACCTATTCATGCACACTAAGTACATCGTTTCACACATTCCTCGATTAGCATAAGAGGGATGTCAAATGGAATCATACAAGGCAAAGAGCAAATGACACCAGTGAGACTTCTACAAAACCAGTTCAGCAGTAGGAAAAGCAGCCGATTGCTAACTCACCTCAGACTGGGCATAATGAATGATATGAGTTTGTTTGAGCTCCGTCAACAAGGCCCAATTACACTTTCGCAATTGACCAACACATGCAAGTACTCTACCAGGGCTCAGCGTGTCACGGCCAGGAGAAGGCCGGAATCATAGAGATAAAGCTTATTGCAGACATTTGTGAAACACACCACCGCTCCTCATTTTATGCCTATCTCCACACAGAGATTTATCACCACTTCCGTTGCCTTGCCATTGGGGACAGGAAGCACGTAATGTTGTCAAACGGAATCGTTTTCTCAGGTGAGCAGTCTGTATTATTGCGGTGATGGGCGCACACTCCACTACTTTCTGGTGCCTAATCGATGCCTAAAATGGTTGTTGATGGTGTTGGCAGTAGGAACTTGGTCCATGCTGCAAGCTCATTTAAGGTTAGCCTTGTCGTGACAACTGCCTGACTTGATTACTTAATTGGACACCTGAATCTTGACACTCTGTGTCAATTAAGTGAACTCTTAGCTGCCATTACTACATGGGTGATGGCACAGATTTCTGAAGTCCAGCAATGTGACTTTCATGATAAGAATTGTAAACCCTGATCTTGTCATCCGTTCTAGGCTTGACCTTCGATGCCCACGCACGTTCATAAAGGAATTAATTCCCCAAAGTCATGGGCCTTGTGAGAGGGTGTTACGTTGAGGGATGAATACTTTATTTTAATTTAAAGGCATAATGCAAGTCCTTTAGGCAGATGGTAAATGTAGAGTTCAAAAGCAGAAGCCTCGAAAGTTCAACCGTGAGGTAATGCATTACTAGCCTCAGGCCAAAGCTCACAAGTTTCTCCATTTTAACTTGCAGAAAGTTGCCTAAAAACCATGTTTGACCGATCTCCGATGTTATCTCAGGTAGTAACCACGTCATACTCTTCTCCGTAGTTTTGGCAACTAACCTATAGCCTAAAAAGTTTTGCTTTAACGCAGTTTAAAAGTAAGCTGCACTGATGACTGAAACTTCAAGTGCCATTGGAAATGCCCCCTTTCCCTCCGTCATCTGCTGAACTGCGTCCTTTTTCATCTGACAGCCAAAGCAAAGCCCAGTCTCTCCTTCTGATGAGATGTTATTTGCTGACTAACAGACCTTTTTGAGACCAGGTTCCTCTTTTCTTGCGAATATTTTTGAGTATATTTTATGGATACTAGGGGATGTCAGGAAAGTTGACGAATGTGCGGACTGAGTACCCGGAACTCCAACGAGTAGGGAAATGAGAGTGTGAACAGGAGGGAAGAAGATTATGGGAGAATCCTCATTTTCAGCATTACTTAAATGAAATGGCCCCCACGTTAGCAGCTTTGGAATTTAATGCCATCCACCTGAAAACAAACAGAGGAGACAGTCGCAGAAGCCAAGTACAAAATAACAGCGATTCCCGTAATAGCCTCTATTGGAAATGATGGAACCGCAAATGCAATGTTGCTCACGTGATGGTAGAACAGGAAAGGCTACTGTAGCCGATTTTGCAGATAAGTCAAATTCAAATCCTTCTCACGTGGTGTTCAATGCGTAACCTTTCACTGGACATCTCAGGTCGGGTGTGGTCACGTTGTGAGAGGCTCAATGTCGTCTGCTTTTGGTGTCGTAGAAGTGACAGGATTAGCGACCACCAACAAATGCCATTCAGCCATTCTAGCAACTAGGAGTAACATCCACACCTTGTATTCTCACATTCTCAGTCAGTCATTTCAAATCGGTGATGCTGAAGTGCGTTTAGTATATGCAAGAACGCGGGACTAGTTCTAAGGAACCGTAGAAGGCTGTTTCTATTCAGGACACCTTCCTAATTCAAGCATTTTACTACTAAGCAGCTCATTGTCCTCGCATCTCACCACGAGTGTCTGCTGTTGTTTGGACTGTCCCACTCAAGAAATGAGCCGTAACTGGAAATAGATAGTCACACTCGACACTTACCACTGCACGAAGGACTACCGACTTGTTGCACTTCATACATGAGACATTTTTAACTAGTTTAATCAACTAAAGTCCTTCTAGCAAAATGAATAGCTGCTGTGCTAAATTCAAATATCTTCTTAAATGACATTTTATCATGTGCAAAATTGGCCCGGAAACGGTTCCCTTAGGCAAAAGTTAAAAGTTGAATTTGAAATCTTCCCTACTGCAAAAGGTCAAAATTAGTGCAGTGGAGGGAATGATCAAGCTCTCCATCAACCACAATTTTTTGAACCAGGCCTCACAAATTTCCACTCAAACAGGAGAGAATGGCAGGTTGGTTCATGAGCTCTTCGACATTTGTCTTCCGCATTGACCAGACTCATCATCCTTCGCCTAATACATTCGACGCCTCAGTGAGAGGTTTACCTTCAAGCATGCCAAGGACCAGCATGCCAAGGACCAGCATGCCATCTGCTGAAAGGAGTGCTGGCAGCCCCATGGACAACACCTTCTCGAAAGGAGGTCTTTGTGCAAGTTCTATCCTTTGCCGCGTATTCTCCTCATTTTCTTTGCTGACCCATCAGGCGGAACTTCTTATTAATACTTAACCAAGAGCAAGGATCTTGACACATAAGCGTTTTCTAATTCCCTAATCGGTGATTCCTCCACTCACTTTCTACTTATTCGCTTCCTTGTTTTACGTGGTTGAATTTTGTCTGTTCGTGCAGCATGAGTGTTGCAGAATCTGCTCAGATCAAGGTGGTATTTGGGGTTTATTACAAACAAAATGAATTTCGTTATGAGGGGCATAGGTATTTTCTCCTTGATATAGTCAACTGCGTCATTCCTTTTCGCATTTCCTCGTGCTTTTTTGTCAACGGCAATAACATGTCGCAATCCGAAGCGCTCCTTTCAAGGATCTCACTAGGCGGACGCTTTTGGAGGTTAGTAATGGACCCTTCCAGAAAGACACAGGACACTATGGTGATGGCATTGGTAAGAAAACCTGACATTGGATAAAGGAGAGATGGAGACACCTCGGACCAGGTGGTTTCCGCTTTCCCCATAACATACATCATTTAATGGAAGTGGAAACCCTAGCCAACTTCCATCCTTCTGGGAAGTAACGATATTACTGGTGACTACTTGACAGGCGGTAATATTTAGGAGTCATTCTTTAGTACCAATTTCCAACTTTTAACTTAAAATCGGCTTGGGTTTACTTAGGTAAAGTGGATTTTCTGGCTTTGAATAAGTTAGGTAAACCACCTCTAAATAAGCATTAATTTCTTCTTTAGGTTTTGTAAATCCCGCAGCAACATGCCTCCACCTTTCACAATTCATATATCCATTCATGTCAAATTCTACGACCATCTTACAACATTTCAGTCTGTCTTTCAGATGACAATGCGAAGGATAAATAAATGCATGCAAGATCTCTTGTGCTTTAGACACCGTCGCGCCCAAGGGCCGTTGTATTCCGGATTATAATGCCTAGTTTGCAATCAGGTGTGTTTCGACTACTTTATGTGTAAATAAAGGGCTGTAGGATCGACGGTGATGTGGGTTCGGCATCCATGCTCATTTGCATCGTTGACACAACCATAAAATGTTTCATCTAGAAGGGCAACAAATCACTAAATCCTCATTTGTAAACTAAATATTTTAATGCATCGAATAGAATTATGGGACTCATTTTGTTATTTGGATCTGAATGCTATTGAGAAATTCTAAAATCTTTTATTTTTTGCCGCTTTGTTAGTCTTATAGGCATGCTAAACGCTTTTGATTGTATAGAATAGGCACTCGCAGTCGGTGCATAGCCTTGCCTGTCAAAGGCATCATTGCTGCAGAACAGCATCATAGGGTACAAAAAGTGTATGCAGTGGTAAGTCATCCTGACACAGGAAGAGGCAGAGATGGAAGGGGAAGCGGTAGAAGATACTTCCTTCATAGGTATGTCAGGTTCAACCGGAAAGCAACTTCTGTTTGCTCCCCTGCCTGCTAGTGATTGCTCTGACTGGAACACATCGGCTTGGGGCGCGGGTGGACTGATGTTTCTAGATAAGCAACTGCCAGTGACATTTCCGCTTTTCATCCAAGATTTTGGCCATCTCAAAAGGCCACAAACAAAGATAGGAGGTTAGAAGTGAAGAAGCTCAAACACAACGCTAGAGGTTAGGAACATCCTCCACGCTTTGGTGACTACTTTATCTAGCTGCAATTATTGTTGCACGCCCACCGCCCTTCACCAGGAATGCATCAATTTCTGGACACATTTCCTGTTCTGTGGACATATTTGAGGCACTTTGAGAGTGGCCAAATAAACCTACACGCTGCGCTTCTTGTATGACAGGAAGGTAACTGCTACCCCGGAGGGTCCCCAGTGTCTGCACTTGCAGCATCCAACGTGGTGACCTGGCGGTCCATTGGCTGACCAGCTCGGCAGCGCTTCGGTTTTGATGAAAGCGAATTCTGACCATGCTTTAGGGATGAATTAACCATGGGACTGTATGCCGCTGTTTTCGGCGACAGAGAATGATAAATATGTCACCACTCTTGTCTATCCGGCTGAATTGTCTGCTGCCAATTACAAACTGCAATAAAGTACACCAAAAATTGATTTCATGCTCCCAAAATATCCCATATATTTGCATGATTTAAGTGGAAAATAAATTAAATGCTTTTTTGTTCAGAATTCTATACAATTGATAATGGGGCTATTTGTACTGATGTTGGGGTTGAGCGAGGACTTGATCAGACGGCTATGCATGAAATGGAAAACTAGGCGTTTTTTCGATTGCTTCGCATCACAAAGTACAAAGTTGACGACTCTTTCTTCGCTCCATCACAGCTTTGGTACACACGTCGGTTCACTTTAGAGATAAGAAGAAATTTCACGTAATGGCTGCATTTGTATTTGGGGAAATGAAGTACTATGTGGGGTGCGATGCTACAGTGTTTGCTTCGAATGCCCATGTGTGAACGGATGCGCATAAATGTATTTGCAATATGTAGTTGTTACTTTTTCAATGTTCCCCTAGAGCTCTTTTTTACGCTACCACAAATGAGTTGATTGAAGGGATGTCTTCTTTCAGAAGGCAGAACTTCACCAACCCAAGAATTAGGAGCATGAATCAGAAGAGAGACTGACAAAATGGCTAACCAACGAGCCCACTCCCTCCAAGTGGTTCATTTTGGGACAATACCTAATAGCTGCACCGGCTTTTGGAGTAATGGATGGACACTTCGGAGAATGTGGTGACTGTATTCACTTACTTTGACTCTCATATCTCTGAGTGCTATGATTCTTTTCTGGTGTCTACGGGAGTCCATTCGCCGCCTTTAGCACCACCAATATGAAGGCTGCCACCTTTTTCCTGGACTAGACAATCGCCCTATCACATGCGACTCGGGCTGGCAGGTCGTAGATAAAAAGGATAAAGGTGAGAGCTGCAACACATCCTTCGCTTTCCGAGCAAAATTTTCAACTGTGAAATTTACCGATTCGCTTTGATGGTGTCGTTGGAGTTAGTGGACGCAATTTAGGTCGCACATAGTAGCAATGATTGCCCCAAATGATCGTCAGCTACCCCTATTACATCTCAAGGGAAAACGTAGCGATTACCTCATACATCAAGGTGTCACAAAAATGAAAGGAAATTTGGAAGACAGGTTAGGAAACGACTCAATAATATGATGGGCGCAGGTTGTACTCTTCCAATCGTCGTCTTCCTGCTTAAAGCATCCTTTGGGAATAGGTCTCCTTAAACCAACTTCTAAAACAGCTGAAACTGTGTTTACCAGCTCTCTTGTTCTCCCATCAGATATCTACTTACCTGAGGATTTTGCAAATTCCACCAAACTTCTGATTGACCACTTTTCTTCTCTGCAAACATGAAAGAAATAGATGAACTAATAAAGCAGCCATTTCTGGGGGCGATAAATATGGCGGTTCGGTCAAAATGACCCATCCCAACCTGTGGAATCTGACATAGATTTCGACGAACTGGTTAAAGCATACTTAGGGATGGGAGAATGCAGCGCCCTCTCTGCACCTTACTCATTTAAACATTTGGGCAAGTGTGTTACTACCTGATGCTTGAGGTGGGCAGGCCACTTACGGACTTATGCATAAAGAGGACTCGTAAATGCAATTCTTTCGCTTCCTATCTGCCATCCAGAATGGCTAATTACTACACACCCGCTGCAGGAGGAAAGCTGAGCCACCACTCCAAAATGGCTGACAAACACTCTATTTTGGTAGAGCACCTCACGACCAGGTGGAGACCGGATTCAGGGCAAAGCCTACTGCATGCCTCCACCTCCACTCCTCATTTTATGCCTCTCTCCATTCAAAGGTTTATCACCACTTTCCGGGAAGGTGGTAATGCTGTAAAACGGAGTCTTTTTCTCAGCGGAACAGGTCATATTACCGTGGTCGAGCGTACACTCTCCACCACCATCCGGGCCTGACCGGTGTGAAAAAGAGCTGCAAATGGTGGCTGCAGTAGGGACTAGGTTAGTGCAGCAAGCTCATTTAGCCTTAACTTTGGCATGATATCTGCTTGACTTGTACACAAATAAGTAATCAAACTGGATGCCTCTAACTTGACAATCCGAAATAATTAAGTGGACTCTCAGCTGCCATTATGACATGGGGGATACGCGGATTTTTTATTTCTAGCAATGTCTCTTTCATGGCGAGAATTGAAAACCTTGCTCAAGTCATCTGTTCAGAGCTTGACCTACAATGCATACGCACGTTTATAATGGGATTCATTTTCCAAACCCACGTGCCTTGTGACAGGTTTTACGATGACAACCAATATGACATGATGACAAAGATAAATCAAAATTAGCAGGTTTTATGCCCACTCCTTATGAAATATTATTAAGTATGGTTAAGACGTGAAGTTTTAAGAAATTCTTGCATAATAGAAAATCCAAACATGTTTAAGTGATATCGAGCAGGAAGTAGAAAGATGATAAGATATTGCAGCGTCATAAAATGCTACTACTGCTTGTTGAACCACCAAAATATCACGCATCCTGTAGTTGAAAGTACATAGTGTTCAATTCCACATAAACCATTACCGTAAAATGAGGTGTTGCAAAATCTAAATGTCATTTTTGATTCTATCATATCAAGTACATATTCGAACAGGAAACGATTCATTCGGTTATAAAATTCACAAAGTTATCTAAAACAATCTCTTTTCTGAAAAATAGTGTTTACTAGATTCTAGGTGCCGACATCTTAATGCAAGCTGAATTAGACATCTTTGCTCAATAGAATAATTTAAAACATCTCACTAATGAATAGTCTAACCGTCCATCCACGTAGTTCTTTAAAGCAGATCTCACAAATTTCGATTTCAACAGTAGTGACTAGCAAATCGGTTCATGAGCTCGCTGACATTTGGTTATGCAATCACCAGACTCATGATCCTAAAATTAGCTCTTTTGACGTGTCAGTGTGAAGTCCGCAATCAAGCATACCAATGGCTACTATGGTGTCTGCAATTGAGAGTGCTGGCAACTATGCGAATACCGCCTTTTCGGGAGGAGATCTTTATGCATTTGTACAATTGCCCTAATGGTCTTGTAATAAAGTAAATATTCTTATCTCTGCTCACGTATCCCCTTCTCTTCCACCACGCCATGATGTACTTCTTGATAATATTGAATCAGGAGCCAGAATCTTGCCAAATAAATATTTTTCCCTATTTGTTCCGTGATGCTTCCACCTACTTTTTACCCATTCGTTTCCTTGATTTATGTGGAAGGATACTGTCTGCTCGAGCAGCATAAATGTTGCAGAGACTGTTTAGATCAAAGTGGTGTCTGGAGTTCGTCACAAGTGATACAAAACTAATTTTTGGCCTTTAAATGTCCTACTGTCCCATCCGTATTCTTAAATCCTCGTTTGAATACTAATCGGAATGAGTCGGGTTACGAAAAATTCTTGCATATTTTCGTCCTTGGTAATGACGTTTCAAACTTCAAAGCGCTCCATTCGAGGATGCAATAACACGAGTCGTTTCGGCGTCCACTAATGAAATCTTCCTGCATGCTAGCATGCCATATTACAACGTCCACAAAGGATCGGTACACTACGCTGTTGGCATTGGTAAGCAAACATGACCAGGGGCAGAAATGCTCTGATTATGAAGCCTGGTTACCAAATTAGGAAGTGGAGGAAGACAAACGAGTTTTCTGCATTACTAGAGCTACATATACGCACTACACAGGTGTTCTAGCCGATTGTGTGTTCGACGCATTTTTAATTTTACAGCCTACACAAAAGCCGTCATGGAGACAGGCTCAGAGGTAACGGAACAGAAGTAGAACGTCAAGAAAGTCTCATTATCCGACGATAGAAAAATAACGAAATATATCTCAGTGTGCAATTATGATGGCGCCTAGGAAACGATGACTGGTAATGCAAAACACTCCGTAGTAGGGCATCTCAGTTGCGGATAGACGACGCTTTATATATCAGTGCAGAATTTGATGCTTTTAATCCTCCCATGCTGCTCATGACAGTTTTGCCAAAGGATATGTTGCAGTCAAAGCGTGGCGGTAACGAGGTGATTCATAAGGGAAGAGAGCGTTGGGCAGGACTGTAACGATTGAGCATTTAAATGCTTAGGAATTTAAACTAGTGGATTTTTCACACTCCTACAACTGAGTCAGAAAAAGTCTGACAGCATGGACAGCCTTTCACGAGCACGACTTCTCACCTCTTCCCCATCCCACATGTCGGCCAATTCATCTATTACGGTAAGTTTTGATTTGGCTGCAGAACAGACGCGAGCAACCAAAGTCGGTTGTGTCATCTAACAGGTTAAACATCTCAATGTCGAACTTGTACTTATGTTCTCACCTTAAATCCATAAGGTAAAGTTATGATAGAATGTAATAGGCTAACAATTCTTCTTCTTCTCACTCTAAAGGATGAAGTTGCTGTGGGTTGGCACAATGAAAGTCCTCCAGGGAGACCTTAAACGTAGAGTCCAAAAGCCGAAGACCTGATTGTTCGAGAGGGAGGCATTACGTAACTATGTTTTCAACCGAAGCTCAAAGGTTTCCGTGTCCATTAATTTGCAGAAACTTGAGGACATATAAAAGCTAAATTAATGTTAGTATTGGTTCAAACTCTTCGTTTTCCACCGATTTTTTGACGACTAAAATTGGGTCGACTGACTTCTAATGCTATCTCAGGCAGTATCCGCGTCATACTTTTCTCCGTAGTTTTTGCAATTAACACAAAGTTTGAAAGGTTATCCTTTAATGAAATCCAAATTTAAACTGCACTGACGACTGAAACTTCAAGTACCATTAAAAGTGACCCCTTTCTGACTGTCATCTACCGAATGGAGTCATTTTTTATCTGACGGCCACTCAAAGCCCAATCTCTCCTTCTGACGGGATGTTGTTTGCTGGCTGACAGATTTCTTTGGAAACAGCTCTGCTTTCCTTTACAACAAACACTTCTGAGGTTATTGTGAAGATTGATGGATATCAGGAGAGCTGACGAATGTGAGGATTATATATGCAGAATTCCAACAAGTAGGAAAATGAGCATGTGAACAGTGGAGGAGGAAACCATGGAATAACCCTCATTTTTATTATTTCTTGAGTGAATGGACCCTTGCGTTGGCAGCTTTGAAATTTGATGATATTCACCTGAAAACAAACAAAGGTGACAGCCGCAAACGCCAAGTAGAATAATAATAGCGATGCCTGTAGTAGCCTTTTAAAGAAATGGTGTAACGGCAGATGTTATGTTGCTCACTTGACAGAAGAATGAGAAAGGCTACCGTAACTAAAAGTAATGGCAAGATAACTAAATATTTGCTATGCTCACCTCTACGTTGGCTTCAATTTTAAAACCCTTATAAAAGTCCGCAACATTCAAAAATTGCATTCTTCCTGACCTACAAATGATGGGCTATCAGAGCACAACGATTAGTACGTTTATAGGATCAGCCTGCTTACAACCGACTGTACACAAATGCCATAAATCGCTGTTGAAGTGAGTCGGTCTGTCAGTAAGTTTCACCTGGTTGTCCTACAATGTTAACCCTCTGTTTTGAACACTCATTTTTGGACGTCTCTTAAATACAACGTGTCTGTTCTACGTACACAGTTTAACTTTCTGCGATTTACATATCAAGTGCTTGTGTAAATCACTCAAATTCCAAGTTCCCCGACCCGTTCTATTAGGGGGTAAGACAGACAATAATATAGAACTGCCAGCTAATTTTGCTGCTTACACGACAATTCACTGTGGTGAGCCGATAGAACAGTTCCTCCTCAGTGTTACTTTTGAGCAAAAGTGCTTCGCTCAACAGAGACATGATAAATAAGAAATACAATTTGTCAGATTCTCATCGCTTGTCACGGTTTATTAGAAATTGTAGAATGACTTATGGCAGTTGAAGCAGTATAGTCACCATGGCAAACAAAGGATGTAATCAAAATCATTTTAGACCTCGTCCTCTACATAATGATCTAGCATTTGGGCAGGTGTTTCTAATCCAAGCGATGCACACCCGAGGTAAACAGCACATTCCCTCTTCCTAAACCCACTCCCCAAAGATGGCAATACTCCACGTCCAATGGAATTGCTGGGAGAGGTAGGTGACTATGTGGTCAAGTATTTTCTCACGTACACGTTAATTCGTTGACCTTCGTATTTGGTTTATGGACGCGATTCCTTGTCGAACCGATCACGTTGTGATGGACTACGCTAGGGGTTAAACAAGGAGGGGTAACAGGAATGTGTTCAAAGGGACGGGGACCATGTAATGCTTGTACTTGATGTTTAACTCTTCACTTTGATTTTGTGGGCTCTTAATGCTCCACCTTTGTAACTCCGCTGAGAGGAATGGTTTAAGAGCCGCGCCAGTAGTCAGCTAGCCGATACACTTTCAAGTAATGAAGACTCCTTTGCTTCTGTACTTGTATAGTGACCTAATTAAATTCCGTTTTTAAGTGTATCCGCTTGGCTGTATGCTTAACTAGACAGGCTCCTTCAACTCCGGGTTTCACACACTCGTTTGATGCTATGGCCCAATGCCCCTCCACGTAGGTTTCACACTTGTACTGTTTTACCAGTTAGTTGCAGACACGTCAAATAAAACTCTTCTCTCACATAAAGTTCCGTGCGTAACTGGCTCCTGGACATCTCAGGACGGGCGTGCCCACGATGAGAGAGATTCAATGTCGTCTGCTTTTGGTGGCCGTGGGAGTGACAGGAACACCGGCCACCAACAAATGACATGCAGCCGTTCCAGCACAAAAGTGACAACCACACATTGCATTCTTACATCCTCAAAGTCAGTCTGTTTCAAATCAGTGATGCAGAAGTACGTCGAATATATGCAAGAACGCAAGCTTAGTTTTGGGAAAGCCTAGAAGGCTTTTCTCATTCCCTTGAGCACTGAATCAGAAGATGGACTTGCAATATTTGCCTACCTAAAAGTGTTTGAAACTGTTGTTATCGTAGATCAAAGCAGCAGTCACACTTATGACAGGTTGTGGAGGCATTGAAAGAAAGAGAGGGCATTCACACCCTTGACCATTTGACAAGCCTAAATGCGCCAAAGCAGCAATGCACCTTGCTTTAGGGATGAGGGCAAATGTTTAAATATGGAATATCGAAGTTGCATCAGCAATGCCATTTCCTTGATAAATTGGTGCTTCTACGTTTTCCTTCTGCATTGACAAATATTCCAATGGTGCAGCTGTGAAGACAAAATCCATCTTGGAGTACTTAGCAGCTTTCAATGAGTCGAAGGTAAAATAGAAAATAACTTAAATTGCCTTCTGGACAGCATGTGGGTGATAAAGCGTTCAGAGGCTGAATTGTATTTTAAGGTTAATTGTGCAAAATGTTCTTATGTCCCGCAAAATGCTCTGAATACCGTACTGGACTAACGGGAAGGAGTAGAAGAGCATCTGCTGGAACAATACTACATTGGTCGTTCAAGGTTTGCACTTCTTCTAGACGTTATCCTCATGTTTCGAGCATGTGACTCCTCCAGCCACCTCGAGATACGTATGCTTCATGTCGTCCACCGTGGTCTACTTCGCTGCTAGTATGTTCTAATGTCTCCACAGTTGGTTATTTTAGTAACCCCTCTGCAATCTGCATTCCTTCATTAATTACGAAGAAGAATATCTTGCACCTTCTGTGTCCGTGTTCCTTTGCAAGTCAAGGTCGTTTATATTCCTCCACCAAAGAGCGGAGATGACGTACACCAGAGTACCGACACGCATTATTCTGCTCCCTACTACTCTCCTCCGAACTTGAAAATTAGCAGCATTCAGAGCCATTTAAAAATTTTACAGGTTCGCTTCGTGGAGGTCTACATCCTAAGGTGGAAGCAGCATTTCCCCAAAGTTTGTTGTAAGTCATTTGACAAACTATGGAACATAAAATGTGATTCCGTCAATAAAATCGTCAGATAATGTTGCTTCATGACGTCCTCTAAGGTCTACTTTGCTGCTGGTACTTTTTAGAGCATTCACAGTTAGTTATATTAGTGACAACATTTTTCAGTAAGAATCCTTGACTAACCGATATTCAGGCTACCGCGGATAAATCTAATATCTTGAGGGCGAGCAGCAAGAACTTCTCCTTCACTAACACCTATGACAATGCAAAACCTGCCCCTTAAAGGGCAGGGGGTTATATTACTAGAGAGATGGTGATACTGCCTCAACGTTTTTCTGTCTTATGTCTTAGTGTCTCATCTTTCCCATTTGCTCCCATGGACATTCCTCAAAGTGATGATCGCTGTTACCACTCAATGGCATTTTATGCTTCAGTAAGCACTAGTGAAACGGAAAAGAGAAGAAGAAAAGTGAAGGAATCGAAATGTCGGATTCAGCCTGACACAGTCAGTAAAGACTTGACGTCGAACCATTTTATGGTTAGTTGGTATCACTTCCAAAGAGGAGTGACGAGTGAGTATTTGAAAAGGCCCTTCAAATCAGGTTTATTCCATTGCATAAAATTTCTTGAGGTAAATAGACAATTTCATGCTTCGTAAGAAAGAACAGATTAAAGTGTAAGGCAGCAAACTTGTAATTTTACTGAACGATTAACTGTTAACATCAAAGCACACATTGCCTACTACAGCTAATTTTGCTGCAAAACTATTTCTTACATTCTTTTCGGTACTATTTAAATATAAAGCTTTCCATTTTTAATCGCATTTTGTGTTTCAAGCCTCCGGTATAGCGCCACAAAGGAAGTTTAGCTACTTTCCTTTCCAATGCGTCCTTCTTGAGTAACGCCCATGTGAAACGGGGAGCGGCGGATACGAAGGAAAAGGAGGTGGAGGTGAATGCTACTGACAAACACTACTCCGAATGATCCACGACTCCCTTCGCATTTCACCTATGCCGACGAGTTCGATGCACCATACACAGGCACACACACACAGAAACAGAAACAGAGAATGCGGGGAGAGGGGTAAGTTGGACGGTATTACAGCCATTTAATTTCAGATTTGTGTCTGTTGCCTCATGCAAAGGACTAGAACCACGCCACTCCGGTGTGCTCAAGGCCTGTAATTAGGGTAGGAGGCAATGTGTGTGGGTACTAGATAAGGCTGGCAAGCAAATGCTTTCCCTCCCTTTCTCCTTCCCGCCATTCCTCCCCTTCCTCTCTCCCCTCTGTTCGCATACCATGAACGCCCATCCTTTGATCGGCCTCAAATTTTGTCTTTCCCTTTCGCATGCATTGAAAAGATTTAACTTTGACGCAGCGTAAAGGGATGTGGTGGAGGAGTGGGAGTTATTTCAATTGCGATTGATGCACCTCTGGCAAAATGAGTTTTATACGCATGTCTAATGCGACGTCAGACATCGATTGACGGTCGGATTTCTTCAGACAAGGGAGGGGAACGGTGCGGCCTACAAGCAGCTGCGTGTTTGAGTTCCGCGCAGGCACTTTCATTCCTCCATGTGTCAATCTTCTCATCGTCGGTGAGGGGCGCAGCACATGCCCTCCATACTGGCACACTACCGTGGCATTCCCTCTCCCATACCCAAATGTCGGTCAGCTCCTTCAGAAGCCTTTCAATCAAACTTAGCACTTTGCTGTAATGAGTGAAAACGGCAAATGAGTGCGTTTCATGGCTCACTAGTGTCGTTTTTCCTTTCCCAGTCAGTTGCAGGAAATGCCTGTTTCAGACGGCAGTTGAAAATCATGAGGGATTTGGAGGCCTTTGAAACAGCATCAGCCTACAAGGAAGAGGAGGAGGAGGAGGAGGAGGAGGAGGAGATGGAGATGGAGAAGAAAAGTCATATGTGTGTTATTTAAAAGAGAGGCAACAAATCGCTATGCTTAAACATCCCCTTTTACAGTTCACTGCAAAACAAACTCACCGCCTTAACTACAAGCCATGCCATTCTCTGCGTTTCCCTAGTAATTACAGTGAATAACTTCGCTAGAACAATTTCATGCCAAGTAAAAATTTGCGCGAAGTTTTTATTGTCTTCCCTATTTTAAATCATGACTACGTTCGAGCTGAAGATAGCGGTGCGTCGACAATCTCAGTCAATGCGAACGACAGCCTACGCGCTGGCAGTTGGCGCTGTTTTATCTCCTCTCCCTCTAAACAGGAATCCTCCATTCTTCTGAATGGACGCACACACCGTAGAATAATTGGCTACGCGTAGCAAATGATGTCTGTAAACCTCAGCACTTATCTTGCAGTTCAATTTTGACACTCTTGCGCTTCCAGACAGGCCAAACACTCATTGCCAACTGGCCGATTGCTCTCGGCTGTTTATGAGGAAGGTCTTCCATCACGATTCGAGAGAGGATAGATCTCAGCCGCAATCGAATGTGGCAATGGTAGTGCGGCCAATTAAGGGCGACTGCAAGACGACAACCGGCAGATTTTAATGAACGGCATACAAAAGAGACTTGGTAATCTATAAAGCTAACACTTGATTATGCCTTCCACTTGCTTAACTTCCAATCAGCTACGACCTCCATCTCCCCATTGATGTAGGTGGGGACGGAGTGTTCCTGCAAACCAGCCATTACTAAATTTCCTTAACAAGTTAAGGCCCTTTCATTTCGGCAGCCATAAGTTCGTATTTCTCCACTGGTCTTTACAATGGAGGGCATTCATCATTCTTCTGCACGATCATCTGCTGATTCCTCATCACCTCCAAATGCAAAAGAGCAAAGTAGGTGAGTCACTGCTGCGGACATGGAACCAAACCAAGCTATATCTGTAAAGTCGACAAACTTAGAGCACATCCAGCAGACTTAACGGGTAGTTGCAAGAGTCCGAAATAATCGTGAAACCGTACGGCTCATCGCACAGTGCGACGCTAACGGACGAACGCATTTCATCTGCTCTTTACAATGCCTGCGTCTAAACAAAGTAAAAGCGAGGCACAATTCCCCACACTTCATGATCGGAGGCGCCAAGAACTTCTCCCCTCGTCCAAGGCATATCGCAGCTGGACCTGGAGATTAACCCAGAACACAAGATTTCCTGCTTATTTGGTGAACCTGGTGGCAGTACGGATCAACGCGAGCCGCCGCAATGTCACTTCTCATGCTGAATTCCATAATGGTCATCCGCATACCATCTCATTCAATGATTCCTCCTGTGAAATCCTGCAACTACTTGAGATGCCGTCGGACTGTGGCTATCAGTGGCTGCCCATTCCTCCCAGTGAAGATCAAGGAGAGCAGCATGCCTCACAATCTAGGGGAGTGTTCCAATCGTCAAAATTCGTTGATATATGCGGGATTAGGAATAACTCGGCAAAACGCAAAGTGATGTGCAAAATAGTCGAAAGTGCTTTATCAGCTTTACGACGCTCTGAACATGGAAACTTGCTCCTCGCACAAATGGTCTTCTTTGACATTTCATGCAACCCTAGCTACGAATTGAATGTCGCTTCCAGTCGATGCACGAAAAGTGATGTATCCGCGGTATTAGGAGTAGGGAATTTCACCGGCACCTGCACTGGTCTCCTTCCACTCTCGCGCCTCTCTCCTGTCTGCTTACAGACATTCGTCGGCACCTACGCAGTTGAAGTCACCATGTCTGGAATTAACCACGTGCAGCACTCAAGGCATCTTCAACGTAGTAACTTGGCAAGTTATCCTAACTGGGAAATACCGGTTCAGGGTCTCGCAGTGATAGAAATATGTTTGCCACCGCAGTAGGATCCAGAAGAATCGGTTATCACAAAACAGAGGTCTGTTTGGCCTAATGTGTAATCACTCCTTTGTAATACGCGTTTCCAATGCTGCGAAGGCTACACAATCACAACCATTGCCACATCAACTTGTTTGCGGCACCGATCGTAGCAAATGTATTATCAGGAACCGAGTGACAAAAAGTGGGCAGATTAGTGCTTCGCCTAACCTCGCCGCTGCTAATGAATGCTTCACTGAGTTAAAATAATCACCAGGATTTGGGTGGAAGGAGGGATTGTCAAAATATGCGAGTGACGTACCACCTGTTCATTGCGAGTGGACATCCGATTGAGGGACAAATCCTCGCCACCTCGTGGCCATTGCGACAGCCACTGCATGGACGCCTCCTTATTCGCATCATCGGAGCCCCAATCAAAGTAGGTGCCGTCCACATAGCTATTTTGAATGTACGGAAAAAGGAAGATTTAATCGAAGTGGATTTAGTAATTTGTTTAAATGCAGTTCATTTGTCGCCAATGGATCAGAGATTCGGACAGAGACGTGGCAGAAGCTTCTAGCCCAAGGGCTAAATAACAGTCCAAGTGCATTACTGGACGCACACAGGCACGAGGAGTCACAAAATTCGAAGAAAGTAAATCGCAACAGCACAGGCACCTCATCGCTCTTTTCAGTGAGATCCGACTAAGCCAACTACTGACTCCCCTTATAAGGCCTGTAGTCGTGGTGAAAAGTTCATTCGTTTAGCTGGAGGCGATTGAGAAGGAAGAGCAACGGGAAGTGGTCAAACCGAGTGAGGTCCGTACTAATTGCATACCAAAGTAGGCCTTCTCGTTAATTAGGTCAATTGCCCTCGAGCAATGCAGCCAAGCGGCAATCTTCCTCAATCCTACGGTGTAGTTTTGACCATAAAAGTCATATTTTTTCAAGTTAATGCCCTGGAACACTGTACCTAGGTGTATACATATGCTTCTGTCAAGAATGCAGACAGAGGATGACCGTAGAAAGACTCACAGAAGTGACACTGGATCTCAAATCAAAGGAGCGGTTTGTCGCCTCAAAGTCGCTGACATCTAGTCTTTGGTTTTTGCGCGGCTCCTTTCACTACCAGGTACGAAGGTACAGTGTAAATACTACCGAAAATGGCAAGTGTGCCTTAAAATTATGTCATCAGAAGGGTACAGAGAACGAGGAGGAAGTGAGTTCTTGCAGCAGGAGGTAGTGTTTTGCAGTGTGAGGCATGCATTGCGGTACGAGGCATCAACCTCGAGGTGATTTCGCCACTAAGAGAATGCTATTTCTGCTGAATGTGTAAATTTACCTCGTGGTAGAGTGGTGTTTGTTGCTTACCTCCGAGTTACATCGAGCTGTATCAATCGTTTGGACCCTAGCGGCAATTGAGCACCTACGCCTGCAATCCACCATTGGACCCACGCACAGAATGAGCGTCGTCTTCCATGAATGAAGTGGTGCGTGCCTTTGATGCTCGAATTTGGCAGTGAGTTGATCATTGGTGAATGGCCGACGACATATTCGATGGTTCATGGATTGTTACAATGCAAGCAACATTTCTCATTACACGACTATAGGACCTCCGAATAAGGAATAAGCAGCTAATATATTCAGATTTACTTAAAAGGGTGCCCAACTTTTGGTTACCCGATATGACTTTGCTGTCATGTGACATAGGGTCCATCGATGGCCCTCCAATTTGCTAAATCACATTTAAGTGCTTTCACAGCGTGCTATGGTGAGCACCCAGACTATCCTTGCTTTTTTCAGGGAAAAAATCTCAAAAGCAGAAGCAGCTTCCACTTACGGACCAATCGCCGTCCCATTCCAGCAGACGTGGGATGAGGCAACCGACGAGGAAGAAGATGAGGAGGAGGAGAGGTGGGGTGATTCTCGGCATATTTTTGATGGTGCACTGATCCACAGTCGCTTGAGACTTTGAAGCTGGAAAAAAACCCGACAGAGGCAGGGTTAAAAAGAAAAAGATTGAAGCATCTCTTGTTACTGCGCCATTTTTGCCTAAACTAAAAAAAAATAACCCAAGAAACGGCTCCGCATATTTCCTCACCAAATTTTGCTACATTTAGTGTAACTCCTCATTTTAAGTTCAAGTGCACGTACGTCACAGTCCCTGTACTTCGGCTGGGCTGAATGACCTCCGTGCCTCCAATCCATTCCAATCTAAGGAAGACTGAGGAAGCTGCATTGGTGGCAGGGGAAAGCAAACCCTTTTTCATAGGGCAGCTATCCACGTTTCTACTACTAAATGACAAATTTTACTGTGATGGAAGAAAGACATGGGATGCGATTAAGGGAATCTGTGACGACTCCAAAGAATAGGGTCGCAAACGTTACCCATCCCAGTTTTGTAATCTGCAGACCTGATGTTGACAACTGAGACGCTACTAACCGTGAACCATGTGGAATTGTTCGTTACGGAACCGTCTATGCTAACTATACAATGATATCAATGAAGCGAACACACGATACCTCCTTCACCTCAACAGTAGCCAGATGGAACCCAAGTAGACATGGATTGGAAGTACTGAAGTGGGAGCGACGTGATAATAATGAACAGACGCGAAGTCTTTTCCCCACTAAAATGTTCTAAACCCTATCGAATATCAATATGTTAATAAGCCAATATTCTTACGACTACCGGTGGCAATACGAGAAGGTCAGTTATTCTCCAGTCCCTAAATATATTTTTTCCTAACTGGAAGAAGCATTAGACATAGTAGAATTGCTATGCGGAATCAGTGATGTTGCAGCAGGAAATAATCACTACAACAAGCAAATTTGATGACTGTGGCGGTTGTTCAGAAAGTGTTTTTGCTGACAGCACCAACAACGTCGTGATTGGCGACACAGGAGTTTAACCCTGGGGAGGGCTGTGGACGACGCTGAAAATGCAAGGGGTTTATGTGGTGTTTTGATTAATTGTTTATCTCTTTGTTTTGGTTTTGAGGACACGTAAGGCTCCGTGTCACTACTTCCGCGGGGAGGTTTGGCACCCGGGTCAAGCCAGGAGTCTTTTCAAGCCATTCTGCACGTAGGCAGTGCTTTTCTATCCTAGGAATATAGGCGCTTTATCTTCAGGCAATAATTGGTGCACAGCACCGAGGTAAAAGGCGTACCCGGTTACCGCATTACCTGCCTCGAAATTCATCTCGTCCGTTCAAGCAAGATGCAAATTTCAAATTTCTATGCGCCTATCTAGATTCCAGGACCTCCTTCTCGTAGGAGACAAGGATCATGTTTTTCGGAGAATTGCTTCAAAGTGGAGAACATACCTTGTGCGAGATGCGCATAAACTGGGTCTGCGCGGAGACTGGGGTTGTGGACTGCTTTCTTTCAACTGTGACGGCCAAATCCAACCATCCATCCCTCTTTGCACTACCACTTGATTCGTCATTTCTGCACTCTTGAGGTGCCTTTGTTTAGAAATTTAAAAAAAAAGAAAAGCAGCAAATATTCCTTGCTTTTAAATAGATCAGCGTAAAGAATAGTTGAGTTGTGTATAAAGTAACCTGAGAAAGAAGGAATACCTTCGCAAAAGCTTTCAGATTTCACTTAACATCTATCTAATCTCTTAAATAATCGGGTCATAGCAGTTTTTACGTATCCGGAAAAAAGTAGCTTGAAATCCTCGAACTGCATTCTGAATGTAGATGTCCGCAGCCAAGAAGCTCAAAAATGCCGTTATACAAATCGCACAACGGTTTGGGCATCAAAATCAACTAAGCTCTGAACAAGGTGCATGAGGTGCCCAAGCTATCTGTCGATTTTGTCTTAAATGCTTCAGAGAAGATGAGGTGGCTGGATGGAGCAGAGTCTGTGCCTCAATTCTGCATACTTCATAGTCAAACTCAAAGTTGGAGTAAACGAATCTATTTATTTTGGAAAATCTTCTCTCGCAAGGCAGTCCAGACAGTTGTTTTCCATCAGTCCTGAGTGCCAACCCACTGTTCAAAATCCACAGCTACAAAGCAGCAAAACAAATGATTGCCAATTGCGGTAATCGAGAAAGAAAGTCCCATTTTTTTGCAATTGAAATAGCTAAGATCTTGCTTTGAAATTACGGAGAAGTGGGTTACAGTCCAGGCCGCCCTAAAAAGCAGCACGAGAAGTAAAATTTTGAATGAACTTTTACCAGTCATCGCTTTTTACAGCTTTATTCAATTTTTGAGGCTGAGAAAGCTTTGTCAGAGGAAAGACCTAGTCAGCTGGGCAATTGTCCGTTCCGCAGAAATGTTTTTATGGAGAAAAGAGATAAAATTTACTTGATTTGACACGCTAGTGGAGGGCCAAAGGCGCTCACTAGTTGGCGGTAGTCAAAGAAGGCATTTAAATATTCCTTTCCTCCGATTTCACTTTACCCTATGATAAGAGATCTAGTCGCTGCGGCTTTCATTCTCCGCTTCTGCAATTCATGGGTTTTCATAGTGGCAAATGCACGTAACCACCGCAGAAAATGGCATTTAACCGTCACTTGTTATTCCGAAACAAAAATTTTTATGTTCGGTGAAGGAATTCACTCACCGCATCAAGGACAGCCTTCATTATGACCCGATGAAATTCGAGAATGGCTTGGGGAGCGTAAAGCTCGATGTTGCGGATCATGGGGTTGGTGGGATTCGACCAAGCCTGAAGCTGATCGTGAAGAGTGTCTGGAAAAGAAGAAGAAAAGGCGATTAGTCATTTAATTTGTTCGCCTCGTATACAATCCAAATGAGCCTGACAAATGCAATTTGAGCTTATCTTCTTTAAGAAGTGAGTTGTGCTTGGTTCCCAAGCTGCAAAAGCTTTGCTCTGGATCCAGAAATCAAAGTTAGGGACGGGAACTGTTTAAAGTGCTTGAACCTCTGGCAGATGATCGAAGAGTTTTGGTTGAGATATGCCCAGCACAAATGGAGAATGGGATAGGTGAAAACCCCAAAAGAAGTAGAAAAGAAAAAGTAGGCGATTCTGCTTCACCTTGTCTTTTACATTGGCTTTTCACATTTTTCCAAGTGACGGGAATGTTGATATTTGGTACTGGCATTAGACAATTGTGAGAAGGGTTCACATTTGTGGAGCGATTGAGAGAAGCGTTGGTGACTAGAGCTGAATGTTTCGCCTCCAGACACCAGTGTAAACCGAGAATTAAAACTGCTTTCGAAATGTGCGAACCTTAATGATGCTTTCAGGAGTAACTCCAAGGGTGTTCGAGCTACCCTTGGTCTCCTAGGTCTGTCACAATGGGAACAGCTGGTGGTGAGGTCAAACCATCCTGAGAAAATCTGTTCCACCTATGCCAGCGATGTCAAATTGCTCAGCTCTGAGGTAGCATGTGTCGATGGTTGTCCTTATTATTCTTGAAAACTTGCATTTTTGCACAGTTTCACGACAGACGAAGTATCAATCAGGTGTCTGCGCTCTGGCGCTTCACGCCGGTCATAGGGGAGACCTAGTCCAAGGACTGGCAGACGTGTGCATTCAAACCATCGAAAAGTCCTATTGTGAAATGATTGAGCCCCTCATCATTCTACTCTGCTTGAAGTTTGTCACTTTAGTCCACAAGAAGCGCTGTTCAGTGGCTCCTGGATGTTGTGTATCGGAATGAAGTCTGCTCTCTCCGAACAGGTTTCAGCGAATGCTGCTTTAGACCTTCTTCAACTCTGGTACTCGAGTAACTCCAGAAGCTTAACCCAGAGTTAGCTTCCTTGCAAAAGGTTACTTGGGTCATTAACTAACTAATTTGAGATACATTACATCACGAATAATTAGTTCGGTATTAGGCAGTATTATGACCGTTTTACAATATACAAGTTCTAACAGATGGTACGCATAATGTACTGGTCGGCCATACAGACTAATGCATGGCTTCCGATTTTGCTTCTCTTAGGCATAAAACTGCATAATGCGACCTACTAATGAGATTAGTCCAGAAGGGCTGTAGCTTGTTGATTGGACGAAGACAACGAGCCAGGGAGACCTCACAGAAGGAGGGACAGGGGTGGACAAGTGGGTAGCCGGCACAGAGAGAGCAGTGGCGCATTTGCATAAGCACCCGATCGCACCCGGCGCTGCCGAGATCAAACTGCAAATGACGTCGTGAAAAAAGAGTTGAGCTAAGGAATAAAAAGGAGCTGTGAGGAATGCTAAGAATGAAGTCTCAGGTACAGCAAGGGTCATAAAGTCGCCAGATGACTAAGGGGCCCATTGTCGCTACATGCTTCTTCAATGCTGTCTCAATTGCTCTGCTAAATAGGTTTTGAGTTCGACGGATGGTGCATATCAATGCTTTCATTGTCATTCACCCTAAGGTGTGACTGAAAGTTCTGTGGTCTTGATCCTGACACGTTAGCCCTTAGTGTTTTGCACAATAGCTAAAATACATTCCTCAGGAACAAGAATATGAGGTCTTCTTCAACATGGTGCCTCACCACCAGAATGAAATCACTTGACCTATTTCCTCGTGGAAAATGTTCCCAGACATGCTGCGGCAGGCCACTGCGCTATGTTCTGCATTTCACGCCTAACAAACAATATATGACACCATCTTCCTTTCCATTTGAAGGACATAAGGAATCTTCAGATTGGTAATTAACTGTCATCATTTGGATACGAATGGAAAATCTTCCAGGTATCCATGCTTAAGGAAAGAAAACATAGAAGACCACTACTCACAGAGCTCAACTGTTCAAGTAGCCAGTGGAGATATTCCAGGGTTTTTGTGGTTTCCATGAGGTAAACAACACTGCGAATCAGGTTGAGCACACGACCAGTCATCTTGGTTCGTTTCATAAACTCCCATACAGTCAGATGGCCCCGTCTTCCCATGGTGGACCATCGTGACGCGTGTCCACAGACATGTGTACCGGAGAGGCTACGCAGAATGCGAAGGACCTGAGACACCTCACCTGAAATAGCCTTTTCGAGGATCCATGCACAGCTGAAATAGAAATAGAGCCCTACTGCAATTTCCCCTTCCCCTATGTAAATGTCGAATGCAAACATGGAAAGCACAAACACCTGCTATCTTTGGGGTTGGTCTGCCAGTCCTTCTGTAACAAAGCTACTCTCAGATGCATCCTACACTTCCAATTCTACGGGGTGGGTGCTGAGTGATTTCCAAATGATTATGCTATGTGCTGACTTTAAATACGCGAGTAACCGTCACCACTGGTGTTAGTGTCCTAGACGCAATATTAATTGAGAAGACTTTAGAAGGGCAGCGACCCCAATTTTACCCATTTTTACTGACTCTGGCCCCTTTCTTCAATCTCAAGTTCTGCATAACAGGCAAACAATGTTTTTGCAACAATACAAATTGCCTTTATTGTGCTTCCATCCTATTTCCTCAAAAATTACTCTTCCTTTACTACAAAGCCCTTCAACCATTTCTTATTCAATGTTTGCAGCAAGCTCTGTCCTCCTTTGCATCCCAACTCGCCACTTCTATTATTTAGAAGAAATCCAAGAAACAGATTCTCTTACTACTGCTTTTAGTGGCTAAAAATGCATGACTTTTGCGCGGGAAAGCGTTTTGGAGATGGAGCAGAGTTTAAATCATACAGCATTTAAATAATTAGAAGTCCTGCACTTTCGCAATTCTGGACCACGATGCTGGCTCTAGATGAACTGTGAAGGCAAATGTCGCTTTGTGGAAGTAAATCAGCTAGAGCTAAAATATATTCATCCTCTGTAACTCAAGACTTCCACAGAAATACCTCAAAGTGGTCCACCGTTTCAAGGAAAGTCTTACACTTCGTCTTACATGACGGTGTAAGATCTCCTCCAACAAAGCTTGAGAGTGAGTAAATTATGGACCGCACTCTAGAAAGCAGGGAGGGTGGGAAAAACAGAGGGAGGAATAAAGAGGTGAGGATGTATTTTGTCGGACTCATCCACGCTTTGCATATTCCCCCGACCATACTTCGCTGGATTATGCCGCTTAATTTTTCCTTGGCATTTCGCAACCCCGATTGGGAACTGATGCGAGAGAAGGAGAGGTGGAGGTATATGCAAATTAGGTAGTGTTTTGCTTTCTTCGAGGCATAACTCGTTTCAAATAAGTGAAAATCGCAGGCACCCTATATTCTCTTGGGAAGGAATTAACGATGTTACTGATGACTACTTGATCGGATGTAAGATTTAATAATCATTTTACAGTGCCAATTTCCGACTGTAAAATTAAAATGCTTTTAAGTTCGCAGAGGTTGCCTTGATTAACCATATCTTGATAGGTCGAATGCACAGCCTCTGAGCAAACACAACCTTTCGCTTCAAGATTTTTTGTATCCTCGACTACTATGTTTTCCTCCGTTACCACTCAAAGGCCAATTCAAGGCATGTCTTAGTCACTGCATTTCCGACGATGAAGCTTATTTCTGATTCTTTTATGCTTCAGCGACTTTATGAACAAATGGAATGCTACAGAATCGACGGCTGGGTAGAATGGACGTCCGAGTTTATTCCTATCGTTGACGCTACCATAAAGTGTTTTCCCAAGAGCACAACAATATCACTAAATGTTCACCTGTAAAGGAAGTATTCTGAAATTTTGAATACTATTTTGAGTCTTATTGTGGTTATTTAGACTGAAGTTTCATTAAGGAACTCCAAAACCTTTCATTTTCTGCCACTTTGTTGGCCTTATAGGCTTGCTGAATGCCTTTGTTTGTGTAGAATACGCACTCAAAGTCGGAGCATAGTCTAACCTGTCAGAGGCGCCATTGCGGCAGAACGGCAGCAGCGTAGGTTACAAAAAGTGTATGCGGCGGTAAGTCATCCTGACACAGGAAGAGGCAGAGATGGAAGGGGAAGCGGTGGAAGATACTCCCTTCTTAGGTTTGTCAGCTTATACCGGAAAACCACTTCTGTCCACTCCTCTGCCTGCTAGTGATCCCTGTGACTAGAACACGACAATGACTTGAGGTGCGGGTGGACCGACGTAGAAGCCCCTACCACCTTCAGCAAATGGACACTACTCCCGTGGCTATGCTTATTTGCGATGACTTCCAGATTAGCAACTGCCTGTGGCATTTCCGCTTTTCATCCAAGGTTTGCACTACCTCAAAAGGCCACAAACGAAGAAAGTGGGTTAGGAACGGAGGAGCCTAGTCAAGGCGTGAGACATTTGAAGCGTCCTCCAAGCCATAGTGACCACTTCATCAATCCGCAAGCTTTGATGCTCGCTCATTGCCTTCCAGCAGCAATGTGCCAATTGCTGGAAATATTTCCCATTCTATGGAGATTTTCGAGTCACCTTGAGAGTGATCAAATAAACCTCCATGCTGTGCTCCTTGTATGCCAGGAAGATAATTGCTACCCCACAGGCTCCTCAGTGTCCTCAGTTCCGGCAATCGACTTGGTAACCTGACTTTTCGTTGGCTGACCAGCTCATCAGCCCCCCAGTTATGGTGAAAGAGAGTTCCAACCAGGCTTGAGGGGTGACTTGACGAAGACACCTAAAGACGCTGCTCTTGTTGACAAAGAATGGTGAATATGCCTCTACTCTAAGTTACCGGCACAAAGAATACCCAGTGAAGAGTTTTCAACTGTCCCGTACAAGTTCAACCTTCATTTTTTTGAGCTTGTCTACTACGTATTTGTAGTTCACCTCCTCACCAAAACATGGTGCAAAGCATGTCAAAAAGCGATTTACCTCCCTTAAAAATAATCCAACTTTAGACATTTTTCTCAAGAAAGAGAGGGTAAATGGGATACCTTTTTGTTCATAAATTCACGGAATTGACCGTGGGGTTATTTACAACCATGATAAAACTGAGCCAGGACTTGATCAGATGGGCTTACACGAAGGGGAAAATCAGGCAATTCTCCAGCTGCTTCACATCGCAAAACACGCAATTGAAAAATTTTTATTTGCTCCTACATGACCTGGTAAGAACGCCAGATCACATCAGTGAGAATAGGAAACTTTCATGTGACGGTTTCATTTGCATGTGGAGAAAAGTAACGTTATGTGCTGTGGGAAGCTACAGAGTTGAATTTGAGGCCACTTAAATGCCTATGCATTGGTGCGTTTTAATGTATTTATGTGCATGAGTGGATCCGCAACCTCACTACTTGAGGCCCCTATAAATCCGCTTCCACTTTAAGGAGATCCAAGTTACGATGTGCAGATAATCTCTTTGCTCCCGCCTTACCAACGGTTTCGGGTGTTCATTAACTCTAGTTACTAGTGAAAAGCCAGAGGCCTATAAACTTTACAAGATTGTGTTTATATTGAATTGGAGATTCACAAGACCCGGCTCTGTCAATGCTGTCGTGATGGCTCAAAATTGCAGCACTCGTAGTGATATAAGTACCGTGTGGTACCCTTAAGCCTAAGATTTAATACAATAAGTCATTTCCTACACCAGCATACCCACATAGAACTACAGTTCTGAGTCAAGATTTATTTTCTTGCAAATATGAGGAGCTATTTATGCGATGAATATGGGTTTGAGTGAGTCAGAGGTGACTCTACTCCTTGTCCTAAGACACGCTACTGCAAATTACGATGACAAATGCATTACAGTTGTTGGATGCCAGTCTACATGAATCCTACCTTTCCATTCCTTGAAACTAAAAGAGACTTTGAAGGACCCTACAACCTCTGTCTACTCTGCGATAAAATAAAAGGACAAAGTGTTCACGGTGCATAGTGCAAGTCTAGAAAGACCATGTTGCAGAAAATCAAGCAATAACATCCTATCAATGTCACTATGTAAAGTGACGCTTAAAAATGCGTCAATGACCCCTGAAACTGGCATTTTTCTCATTTAAGCATCTCAAGTGAATGGTGGATGGTAGAATTTGCTCAAAAGCTTCTACCATGAAAAATTGGCCTTCTCCAGACTGTTAAATTTGGAGCTTCAGAGAGACGATTGCCTGCAGGTATAGCCACAAAACCGAGAATGTATTGAGGTTGGCTATAAAAAGTGAGGCTAAGAATATGAGAGTGGACCATTCCAGAAAGGCATTGAGTCTTCTTTGAGGTTGTATCAAAGTGATATTTGTGAGGCATTAATGACATTAATACTCCATAAGTGCCCTATTCACGAATTTTGTGTAAGAAGCTAAGCATACAAGGCAGAAAATTGGAAACGAAATTCGTATCTCACAAGGAAGCGTTTTGGGAGGATGTTCCAGGCATGTGAAGACTACGCATAAGATTGAAGAAGAAGGCTGTAGCCCCACTGAATGTGTCGTTGTGCAGCCGTCAATACGCCCGAAAGCATCATTAACGTCCACGCACTTTGAACGTAGTTTTAATGCTCGTTTTACACTGGCAGTCTGTGGCAGGCTAAAAAGTGCCATATGTGTGGGTATGCGGTTGAGACATGTCAACATATGAAAGACCTTCCAAATGATTATCCTCTCCTAGAGCTCTCACAGGGAAGCCAAGTGGAGCACATGTTCTCGCAGGCATTAAACAAACAACTAAGGCCTCCAAAGCTGCAGTGTACAATACGCCTTTGCATCGAGAGGCAAAACAGGTATCTCTGATCACCAACACTTCTCCCAATTGCTCCACAAATGTGGATTCCTCTCACAATTGTTTGATGCCTGTGCCAAATATTAACATTCTCTTTACCTAAAGAAATGCAAAAGGCGAGTGCGAAAGACAAGGTTAATCAGATTTGCCAGTATGGTCTTCACCTATCCCATTCTCCATTTGTACCGGGTAATTCTTAATTTAACTGTTTGATTATCTGCCAGTGGGTCAGGCGCTTTGAGCAGTTCCCGTTCCCAGCATCGACCTCTGCAGTCGGAGTGATGCTTTTGCAGCTTTGGAGCCAAGTAAAACCCACTTTTTACAAAAGACGAGCCCAAATCACATTTGTCAGACTCATCTAGAATATGTCCGAGATAAACAAGTGAAATGACTAGTCTCCTTCTCTTCTTCTTCTTCTTCTCCAGGCACCCTCCATGATCAGCTTCAGGCATGGTCAAATCCCATCAACCACACGATCCGCAATATGGAGCTCCACGCTCCCCACGCCATTCTCGAATTTCATTGGGTTATAATGAAGGCTGTCTTGAATGCGGTGAGTGCATTCCTTTACCAGACTTTGATATTTGGGTTACGGAAAAACAAGCGATGGTTTAAAGATCGTAGGAATATTGCACAGAAAAAACAGGTTGCCTCTGCAGAAGGCGCGGCAGTTAGAAATCTCGGCCAGTGAGCAAAGATTCTTTCAATTAAAATGAGAAATTCGCTATTTCTAATCTACCCGTGCCTCTCATTGCAGCTTTGCCAGGGAGCTAGTTGCAGTCAAAGCGGAGCAGTAATCACAAGACTCAATTGGTTACGTGGATAGGTGGTAGGTTATTGTTTGAGCATTTAAACATGTGGATACATTGCTTTCCTCCATGGCTGCACCAAAAATATTCTGACAGTATGCATAGCCTTTCACGAGCATAACTTCTCACCTCTTCTTCACTAGAAGGATAAGCTGTTTTCTTTATAGTGGTAAGTCTTAATTTTGTCTCCACCAAAGACTTGAGGAGGCAAGGTCATGTGTATTTCATTTAACCCTCTATATATGTCCCAAATTCATCCCTTTGGCTGTTTTGCAGGTGTGGGTCAAGGCCATAAAATATCTGGATCACGGGTCAAAAACATGGCAGTATGTGGAAGGCCAAAAGGTTAGACCATCTTCTAGTAAAATTACTGTACCTTTCAGAGGTAAATACTCCCCTTATGTATCCCTGGCGTTGTCACTATAGTTACTAATGACTCACTCTCGAAAGTGACAGTCAGTCAGTAAGTTAGACTGCCGTCTGTCCATTTTCTCGGACACACTACAAAAGCCACTTAAGTATACTTGTTTATAATACCACAAACAAGGAGGACCTCTACCCACCGAGCTCAGCTGTTCAGGTGGACGCTAAAGGTATTCCGGGGTCGTTGAGGTTTCCACGAGATAGACAACACTGCTAAGTAGGTAGAAGACGCCACAACTCATTTTAGTTCGTTTCATGAACTTCCACAACATCAGGTGACCTCGTCTTCCTGCAGCGGAATATCGCGACGAGTGTCCACAGATATGGATATCGAAGAGGCTACGAAGACCACAAAGAACCTAAGATGCCTGGCATGCCTGAAATGGCCTTTTCGAGAGCGCACGAGTAGCTGAAACAGAAAAAGAGACCGACTGCAATTTCTCCTTTCCCTGGAGAGGATGCTGAATGCCGACTTTGAAAGCACAAACACCTGCCAGCTTTAGAGTTAGCCCTCCAGTCCTTCTGAAACCACCTTGAAAGAACAATGAACACTACTTTATTTCTTTTTTGTCGACTCTGAGCCGTTACTTTAATCTTCTTTCTGCGTAGTAGACAGTAGTGAAGCGAGAATGGGTACCAATGATAAAGCTATCCGCCTGATTTAGGCAAAATATTACATCATGACCACCGCCTAAAGAGAAGACCCTTCATTGTGCAGCAGGATGTGGAGAATAACATAAAAGAGCACATAAATGACAGTAAAGTCGAAACAAATTTTCCCTCATCGTGCCCCTCTCCTACCTTCTCAAACTTGCTGCTTCCCTTTCACTGTAAATAATTTTTACCATTGCGTCTACATTCCTCCCCATCGCAACCGCAGTCGCCAAAGATTGTGGAGATCTGTGAGTTCACTCGCTTCCCAACACAACATTTTAATTATTAAAAAGAAACTCAACAAAGATTTTTTTTCATACGTTTCCTGAAGAGTAATATTTAAAGATTTTTTGTGTTAGGGAAATCATGTTGGAAGCTAAACAAAGTTTTGGCCTGCGATTGCTTGTTCTTACTGCCGGTTTCGAGGTTCACTGATATAGGGAAACGCCACTGCTTTGAGCTCTTCTAACATACTCTTGTGGGTGGAACTTTCAACCCGTATCTATTTTAGTTGCTGTCCACCTGTCCAACACCCAGTAGGAGCCCACACGTCTAATAAAGTTGTCAGAGCAGATGTCGCCAGGGGTGGAATTAGAGGCAACAAAGTTGGACATGCTCGAGACAGCTGCAGCAAGCAAATGCCTTAGAGTGTGTTCGTAAGCCACCTGAGGGCAAAGGACCCAAATTTGACCACCTTTATTGCCTCGAGGTCAAAGTTTTGGTGTCCCTGCTTTTATATTTGTCAGTTGATTTCCCTGGAGCACTTTTAACTCATTAGCGCAACTTACGATTAAAAATGTATTGGGATTGACCACTGAGAGTCTGCAACTATGTGTCATACTTTGGTTAGTCGAACTTTGAACTCCGCATTTTTACTTTCTCTGTGCAAAATGGCCTCCGGACCAGGCCTGTAGGCTTCGCGTTTTTATTCACGTCAGCATTGTCTTGCCTGCCCTACTATTACATCTTTATGGGAATTTGGAGAAAACAGGGGCCCTGCAATGGTGCCTGTGGAAAGCACAATCAACTTGATTTCGAATGACGAATGCTAAACCTCATCGTGATGAAAGAAGAGGAGCATGTGCTGTAGATGAAAGTGACTGTGGCCATCTCTACCAAAAGAGTTGAAAATGACATCCACCTTCAGCAACCACCCCAGTTCCATGTTCTGTGGAAATACTGTTATCAAGGCAAGTGGCACTAGCAGTGAATCATCTGGAAAGGTTTATTACAAATCCGCTCACTGTATCTGTATGGTAATGTCAATGAAGTGGAAATTCTTAAAAATATGGAATAGCTCACCATCTGAACCAAACCGTGTAGTCAACCCAGCAGTAATTACCTACTCAAACTCCAAAAATGCATGCCGATGCTTATCCCAAGGTGTTTGAGGCATGGATATGGGTTTCAGTCCATCATGGACCATATTTTGGGCGACAAGGAGAGGGAGAAAAATTTGCAGGTGGAGGAAGAGTTTGTTGAGTCCCATCCACGGTTTTCACATTCCCCTAATGGTACTATCTCTGGTGATGCTGCCGGCAATTTCCTTACTGTTTCAATACCACCGCTGGCAATGGATGAGAGAGAGGTGGAGACACGTCGGATTAGGTAGTATCTGCTTTCTTCAAGACAGTAGGTATTTAACTGAAGTATCACGAGTTTCTGGCAAAAATGATGCGGGCCCATAACCATCAGTTTGTTGCGTTTATATCGAATCAGAAGTTGACGCAAACCTCTTCTGCCCTTGTTTTCTTGGTGGTTCTACTTGCATTACTTATTGTGCTATATGTCGTGTGTGGCACTCCTAAGACTATTATTTCAAGTAATAAATTAGTTGGTGCATCTGTACTGTTTCCCAAGTCACAACTGTGAACCAATGCTTATTTGCCAGCAAATATGAGGCGAAAAATAAGTTTTAATTACCAAGCATTGCTGACACATTTATTGTGTTATGTACATTTGCCATTTCGGACTCAGCTCATGTAAATAATTTAGCCACTTGAGAGACTAATCCCACACTATGAAATCAGGAATGATGGCAAAAGGCAAGTGAAGGGAGAAGCTATCTCCACTAACTACAAGTGCGAAGTTTGAAGTCAATCTTTGGGCGAAGTATGAAGCTCTGTGTATATAAGCAACTCGGACAAGCAACCCACATTGTTTTACATTTTGCCATCTAACTTGAAAATCTACCCCACGCGCCGTTTCCCCATGTTCTTTGATCACAGCGCTCTTTCACCTCTTATGCCCAGAAGGTGGAAGTGACCGAAGAGTGCGCAAAATACTGTCTTGAATTGAAGCATCGTTCTTGCCCTCCTATAGGGTACCATCCACTACGTAGGGAGCTGGTGGCAAGAGGATTAGCCAGAGAACTTTGGCGAGTTGTGGATGGACTTCATAACCGAGGTGCAGAGTTCTATTAATAGCACATTGAGTTGCCCCTCCATCAATGCCTTCTATGCACGTACAGACATCACCTATTCACATGCGTCTATACTACTCGCAGCTCCTTCCATAGTCTTTGTGTAATTGGAGGCGATCAATGCAACACTATGGATTACAAGAGGAGGCATTACATTGAGATGATGTATGGCCATCATGTACACAAATTCTTCCTTTAAATCATAAATGTATTTCCTGTTATCGCTGTTACCACCTATCTACAATGTACCCCAACTTGAGCCAGTAAGGTCAGGGTTAATGACCGCCTCTAGAACTCATTCACATATGCGATTGCTGTCTTTTTAGTGCCTCCCTTAAAGCTGTTTCGTGTGCTGTCCCAAATGAGTTGGTAGAGGAAATGTGTTCCTTTGGAAGGCACAGCCTTAACGAGGGTCACTGTCCGAGGCTTGAGGTTGGTTTCCCCCATTGGGGCTAACGCAGAAAAGATGACTTGTAAAACCATTACTTTCACTGCCTATCTACCATCCGAAATCGCCAATGACGCCACACATGCCCCTCAGGGGATTAGCTAAAATACCACTTCAAAATCCCCAGCAAGTACTCTGCTAGGGTTTCAGTGTGTCGTGGCCAGATGGAGACTAAAATCATCGGCATAAAGGTTATTGCAGACATTTGTGAAACGCACCTCCACTTCTCATTTTATTCCACTATCCACACAAAGATTTATCACCACTTCCGTTGCCGCGTCACTGGAAACAGGAAGCATGTAATGTCAAACGGAGTCGTTTTCTCAGCGGAATAGTCCGTATTATCGTGGTGATGGACGCACTCTTCATTACCACCCAGTGTCTTAACGATGCCTAAAGTGGCTGTTAATGGTGTTGGGAGGAAGGACTTGGTGGATGTAGGAAGCTCATTTAAGGTTAGCCTTGCCATGACATCTGCTTGATTTGATCACAAATGGGCATTCAAATTGTACGCCTTAAACTTGACTCTCTGTGTCAATTAGGTGGCTTCTCAGTTGTCATTACTACGTGGGTGATGGCACAGATTCCTGAAGTCTAGCGATGTGATATTCAAGGCATTGCACGGATCATCTCTTCGGAGCTTGACCTTTAATGCCCACACATATTTATAACAAAATTCATTTTCTTAGGTCATAGAGTCCATAAAATCTCTTGCATTAAATTAAGTATAAAATAAATCTCACTAATTTGGACTGGAAGTGGATGGATGACAAGATGTTGTAGCGTCATGAAACGCTATCAATTCGACTAAATCCACTGTCACACAAATTCTCAGCACCATTAAAATTACTGTGAAGCAGAATCAGTGCACTTATACTTCTCCTTGTGTATTCAGTTGTGAAGGTGCATAATCTAAATATTGACTCGTGTTAGCCTGCCTAGAGTGGTCGAGAATATCCAGCCATACCCTCTCACTAACCGATGATGATATGAAATGTATGCCTTTGTATTACTAACCCCAGCAGCGGACTATAGGTACCCAACATTATTAGCAAGCACTTGCTTGTACTCCACCAGTCGGTGGATTCACCAGCTGCGTCACGAGACTGCACTCGTGAGTGGACTGCCTCACTTCCACACGGGAGTGTGGGAATATACACGTCACACGGTAATGCACCGCCCTCCATGGAACCAAAATGTGCGAAATTAATGAGGACTGAGATTTCCTAAATGGCTGGTTATGGCACATGCCATTTTCATCGATCAGCATTTTAACAATTCCTGTTCAATCTACACAAAATTCCACAATAAAGATGGATTTGTTTCTAAATAATAAAGTTTGGCCAGACGCCACACATAGGAAGCTTTACTTTTTACCCATGGATAGAAAGAGTGGCCACAATTGTTGGTGCACTGTGCATTCGCAGTTCACACCGAAGTGTACTTACATGTGACTAACATTCGTTGCATTATCATTATCAATGGGACGTGGACGTAGTGTATCTTGTGTTTACTTCTTTGCCACGGGAGGCTTTCTCAACCCACAGATCTGCTGTAACGCAACCAGGCACAACTGCAGCGAAAGTGAGGAGTAAAGTAGGACAGCTGACTGAGGGTTCATCCAAGACTGTAATCTGTAGACTTTCCGCCTGATAAACTACACTAGCCAGACGATGCCAAAGACAGACTAACTCAATGGTTGCGCTTGACTGACACCAGGTCGGAGAGGCTTTGGCAGGAGTTGATTTATCCACGTGGTTGACCCATCTCACGACATCCTGCCCCACTTCGACAACTGATATCCAGTGATTTCTCAATGCGATCACCAGACGTCCTGGATCTGACGCTCTACGCGCTGATCACGTGGGCTGGTTATCAGGATCGAGGATCTTGACACCCCAACATTTAGTCCATATCTCTTCCGTATTTCTTCCGGCCACTTTTCACTGATTTGCATGCTCAATTTTTGTGGAAGGGTAGTGTCTGCTCCAGCAGCATGAACGTTGTAGAGGTTGTTTACTCCAAATTAGCAATTGAGGTTTGTCACAAACAAGACAGAAGAAATTTCAAGGAGCAGAAATATTTTTTTCTTGATGTAGCCTAATGTCTCATTCCTGTTCATAATTCCTCATTTGAGTAACAAGTAGAAGTCTTCAAGTTGGGATAAAATTTGCATAATTCCTTCATCCCTAATGACGCATCGAACTTCAAAGCGCTCCATTCAAGGATCCAAACAGACGAGTCCTTTCGGCGGCTACCAATAGACCCTTCTTGTGTACTGGCGTACGCTATCACAACGTCCAGAAAGACTCGGTACACTATGGCTACAGCATTGGCAAGCGAACAAGATCCAAGGGAAAAAGATTTCCGAGTACGTAGGCTACACAACGGCCGTCATCGAGGCAGGCCTTGAAGTAGTGGAATAGAAGCTGATCTTCATGAAAGGCCTGTTGTTCCACTTAGGAAAAATAAGTAGTCACATCTAAGTCCATAAATGTGCTGAATCCAAGCGAAAGAAGCTGCAGTCAGAAATCTAGCTAACTGAGAGGCAACGCCTTATATTTCAGTTAAAATTTTGTTTTTTTTCCAATCCCCCCACATCTCTCAGTAGAGCTTTCTTAGAGGACTTGTTACAGTCAAAGCGGAGCGGTAACGAGGTAATTCAGAATGAAAGAGAGCTATTGGTAGTGAGGCAATGATTGAGCATTTTAATGTTTAGGTATTTGAAAAAGTAGATTTATCACACTCCTTCAAGGGTGTACCAGAAAATGCTTGATAGCACGGCCAGCAACATGGGGTTATAATTTTTCACCTCTTTTCCACCCGAGATGTCAGTCAACTTGTCTATTGTAGCTGGCCCTGATTTGGCTGCAGAACAGACGCTAGCAGCCGAAGTCTGTCGTATATTATCCAGCAGGCTGGAGATCTCAAAATCGTACCTATACTCAAGTTCTCACTTCAAAGCCACATGGTGAAGTCATGATAGAATGTAATAGACTGGGAATTTAGGTAATTATCTTGTAAAGAGATGCTTTTTGTCAGACGTGTATACTTTTTCCCTATTTAAAGGATGAAGTTGTCGCTATGAGAAGGCATAATGCAGCCTCTTCAAGCAGACGGCATGTGTAGAGTCTAAAAGCCGAAGACACAAAAGTTCGACGGTGAGGTAATGCATCACTAGCCGCAAACCGAAGCTCACAATTTTCTCCATTTTAACTTTCAGAAAGCTGAAGGCAAAGTAAAGGCAAATTAGTCTTATCGTTAGCTTTAACTCCTTGTTTTTCTCCCATTCTGTTATGCCTAGAAACCAGGTTCGACTGATGTCTGATGTTATCTCAGGCAATATCCACGTCATACTTTTCTCCATGGTTTTGATAACTAACACAAATCCCAAGAAGTTTTGCACCATCGAAATCTAAATTTGAACTGCACTGACGACTGAAACTTCAAGTGCCATTGGAAATATGCCCTTTCTGTTTGTCATCTACCGAACCGCGTTCATTTTCATCTGACAACTAAAGCAAAGTCCAAACTCTACTTCTGACGAGATGCTGCTTGCTGGCTGACAGATTTGTTTAGAAACAGGTCTGATTTCTTTTCTAGTGGACACTATCGAGGTTATTGTAGGGATTGGTGGATGCCAGGAAAGTTGATGAGTATGCGGACTAAATACGCAGAGCTCCAACGAGTAGGAAAATGAGCATGTGAAGAGTGGAGAAGGAGACCGTGGAAGAACCCGCATTTTCAGCATTTCTTGAGTGAATAGATCCCCGAGTTGGCAGCTTTGGAATTTGATGCCATCCACCTGAAAAGGAATATAGGTGACGGCTGCAATAGGGATGCCCGTAAAACCCTTCGAAAGGAGGTGTTGAGATAGTCTGTGCAATGCTGCCCACGTGGCAGTAGATAGAGGGGCTACGGTAGCTGAAAGTAATGGCAGGATAACTAAATATTCCCCATGCCCACCTCCACGTTATCTTCAATTTTAAAACCCTTATGAAGGACCGTAATATTCAAAAGCGTCATTTTTCCCGTCCTACAAATGATAGATTAGCATAGCAAGAAATTTTATTCATCAATACAGCCTGCTTACAACCGAGTCTACGTATGCCTCATGAATCGCTGTTGAGGTGAGTTGGTCTGTCGGTAAGTTTCACCTGGTTTTCCTACACTGTTGACTCTCTGTTTTAAACACTCATTTTTGGCCGTCTGTTAAATACGATGTCTGCTCTATGGGCCCAGTTTAACTCCTGCAATTCACATAACAAGCGTTTGCGTAGATAAGTGGCTTGTGGAATTCACTCAAATTCCAATTTCCGCAAGGCGGTCTATTAAGGAGTAAGATAGAATGTAATATAGAAATGCCAGCGAATTTCACTGCATACACGGTGATTCATAGTGGTAGGTCGATGGGACGCTTCCTCCTCTGTGTTACATTTGAGCAAAAGTGCTTCAACAAGCAACGATTGATACCTGAGTATCTTGTCAATTCTTTAACTCAGTCTAACTAACAATTCTTCCTCTTGGTGCGCTTTGCTCAACGGTAAAAATGACGTGTAAAAAATCTAATTGATTGGATTGTCATCGTATCTCCGGTTTTATTTAAAATTGTATTCATTCTGGACCTCATCCTGTACAAAATGATCCTGCATTTGGGCCAGTGCTGCTATGACAAGCGATGCACGTCCGAGGTGGCCAGCAAGATTCCCTCTTCTTCAACACAGTTCCACATAGATGACAACACTCCATCTTTAATAGAATCGCCAGGAGGGGTAGGTGATAATGTGGCAAAGTATTTTCTCATGTACACGCTGTTTCAAACGAGCTTCATATTTGGCTTATGGACGTGATTCTTTGTAGAACCGACCACTTTGTGATGAACTGAGCTAAGGGCTGAACAAGGAGGGGCGACAGGGAATGCTTTTCAAGGGACAAGGACCATGTAATGCCTGCACTTTATGTTTAACTCATCATTTTGATTTTGCGGGCGCCTAATGCTCCACCTATGTAATTCAGCTGATGTAAATGCTCTAAGACCCATGCAAGTGGCCTTCCATTCCTTCTCTACGTCGACAATAAATATGCCACCATAGTATCATGCCTTCCTGAGGCCTCAAGCAAGACTTGGTGTACTGCATTTTAACAGAGGATAGAGTAAGTGTAGAATGGACAGAAAAGGGCATACCTTGGTATTTCAGTCCACTGAAACCCGTCTTGCGCTCCAAGCGAGTGGGATCACGTGGACGAAATTGAGTCTCATCAGCTGCCTGTACTCATGGGTCCAAAGTGAAGTATTAAAATAAACATGTTACTGAATCACACTTCATAGTTTTAGCAGAACACACAGAAAAAATTACAACTCACAGACTGGGTGTTATTGTGCTGGTTGGAGGCTGTAACTGGTTTGTCTAAAATAAGTAAAACAGCAACATTTGACTTTGAATGCAGGTAGCAGCTGTTGGCAGAATGGTTGTGGATCCAATCATACTGTTTGTTCAGAAGTGCTAATGTCATTATATTTGCTTCTTAAACTTGAATAATGCCATGCTGTGACAAACGGAACGGCAAAATTTCAGATGACACTTGCAATCTCGAGTTGATTGGTGGCATTAAAGTTGTTCGGTGTCTACTTCAAGTAATATCTCGAAATGCACTTCACGTCCAAAAAGCCAGTCCGCGTCACCTCAAGGGAATCATCACGGGGACTCAACCAGCACTGTGACAACTTCATCACTAACAACAGGTCTTAGAAGAGTCAAAATGAAGCCATCGCCATTACCACGGTTTCCCAACTCTCTTGAATGATCAATGGTATGATTTCGAGTCCACTCTCCCCAAAATTTGTTGCAAGTCACTTAACAAACCACGCGGCCAAAAGTATAATTTCATCAATAAAATCGTCAGATAATGATGCTGCATGACGTCCTCCAAGGTCTACTTTGCTGATAGTATTTTTTTAGGACCTCCACAATCAGTTATAATAGTGACAACATTTTCCAGTAGGAATTCTTGACCTGCCGATGTTTAAGCTATGGTGGATAAATCTAATTTCTTGAGGGCGAGCAGCAAGAACTTCTCCTTCACTAACACCTATGACAATGCAAAACCTGCCCCTTAAAGGGCAGGGGGTTGTATTACTAGAGAGATGGTGATACTGTCTCATCATCTTTCCCATTTCCTCCTATTGACATTCTTCCAAGTGACGATTGCTGTCACTGGCCTATGTCCTATTGTGCTTCAGTAAGCACAAGCAAAACAGACAAGTGGAGAAGAAAAGTAAGGGATCAAATTGCCGTAAGTAGCGTGACTTATGATTAGAGAAGAATTGATGTCGAACCAATTCATGGTTAGCTGGTGTCGCTTTGAGACAGGAATGACGACCAGGTACATAAAAGTGATGGACAGATTAAAGTGTAAGGCAGTAACCCCGCAATTTTGCTGCACAAATAAAATCAGCCTTCTTAAATTAAAAATTCCATGGACTTTAGCTCATAAGCTGTGGCACTTGAAAACATTACCGAAGGACTGAAAAGGGCATTAACTGTTTAACATCAAAGCACACATTGCCTACTACAGCTAATTTTGCTGCAAAACTATTTCTTACATTCTTTTCGGTACTATTTAAATATAAAGCTTTCCATTTTTAATCGCATTTTGTGTTTCAAGCCTCCGGTATAGCGCCACAAAGGAAGTTTAGCTACTTTCCTTTCCAATGCGTCCTTCTTGAGTAACGCCCATGTGAAACGGGGAGCGGCGGATACGAAGGAAAAGGAGGTGGAGGTGAATGCTACTGACAAACACTACTCCGAATGATCCACGACTCCCTTCGCATTTCACCTATGCCGACGAGTTCGATGCACCATACACAGGCACACACACACAGAAACAGAAACAGAGAATGCGGGGAGAGGGGTAAGTTGGACGGTATTACAGCCATTTAATTTCAGATTTGTGTCTGTTGCCTCATGCAAAGGACTAGAACCACGCCACTCCGGTGTGCTCAAGGCCTGTAATTAGGGTAGGAGGCAATGTGTGTGGGTACTAGATAAGGCTGGCAAGCAAATGCTTTCCCTCCCTTTCTCCTTCCCGCCATTCCTCCCCTTCCTCTCTCCCCTCTGTTCGCATACCATGAACGCCCATCCTTTGATCGGCCTCAAATTTTGTCTTTCCCTTTCGCATGCATTGAAAAGATTTAACTTTGACGCAGCGTAAAGGGATGTGGTGGAGGAGTGGGAGTTATTTCAATTGCGATTGATGCACCTCTGGCAAAATGAGTTTTATACGCATGTCTAATGCGACGTCAGACATCGATTGACGGTCGGATTTCTTCAGACAAGGGAGGGGAACGGTGCGGCCTACAAGCAGCTGCGTGTTTGAGTTCCGCGCAGGCACTTTCATTCCTCCATGTGTCAATCTTCTCATCGTCGGTGAGGGGCGCAGCACATGCCCTCCATACTGGCACACTACCGTGGCATTCCCTCTCCCATACCCAAATGTCGGTCAGCTCCTTCAGAAGCCTTTCAATCAAACTTAGCACTTTGCTGTAATGAGTGAAAACGGCAAATGAGTGCGTTTCATGGCTCACTAGTGTCGTTTTTCCTTTCCCAGTCAGTTGCAGGAAATGCCTGTTTCAGACGGCAGTTGAAAATCATGAGGGATTTGGAGGCCTTTGAAACAGCATCAGCCTACAAGGAAGAGGAGGAGGAGGAGGAGGAGGAGGAGGAGATGGAGATGGAGAAGAAAAGTCATATGTGTGTTATTTAAAAGAGAGGCAACAAATCGCTATGCTTAAACATCCCCTTTTACAGTTCACTGCAAAACAAACTCACCGCCTTAACTACAAGCCATGCCATTCTCTGCGTTTCCCTAGTAATTACAGTGAATAACTTCGCTAGAACAATTTCATGCCAAGTAAAAATTTGCGCGAAGTTTTTATTGTCTTCCCTATTTTAAATCATGACTACGTTCGAGCTGAAGATAGCGGTGCGTCGACAATCTCAGTCAATGCGAACGACAGCCTACGCGCTGGCAGTTGGCGCTGTTTTATCTCCTCTCCCTCTAAACAGGAATCCTCCATTCTTCTGAATGGACGCACACACCGTAGAATAATTGGCTACGCGTAGCAAATGATGTCTGTAAACCTCAGCACTTATCTTGCAGTTCAATTTTGACACTCTTGCGCTTCCAGACAGGCCAAACACTCATTGCCAACTGGCCGATTGCTCTCGGCTGTTTATGAGGAAGGTCTTCCATCACGATTCGAGAGAGGATAGATCTCAGCCGCAATCGAATGTGGCAATGGTAGTGCGGCCAATTAAGGGCGACTGCAAGACGACAACCGGCAGATTTTAATGAACGGCATACAAAAGAGACTTGGTAATCTATAAAGCTAACACTTGATTATGCCTTCCACTTGCTTAACTTCCAATCAGCTACGACCTCCATCTCCCCATTGATGTAGGTGGGGACGGAGTGTTCCTGCAAACCAGCCATTACTAAATTTCCTTAACAAGTTAAGGCCCTTTCATTTCGGCAGCCATAAGTTCGTATTTCTCCACTGGTCTTTACAATGGAGGGCATTCATCATTCTTCTGCACGATCATCTGCTGATTCCTCATCACCTCCAAATGCAAAAGAGCAAAGTAGGTGAGTCACTGCTGCGGACATGGAACCAAACCAAGCTATATCTGTAAAGTCGACAAACTTAGAGCACATCCAGCAGACTTAACGGGTAGTTGCAAGAGTCCGAAATAATCGTGAAACCGTACGGCTCATCGCACAGTGCGACGCTAACGGACGAACGCATTTCATCTGCTCTTTACAATGCCTGCGTCTAAACAAAGTAAAAGCGAGGCACAATTCCCCACACTTCATGATCGGAGGCGCCAAGAACTTCTCCCCTCGTCCAAGGCATATCGCAGCTGGACCTGGAGATTAACCCAGAACACAAGATTTCCTGCTTATTTGGTGAACCTGGTGGCAGTACGGATCAACGCGAGCCGCCGCAATGTCACTTCTCATGCTGAATTCCATAATGGTCATCCGCATACCATCTCATTCAATGATTCCTCCTGTGAAATCCTGCAACTACTTGAGATGCCGTCGGACTGTGGCTATCAGTGGCTGCCCATTCCTCCCAGTGAAGATCAAGGAGAGCAGCATGCCTCACAATCTAGGGGAGTGTTCCAATCGTCAAAATTCGTTGATATATGCGGGATTAGGAATAACTCGGCAAAACGCAAAGTGATGTGCAAAATAGTCGAAAGTGCTTTATCAGCTTTACGACGCTCTGAACATGGAAACTTGCTCCTCGCACAAATGGTCTTCTTTGACATTTCATGCAACCCTAGCTACGAATTGAATGTCGCTTCCAGTCGATGCACGAAAAGTGATGTATCCGCGGTATTAGGAGTAGGGAATTTCACCGGCACCTGCACTGGTCTCCTTCCACTCTCGCGCCTCTCTCCTGTCTGCTTACAGACATTCGTCGGCACCTACGCAGTTGAAGTCACCATGTCTGGAATTAACCACGTGCAGCACTCAAGGCATCTTCAACGTAGTAACTTGGCAAGTTATCCTAACTGGGAAATACCGGTTCAGGGTCTCGCAGTGATAGAAATATGTTTGCCACCGCAGTAGGATCCAGAAGAATCGGTTATCACAAAACAGAGGTCTGTTTGGCCTAATGTGTAATCACTCCTTTGTAATACGCGTTTCCAATGCTGCGAAGGCTACACAATCACAACCATTGCCACATCAACTTGTTTGCGGCACCGATCGTAGCAAATGTATTATCAGGAACCGAGTGACAAAAAGTGGGCAGATTAGTGCTTCGCCTAACCTCGCCGCTGCTAATGAATGCTTCACTGAGTTAAAATAATCACCAGGATTTGGGTGGAAGGAGGGATTGTCAAAATATGCGAGTGACGTACCACCTGTTCATTGCGAGTGGACATCCGATTGAGGGACAAATCCTCGCCACCTCGTGGCCATTGCGACAGCCACTGCATGGACGCCTCCTTATTCGCATCATCGGAGCCCCAATCAAAGTAGGTGCCGTCCACATAGCTATTTTGAATGTACGGAAAAAGGAAGATTTAATCGAAGTGGATTTAGTAATTTGTTTAAATGCAGTTCATTTGTCGCCAATGGATCAGAGATTCGGACAGAGACGTGGCAGAAGCTTCTAGCCCAAGGGCTAAATAACAGTCCAAGTGCATTACTGGACGCACACAGGCACGAGGAGTCACAAAATTCGAAGAAAGTAAATCGCAACAGCACAGGCACCTCATCGCTCTTTTCAGTGAGATCCGACTAAGCCAACTACTGACTCCCCTTATAAGGCCTGTAGTCGTGGTGAAAAGTTCATTCGTTTAGCTGGAGGCGATTGAGAAGGAAGAGCAACGGGAAGTGGTCAAACCGAGTGAGGTCCGTACTAATTGCATACCAAAGTAGGCCTTCTCGTTAATTAGGTCAATTGCCCTCGAGCAATGCAGCCAAGCGGCAATCTTCCTCAATCCTACGGTGTAGTTTTGACCATAAAAGTCATATTTTTTCAAGTTAATGCCCTGGAACACTGTACCTAGGTGTATACATATGCTTCTGTCAAGAATGCAGACAGAGGATGACCGTAGAAAGACTCACAGAAGTGACACTGGATCTCAAATCAAAGGAGCGGTTTGTCGCCTCAAAGTCGCTGACATCTAGTCTTTGGTTTTTGCGCGGCTCCTTTCACTACCAGGTACGAAGGTACAGTGTAAATACTACCGAAAATGGCAAGTGTGCCTTAAAATTATGTCATCAGAAGGGTACAGAGAACGAGGAGGAAGTGAGTTCTTGCAGCAGGAGGTAGTGTTTTGCAGTGTGAGGCATGCATTGCGGTACGAGGCATCAACCTCGAGGTGATTTCGCCACTAAGAGAATGCTATTTCTGCTGAATGTGTAAATTTACCTCGTGGTAGAGTGGTGTTTGTTGCTTACCTCCGAGTTACATCGAGCTGTATCAATCGTTTGGACCCTAGCGGCAATTGAGCACCTACGCCTGCAATCCACCATTGGACCCACGCACAGAATGAGCGTCGTCTTCCATGAATGAAGTGGTGCGTGCCTTTGATGCTCGAATTTGGCAGTGAGTTGATCATTGGTGAATGGCCGACGACATATTCGATGGTTCATGGATTGTTACAATGCAAGCAACATTTCTCATTACACGACTATAGGACCTCCGAATAAGGAATAAGCAGCTAATATATTCAGATTTACTTAAAAGGGTGCCCAACTTTTGGTTACCCGATATGACTTTGCTGTCATGTGACATAGGGTCCATCGATGGCCCTCCAATTTGCTAAATCACATTTAAGTGCTTTCACAGCGTGCTATGGTGAGCACCCAGACTATCCTTGCTTTTTTCAGGGAAAAAATCTCAAAAGCAGAAGCAGCTTCCACTTACGGACCAATCGCCGTCCCATTCCAGCAGACGTGGGATGAGGCAACCGACGAGGAAGAAGATGAGGAGGAGGAGAGGTGGGGTGATTCTCGGCATATTTTTGATGGTGCACTGATCCACAGTCGCTTGAGACTTTGAAGCTGGAAAAAAACCCGACAGAGGCAGGGTTAAAAAGAAAAAGATTGAAGCATCTCTTGTTACTGCGCCATTTTTGCCTAAACTAAAAAAAAATAACCCAAGAAACGGCTCCGCATATTTCCTCACCAAATTTTGCTACATTTAGTGTAACTCCTCATTTTAAGTTCAAGTGCACGTACGTCACAGTCCCTGTACTTCGGCTGGGCTGAATGACCTCCGTGCCTCCAATCCATTCCAATCTAAGGAAGACTGAGGAAGCTGCATTGGTGGCAGGGGAAAGCAAACCCTTTTTCATAGGGCAGCTATCCACGTTTCTACTACTAAATGACAAATTTTACTGTGATGGAAGAAAGACATGGGATGCGATTAAGGGAATCTGTGACGACTCCAAAGAATAGGGTCGCAAACGTTACCCATCCCAGTTTTGTAATCTGCAGACCTGATGTTGACAACTGAGACGCTACTAACCGTGAACCATGTGGAATTGTTCGTTACGGAACCGTCTATGCTAACTATACAATGATATCAATGAAGCGAACACACGATACCTCCTTCACCTCAACAGTAGCCAGATGGAACCCAAGTAGACATGGATTGGAAGTACTGAAGTGGGAGCGACGTGATAATAATGAACAGACGCGAAGTCTTTTCCCCACTAAAATGTTCTAAACCCTATCGAATATCAATATGTTAATAAGCCAATATTCTTACGACTACCGGTGGCAATACGAGAAGGTCAGTTATTCTCCAGTCCCTAAATATATTTTTTCCTAACTGGAAGAAGCATTAGACATAGTAGAATTGCTATGCGGAATCAGTGATGTTGCAGCAGGAAATAATCACTACAACAAGCAAATTTGATGACTGTGGCGGTTGTTCAGAAAGTGTTTTTGCTGACAGCACCAACAACGTCGTGATTGGCGACACAGGAGTTTAACCCTGGGGAGGGCTGTGGACGACGCTGAAAATGCAAGGGGTTTATGTGGTGTTTTGATTAATTGTTTATCTCTTTGTTTTGGTTTTGAGGACACGTAAGGCTCCGTGTCACTACTTCCGCGGGGAGGTTTGGCACCCGGGTCAAGCCAGGAGTCTTTTCAAGCCATTCTGCACGTAGGCAGTGCTTTTCTATCCTAGGAATATAGGCGCTTTATCTTCAGGCAATAATTGGTGCACAGCACCGAGGTAAAAGGCGTACCCGGTTACCGCATTACCTGCCTCGAAATTCATCTCGTCCGTTCAAGCAAGATGCAAATTTCAAATTTCTATGCGCCTATCTAGATTCCAGGACCTCCTTCTCGTAGGAGACAAGGATCATGTTTTTCGGAGAATTGCTTCAAAGTGGAGAACATACCTTGTGCGAGATGCGCATAAACTGGGTCTGCGCGGAGACTGGGGTTGTGGACTGCTTTCTTTCAACTGTGACGGCCAAATCCAACCATCCATCCCTCTTTGCACTACCACTTGATTCGTCATTTCTGCACTCTTGAGGTGCCTTTGTTTAGAAATTTAAAAAAAAAGAAAAGCAGCAAATATTCCTTGCTTTTAAATAGATCAGCGTAAAGAATAGTTGAGTTGTGTATAAAGTAACCTGAGAAAGAAGGAATACCTTCGCAAAAGCTTTCAGATTTCACTTAACATCTATCTAATCTCTTAAATAATCGGGTCATAGCAGTTTTTACGTATCCGGAAAAAAGTAGCTTGAAATCCTCGAACTGCATTCTGAATGTAGATGTCCGCAGCCAAGAAGCTCAAAAATGCCGTTATACAAATCGCACAACGGTTTGGGCATCAAAATCAACTAAGCTCTGAACAAGGTGCATGAGGTGCCCAAGCTATCTGTCGATTTTGTCTTAAATGCTTCAGAGAAGATGAGGTGGCTGGATGGAGCAGAGTCTGTGCCCTCATTCTGCATACTTCATAGTCCAACTCAAAGTTGGAGTAACGAATCTATTTATTTTGGAAAATCTTCTCTCGCAAGGCAGTCCAGACAGTTGTTTTCCATCAGTCCTGAGTGCCAACCCACTGTTCAAAATCCACAGCTACAAAGCAGCAAAACAAATGATTGCCAATTGCGGTAATCGAGAAAGAAAGTCCCATTTTTTTGCAATTGAAATAGCTAAGATCTTGCTTTGAAATTACGGAGAAGTGGGTTACAGTCCAGGCCGCCCTAAAAAGCAGCACGAGAAGTAAAATTTTGAATGAACTTTTACCAGTCATCGCTTTTTACAGCTTTATTCAATTTTTGAGGCTGAGAAAGCTTTGTCAGAGGAAAGACCTAGTCAGCTGGGCAATTGTCCGTTCCGCAGAAATGTTTTTATGGAGAAAAGAGATAAAATTTACTTGATTTGACACGCTAGTGGAGGGCCAAAGGCGCTCACTAGTTGGCGGTAGTCAAAGAAGGCATTTAAATATTCCTTTCCTCCGATTTCACTTTACCCTATGATAAGAGATCTAGTCGCTGCGGCTTTCATTCTCCGCTTCTGCAATTCATGGGTTTTCATAGTGGCAAATGCACGTAACCACCGCAGAAAATGGCATTTAACCGTCACTTGTTATTCCGAAACAAAAATTTTTATGTTCGGTGAAGGAATTCACTCACCGCATCAAGGACAGCCTTCATTATGACCCGATGAAATTCGAGAATGGCTTGGGGAGCGTAAAGCTCGATGTTGCGGATCATGGGGTTGGTGGGATTCGACCAAGCCTGAAGCTGATCGTGAAGAGTGTCTGGAAAAGAAGAAGAAAAGGCGATTAGTCATTTAATTTGTTCGCCTCGTATACAATCCAAATGAGCCTGACAAATGCAATTTGAGCTTATCTTCTTTAAGAAGTGAGTTGTGCTTGGTTCCCAAGCTGCAAAAGCTTTGCTCTGGATCCAGAAATCAAAGTTAGGGACGGGAACTGTTTAAAGTGCTTGAACCTCTGGCAGATGATCGAAGAGTTTTGGTTGAGATATGCCCAGCACAAATGGAGAATGGGATAGGTGAAAACCCCAAAAGAAGTAGAAAAGAAAAAGTAGGCGATTCTGCTTCACCTTGTCTTTTACATTGGCTTTTCACATTTTTCCAAGTGACGGGAATGTTGATATTTGGTACTGGCATTAGACAATTGTGAGAAGGGTTCACATTTGTGGAGCGATTGAGAGAAGCGTTGGTGACTAGAGCTGAATGTTTCGCCTCCAGACACCAGTGTAAACCGAGAATTAAAACTGCTTTCGAAATGTGCGAACCTTAATGATGCTTTCAGGAGTAACTCCAAGGGTGTTCGAGCTACCCTTGGTCTCCTAGGTCTGTCACAATGGGAACAGCTGGTGGTGAGGTCAAACCATCCTGAGAAAATCTGTTCCACCTATGCCAGCGATGTCAAATTGCTCAGCTCTGAGGTAGCATGTGTCGATGGTTGTCCTTATTATTCTTGAAAACTTGCATTTTTGCACAGTTTCACGACAGACGAAGTATCAATCAGGTGTCTGCGCTCTGGCGCTTCACGCCGGTCATAGGGGAGACCTAGTCCAAGGACTGGCAGACGTGTGCATTCAAACCATCGAAAAGTCCTATTGTGAAATGATTGAGCCCCTCATCATTCTACTCTGCTTGAAGTTTGTCACTTTAGTCCACAAGAAGCGCTGTTCAGTGGCTCCTGGATGTTGTGTATCGGAATGAAGTCTGCTCTCTCCGAACAGGTTTCAGCGAATGCTGCTTTAGACCTTCTTCAACTCTGGTACTCGAGTAACTCCAGAAGCTTAACCCAGAGTTAGCTTCCTTGCAAAAGGTTACTTGGGTCATTAACTAACTAATTTGAGATACATTACATCACGAATAATTAGTTCGGTATTAGGCAGTATTATGACCGTTTTACAATATACAAGTTCTAACAGATGGTACGCATAATGTACTGGTCGGCCATACAGACTAATGCATGGCTTCCGATTTTGCTTCTCTTAGGCATAAAACTGCATAATGCGACCTACTAATGAGATTAGTCCAGAAGGGCTGTAGCTTGTTGATTGGACGAAGACAACGAGCCAGGGAGACCTCACAGAAGGAGGGACAGGGGTGGACAAGTGGGTAGCCGGCACAGAGAGAGCAGTGGCGCATTTGCATAAGCACCCGATCGCACCCGGCGCTGCCGAGATCAAACTGCAAATGACGTCGTGAAAAAAGAGTTGAGCTAAGGAATAAAAAGGAGCTGTGAGGAATGCTAAGAATGAAGTCTCAGGTACAGCAAGGGTCATAAAGTCGCCAGATGACTAAGGGGCCCATTGTCGCTACATGCTTCTTCAATGCTGTCTCAATTGCTCTGCTAAATAGGTTTTGAGTTCGACGGATGGTGCATATCAATGCTTTCATTGTCATTCACCCTAAGGTGTGACTGAAAGTTCTGTGGTCTTGATCCTGACACGTTAGCCCTTAGTGTTTTGCACAATAGCTAAAATACATTCCTCAGGAACAAGAATATGAGGTCTTCTTCAACATGGTGCCTCACCACCAGAATGAAATCACTTGACCTATTTCCTCGTGGAAAATGTTCCCAGACATGCTGCGGCAGGCCACTGCGCTATGTTCTGCATTTCACGCCTAACAAACAATATATGACACCATCTTCCTTTCCATTTGAAGGACATAAGGAATCTTCAGATTGGTAATTAACTGTCATCATTTGGATACGAATGGAAAATCTTCCAGGTATCCATGCTTAAGGAAAGAAAACATAGAAGACCACTACTCACAGAGCTCAACTGTTCAAGTAGCCAGTGGAGATATTCCAGGGTTTTTGTGGTTTCCATGAGGTAAACAACACTGCGAATCAGGTTGAGCACACGACCAGTCATCTTGGTTCGTTTCATAAACTCCCATACAGTCAGATGGCCCCGTCTTCCCATGGTGGACCATCGTGACGCGTGTCCACAGACATGTGTACCGGAGAGGCTACGCAGAATGCGAAGGACCTGAGACACCTCACCTGAAATAGCCTTTTCGAGGATCCATGCACAGCTGAAATAGAAATAGAGCCCTACTGCAATTTCCCCTTCCCCTATGTAAATGTCGAATGCAAACATGGAAAGCACAAACACCTGCTATCTTTGGGGTTGGTCTGCCAGTCCTTCTGTAACAAAGCTACTCTCAGATGCATCCTACACTTCCAATTCTACGGGGTGGGTGCTGAGTGATTTCCAAATGATTATGCTATGTGCTGACTTTAAATACGCGAGTAACCGTCACCACTGGTGTTAGTGTCCTAGACGCAATATTAATTGAGAAGACTTTAGAAGGGCAGCGACCCCAATTTTACCCATTTTTACTGACTCTGGCCCCTTTCTTCAATCTCAAGTTCTGCATAACAGGCAAACAATGTTTTTGCAACAATACAAATTGCCTTTATTGTGCTTCCATCCTATTTCCTCAAAAATTACTCTTCCTTTACTACAAAGCCCTTCAACCATTTCTTATTCAATGTTTGCAGCAAGCTCTGTCCTCCTTTGCATCCCAACTCGCCACTTCTATTATTTAGAAGAAATCCAAGAAACAGATTCTCTTACTACTGCTTTTAGTGGCTAAAAATGCATGACTTTTGCGCGGGAAAGCGTTTGGAGAGGGGCAGAATTTAAATCATACAGCATTTAAATATTTAGAAGTCCTGCACTTTCGCATTTCTGGACCACGATGCTGGCTCTAGATGAACTGTGAAGGCAAATGTCGCTTGGTGGAAGTAAATCAGCTAGAGCTAAAATATATTCATCCTCTGTAACTCAAGACTTCCACAGAAATACCTCAAAGTGGTCCACCGTTTCAAGGAAAGTCTTACACTTCGTCTTACATGACGGTGTAAGATCTCCTCCAACAAAGCTTGAGAGTGAGTAAATTATGGACCGCACTCTAGAAAGCAGGGAGGGTGGGAAAAACAGAGGGAGGAATAAAGAGGTGAGGATGTATTTTGTCGGACTCATCCACGCTTTGCATATTCCCCCGACCATACTTCGCTGGATTATGCCGCTTAATTTTTCCTTGGCATTTCGCAACCCCGATTGGGAACTGATGCGAGAGAAGGAGAGGTGGAGGTATATGCAAATTAGGTAGTGTTTTGCTTTCTTCGAGGCATAACTCGTTTCAAATAAGTGAAAATCGCAGGCACCCTATATTCTCTTGGGAAGGAATTAACGATGTTACTGATGACTACTTGATCGGATGTAAGATTTAATAATCATTTTACAGTGCCAATTTCCGACTGTAAAATTAAAATGCTTTTAAGTTCGCAGAGGTTGCCTTGATTAACCATATCTTGATAGGTCGAATGCACAGCCTCTGAGCAAACACAACCTTTCGCTTCAAGATTTTTTGTATCCTCGACTACTATGTTTTCCTCCGTTACCACTCAAAGGCCAATTCAAGGCATGTCTTAGTCACTGCATTTCCGACGATGAAGCTTATTTCTGATTCTTTTATGCTTCAGCGACTTTATGAACAAATGGAATGCTACAGAATCGACGGCTGGGTAGAATGGACGTCCGAGTTTATTCCTATCGTTGACGCTACCATAAAGTGTTTTCCCAAGAGCACAACAATATCACTAAATGTTCACCTGTAAAGGAAGTATTCTGAAATTTTGAATACTATTTTGAGTCTTATTGTGGTTATTTAGACTGAAGTTTCATTAAGGAACTCCAAAACCTTTCATTTTCTGCCACTTTGTTGGCCTTATAGGCTTGCTGAATGCCTTTGTTTGTGTAGAATACGCACTCAAAGTCGGAGCATAGTCTAACCTGTCAGAGGCGCCATTGCGGCAGAACGGCAGCAGCGTAGGTTACAAAAAGTGTATGCGGCGGTAAGTCATCCTGACACAGGAAGAGGCAGAGATGGAAGGGGAAGCGGTGGAAGATACTCCCTTCTTAGGTTTGTCAGCTTATACCGGAAAACCACTTCTGTCCACTCCTCTGCCTGCTAGTGATCCCTGTGACTAGAACACGACAATGACTTGAGGTGCGGGTGGACCGACGTAGAAGCCCCTACCACCTTCAGCAAATGGACACTACTCCCGTGGCTATGCTTATTTGCGATGACTTCCAGATTAGCAACTGCCTGTGGCATTTCCGCTTTTCATCCAAGGTTTGCACTACCTCAAAAGGCCACAAACGAAGAAAGTGGGTTAGGAACGGAGGAGCCTAGTCAAGGCGTGAGACATTTGAAGCGTCCTCCAAGCCATAGTGACCACTTCATCAATCCGCAAGCTTTGATGCTCGCTCATTGCCTTCCAGCAGCAATGTGCCAATTGCTGGAAATATTTCCCATTCTATGGAGATTTTCGAGTCACCTTGAGAGTGATCAAATAAACCTCCATGCTGTGCTCCTTGTATGCCAGGAAGATAATTGCTACCCCACAGGCTCCTCAGTGTCCTCAGTTCCGGCAATCGACTTGGTAACCTGACTTTTCGTTGGCTGACCAGCTCATCAGCCCCCCAGTTATGGTGAAAGAGAGTTCCAACCAGGCTTGAGGGGTGACTTGACGAAGACACCTAAAGACGCTGCTCTTGTTGACAAAGAATGGTGAATATGCCTCTACTCTAAGTTACCGGCACAAAGAATACCCAGTGAAGAGTTTTCAACTGTCCCGTACAAGTTCAACCTTCATTTTTTTGAGCTTGTCTACTACGTATTTGTAGTTCACCTCCTCACCAAAACATGGTGCAAAGCATGTCAAAAAGCGATTTACCTCCCTTAAAAATAATCCAACTTTAGACATTTTTCTCAAGAAAGAGAGGGTAAATGGGATACCTTTTTGTTCATAAATTCACGGAATTGACCGTGGGGTTATTTACAACCATGATAAAACTGAGCCAGGACTTGATCAGATGGGCTTACACGAAGGGGAAAATCAGGCAATTCTCCAGCTGCTTCACATTAGTAAAAAAACGAGGTTGAAATAGGAACTGAATTAAATGCTCCTTTGTGCATAAATCCACAGAACTGATATTGGGCCCTTTCATAACGATGGTAATTTTGGGCAAGGACATGGTCAGAGGGGTTTCAACGAAAGGGACAATCAGGTGTCTGCCCATTTGCTTCACATCACAAAACATGCAGTTGACAAATTTTTAGTTGCTCCTACACGACCTGGTAAAAATGTCGGATCACTTTATTGGGAAGAGAAACTTTCATGAGATGATTCCATTAGCATGTAGAGGAAAGTAACGTTATGCGCTGTGGGAAGCTACAGAGTTTGATTTGAGGTCACTTTAAATGCCTATGCATTGATGTGTATTGAGTGAATCTTCAACCTCACTACTTGGAGTCACTGGGAACTCCGCTTCCACTTTAAGGAGAGCCAAGATGCGATGTGAGGAAGGCCTCTATGACCTATCATTGCTAACGGCTTCGGGTATTCATTAACGCAAGTTAGTAGCAAAAAGACAGAGGCCTACAACCTTCACACAACTGCGTTTATATTGAATTAGAAATTCACAAGAGCCGACTCTGTCAATACTGTCGTGATGGTTCAAAATTGCAGTACTTATAGTGATATAAGTACCGTGTGGCACCCACAAGGCTAATATTTAACATAATAGGCCATTTTTGCATCGGTACTGCCATCTATGTCAGAATTCTGAGCCAAGGTTTACTTTCTTGCAAATATGAGGAGCTATGTATGCGATTAATATGGGTTTGAGTGAATCAAAAAGCATTTCCAGTTTGATGTAAGCAAAACATGGTAGCTTATTAATATAAAATAATCAATGTAAACGTTAATATAGCATTTACTGGTTAGAAACTACCTAGTCCGAGGTGGTTCTGCTCCTTTACTTAAGACACACCACTGCGAAATTCAGAAATAAAACACTGGATTTGTTAGATTACAGTCTACTTGAATCTTACCTTTCCATTTCGTGACTTTAAATGGAGCTTTAAAGGATCTCACAACGTCTACCTACTCTGTGACAAAATAAGGGGACAAATTCTCCACGGTGCACAGTGCACGTACAGAAAGACCATGTTATGACAAGCCAAGAATTAATATCCCATCTATGTCGCTATAAAAATGACTGCTATGTTCGGAGCGTCAGAAAGACGATTGTCCACAGGCGTAGCCACAAAATCGAGAACTTATTGATGGTGGTTATCAAAAGCGCAGCTAGGAATATGAATGTGAACCATTAAAGAAAGACATCAAGCCCCTTTTGAGGTCGTTTTAAAGCAATAGTTTGGGAGTGCTAATAGCTTTAAGACTCCATAGGCACCATATCTATTGCTTTTGTGCTAGAAGCGAAGTATACAAGTCAGATAACTGGAAATGAAATTAGTATCTCACGAGGAAACATTTTGGGAGGATTCTCCAGCCATGCGAAGACTGAGCACAAGGTTGAAAAGAAAGGCTGCAGCCCCATCGAAGGTGTCATTGTGCATGGAAGTGGAGCGAAAGAAACTGTCCATTACCTCAGAAATCGACTCGCGACTATTACGTAAACATTCTAGATAGGGTCTGGGTGGCCCATCTGCCAAGCGATTTCGACATTTTAGGTCCGATAGCGTGCCACTGACAGCGACAAACTTGTAGTCGATGAAATCTGAGCAAATAATGACAACCTTTACTCAAAATCATGGTATTTCACCCCTTTGTCTCAAAATTGTCACTTATACTACACTTTCAAATGAACCATTAATAAGTATGGGTGTTAGATAAATTACTAGCAAAATTTACTTGCATTTTAGGTTCTTCGAAAGGTTCTTAGCTTCCTTTTTACAAAATATGATGTACGATCGATAACCCAAGTTCACCTCTTCAGCTGAGCGTTTTAATAATTCATTCCTGACAGCCTGGGAACAGCAGTCCTGATTGCCGTAGGATCGACTGCAAATATTTGAATATTGGCTAGTTGAATCTAAAAATGCAAAACAAATACTTTCAAGGCTTTCATACGTTGTACAAAAATAGAAAACAACTATTTGTCCATCCCTACTAAGTTAGTCGCTTTTAGGGCTATATTACACTTTAAGCATGTGACGATTTCACGATTATTTTTTTTATATGAAACACACTGAACTTCTAAGGAAGCCAACCAGGCACAAAACTCTGCAGCTATACATGATGAGACTTGGATAAAATCTAAAGCTCAAATACCTCCTGGTGTGTTTTCTATTATTACTCCCATGGCAATTAATTCTTTATTGACCTCTTCACAACTCAGTCTATTTGGTTTTGATGATGTGCAAAGTTTCTGCAAGTGCAGGAAGTATAGGATTGCCAAAATCTTTGCAGTAATATTCATATGTGCATCTCAATTCTAGGCACTGAAGCTTTTAAGACAACCATACCACAACCATTTCTCGTGCAAATGTTTTGTATTTTGGATAGGATGTCAAGGTCGAAATCAGGTGCTGGTCAACTAAAAATTGAGGTGAAAAACTTTGCTAAAATATTCAGAGGAATTAAAGATCCAGAGAAAGTCAATTTTAGGACTTTTAGGTTACAGTTGGTAAAATTCATTAGAGCCGTGTCAAGCCAATAATGTTTAAAAGAGGCCATTCTTGTTAAAAATAATAATCTGACTCATCAGAATACAGCCAGTGTTACTTGTTAGTAAAAATTAATTTAAAATTCTTAATTATTTTGCGCATTTTTTGTGTCTGAGATAAAAGGACACCTGTCTTTAAAGTGAAATTTAGACCTGCAGAGATGATGGAGCTCTCTGTGCTAAATATGTGGAGAAACTAATGCTAGCTTCCTTCGTATTGGGTCTGCATAGCCCTTAAACCCAAGTAAGGGAAAATAATAATACTCTGCATTAGGAAAAGGATGTAATGCATTGGTGATGGTTTATGTTGCAGTTTAAGCTATTACAGAAAACTGCATTTCGCAGATGTCATACAGTTATAAAGAGCAGCTCATATGGGGGATAGGATTTAAAGGCCGGATAATTGTTTACGACCAGCGTATCTTATGGATCAACCGTTTTTTCAAGTACCGGTTGCTTAAAATCAGTCCAAAGGAGGAAGACTTTATCTTCTTAGGCTATAATACTAGACTTTTGTCAAGACGAAGTTTAGAATTTCATCCACAAATTTACCTATGCTTCGTCAAAGTCGCATTGTAACGGATTGGTGGTTTCTCTCTTCTACCATATCAACCACATTTGTAAAACAAACGTATTGGTTGGAGTTTAATGGCTTTACTTAGACAATTGTGATAAACCTACAAGTCATACAGGTTATATAGGTTTGGGTCTCGTCTCCTCCCATTTAATGGCATATTGCACTATTGCTTTTTTTCCACTTGTATTTAACCCGAAATTTAAATTCATCTACTGTAAAACCTCTTATTCCTTCTGCAGTAAACCCACACACATTCAGCCATCTGCAACAGGCGTTTTTCCCGTTCTTTTTGGAGTAGTTCCCTTAGAGAGGATTTGTACTCCATTAGCACAGATCCTAGGCACCGATTTTTGTGCAAACTTGCTATGAGCCATTTCAGAATAATGTGGGACTTAAGAGTAACGTATGGAAGAGCTAAAAGACTACTAAATCTGTCAGATGTCCGTACTACTAAGGTAAAAGTTTGAAGCCCCGAAAATGATGGCCATGTACACATTTAGACAAGCATCAATTGCTCTCGAGATGGCAAGTGGAGGTAGGTAGATAAACTGTGGCCGAGGTACTACCAAAGCTTGCGCACACTTGGAACGTTTGTTAATACCCAGCTGAGCCCATTGCAAAATCAGAAATAATTTAAAAATTTAACAACCTAGGAATCTACGGACCAGTCCTGTACATCAACAAATAGTAGATTAAGGTGGGTGATTTTAATTTTTGCAATCGTTATGGTGCGGCAGGTGGCAAGAAAGCAGTAAAATAGAATGATAAATGCTTTAAATTAGTCGAAGGCCCCAGCACAACATGATCTGTGGCAGTTGTGCGGATGGAATGCATTCAAAATATGTAAAAAAAATTGACGTTTCATCCACATTTCTAGCAGTTTTTCGAAGTTTAAACTGACGACAAGTAATATTATGGGGAGGATAAAGCGGCAGAAAATGACTGACGGAAAATATTACCAAAAGAGAGAATATGCTGGGTAAAGCCGCCTGTTAGATAACTCGTTTTGGGCAGAATCTCTCATAAAACAATGGTTAGAAAAAGAGCGCACTTTATATAGGACGTTGTCAAGCTTTGAAGGAAAACATACAACACATGACTCATAAATAAAATCAAATCACCAGTAACTGGCTTATGAGTGAAATTTATTCTACCCTTTGTGAACAGTTTATGATAAACCTAACAGACTGGCGGCTGGTTTCAGGGCAACAAATACCCTGTGACTACCAAAACCTAGGAGTAACAATTGGGGATGATGAAGACGACTCTTCAAAAAAGCAGCTGTGCCGCTATTTAATAAAAGTTCAATCGGGCATTTATTATCCAAGACGTGCATTCGCGACTTTGTGAGCACAGATCCTAGCCCATGCCTATAGTCTTCCTATACAACGACGGTAAGTACCCTTTCATATTGGTACGAATAATCCGGAATTAATGAAATTCTTGGCTCCCATGAAACATTGTATTGGAAAATTGGAACCAAAAATATAAAAAAGCCATATACTACCCATCTGTTATACTCTCAAGGTAGAGTCCAGATTGTGCTTTGATTATCTTTGACTAAAATATTCTGTTGCCTTGCAAGATTCACGTCTACACACTGGTTAACCTAATGAATACATAAAACAAACAGCAGAAGTTTTTAGACTTTTAAAGCAACCTGCTTATCGAAATATTAAACACTTCATATTTGTTTTATACTTATTTTTAATTGGCTGTTAGTAGCCAACATCGGACTTTGTCATTGGACAGGTGCATTCAAATATGCCGCTGTTTGGCCTTTAAGTGCACAGCACCCTTAGCCATTTTACTTTCTGCACCAGTTGTGAGAGTAAGCTCTGGTATCTATTGTCTTTTTAGTCTTTATTATTAAGCCCTTGAATTAAGCTAGGATATGGTATGCTTGTTTTGGTGCATGACTTTCGATCATATCAAAATTCGCCTTAATTTACTTTAAAATGAACAATGTGTATGCATGTGTTTACTGGGCATTCGTGCTCCCCAGTTGTTTTCACGGTCTCATTCCCAAATGTTCTGAGTTCATTATGCTGCGTTGTCCTGTAATAAACGGAAATCGCCATTGTGAAGCCAGCCTCTTCACGCTCATCGACGTTTCTTACTTTTTCGTCTTTCTTCGCTACGTGTATTTATTTATGCATCGTGTGCACTATAGGTATATGGTATTTTTATCCAAGTTATTTCCGGCCTCTATTTGGCGATGTAAATATTCAGTGCATTCCTTTGAATTCAATGCTATTTGTCATGCCAATTTATATGTTAGAGAAGTACAGCGTTTATCGCATGTATGTTATTTGAATTCATTTGATCGAGACAGTACTGTTCCTGCGGTTCATATCAGGCTCATCCCTTGCATTTTCATTGCAGCTTTTGAAAGTAGTTTTGGTGTTATTTTCGCTGAAGTTGACTAGACCTCACATCCAAATCATTTTGCTCACCCATTTTAAATCGCTTTTTTTCAGCTGGTTTTCCTTGGCCTTTATCTTGTCAATAGTCAGGTTCTCTATCACTCAGCATATATCGGGATTTCCTGCGCCTAATCCACACTTAAAGGAGTGGGGCGTCATCATATTCATACCTGCCAAATGATGTTTATATTTTGCCTGTGATCCGATTGAGCAGTAATACTGAGACGCTGTCATATATCAGATGCAACTCATGGGAGCCTCTTCTGCTATCGTTCGAAGGAAACAAACCACCTCTCATGATTCACGAGGAGAAATTGCGGAGGGAACGCGCCTCGTGCGATCTGTTTTGAGTTATCAGCTTTCATAGTAGTAACGCAGTTTTGTGTTTTAGTGATCTTACGTATGTCAATTTATCTATTAGCAAGGGAAAGCATCATTAAGTTTTAATTTGGCAGACATCACTTGGTTGGAGAATCAATTGGAATTAATGTTTGACAGCCTAGGCGCTTGGTATCTCCTTTCATCGAAATTGCCTGAGGCAGTTAGCCCATCCATCGTAGGGAAACAAATCTAGTCTTTTTGAATCTACGTTTCGTCACTAGAGGAACGAATTGTAGGTTTAGTTTTGTCGGTGGGTCGCTTAGCGTTGATTGATACTCCTCATTTTGATTTTCCTGGAGGCGTAAATAAACTGCTGCTTGCGCGTTTTAGTGAGTCACGCTGTTTGGTTATTTTTGGAGTTTAGCGAGATTCATAATGTTTAGTTTTCTTTCAGTAATTACAAACTGAACTTTTCTCTGTAACATATTAGTGATGCACAGTGACTTTGTTAAATAAAACGGCTATTTTTACCAGATATAGTGTTGGGGCGGCGTTCTAAAGCTGACGCACTCCTCGTGCCGATCGTACTCCGTAAGGACAATGACCCTTGAAGTCCTTTGAATCATTTGGAGTTAGGTGGACTTGATTGGGTTCCATGACGTGTTTCAACTCCTCTGCTCAATTCAAAAAATCCCTTTTGCTCTAGGGTGGGAGGAAAATGCATTACCCTATTACTTACATGGAGCCGAGTTACATTTATTATTTCGTAAATCTTAAGATTTGCATTCGTAGTCGCATGTGCTTTGCCTTTTTTGAGGTAGAAGGAAGAGGGATGACTTTCAAAGAGGTCTCACGAAAGTCCTCCAGCCCACGAAGCTGCCTCGAGTTGGCACTGGAGGCGGAGCGGGTGTGCAAGACGACACGCGACTATCAGACGGCCATCCACCTTTTCCGCCAGGCCCTTGCCGTAGGTACCGATGACATTACCGTCCTCTCCGCCATATACAGCCAACTGGGTAACGCCTACTTCTACGAACACGACTTTCTTCACGCCCTCGAGTTTCATCGGTGGGATCTCTCCCTCTCTCGGTTCGTGTGCTCTTCTCTTTTTCGCTTGATTGGTTTAGAGTAATCAGGGTTGGGTTGACAAAGCATTCATCGAACATCTACTAACGAGTTGCATCGATGTGATCACCGTTTCGATATCTATCCATTCTCCTCCTCCTTTCGTTCCTCCGTCTGTCTGCTCTTCTTATAGTTGACATGATATGGAAGTAGCATCGCCAAGAGGAAGTGTAGGGTTAACATATGACCCACGCTGCTCGATACCATAGTCTCTCCTTGAATTCGTTAGTTTCCGCCTTCTCTCCCATTGATAATTTTGGTGATAGAGGTAAGATCCAGAATGAAGAAATTATTGACTCGGTTTGTTTACTCTCTAGAAGGCTCTCGGGCTGCTGCCAGCTTCAGCCTCCAGCTGCCTTCCATTTGTGTGTTTTTGTAAATTAAAGCGCGAGTTACGGTGGTATCACTATGTCAAGCATGCTGTCAATATTATCACTAAATGATTCAACGCTTAAGGCAGACCTTGAAGAATGTACCGACGATTTGGGAAAAGTGGATACAATCCAATGCGGCAGTAGATAATTGACAGAATATCTTAAGTATGAGTTGTTCAATGTCTTCCAGTCTTTCCCTTTGGATTTCATCCCCCAGCCTCAGCCTCTGAATCTCCACATTAGCTTGCATTGTCTCTACTTCAAAACAATTCTATGCTACAGGAGTGCGCCACCGTTATTAAAAGTATTAGAAATGAGTTATTCAGTAGGAATAATCTTGTTTTAAAGTAGATATACTTTTTTCCTTTTGAGGAGGAACTTGTAGACATTTGGGACTTCATTATAACTGAAGATTGTCTTGATCCCCCCTCTTCGAAAATTGTGGATCCTAAAGTCCAATTTGTAAAACGAACTTTTAGAATCGCAATTAGGCATTTTTATGTGCTTATTAAGCTTCAAAAGCCCTTTGGAGAGCCGCTCATCGATGGTAAACTGGTAAGGATGTCTTAAGCATAGCTTTGAGAATTAAAAGTTATCGAATTTAATGGGATCTATGTTCAGCGCAAATTCTTCGGATGTCTTTTGTAGTTTCCATGATAAGTATATTTCAGAGCCTCAAGTAGGTTAGTGCCACTTCTAAAAATTCATTAAATTTGAACTATTATTTGCTATTTGAGTCTGTCTCATGGGGGAATTTGAGTCGAGGCCAAAGCTGCTGTGAGAGATGACAAGGTGGCTGCCATAAATAGCAGTGGGACATTTAACTAACCCCTACCTCCTACGATATTCAGCAATTCGGTAAGGTAAAGAAGCTTAGTCGACGGAGGCAAGGGATTGAGGTCTTCAGTTAGCAGAGACAGGAGAAGGAAAAGAAGAAATCTCCAAACAATTATCAGACCCCTGTCCACCAAACATTGGTTACTGCAAGTCCCCGCAGGTGCACGCGAATACCGCGCTACAGCGCGAACACAAAAGCGTGATTAGGAGGGCGGAAGGAGATGTGCCAAAGGCAGCCCAGTGTTAGCCTGCCCTCTGCTAATCCACCCTCAAGATATTTGGCTCGCCCCAGTGGTGGCCAATCGGGGAGAGTGCATTGCATTGAGTGTTGTCATTATTTTCAGCATCATAGCCATTTCTAACGCAAACATAATGCTGTGATTATCACCTTGTGAACTTGCATCTACCTAGCGTGGTCATGAATCCACGCACAATCGTGGTTCGTTGTGGTTGCAAAAGCGGCGATACTTGACGAGGTTTGGGCTGACGTATACCCACACAGACAGTGTGTTGGACTGGCGAGTTACGCGTGGTGGTGGTGGTGGCACGTTGGGATGGGAAGTTCCTCACTGTCGGGCAGGCAGTCAATGAAGTGATTTTCATCTTCAAAACTAGCGGCACATGCGTGCACACACACTTAACAACGCAGCAGATCTGAGGTGAGGTGATCAAAGAGTAGAAAACGGATGCAGTTGCAGCTGCAACAGCCAGACAATTGAGTGGCAGGGATGACAAATGAGCCACGGATGTTGTGCCCAATACACTTAATAAGCACCATAGTTCAAACTCCCTCGCGGTTCGCCCTTCTTTCTCATCGCGCCACGAACACTGCTGCCTATTCTTATATCCAATCGCTGGGGATTCTTAGGCGAGTGAATTTTGGACAGTTGCAAACGCACATCCAGTAGGGTGGATGGTGTCATATTGGCAGTACACCAGGCTCCCCCATGAGACCTGATCAGCCTGTCGCACTGAACCGTGCGGAGTCATATCATTGACAAAGGGGTAAATCATGCGGTTCGAGCTGCAAATGGGAACCGCAATTGGTAATTGGAGAGGGCGACTCACTAAAGTTCCAAAGCGTCGGGAATGCGTTTTGCAAAATGCAGTTGCAAGCATAAAATCCATTGTTCCGATGTCGTGGCTGTCTTTTTAACAGCCTCGCGTTTGTTCTGCACGTGAGACCTCCACCTCAGTCTTTTCGTCCGTCCATCAAGGCAGCACGAAACAGGGTCGAAGTTAGGTAGGTGTGAGTAGGGATTAAACTATTCTGCAGTGCATACTAGAAGAACTCTTGGCTTCGCGACCTGGTGCGCTCAACATTACCATCAGCAAAGACCAGTCCAAGGTGTATGCGGGTTGACAGACCTTCTCTGCAATCCGTTGCGCCACGTCGACATTGCTTAGCACCGAGCACTATGCGCCAATCCATCATGTTTGGCGCTTCACCAACTAACCAGTTGTACGCAACGAGACGATGTCGCAGTAGCGTCTCAAGCGTTGACTTTTGTTGAATGTTGAGACACAACACAGTATCCGGCCACCAGTCTCCTGTCAGGTCCTTGCGTTTGTGCCTTCGTCTGTGACAAGTGTCCCCAGCCTTGGGTGGCCACCCATTGTTGGTAGACGATGTCTTGTAATCTCCATCAAAATGGTTCTATGGACTACAGGCTCTCCGGAAATTTTCTGCATTGTGGTACCAACCAGAGGAGGATGACATCATTCTCATTTTCAAGGCGTCACATTCACTCACATCACTGATTGGTAGAACGGAGTGTCCTCACTATGCAGTGCCAGTTCGTGCGAGCCAACTAAGACGACAGTGTCGATGCCCCTTACAACACCCACCAGTTGCGTACACATTTTGGCACAACATTTCATGACCACACGACCTCAGCAGCAATGCAACCTCCACTACTGCAACCAATCCACCTGCTGTTAGACAATGCACTTGACATTTTCTTCCTGTGTTTCCAGCGCCTACGTACAGTAGGTAATCTTGACCTTTACTTTGGCCCGAACAGGGCAAAATCGTTAGGCCAATGGATGCCACCCGCATGCACATGGGCATACACACAGGGGGAGAGAGACAGTTCTGGCACAGGGGCTGCATATTCACATATCGTCAATTCACTCCTATTACAGCCTTGCGGAGATGATTGTCGTGCCGCGACTCAGGAGCTCACTTATGCCAGATATATTAGCGCCACGTTTCTAAAAATAGAAGTAGTGAATTCTGCAATCCATCCAGCCTGATTGGTTAGGACAACGGTTTTAGTGCCATCACTTCAGGGAAAACGCGATAGAGACTCCCTTTACCACTGCAGGAGAGGAAGCGATAACAAACGGACGCCTCACTGTAACAGGGAGGGAAAGGAACGGGAGAGACAAGAATCACGGTGCGTGCACAAGCACAAGCATCGGTGCCAAATTAGTGCGAAGGGGAAGGGAATGTGAACTTCTTACTGCATGTCAAAGCATAAACAAAGCATCCAACACAGAGATTCCTCTTGCAGCTTGTGCGCATGCACTCCAGCTCTATTGCGGCAATAGCCAAGAAGTTTGGGCTTCCGATCTCCAGTGCGTCACTGACATTTACAATGCTTTTATTGACGGAGCCAGCTTCGTGAACTGCCCAACTTCGTAATCTCCCGCAGAGACGAAAGGATTGGCGTTGCGGTGCGAAAGACCCCGTTTAAAAAGATTCCTTCGGATAATCCACTTGACTACTTGGCCAATCTGTGCTAATCCTACCTATCCCCCTATTTGCCCACCAATCCACCTGTGCACATCTCATGGAATGCCTTTCAAAATTGGCCCCAGCCGAAGAGCATTGGAACCATGGTTAAAGACGCAATGAACAAGACATCAGTTGCGGTATGAAGAAAACTGGTAAAGTCAGTCACATGTAATGTCGTTCACGGGTGTGCCTGACTGAGAACAGCGCGCTGTAGTAATTCTTCCAGCCTTCCCCTTCTCCTAGGGTCGCAGTCATCGCAATTTTTGCTGTGAGTGATTATCTCTTAGATGGCAATTTTATTACATTTTCCGCAAGCCACTTTCATGCGCACCGAAAATAACCTCACTTAGCGGTACATTTGTTGCTGGTTTTCCAGATTGACCCGTTAGTGTTCTCTAAACAAAGTGCACAAGGCAAATGCCTCGCAATTTGCCAAAGTTAGTAGTACACCAGTTTCGATCTTTGAATGGAAGCAATTGGTCGATTTTGAAAGAGCATTCAAGCCGATGGGCATCACCAGCAAGCCTGCAATTCTGGTTTGAGTTATGCGCGTCTTAAGGTGGGATCGTAATCTAGGATAAGAGGATGTCGCGTCAACAACTCCCCACTTCTATGCCAGTAAATACACACAAATTATGCAGGGCTGTAATGCTGCTTATCCACTTTTCAACCCCCAGGCTCGAGATCCAACAACTGCCGTAGGTAGGGCCAGAGAGTGGCCTGCTCTTCTGCTGCAGAGGCGGCAGCGACAGCAGCAGTAGCAAGAGTAGAAAGAGCAGCAGAATCAGTGGGTTGAGATGGCGTGCGCACTCTTTCCTTTCATGCGATAATCGTAGACCAACTTAGACAAGGTTAGGAAACAAAGCATGGTTCGTCTGTTCCCTCGTGCTAGCCAGTCTGGTTAAGGTGAGTCCACACACGTTGGAGGATGAAAATGAGGCCTCCAAGCCGTGGTGTATGCACGGATTGTGTGATGCAGCCAGAGATTGGACTGTGATAAGGTGAGGTGAAGGGGGGATGGGGTAGGACGAGGCAGGCCAGAACAGTAATAATTGAAGGGAGGACGCAAGCAGACAAGCAAGCCAGAAAGAAAAGGGGAAGGCAGGAGGTGTATCAACCGGGATAATCCAGTTAGTCATGCAAACGAGGTGTCGACAGACGGGGAGGGGGACGAGGAGAAGGAAGAAGCGAAGAAGAATGCGTGTTGGAACACCTCCATGTAGTTAATGTCACCCTTCCCTCGCCACTGCAAATTGACATTGCGTGCGTTGCATGGTGCGGTGTGGTGTGGCAAGATTGCCACTTATCTGAGAGGAGATGAATGACCCTATTATCTCCCTCCGCCCAACAGCGCCTCTTTTGATCCTGCTTGCACGAACAGGAATGCAAACAGATGCACTGGTAGAAGTGGGCACACATTCACAACCACCTTGACAAAAAGGCCAACTGTGCAACTGTAAATTCCATCGGGTGTTACGATGAGCAGTTGATTTGCCAGCCTAGGAATGTTTCTTGGGGCTGCATATGTTCACAATGCCTATGATTGGTATAGGATGGTTCAGTCAGAGTGGCACACCTGTCCGAACCGTGGCAATCCTCGATGATACATGACGACCCTCTTGCACGTTTTGATCGCATTACAGTTAGTGAAATGGCACTGCTCCGCCTAGAAGGTGCCCACACTAGCTGATCACGAATGGGGACAGAATGTCCACCCTTCCCAAGGGTACACTTCAAAACGATCCAAACAGACATTCATCTCACCTCATTTCACTGGGCGCACAATAATTCACTCACTACTGGCCAGTCGCAAGGGGAAAATGCTTTGTTCAAGTCGCAGGTGACACTTAAAATACCCCCCAGACCAGTCTCCCAAATGTGCTTTGCTTACGATAGGCCCTGGGTGAATTCAGTAGCTCTTTTAAGTGCCAATTGAATTAAGGCGACGAACAAGAGAGCGGAGACGGAGAAGAGGAAAAGAACTTGGCAGGAAAATGAGGAATACGGAAGGCTCTAAAGCTGTGGGCAGTGAGAAAGTCAGCCGTGTTTGCACCGGTTGCATTTTACTTCTCGAAGCCCAAGAAGCGCACAATTTGATGCCATTTTCTATGGCTAGTATTCATTCTCCAACATTGTCACGCACAATGTGCCCTTCCCAGTTGCCACTACTTCACAAGGGAGCAGTCACATGTACTTTCTCCCAAGCCAGTTTTGCGATGAGGTAGGTTCCATGTTCCGCGAACTCAACACTAGAATTAATTGTGAACTCAATGTCTGCAGTCGCTGTTTGCATCAACTGGCATTCAACGCGCGTTATTCCATTTCAGAATTCCATTTGTCTCTTTTAATCAACTATGCACCGAAGCAGCTTATTGCAATGAGATCGACACTGCAAGGGTCGAGGGGTTTCACCCAGGTGAAGGAACTTTTATTTGTTCAACTAATTGCCACTGCACTCCACAATTTTTTACCAATGTAATACAAGCCGGTGGCCAATTCCACCTTGCAGGTCGTCTCCATTACCACCTCACTTCCATTGCCCGTCTGACTGCCTGACTGTCAGATTGACCAATTGTCCGGTTAACACCGCGTGCGCAAGACATGCTACGTCCCAATTTTTTCCACTCGCGTCTGTGCGGCACACTTATGTGACACGCATTCTCCACCACCTTACCACAGCTAGGACTGTACCGGAGTGCTCGCCGTATGTAGATTAGTTACGACCAAGGTTCCAAACTAGGTGCAGTATTGTCTCCACTTGGGGATAATTGCAGTCTGTTTGGAGGATCAGTCGAACTAAACTGCTCAACAGTTAATATTAGCCACCGATGCAGTTCTCCCAGCGACAAATTGCGATACCGAACCGGTTAGGAGTCACATTTGACATGTGGCATTGTTAGGCACTGTTGCACACAACACTAAGCACATCAGGAAGTACATTTTGCTAAAAACGCATTTTCAAAGCAATGCACGATTCATCAGCTGCAGGAACGAGCTTCCGCAACATTCAGCCCCTAAGGCTCCTCTCGGTCATTGACCGTAGGGTAAAAATAGTGCAATTCTATCGTCTGCGCCAGAAAAAAGCAGCATGAAGGAAGAGCCTTTTTGTCGACAGAAACCAATCAACTCACAGGAGGAGGTAAAAGGTCTAATGAAGACAAGCGGACATTATTAATTAGTTGGCCATAGCCAGCCTTCCATTTCCAAAAATTTGTGCCTGTTTTTCCTCCGATAAGCAATTTATAATGAACGTCCTCATCCTCATTCTATCGCGCTTGCATATGCGCAAGCAGCTCTTCACTGCCACGTGTAGGTATGGCCATTTTCCAAAGTAGGACCCCATCACTTGGTGATTGGTCACTAGATTCGAGTTGGTTAGGTCATTTATTACGGCTAGCTGTTGTTGCTAGCACCGCCGAAATTCTCACGGACTTCGTTCCGCTCACGAGAATGAGCCTTCAACCTAGGCGAAAGAAGGTAGCGTTTCAGATAAAGAAATACGTATGGAACATGTTTTTTGTTCGTTGAATTTTTTGCATGCGTTTAAAATGGCTCTTCGAAATTTTACACTCCTTAGTCCTGATTTTGGTGACACAAAATGGATGTTTTATGGCCTTTCAGGAAATGAGTTCCATGGGTTATCAGGTGCTGTGTTGAGTGGAATTTTGCATTCTATTGTATCTAACATCTTTTGTGGGGCTTAGGATATTCCTGTGCCGGAATAAAATGGGTGCTTACGATGTTTATTCTATCACAAAAATGACCTAATTTCGCATCAGCGTTGAATGCGCTCGGTGGTAATAGTGAAGCTCGTATTTGATTTGGGGCTATTCCACGATCGACTGTCAGAATGGAAATGATCCAAAATTATCCTCACTTTTTTGTTTCTTTTCCTTCTCGCTACAGACAAACGGGTGATCTGCACGGGGAGGCGAAGGCGTGTGCCAACCTGAGCACCTGTTTCAAGATGATTGAGAAGTACCCAGAGGCGGTCCTCTGTGCCAAACGTCAACTGGAGATTTGTCGCAGATTCAATGACAAGGTAGGCGCTTCCATAATGATAATGGCATTTCTGACAAGTAGAAGGGAATTTCCCACTCCTTTTTGGTGGCATGAATCTAAGAGTGGATCTCGTTGCTTCGAGGAAAGGTTATGGATGGGTCGCCTTCTTCTGTTAAAACAAGTTGTCAGTAGTGACCTATTTTGACATGCTGATGCGGCGCGATTGGCTGAAAGACATGATTAATAAAAGAGCTTACTGTGATTGAGAAGATGACGTCGGTATTTAGGCGTCACGATAACCAGTGAACAGGTGATGGATGCCCTGGAGGGAGGGAAAATACAGACTCACTGGGAGGACGACTAGACGGGATGAGAGCTTTTTCTTCACTCTCACCGATTTATTGTTCCTTTCATCAATCTTGCCTATAGTTTGGGGGTCGGATGCTTACTCTGATCGGTGTACGTCGTACAGGGGATTTTGACTTGCTCCTCCATTCAGACAGTAAATTTGGTTATTCTAGTGACTTTCAAGCCTCATTATTGGCATAGCTTGACAGTCTGGAAGGAGGGAGCGATAGAAATGGGAAAACGGTTTTTAAAATACACCCTTACGATAACCCTCATTTACGAGGAATTGGTGTCCTGCCGTTATTTCTAGCTGGAAGTAAGCCACCCCAGCAAGAGCGGCATTAAAGTGCACACATGAACGAAATGAGGGCAGGGTCACCTCGTCTCTCATTGGAACAGGTAGCACAATAAACGGCAATAACATCTGTGCAAAAGTACAAATTTAACTGGCAAAAATATTTGCAGGTGTAGTGGACCAAAACCTCTGGTTTTTTCTGCCGAGCGTGTAATAGGCAAAGGAGCAGGTAATGGCTATTGAAGAAATGGCCTATGGGGTTATTTCTGTATTAAAATTAGGCTAGCTTATATAGCAATACCCATCCATCTTGCCCTACCTGATCTTGAAACGCGTTCACAACTCACACAGAGCTGCCCGCTGTTGTATTGCTCAGTTATGAGGGTGTGACCGTCTTCCAAACTTTGTTGCAAGTGCTGCTAGTTCGTTCCGTTGCCTCTTGTTTAGCCCTGGTGACCTCATTGTCCAGGAGGGCTGGTAGGGAACGTACGTTAGCATAATTATTTGTGCTAAGTGAAAGGTGGTTGCATCAGAAGTGTCAGTCAGGTATCAAGCGCGGAGAAAATTGGCCGCAGTGCTGCTATCTAGCGAGCGCCACAATTTTGTAAAAAGGTGACACCGGAGCTGCTTTCCTCCACGTTTACAATGATTCAGTTTTTTCTCAGAATTGCAATATTTGCATCCAAGCCCTTTGTAAAACGAAGGGTGTGTAAAATCATTTTTTCGAATGGCTAGGTAAAGGAATATGCGATCGAGGGAAAGGCCTCATGCGGGTTATGGAGGAGAAAAGACATTGGATCCTACCTTAATTGAGTGGCTCTTAGTGGGTCTGGTAATTCTGATCCATGCAGCCCCCTAGATTATTCACTTGGCATGGCATTAACTCCCTAATTTGTCATCTTGAAATCGTTCCGCGAGAATCTAACGTCACAGCTTTATAGATCAGTTGAGACCCGCTACTGCGAGAGCGCTTAAGTGGGGGTAGGTAGAGGTCTTGGAACCCTGTTTCAAATGTTTCAATGTGGCAGTCAATTTGTATGGAGCTGTTTGAAGGTCAAACTTCGATCATTTGATCAGTCAGTTTTATACTCTGGTGCGAAAACTGTCCACCAATGCACATTCCGGGATCCGCTTTCGTTTTCGGAGCCGTCATGTATTAATGTGGCTCACCTACCCACACGACTGGCTAGGATTGTTTCAATGGGAAATTTCAAATCATTGGCCAATTTACTTCCTCGCTAGTCAAACGCGTTATTTGTCCTTGCTGCTACTTATTCGAGTCAAATGTGGCTAAACTTTGAGGTGCATCCACCTTCAACACAGGCGGTTTCAACTGTGTCCCCCCATTTACAGGTAGAATTTAACGTCCGCTAGAATTGCATTTCATCAGCCGTCACTCCGGTTTGCCTACTTCGGCGATGTTTCTGTCTTTGATGTTAAGTTGGTTCTACCGCATCAAAACCCAGGGATTAAAACAACTCCTGATAACACAATAACATTAAAGTGTCGTTTCCTGAATCGTGGCGTTTATAGTAACTCCTTTCAACTCAGCCTACCCTCTTATCTCGGTGTCGGCTCTAGTCTTTCATGTCACCAGCTTAATTTAAGCTAAGCTTAAAATCGCTTCTTTTAAAGCACATTCTCAAAACGTCATTGCGTTGGCCGTTGCTCTCTTGCCTTTCCAAGTAAACCTCTTAATAGATAACTTTTTGGAACTGTGATTGCACCGATGTTTATGCTCCATCGCGCGTTAGGAGTCACATTTTAACATTATTTTGTGCTTTCGAAATCAAGTATCGGAGGTAGTTTTCGACTCTAATGTATTTAACTTTAATGTTTGAATCCTTGACTAATCCGGTACTCACTACCTTACTTTCGCTTTTACCAGGCGGCAATAGCGCGGGCTCTCCATAACCTGGGCAATGCTTACCACGCAAAAGGTCGCCAGTTTCTCCAATTTTCAGGCACCGATCAGCTCGGCGAGTTTACCAGTGAGGCCAAACAGGATCAGGAGAAGGCGCTCGCCTGTTTTCAGTAAGTCACCGTCTACCCGTTTATCCTCTCATTGTCTCAGCTTACCCACGCCTCCTTTACTGCCTCTTATCCACCCATCTGCCCGGTCCTCAAGTGTCCGGTGTATTATTGGCTGTCCCTTACTGATAGTTTACCACCGTTTTTTCCATTGAAATATCGTGTGTCTTACTTTTGGTGTATCTGGTTGCCTCTTTACTCTCTGGGTGTGCATTTGCATCTCAATGGTTTACTCCACCCAATTATTGCGGATTTAATGTTCAGCGTCCTTCCGGCTCTCAAACTGCCAACTTACTAGTGGATGCTCCATTAACGTTGTTACTATTGTCAATTCGAATCTTACCTGTTTCCACTTATCTTTTTTTACCCAGCCACCTATTTCCGTAAAGCTGCTATCCTAAATAAACTTACTTCTGATTGGGTCATTTCACACCAATCTTTGTATCTATCCTACCAGTGCTTGCACTTGTGGTGCCTTCATCGATGTTTCCTGCCCTTTTAGAGGATGAAAGGCTGGCTATGGCCAACTAATTAATAATGTCCGCTTGTCTTCATTAGACCTTTTACCTCCTCCTGTGAGTTGATTGGTTTCTGTCGACAAAAAGGCTCTTCCTTCATGCTGCTTTTTTCTGGCGCAGACGATAGAATTGCACTATTTTTACCCTACGGTCAATGACCGAGAGGAGCCTTAGGGGCTGAATGTTGCGGAAGCTCGTTCCTGCAGCTGATGAATCGTGCATTGCTTTGAAAATGCGTTTTTAGCAAAATGTACTTCCTGATGTGCTTAGTGTTGTGTGCAACAGTGCCTAACAATGCCACATGTCAAATGTGACTCCTAACCGGTTCGGTATCGCAATTTGTCGCTGGGAGAACTGCATCGGTGGCTAATATTAACTGTTGAGCAGTTTAGTTCGACTGATCCTCCAAACAGACTGCAATTATCCCCAAGTGGAGACAATACTGCACCTAGTTTGGAACCTTGGTCGTAACTAATCTACATACGGCGAGCACTCCGGTACAGTCCTAGCTGTGGTAAGGTGGTGGAGAATGCGTGTCACATAAGTGTGCCGCACAGACGCGAGTGGAAAAAATTGGGACGTAGCATGTCTTGCGCACGCGGTGTTAACCGGACAATTGGTCAATCTGACAGTCAGGCAGTCAGACGGGCAATGGAAGTGAGGTGGTAATGGAGACGACCTGCAAGGTGGAATTGGCCACCGGCTTGTATTACATTGGTAAAAAATTGTGGAGTGCAGTGGCAATTAGTTGAACAAATAAAAGTTCCTTCACCTGGGTGAAACCCCTCGACCCTTGCAGTGTCGATCTCATTGCAATAAGCTGCTTCGGTGCATAGTTGATTAAAAGAGACAAATGGAATTCTGAAATGGAATAACGCGCGTTGAATGCCAGTTGATGCAAACAGCGACTGCAGACATTGAGTTCACAATTAATTCTAGTGTTGAGTTCGCGGAACATGGAACCTACCTCATCGCAAAACTGGCTTGGGAGAAAGTACATGTGACTGCTCCCTTGTGAAGTAGTGGCAACTGGGAAGGGCACATTGTGCGTGACAATGTTGGAGAATGAATACTAGCCATAGAAAATGGCATCAAATTGTGCGCTTCTTGGGCTTCGAGAAGTAAAATGCAACCGGTGCAAACACGGCTGACTTTCTCACTGCCCACAGCTTTAGAGCCTTCCGTATTCCTCATTTTCCTGCCAAGTTCTTTTCCTCTTCTCCGTCTCCGCTCTCTTGTTCGTCGCCTTAATTCAATTGGCACTTAAAAGAGCTACTGAATTCACCCAGGGCCTATCGTAAGCAAAGCACATTTGGGAGACTGGTCTGGGGGGTATTTTAAGTGTCACCTGCGACTTGAACAAAGCATTTTCCCCTTGCGACTGGCCAGTAGTGAGTGAATTATTGTGCGCCCAGTGAAATGAGGTGAGATGAATGTCTGTTTGGATCGTTTTGAAGTGTACCCTTGGGAAGGGTGGACATTCTGTCCCCATTCGTGATCAGCTAGTGTGGGCACCTTCTAGGCGGAGCAGTGCCATTTCACTAACTGTAATGCGATCAAAACGTGCAAGAGGGTCGTCATGTATCATCGAGGATTGCCACGGTTCGGACAGGTGTGCCACTCTGACTGAACCATCCTATACCAATCATAGGCATTGTGAACATATGCAGCCCCAAGAAACATTCCTAGGCTGGCAAATCAACTGCTCATCGTAACACCCGATGGAATTTACAGTTGCACAGTTGGCCTTTTTGTCAAGGTGGTTGTGAATGTGTGCCCACTTCTACCAGTGCATCTGTTTGCATTCCTGTTCGTGCAAGCAGGATCAAAAGAGGCGCTGTTGGGCGGAGGGAGATAATAGGGTCATTCATCTCCTCTCAGATAAGTGGCAATCTTGCCACACCACACCGCACCATGCAACGCACGCAATGTCAATTTGCAGTGGCGAGGGAAGGGTGACATTAACTACATGGAGGTGTTCCAACACGCATTCTTCTTCGCTTCTTCCTTCTCCTCGTCCCCCTCCCCGTCTGTCGACACCTCGTTTGCATGACTAACTGGATTATCCCGGTTGATACACCTCCTGCCTTCCCCTTTTCTTTCTGGCTTGCTTGTCTGCTTGCGTCCTCCCTTCAATTATTACTGTTCTGGCCTGCCTCGTCCTACCCCATCCCCCCTTCACCTCACCTTATCACAGTCCAATCTCTGGCTGCATCACACAATCCGTGCATACACCACGGCTTGGAGGCCTCATTTTCATCCTCCAACGTGTGTGGACTCACCTTAACCAGACTGGCTAGCACGAGGGAACAGACGAACCATGCTTTGTTTCCTAACCTTGTCTAAGTTGGTCTACGATTATCGCATGAAAGGAAAGAGTGCGCACGCCATCTCAACCCACTGATTCTGCTGCTCTTTCTACTCTTGCTACTGCTGCTGTCGCTGCCGCCTCTGCAGCAGAAGAGCAGGCCACTCTCTGGCCCTACCTACGGCAGTTGTTGGATCTCGAGCCTGGGGGTTGAAAAGTGGATAAGCAGCATTACAGCCCTGCATAATTTGTGTGTATTTACTGGCATAGAAGTGGGGAGTTGTTGACGCGACATCCTCTTATCCTAGATTACGATCCCACCTTAAGACGCGCATAACTCAAACCAGAATTGCAGGCTTGCTGGTGATGCCCATCGGCTTGAATGCTCTTTCAAAATCGACCAATTGCTTCCATTCAAAGATCGAAACTGGTGTACTACTAACTTTGGCAAATTGCGAGGCATTTGCCTTGTGCACTTTGTTTAGAGAACACTAACGGGTCAATCTGGAAAACCAGCAACAAATGTACCGCTAAGTGAGGTTATTTTCGGTGCGCATGAAAGTGGCTTGCGGAAAATGTAATAAAATTGCCATCTAAGAGATAATCACTCACAGCAAAAATTGCGATGACTGCGACCCTAGGAGAAGGGGAAGGCTGGAAGAATTACTACAGCGCGCTGTTCTCAGTCAGGCACACCCGTGAACGACATTACATGTGACTGACTTTACCAGTTTTCTTCATACCGCAACTGATGTCTTGTTCATTGCGTCTTTAACCATGGTTCCAATGCTCTTCGGCTGGGGCCAATTTTGAAAGGCATTCCATGAGATGTGCACAGGTGGATTGGTGGGCAAATAGGGGGATAGGTAGGATTAGCACAGATTGGCCAAGTAGTCAAGTGGATTATCCGAAGGAATCTTTTTAAACGGGGTCTTTCGCACCGCAACGCCAATCCTTTCGTCTCTGCGGGAGATTACGAAGTTGGGCAGTTCACGAAGCTGGCTCCGTCAATAAAAGCATTGTAAATGTCAGTGACGCACTGGAGATCGGAAGCCCAAACTTCTTGGCTATTGCCGCAATAGAGCTGGAGTGCATGCGCACAAGCTGCAAGAGGAATCTCTGTGTTGGATGCTTTGTTTATGCTTTGACATGCAGTAAGAAGTTCACATTCCCTTCCCCTTCGCACTAATTTGGCACCGATGCTTGTGCTTGTGCACGCACCGTGATTCTTGTCTCTCCCGTTCCTTTCCCTCCCTGTTACAGTGAGGCGTCCGTTTGTTATCGCTTCCTCTCCTGCAGTGGTAAAGGGAGTCTCTATCGCGTTTTCCCTGAAGTGATGGCACTAAAACCGTTGTCCTAACCAATCAGGCTGGATGGATTGCAGAATTCACTACTTCTATTTTTAGAAACGTGGCGCTAATATATCTGGCATAAGTGAGCTCCTGAGTCGCGGCACGACAATCATCTCCGCAAGGCTGTAATAGGAGTGAATTGACGATATGTGAATATGCAGCCCCTGTGCCAGAACTGTCTCTCTCCCCCTGTGTGTATGCCCATGTGCATGCGGGTGGCATCCATTGGCCTAACGATTTTGCCCTGTTCGGGCCAAAGTAAAGGTCAAGATTACCTACTGTACGTAGGCGCTGGAAACACAGGAAGAAAATGTCAAGTGCATTGTCTAACAGCAGGTGGATTGGTTGCAGTAGTGGAGGTTGCATTGCTGCTGAGGTCGTGTGGTCATGAAATGTTGTGCCAAAATGTGTACGCAACTGGTGGGTGTTGTAAGGGGCATCGACACTGTCGTCTTAGTTGGCTCGCACGAACTGGCACTGCATAGTGAGGACACTCCGTTCTACCAATCAGTGATGTGAGTGAATGTGACGCCTTGAAAATGAGAATGATGTCATCCTCCTCTGGTTGGTACCACAATGCAGAAAATTTCCGGAGAGCCTGTAGTCCATAGAACCATTTTGATGGAGATTACAAGACATCGTCTACCAACAATGGGTGGCCACCCAAGGCTGGGGACACTTGTCACAGACGAAGGCACAAACGCAAGGACCTGACAGGAGACTGGTGGCCGGATACTGTGTTGTGTCTCAACATTCAACAAAAGTCAACGCTTGAGACGCTACTGCGACATCGTCTCGTTGCGTACAACTGGTTAGTTGGTGAAGCGCCAAACATGATGGATTGGCGCATAGTGCTCGGTGCTAAGCAATGTCGACGTGGCGCAACGGATTGCAGAGAAGGTCTGTCAACCCGCATACACCTTGGACTGGTCTTTGCTGATGGTAATGTTGAGCGCACCAGGTCGCGAAGCCAAGAGTTCTTCTAGTATGCACTGCAGAATAGTTTAATCCCTACTCACACCTACCTAACTTCGACCCTGTTTCGTGCTGCCTTGATGGACGGACGAAAAGACTGAGGTGGAGGTCTCACGTGCAGAACAAACGCGAGGCTGTTAAAAAGACAGCCACGACATCGGAACAATGGATTTTATGCTTGCAACTGCATTTTGCAAAACGCATTCCCGACGCTTTGGAACTTTAGTGAGTCGCCCTCTCCAATTACCAATTGCGGTTCCCATTTGCAGCTCGAACCGCATGATTTACCCCTTTGTCAATGATATGACTCCGCACGGTTCAGTGCGACAGGCTGATCAGGTCTCATGGGGGAGCCTGGTGTACTGCCAATATGACACCATCCACCCTACTGGATGTGCGTTTGCAACTGTCCAAAATTCACTCGCCTAAGAATCCCCAGCGATTGGATATAAGAATAGGCAGCAGTGTTCGTGGCGCGATGAGAAAGAAGGGCGAACCGCGAGGGAGTTTGAACTATGGTGCTTATTAAGTGTATTGGGCACAACATCCGTGGCTCATTTGTCATCCCTGCCACTCAATTGTCTGGCTGTTGCAGCTGCAACTGCATCCGTTTTCTACTCTTTGATCACCTCACCTCAGATCTGCTGCGTTGTTAAGTGTGTGTGCACGCATGTGCCGCTAGTTTTGAAGATGAAAATCACTTCATTGACTGCCTGCCCGACAGTGAGGAACTTCCCATCCCAACGTGCCACCACCACCACCACGCGTAACTCGCCAGTCCAACACACTGTCTGTGTGGGTATACGTCAGCCCAAACCTCGTCAAGTATCGCCGCTTTTGCAACCACAACGAACCACGATTGTGCGTGGATTCATGACCACGCTAGGTAGATGCAAGTTCACAAGGTGATAATCACAGCATTATGTTTGCGTTAGAAATGGCTATGATGCTGAAAATAATGACAACACTCAATGCAATGCACTCTCCCCGATTGGCCACCACTGGGGCGAGCCAAATATCTTGAGGGTGGATTAGCAGAGGGCAGGCTAACACTGGGCTGCCTTTGGCACATCTCCTTCCGCCCTCCTAATCACGCTTTTGTGTTCGCGCTGTAGCGCGGTATTCGCGTGCACCTGCGGGGACTTGCAGTAACCAATGTTTGGTGGACAGGGGTCTGATAATTGTTTGGAGATTTCTTCTTTTCCTTCTCCTGTCTCTGCTAACTGAAGACCTCAATCCCTTGCCTCCGTCGACTAAGCTTCTTTACCTTACCGAATTGCTGAATATCGTAGGAGGTAGGGGTTAGTTAAATGTCCCACTGCTATTTATGGCAGCCACCTTGTCATCTCTCACAGCAGCTTTGGCCTCGACTCAAATTCCACCTTCTGGCCTATGCGATTTTTTTATATCAATCCCCAATTGCAATGCATCTCTTCTCACGTTTCGAAGGTGGTGTTTTAGCCTATTTGCTCCTTATGACAGTATTGCGTTTTCTACTTGTTTCAACCCATCGCGTTTTCAATCGAAGAAGTCCATCAAAATTAGGTGGAGGATAGTTTTGTTCTATTTCTTAAAGTGCAAACGTTAACATCAGTAGGAGAGGTCGTTCGAGAATTTTGACGCATTCTCTCCTATTTTGTTTGTCAGTTCATAAAGTGGTTTAGTCATGTTGCCATCTGATAGGTGCTCTGGAATTTAGTGGTCCGATATGTGTACTGTCTTGCACAACCGCTCGATAGTTTTCTTTCTATCAGACCGGATAATGAAGGTCTTTTTCCCCAGTATTTTAAATTTTTACCCGTTCAGATTTCCCTGTCTAGTATGTGAAAGTGAATTTTTTTGCCTGATACCCTTTAGAGAAAACCTATCACTTGTATGCAAGCTCGGTGATAGGCCAGCTGAAGGTCGTGCTTATGGCAACCTTGGCAATACATATTATCTTCTGGGAAATTTTCGGGAGTCTGTCGACTTTCACAAGAAGGTGGGTCATCTTTTCTTTTATTATTTGTTTCATTTCATTTGAAACCATCTCTGAAAAAGTGTACTTTTCCCTCTAGCAGAGGTCCTCTCCAGTCACCGGTACGCGCAGCCTAATATAATCCCGACAAATCCCCCCCCCCAGCCGTGTGGGATCTGACATTTGTGGCATTTGTTTTTCTTTCAGCGTCTGCAAATAGCCAAGGAGTTTGGTGATCTACGCGCTCAAAGACGTGCCTATAGTAACCTTGGCAACGCCTACATTTTTCTAGCTGACTTTACTTCAGCGGCCCGGAGCTACAAGTGAGTGGACCTATTCTACCTCCTAAATTATACTTACTTACAAATTTGTTAGTAAAAAGTATATTATATCTTTTCAGGCATGCACTGGGGGTAGCCCGTCAATTGGGCGATGAGGCACTGCAAGCGCAGGCTTGTTTCAGCCTCGGACACAGTTGTACGCTGCTGAGGGACTACTCGGCTGCTGTGGTGTACTACCTGCGGCACCTCCACGTGGCCTGGGAAGCAGGGGATAGGGTGGGTCAGGGCCGGTGCCATTGGTCTCTGGCCAATGTTTATGCGGCGTTAGGTGACTATCGACGGGCTTTGCGGAGTTCTATGCGGCATCGGAAAATCTCCAAGGAGGTGGGGCTTAACTATTTTAGCGTATTATTGCTGTACTTAAAGCGGTTGTATATCCCCAAATGTGAGAAAATATTTTTATAAATGTAGCTTAACGACGAGATTGGCCTGCTAGCCGCCGATCTAATGATCGCCGAACTGCATCAAATTCTCGGACACAGCCAGCCTGACCCTCGGCTCGAAGAAACTCCACCTTCCTCCCCATCTGCCGTCACCACCACTTCTCCCCACCTCCAAGCCGCAGCTGAGGCGCGTGCTCTTGAACAGGTTCTTCTCTTTGACGCTGACAGTTGTGGACAGGGCCACGTCCTCACTGTCTCCCCTTCCACTGCAGTTACCATCGCTACCACTAATCCTTATGTCGAGTCGCCGTCTCCGACAGTCGTGGAGGTGGCGAGGGAGGAGGTGGAGGAGCTGAGCGAAAAAGAATTAGTCACGGAGCTGTCCCTCGCAACCAATGCTGCTTTGGCAGTCCAACGCAGGCATGGAAGTGGCAGTGGTAGCGGTGCTGGAGGAGGAGGAGGAGGAGGCGAGAGCGAGTTTTTGTCATTGAGTGAGGAGGAAGAGGAGGACTTTGTGGTTGTAGTTTCACCTACTGAGACGGAAAGCAGCGGTGAACATCATCGATCTGGTGGCAATTGTGAGTTGAGAGTCACGTGTCTGCTCATTTTTTTATCAGTAAAATGTTGCACATGTTAAGTACATCCTACCAATTTGAAGTGATTTCAATTATTCCAAACTCTAGAATGGAACGAAACTATTATTTATGCTTAAGTACCTCGTAACACTACTTACGATATATTATATCCAACGCATCTATCTCCATAAAGCCGATCTAATATGATTCTGTAGTATTGATTATGAAAACAGAATCTTCCTGTTCATACGTCAATCTTATTTTACGTAGGTCGAGATTTGTGGGGATTTTCTTCCCAAATATCGCTTCATCTTTTTGTTGTTTTTAAAACTCCTTAGAGACCCTCCGAAGTGGTCATAAATTGCCGTTTGATTTTGTGTGGAAAAGCTTTATTTGTGGAAGAAACGCCTTAAGTCGTATCCCTTGTAAGTTTCTCTACCAAATCTCCATCTGTCATGCTGTTAAGGGTTTTATCTTGACATATCGGGACTCTTGGATCGGAATGAGCAGCAACCCATTTTGTGTAAACAAACTACCTATTTTTAGTGACCCACTGTCTTGTGTATCTTCTGGATACTGTAATCAGAATATTCGCTTTTCCAGCGGTCGGCGAGGCTCTGCACCAGGCGACGAACCAATCAAATCACGGCGCGGACCAATCCGATTCAAGTGAACTGCTTTTCGACCTACTCTTCAAATCACAGGCCCTGAGGATGAACGATCAGCGTTGTGATTTGAATGCTCTTGCCAGCAGCAACGTTATAAACAACAATAACAACAGTAGCGGTGGAGGCAATATTGGTAGTGATGGTAACAGTATGCTGGCAGCGTCGGGTGATTCTCTGAATGCTGAAAATGACTCGTTTTTGGATCTCCTTATTCATTTACAGGTTAGTCATGCGTTCATTTTGTGTAAAAACTGTAGTTACGACGCGCTTTTTTTACTGAATTGAATTTGACCTTATTTTAAACAGTGTTAATTTGAAGTACCTCGACCTCGGGGTCGGTGGTGGATTCCTTTTTGTGCACAGTTTGGTCACCAGTGCCTGACAAATCGACTGCCCTTAGAGTTCAGTACGAGTTGTCACTCCCCACGGTTGCCATGACAATCAAACGCCATTTGCATCCAAAGATCAAGGAACTATGTTTTCTCTGATACGGGGTACCGTAACCAGATGTGAACGTGTACCCAACTGTCGTACCTGGATGGCCATGAGGGATGCAGGAGGGGTACTGGAAGGGTGAACGATGGTTGATTTGGTGACAAGAAAAATGAATGTGTGCCTCGTGATCACCCAAGCGTACGTGTCAGGTGGGTGTCTGGGTGACTGGTTGTGGTAGAGCTTAAGCGCTAGCATTGAAACAACCATACGGCCTCCTGGCTGTTTGTGGTTTAGAGGGTGGTAACCAGAACCACTTTCACGTGATTTGTCTTGAAATAAATTGAGATTACATATAAATGTGGAGCCTTTCATAGTCAACAAGATTATGTACAATAGGATCTGGCCTATTGGCTTGTAGCGACTTGTCCATGCCACTTGACAACGTCTTTATGGAAATGAAGGGTGCGTGCATAATCAGTGGGAATGTATCTCAGCCTTAGTGAATTACGTGCGGCCATTTCGTGTCACCTCATTAAACTGTGGTTTGACCCGCAGTCGTATTTAGATTGCAGCGAACTGATTTCTTCATTCTGATTGCATCTCTGTTTCACGACTAATTCTTCAACCGATGTGTCAGTGAAAGCTTCTGCTTGAAGCTTTTGGTTGATGCTGTAGTCCTTTGCCATTGGCCGAATCCTGACCAGTGGCTAGTGTGAATGAACTGTAAGCAATTGTGGTGGAAGTAGTGTTTGCCCGCCCAAATGTTCTCTAGACAAAGAAGGAAGTTTGTTTGTTGACCCTTATCCTACCGGAATTCATAGCCTGTCATACACATGGTAATGGGTTGCTGCCTCAACTGCTGGTCGCATGGAAATTATGTCGGAAAGGCTGTGATGCGTTGCCTTGGCCGAGGTGTCACAACCCTGTTGTCCATAACGGTTTACGTGCTCACGCTGCTTCAGTGGCGGATGTGCAATCGCAATTACCTACTTCACGTTTTATGACTTTATAGGTAATAAAAATTCAAATGCCCTTGTTGGCTTGTAACATCCACTTTACTCCCCAAAAGGTCGTAAAGCACCAGGGTGCAGAATGTCCGGACGATTGGTGACCTAAAGATGACATTAAACAAGGCTGCGTGCAATTTTTCTGTGGAGGTCGTCCATAATCAAAGCTCAAATATCCTCCTGTCAAACGATCCTCGTCTTGCTGTGGGTGTCTTCCCCCCAGCTTTCTGTTCGTTGTATCAATCAAGTTTAGGCAGCCTCGTTAGCGTCCAAATGAGCCAAGAGCCCGAAGAGTTATCTGTGAATGTGTGAAACGATTTAACCTAGAAACGGATTTATTTGTAATTCACAGAACGGCTAGGGACTCGATTGCTTAGGAATCCCATGCACGGGACTGGAAAGGGAAGAGTAGTCGATTTGCTCGGGAGCTAAAATGCTTGACGTCCTCTCCTTCCATCACTAGGGTGCACGGATGAATGATCAGAGAGCGGACTTTCCCGGCCTCATTCGAACTAACTCGGTGTCGAATCCACCCCACACTGGCCCAGCATCAAATGCAGCCATCACCACCATTACGGCACCACAGAGAAACACTTCCTACGCCGCTGTAGTGGAAACAACACCACTGACAACTAACGGTGGCGGTAGCGATGGTGGCAGTGTTACTCTGGCTGCCCGAATGCGCAGCGCCAGCGACGGACTGGCGGAAGCAGAACAGGCGCCCTCGGCTGCCGACGAATTGGCACCCGGCGATGATTTCTTTGACATGATCTTCCGTCTGCAGGTACGTCTCTCCTCTGCTGCTGTTTTTGGAGGGTATTTATACCCTTCTTCCCCTTCCATTAATTAATGTTGAAGTCTCACTTAACGTATTCGGTTGAAATTGTCTAATCCTGATCTGCTTTTCTTACTGTCATTCCAGCAAAAGACGCGCATCAATGATCAGCGCTCGGTCCTGCCACCAACTCTTCAAACACACAACCACCACCACACTAATTATCGTGATCGCCATCAAGACAGTAACAGTGGTAATAACAACAACAACGAGGGCGCGACTGCCACTGGTTGTCATGATGGTGGTGGCGCAACAGCACCGCATCGACTGCTTCGAGTGCTCTCCGTACCTGGTGGAAAGCGACGTCGGCGGGGCGGCGGAGGAGCAGGGAGCGGTAGCAGCAGCTCAAAGGCGGCGGTGGCTTGAGCTACTGGTTCTTCGTGGTCCTTGATTTTTTCGTCCACTTTGTGTGCATTTGTTGTACATAGCACTGTTTCCCTTGGGGTCTGAGATGATCCATTTGTCTGGTAATCGGACCTCTGCTGCCTCTATTGATGTCAATCATATCATTGTTCCCTTTTCCTGCGTATACTAAATTCCTGAAAGTAAAGTCTGTGATCCTTCGTTTGCGTGTTTGGGGTAAGGATTTGGCCATTGACCGAACGATATGTTCTAGGCGTTGAATGGTCTTCAGCGGAATGTCGAAGGTGGAGTCCATGTCCACTCTTCCGGCAGGTAGGTAATAAGACATCTAAACTATCGTGTGCGTGGTGATAATGATCCTGGCCGTGGTGACCTCCAGCCCACCATCACTTGTTAGCGTGTGAATCTTCTGATCCTGGATGACCGAGGCATGGTAGTCAGTTATGAAATCGGAAAGGACGTGAGTCTTTCGCAAGGAAGTGGGAAAAAACCATTTCCGGGCATGGTGGCGAAACTTCGTTATGTTTTGAACTGGCACAAAAGCGTTGAATGTCGTACTGAGGTGAAAAAAAAAACATTGACAGATAAATCCAGTATTTTCTGTGTACGCTTTCACTCAGGAGTTGCAATGCACATCAAAGCAGTAGGAGTCTGGACTTACACTACTGATTTTAAAGTGATCAGAGGAATATGGAGGAGGAGAGGAGGCAGTACTTCCCAACTTCTGGTCTTAGGGAGCGGTAGGAGGTCCACTCCAGGATTGGTTCCGCAGTGCTGTAAAGTAAGAGGACTGGTGTTGACTTGTGAGAACAGGACTTTCTTTCGGCTGACTGACTAGTCCTGGTTGTTTCTAAGGACAAAACTTTCCTGAAGACGTTCAATTTGTGTTGCCCCTGGCAAGAACTGCACAATTAACGATTCCACCTGAGGTACATAACCCTCATGAAGAGGGACAAGGTGACCTCAGGGTCCCGCAGACTTAAGGTGCCTTCAAATTTTTATCAGGGGTAGTAAGCAGATCATTCTGGACCGTTCATATAAGGTGCAGAGAGCGGAGGGCAACAAAGGGACGGTAGTAAATCCTTTGTTGTCTGTCTGTCTCTCTGGGTGAAAAGGGCGCAAACGAATTCTTTCATCATCCACTGAGGATTCATGACATGCCATTCTTGAGTCGTCCTGTCAATAGTAAAACGACTCCTCAAGCCCCAGGAAGGGGGGTGGGCTTTGACTTAATTTTACCTGACATAAAGCCTTCCCAAATGATGCAGTCTGTTGTGGCAAGCAAGAAAAACTTCTAAGAATTTTCTGCAGGCTTGAAAATGACCCAAAGCCCGTTCACCATCCACCATGTTCAGCCAGCATTCTATGGCACGAGGATTCGAAACAAGAGAAAAAATATGGTGGAGGGAACAATAAAGAGTGCCGACAGTCCAAGGCGAACATTGATGCCCTGGAAATGGCATAAACAAGCGCATTTAACAACTGCATGAGCTTTTTGGCCACGAACCCGTTCAAGGAGCTACGAAGTCCAGACGTCTAAAACACCTCCACTGCCACTTTGAAAGACCTCAAAGAACTCTGCACTCTTCACGAGATCTGCTTGTGTTCTGATTCGGCAGCGAAGACCCCCATCTCCGATCATCGACGTTGCAACCAGTAATTCCTAAGACCTCGAATGTTTGGAGAAGTCACATATTGCATCTCCCAGTGGATGTTGATTCTGCATTTCGGCTCCGGAGACCTCCATACCAAACTCGACCGCTCTCTGACATATTACAGGAAATTCACGCAACAGCCGCATGCCCTCGTCCGACCACCGAATGCGGCCTGGGTGGAGGGTTGCGGAGATGGAAGGCCTAAGCCTAGATCAAGATGCTAGGGGAATAATAGATTGCGTCCCAGAGCTGTAATAAGGGTGTACCCAAAAACCTCATCTGATTTATTAACACACTCACTTTTGCTTTAGAATCAAATAAAAAAAATGTCTTCTAAAATGGTGGTAAATATCGTATCCTGCAATCATTAATTTGTACACAGCATCACAGACCTCAACGTGAAGCTCAAGCACTAAGGCACAGGAAAAAATCGCTGGAACAGAAGAACAAGAATTCCATTCCAATCTTCGACTGGTTTAAGGTACCACGATACAAGCTTACAATCCACCAAGCACAACAAAGGCCTAGCTCATAATTTCGCAGACCTTCGAGGCTGAAATACACGCCACCGGCATGAAATACCATAAATCTCGCGCTTCCTTAACAACGCTCTCGGACTGACTGACATAACTAGTCACATTCCTACTTGCCAAGCACCCGTTGAGAGTGTAGATGTTTCTAACAGTGCCAATGCATTAACGAAGCGGATAATCGACAACGACAAAAAAAATAATTACAAAGGGGTCTCGTAGTTTGCGCCACTGTTTATTTTTAATTATACAATGCGCTTGTACCCATATACATGGCTAGGTAGAAAATGGAAAATAAACGAGCAAGGGGAGAAAAACCAGAGAAGTTACGAAGGAAAACACAAGGCAGTAAATTGAACCCCTGTGACAGTTCTGTACACACCATATCAATTTACTCAATGAGTTTCTTTGACTTGAAGTAGCTTCGAAGGTAGAGAACCTGCCAAACTGCGAGCGCGATCAGACAGAGAATGGAGAACATTGAAAAGTACAAGACTCGACTATGTGTAGAGGCTAAAAAGGCAAAAGTAGGCAATAAAGAAAAAGCATTGCAAAAAGAGGGGCAAAACTAATCAGTTCTGATGAAGCAAGTCATACCATTGATATCTCTCATGGCATCGGCTCTCTTGTGCATAGCGACGAAATCGCGAACGATAGAGTCGGTAAAATATTCAATCTTCTTGAGTTCAACCTCAACAGGTTTAAGATCTTTGGCCTGCGCAATGGCATCAATGTTCTTGGCCTCATCACCCTGTTTGATATCGATGAATACCTCGCGTGTATCAACAACACCGCTTGCACCGAGACAACGGAAGCAAACATCGAACGAATCCTCAACTTCGGAGGAAAAGGTAAACTTCCCACTGGTGGCGTCTGACTTTTGGAAAAATGTATGACCCTTGCTGTCTTTAACCTCAATGGACACTTTGCTGGTGGGCCCATCAGTGATCGCGTAGTTCCCAACAACAATTTCATCCTTATCTATTTCATCGTGGATACACTTCAAATCCCCACTCTTTATGTCGAAGCTCAGAGCGAAAACCGAGCGTAAACCGAACAAGGTTAATGAAAGAGAGAATCCCAAAACAACAAACCAATTCATGCCACGCAAACAATAAACACGTAGGGATAGACACTCGAAAAAGGCGCCCTCGCAACAACATAAATTGCAAGTCAAGAAAACAGAATTAAGCCAAATGGCAAATTAGCTGATACAAGGCAAAAAAGAATTGTCATTAAAAAATAGTTTATTTTTGACTCTGAGTCTAGGAACATTTAGTTGCAAAGTATCAGATAGGCATTTAAATGTTTTGTAGGACCACAAAAAATATCCAGCTAAAGATCGGGTTTTTCTTGGTTCTTTTTTATTGTGGTAAATGAGCCGTAAGACTGGTATAGAGTCTCTGACTCCTTGTTATATTTTCTTTATAAATACTTCATAAACTTAAGCATGTAAACTTAATTAACTATTAAATCGTGATCATCGCGCAATGAAACAAAAAACAGTAAGGTTTTAGTAGTTTTTTAGGTTCATTATCTAAAATGAGGCTTAAAAATACAAATATGCGCTTTAGGAATATGTGGTTTCTCTGAATTGGTAAGGGGTCGTCGTTGTACAACAGAAGGTATCTTACCAACGTGCAAAAGAGGTAAGGTTACAAGCTTAGCTTCGAGATCATGGCAGTAGATAAGGGTACGATCTGTGAAGACTCAAGAGGCAAGTCAAGCAAACGCGGGGTTGAACAAGCTGCCCAAGTACTACAGTGTAAACCAAGGCAAATGTCCATGATTTCAAATTTCCTGGACGTTTAAAGTTGTAATTGTAAGTAAGTCACATAACCTGCATTGCATTTCGCAATCTTTGTCAATTTGACAACTTTTTAGGAGTATAACTACTTTTGGTAAAACAAACGGACTGCCATTCGACATTTCATTCCATTTGCAACAATCTCCTAATCCTGCATTTTTCAAAGCAGGTACATTTAAATAGGAAATGTTACTAAAAATGGGTTGGAAAATAGTGTATTATGGAGAATCCGGAATGTTTCTGGAATCGTAGATTGAATGTGAGGTCTCAGATTTCCGATTTACCCAGCTCACTGACCAGATGTAACGCTATTCAGCAATAACTCTTGGTTTTTTTAAAAAAGTGGCTTTGGGTCTCTTCCATTATGCCTTTACTGGGAGGACTGACCTCTGATCCATGCCAGGAGCCCAAAACCAGCTGAATGTGGAAAACACATATTTCACTGCTATGTTATAGATCATCTAACTCTACTGCCGATAAATTGACACTTAAAACCCTAAAATTTTATTTGCAAATCTCCGGTTCTTTGTTTAACGGTCGATTTTGGCAACGAGCTACTTTTTAAAGGCCGTTTTACCTAGTTAAATGGGCTAAGCTCATAGACATGCCATTAGCTTCATTACCTTCTGTATGTCAAACGTGTATGTCCTGCTTATATGACAAGACATTTTTTGTCTTCGTAGAATTATTAGGACGCTACAATACTTCCACAGCTTTCCAGTGTGTTAGCAGTCTATGTCCTGCCATGCCAATAATCATGCACTTTTACCCAAATGCCTTACTCCAGCGCATATTTGCAAAGGTATTCTATTTCTAGGCTATGATAATGCAAATAATGTATAATACATAAAAACAAATAATAAAAATTTTGCATGCCTTTAAATGCATATTTTCTGTTTTTGAAAAATCTAAAAAATTGTGATGACTGTGCATTTATGGAATGCACGTTTACGCATATAACAAGGACATAAAGCCGTGCATGATTCATAAAGTATGGTTAATATAAGCAAACCTATTTTAATAACTAATTATTATATAAAAATTTTTATCTTCCTAAATTGTTTAATTGCACCAACATAGATTGTAACTAAAGGCCAGTACACTTTCGAATATCCTGAGAAGGCGTAGGGTTGTCTTTCTCCTTTAGTTTGATCAAATGGCCTCTCGGGCTAACGAGGAGGAAATTTGCTTTCTGCGAACAGTAAGATATCAATTTTAACGGCTTACACTTGATTCAGGATGACTTCATTTGTCTAAGCTGTCTCTCACATGGCCTATCCGAACGCTTATGCTTGGGTGCGGAAGGTTTTGGAAACCGAATGTGCTCCCTCGAAAGCATTGCTAAAGAGGTTATCTGTCTACTTTACAAATCGACAACAATGTAGTTGTGTCAATAGATTTAGATTTGCGATTTGAGGTTTAAGAGAACCTTCGGAGGTTGTTTTTTACGCATTTGTCTAGTGTTTCGCTTACGCTTATTATGTTTTGATTCACTCGCTCTAGTGTTGATTCGTACATAAGTTTAATTCATTTTATCAGCCCACGTATGCGTGAACTAATATGTTAGCTTAAAAATAGGGTACTGTTAGTGAGGACATATTAGATTGAGCTTTTTCGCTTTGAAATCACTAAAAGCTTATCTTAATTTTATCTACACTTTGTTAGCTTATGTGTGGGGGTTCTTTAAGTTGACCTCATTATGTTTTTATTTAATTGTCTCTAATTGCCAATTCATTTTCCGTTGCGTACCCCTTCCACTTATTTTCAAATAATACTAGTCGTTAGTTCCAGTAAACGCTGTTTTACTGTGGTTTACTTTAAGGACAATTTTGCCTTCTCAGAATAGCTTCTTTTTACTTGTTTTAGGTTCCTCCAGCCAATATGCCTCCCTGCATTTTCATCCTGGAGCAGGCACTATCAGCTCGTGCACTTCAGGAGATGCTTTCTAGTCGCAACGAGCTTTCCGATGTAAATTTCTACTTACTCTTTGGCCTAACTTTCCATTTTTCTAATCCCTTACAATTACTGTGGATTATTTTATTTTCAGAGCCATACCTCTGGCCATCGCACCCTTCTCTACGGACACGCTATTAGGCTGAAACATCGTAACAGCAGTATGGTATGCTTCGCCTAGTTTCCCAATTTTATTTCAAATGCCAAAAGTTGGCATCATTGGCTTATTATCTCTTTTGCTTAGTACCTGGCTTGTCTGGGCACCAGTTCGACGGAAGACAAATTGGCGTTTGATGTGGGTCTCGAGCGCAAAGCTAATAGTAAGTTCGTTTCAGTCGAACATGCCCTTAGTTTATGATCTTTTTATGGGTCTGTGAAAACCATCAGTTCAAGTATCAAACAAAACACTCTGTATTTGCTTGGAATAAATTATTGTGAAATAGGGGTCTTTCACAAAGTTGGCAACTTTGTAGTCTACATTGTATGCATTTAGGCTTAAGTCATTTCTTAACATTAACAGGCAAACAAGTTGTATTGTTTATTAAAGATTAGACATGGGTTTTCAAATTTTCATTCTTCTCATTAAACGCTTGTACGTAATACTGCTAAAAGAAACTTTTGGGGGTTTTAAGTATAAGCAAGCGTAACACTGATGAAAGTCTGGCCTTTTTCTGCCTCAAAACGTTTTTAATTTGCCTCTGGTGCTTTCAAAGGTATAAGCGGGTTTTATTGCTGTTTAAACAAAATAGTGAAGTCACAAACACTTCAAAGGAGTGTCACCAAATCAAAGCATTGACAGCTAATTCAGAAAATGTCCGCATTTGAAGTTGTACGCTTTTCCTTACCCGATGTTACAGCTGAAGCCTGTTGGTGGACCATCCATCCGGCTTCAAAACAGCGGTCAGTCGGTGAAAAAGTCCGCATCGGTGATGATTTGATCCTCGTCAGTGTCTCCTCTGAGCGGTATTTGGTAGGCTCTCTCTATATCCTGACGTATTTACTCACCTTATTGGATGCTTGGGGGTCTTAGTAAAAAAATACGACTCCTAAATCCTAACTAGTTTGCGCTTAGCGACAAATTAACTGGGGTATGTCTGCAAGTCCTGGCTTCAACAGCCGGCAAGCATCCTGTTCATGCTTTCTCGCTCCAAGGTTCCTTTTATGTAGTCTGAAGTACCACCTATCAAAAGTCAGATACTTTCATGGCATAAACATGGATTGATGTCATCAAAAGGAAACGGTTTTGTCATGCCGTTAGTGGATTCATATAAGATGAAATAGATGCTTATTGCATGTGGTTTCTTCCCATTTCATGGCGGGATATTTTAAGACGGAGTGAAGAACTCCGAACTTTTAAGACCTTTCAGCGAAGGATTAATTCACCAAAGTCGTGTTTGAGCACACATGACAGGTAATCCGGCCTCCAAGTGATTGTTTTAAAGACTCCATTATCAGTGAAAGAATTTATGCTCATTTGCCATCTTGTATACATGCGCAATGAGTTCTCTCACAGCCGTTCATTGAACCTGTTCAATGGGAGTTTCAGTGCGGTCACTTTGGCAGTAAATAGCGAATATTCCTCTTTTGCTAAATGGAGTCCCTAGATTGGTTCTTCTCGTGAACAAGCAGTGCATCCTCTTGGCATTCTCTAGCTGATATCTATTGGTTAAGCCAAATGGCTTTGTCACACATCTTACTTTGGACAGACTGACCTTTAGCCGTGGCACTTTTTGTTGTCCTTATCTGCGGTGGCCCGCCTTCCAAGGGAAAAAGGGTTTGAAATGCCATATTGGTAAGCTCGCCATATATTTCAATATCTTCTTCCGCGGTCTTTTTTTATTCGGAGTTATAGCTGTTTCTAAATGAAACCAATAAAAAAGGACGATAATGTTTGGCCAAATGATAGTGTACTTTACTAACTGCTCACCAAGAATTCCTCTCCTAAAATTTGCTTACTCGTGCTAAATTAAAGAAGCAAATCAGGCAGGCCCCGAACCCCCAAAGTTTTCGACATCTTTGGTGCATTATTTGCTCAACATCAAGTCGCACTGCTGCTAATTCACACGGGCTCATTTTTAAAGGTAAAGGAGCCTGCTAAAACAAGATATTTATCCGTTGTATCTTTACAAACTGCCTCTTTTTTCCACGATGGGGGCATATGCGTGTTTGCCATCCACCGACAGCGCAACACAAAGCTGCTCCACAAAGTTGAATGAGGAATAACTTACATCGCAAATAGAATTTTAGGGACTCTAAAATGTTCGGCCTGATGCCAAGCGAAATAGGATGCTAAACATTGATGTTAACTTAGTTATTAGCTTGAGTAAATTGTTTTGAGTTACGAAGCCAACGCTTCAGCTGATAGTGTCCATCTTCCAAGATACTAATCTGTATTTGAACATCAAAAACTCCTTTTTCAAATTTGTGATTCAAAAATGTCCAACCCCCAACTGTGTTACCCTTCTGCAAAGGCGCTGCATGCAGGTCGCCTTCGGCGGGGCCATTTTTTTCCCCTTCGCCCTATCGATCACCTTATGCATGCTTGCGTGCGTGCGCGTGTGCACGCGCGAACGGCGAGGCGGCCAATCGATGGCCCTGTGCTGACGCCCGAGAGCGCGTCAATTGGTGCATCCAGGCGGGTGTCTTTTGGGGACCGTCGCTACGTGATTGTGCGTGTGTACACAAGTAGAGGGAAAAGGCGAGGAGGACGATGCGTTATCAAGATAATAAGTTATCAGTTCGCTCCGATTGGGGGGCAGTTAAACCACAGGTCTCGGGGACAGTGAATTATGTAGTGTTTTTGGCAAAACAAGGAGGGTCTGCTAGGCGACATTATAAACAGAAGAAAGCAAGATGTATCGATTTGAGGTACAGGCTAACTTGGTGACACTTACATTTCTGATTCGGCTCCAGAAGGCAGTGTTTCCCTTGCACGCAATGGACTGTAGGTAAAGTTGTTCACTAAAGAAGAAGAGATATTTACCACGATGCGTCTACCCGAGACAGTTCGAAAGCAAACGAAAAAACCCTTTTTTGAGAAAAACCCATGACTAGCAAATTAGTCAGGGGAAAGGTCCGTTGTTACAACGCACCGAAGGACTGTATGGTGCAGAAATTAGTCGTGGGAAGCCCTCTTTTCACTCTTTGGGATGCGAAATGGGTACTGAATCAATCATCCTCAACCCGACGTTCCATTTCTGCATAGACCGTTGATATTTCCACGCGTGATGAGCATAACCCCATGTTGGCGCTTGACGATAGGTGGCGGAAATGCGACGTTGCCAGAGCTGTTTTTTTCCTTGACTTCTGGCGACAAAAGTTTCATAAGGTGCGTTGCATATACTGCTTTGGATTCCCACCACAGTAATAGTGCCTCTTGCATCGGACAGTCGAATCAGCCAATTTTTCATTAAAAAGCATTATTTTTACCTTTTTCAGCACGTTTATGGCGATTCTTTCTCATCGTCCGGAGTGATTGCCAGTTTTCAACAGACACTGTGGACCGTGATTCCCGTGTCTAGTGGCGCTGTTCGACAGAAATCACTACGTGAGTTTTGTTGGCTCTGGTTACTTCTCCGACAATCTCTCAAGTCACATATCGCATATCCTTGAGACTTCTGCTAGCACTTTGAAAAGTAACTATCCATACTCAGCAGTTTTGTCCAACTGAGACTCAATAAGACTCCAAAATCTTTGGCTTTTGTCTGATTGTAAAACGCGAAAGGGTGCTACCAAAGCATGATTTAGTTTAATGCTATAAAAACTTAACCGTGGTGAAATTTAGTGATGGGATTGCAGCACCTCGAGACGTCTCTGAAGTTGAAAGAAGATGTAACACTAGGACAAAAATGTGTTCCTGATGCACAGAAGGGCCGGGGGCACGGTTAGCATGGCCAGGAGGTTGTACCACCCAGCGGAATCACAATGACGCAGCCCTAAGTGCCCTTCGCGTTACTCAAAAAAGAGTTAAACAAAGAATTTAGGTATAACATACCCCCTCTCCTTTTGAGCGTCGTCTCCGACGCTACCTTTGGTCAGCCCCCTTGTCGGTCAGCATGGCGTAGTTGGTGCTGTGAGTAATATGTCCTCAAGCCTACTGTGTCAGTCATTGAATTTGCGCATAATCAAGACGCTAACTGACTGTCACGCCACTGATCCCTCTTGACGGTTCTACTGGATCTGGAGTTTCGTCCTGTTTGGGAGCTGTGTTGGGGGAAGGGATAATGTGCTGGCCATCTCGTACGCCCATCCTAAGGCGTAAAACACTGACTTAAGAGCAGAGTCATTTAATAAGGGACGGGGTTCAGAGTAGGTTTGTTCCGCGTCTATTTTTTCTTATCAATTTGTTTTGCCTCAGCACTGTCTATCTGGATCCCATTCAGCTAGTAGAGAGGTGGAGGAGGTATCGTGTATTCACTCATTTTACATCATGCAGATACCGTAGCGAACTCTCCCAGATGGTTCATGACTAGTGTCGCATCACTTGTTGATAGCGTTTCTACAGAACACGGAACTAGGACAGTTGCCGAAGACAGACGTCACTTCCAGCCCTTCTCTTATGGGTTATCACAGATTTGTTTCATTCGCATCAGGTGCCCTTCTTCCTCCACGTTAAGGTTTGGGGCTCGGTAGTAGAAGTCAGGATAGTTGTCCTTTGGCACTGAATTCTCTTTTCGCTGCCACAAAACAGTGCCCCGAGACTTCTCTGAAGACACGGTACGCTATAATACTAGGCCAGAATATGTATTGACGCCGTACAGAAGGTTTGGGGAGTGGATACTGGCATGACCCGGAGGCCTTGCCACCTGGTGGAAGTACAAAGGTGGAGGTTTAGGTACCCACGTAACCAAAACAAAGACATCATTTTAAAATTGATGATGAATTATGGGTATAGGTGTCAACTTTGGTGGCCAAAAAGTTGGAAAAATTATCAAGAAGTAAACCATAAGGGTATGCCTCTCAGGAAGTGTTGCGACCGTCTCTAACGCAGTAATGCTACAATTCCCTTTTCCCTTCTTACTTTGCAGACATGGCTTTCGGTGGCGACGTGGTTCGCCTCTTTCACGGTGATGAGTGCCTGACAATCCAGGCTGCTGGAGATACCGAGGAAGGCCAAATTATCTCCAATGAAGCCGCCTCCTCTTCCGAGTGAGTACTAGCCGCTGACTGATACGCCTAGTTGTCACTCTATCGGGAGTTTCTAGCTAATAAAGACATGGAACAAGTGAGGCCAAAATCTGAGTCAAAATTTGATTGTATTTTTGAACAAAAAATTAGAGTAAGCTGACTAAATCCAGCTGCGTTCCATTATTAATGGAGGTACAGAACCCGAGGTTGCGATAATGGTCAGAGGTTGATGAAGCTCCGGCTTCCCTTAAGTTATAGATCTCTGCAAATCATCAGAGACCTTCCTTGCTGATTTTTTGATATTGTGTCAAGTCAATGTGAAGTGGAACCGTGCCTCTTAGGATAGACTTGTCAACACATCCACTACTGAATAAGTCATAGGAATAATGAGCTGACATAACTTCATCATTAATAAACAGAGGGGAATGGAAGACCGTTAGCTTAAAAGTGGCATCTCCATAGCATCGCCATGAAAATAGAAGAAGATCGCATTTTAAACTTTAGAACGAAAACCAGCGGATTGATGGGCAGACCGCATGCCGTAAATGTCATTTCAGCTACGATCAGTCGCTAATGTGCACGAGCGTATCGCTACCTCATCAAAAGTAGGGCCAAATCACGCCACATTAGATAATTGGGCTTTGTAAAATATGCATACACAGCAGAAATGATTCTGTCTCGAGTGCTTGGCATAAATTATCCAATGGGTGATTTAGCACTACCTATTGAAATACCATTTCAGTTACCATCAATCGGTGATGTACCAACTAGGCTCGGTTTCGGGCCACGCCTCATCGTTGTGGCAGATTGAACACACAAAAATCAAGTGGTGTGCCGGCTTCTTCTCGTGGGAAGATGCGGTGCGTTTGCGCCACGTCACTACCGGCCGCTATTTGGGTATCACGCACTCGGGCGCGGGTGGGAATCCCTCCGCGCCTGGCCAAATCGATGTGGTGTTGCTTTCGCCCTCCGAATCAGATGATGCCGCCACGGTTTTCTACATCAAACAGACAAAGGTGGGTATGCCTGTTGCACACTGGTACAAGCATATATCGTTTCTATTGTGGTCAATTGCCCACCACCATTTAAAGGAATATCTGCCTATGACTTCTAACTCTGGGTAAACTGTAGTAGTTCTCTCCAGCCCAATATCTCCCCTTTGGTTGGGCAAGCAGACATGGAGAATGAGAGAGTGGATATTTGGGAGATTCAGGCATTTTTAAGGTGAATTGAACTGTTTGCAGTGATCGGCCTTCCCTTTCCTAGTGACTCTTTCAATCCGTTGCGTTGTGACAGGATGACAAGAAGAAGGTGGAAATCGACCGCGAGCACGAGGGCATGGGCGAGCCAGACGTATGTTTGGGCGAGACCCTGATCTACCTTCAGCACGCTGCACTGGGCTGGTGGTTATCCTACGAGTCCTACGAGACGAAGAAACGTGGTGTGGGGAAGGTGGAGGAGAAAAAAGCTGTCCTACTGGCCGAGGGTCACATGGATGATGTCTTCAGTTTAGTACGGGCGCAAGAGGAGGAGTCCCTCTCTGCTGCTGCTATCCGTCGCTCAACTGCTGTCTTCTCCGCCTTTAATCGCAGCCTCGATGCTCTCGCCAGTTCAGATGGGCTTGGTGGCGGTGGTGGAGGTGCAGCGGGTGCTGCATCATCTCCTGCAACAGGGCCAGGGGACGTGCCCTTGAATTTGGACGAGGTGAATCAGTGTCTGGAAGACCTAATTGAGTTTTTCGCTCAGCCTGAGACTCATGAGGAGCATGAGGCCAGACAATCCAAACTGGCAGCCCTGGCAAATAGACAGGACCTCTTTCAGGTGAGTTGGTTTTAAAACCATCAGCAGCCATCAGCCATAGACCCGCCCTTCGGCCTACCGATTAGGTGACTGAAGGGCTAACGGGTGGAAAAGCGCTAGACAGTAGGGCTTCAAAGCGTCATCCTTCTCTAAAGAGTCCGCTGTTTACTGCAGTTTTTGGCTTAGCTGGCAATGCACGCATCCGGAAACCTTCTGTCATTCTTTAACCCCTTAACATCAATAGGAGGAGGGCATGATTAGCCTGGTGTTAGAGACCATCGATAAGTTCACCGGCACCTTTCGGAGTCGTCGAGATTTCGCCCTTGCCGTCGGCGAGGAGCGCGGCAGTCGATTCAGTGACCTCGGCAACTACCTCTATCTTCTGTTGGCCGCGTTGATCCGTGGAAACCGCGAGAACTGCGCCCAATTTGCTGCACCTGCACGACTTGACTGGCTCTTTAATCGTCTTGAGTTGCAGCAGAGCTTCGCAGAGGGCGTCCTTGATGCACTGCATTGTGTGTTGACAGACTCGGACGAGGCGTTGAATGTCATCACAGCTCAGCATATCCATACACTAATCGGGCTGCTGGATAAGCAGGGTCGTGACCCTCGGGTGAGTGGATCGACTGACTTTCATAGACTACTTTCTACTCCCGTTGTCGTGAAAACTTATAGCTAGACTTACCCTTTCTTGAATCGATTTTAGGGAAATAATTAAGGGACTTTGTTCGAAAATTCCCTAAATTTTTCTAACTAATGCCCACAATGTATTTTTTTAAGGTTCTCGAGGTGCTCTACTCCATCTGCATAGGCCGGCAGGGTGGAGCTGTGCGTCTAAATCAGGACCTCATCTACGAGAGTCTTCTACCCGAGCGTGACCTCCTCCTACAAACCAAACTGGTGGCTCAATCCGGCTCCATGCGACCCAACATCTTTGTTGGAATTAAACCGGTGGGTGGTGGCATATTCAATAAAACCCATTGACATTCTTTAGTTCTTTGAGGGGTCCAATTTATTTCTTTAAGAATTGAAATCTAAATTAAACTGAAGACCCAATGACACCAGCACCGATTATTTCATGCTTGTACAATCGCTTTCCTCCCAGGGTGGATCGATGTACACCAAATGGTACTTCGAGGTGTTCATCGATGCTCTCGAGAATGTCACCCACCAACCCCCCGGCATTCGCATCGGTTGGGGCAACACGGACGGCTACACACCACATCCCGTCGGTGGACCCGGTTGGGGAGGCATCTCCCTCGGTGACGATTTCTACTCTTTTGCATTCGATGGGCAGAACCTCTGGACGGGTGGAAAGGCGAAACAGGCACTTTTCCCACCCAGAACGGGAGGCAAAGGTCTAAATCGGCGCACTGGTGCCTCTCCCTCTGCCGTTTCGACCACATCCTCCAATGGAAGCGCGAATTTGAAACGGGGCGATGTTATTGGTTGTCTTCTCGATCTCACCGGACCGGTTATTCAATTCAATCTGAATGGGAATTTGGTGAAGGGATACTTCCAGGTGAGGTAGAGGGGCAAAGATGCGCTTGTTGAATGACAGACCTACACCTATTTTGACATCCTAGCTATCCTCATACGGTCACCTCCTGATGCCTGCATTTTAAAGGTTTAATGTCTGTCTGCAATGCCTCTGTACGCTATTTCCACCTCGGTTTCACGCATAACAATGAAAAGCACAAAATAATATTCGGTTATGCAACGTTTCTCACATCTGTTTGCGTGTTCTCGCACCTTGCATAAGAAACATCATTACATTTTAGGTCATGCCGTGATCGCACCTCTGTCCCTAACTCGGCAACAAGTACGACGCCAAACTGGTGACAAAAAATAAAAATAAAATTTAACGCACGACTGGCAGTAGCGACGGTAGATGGTGCGTCAATCAGATACTTTGAGGCTCAATCAGTTGCCAACCCTAAGCAACTCAGCACTTTAAATCTTTCATTCACTGCTGAAAACAGCCGTCTTTCCACCTTCAAGGACTTCAATACGACGGGTCTCTTCTTCCCCTGCGTCAGTATGACGGCTCGGGCCAGCGCCCGATTCGTTTTGGGTGGTACTCATGGGAAGTTGAAACATGGACCTCCAGCCGGGTATGCGCCGATTATAGATGCGTTGCAGCCCTCACAAAGGTTGCGGCTTGAACCCGTCTTCTCCTTCGGTCGGTTGGATAAGTCGATATTCTCGGGACCGTTGGCATCTCCACTGCCCTCACAAGATGTCTTTGTGCCAGTGCCTATCAGCACTGATAAGGTAGGTGCTGAAATAAAGTACTCCCCTGTTCCCGACTTCTACAATCATAGTAAATGTTTCATTAGCGTACAAGGGTAAGAAGATGCGCAAATTTCGTGGTGGAAGCGGATAAGTCGAACTACTTTGAAGCCACAACAACAACTTTGTTAAACTGACTACTTCATTGCAATGAAGGTAGTATGATCCATTGTACCTCATTTCATTATCTTCCATCCCAGATACACCTTCCTAACGTTGTGGAACGCATCCGAGACAAGCTGGCGGAAAATTTGCACGAATTATGGTCAATGCGGAAAATCGAGCAGGGCTGGGCGTTTGGTGAGGTAATTCTCGCCTTTCAAATCCACCAAAGAGTGTTTATAAGTTGATTTGGTTTGAATTGACCTCTTTTGGGCAGTGGTGGCTGATATAAGATTAATTTCTAAAGGTGGTTTGAGATGTGTCCCTTCCTCCTTTAAAAGTAAAACGGGCAGAAGTTACTCCCAAAAAGAATGCGTAGATTTCCTTTTACTTCATGATTAAAAATGCAATTTTGACTTCATACAATAAAATGGAAGCTTTTGACGCCCTTTTTTTATGCTCATTGATCCAGAAATCGCCCATTTTGTTTTGCTCAATCATCATCACATATCCTGATCGCCTATTGGTTGAAGATAAGCTGGAATCGGGAAGTGCTGTACTCTTCATCTGGTTTTGTAGAGTCAACTGACGAAAAATTTGATGCCCTGACTACCACTGTCCTAATCAAGCTGCCTTCTTTGATGTCCCCACGGTACTAATGAGACCATTGGAGTTGATGGTGAAGGCCTAGGTAAACAGGACAGACGGGCGACTGAAAGGTTTCAGAATGCGTAGGCTAACCAAGCGTCGACACAGCGGTGTCCAAGTGAAAAGAAACGACTTGTAGAACTGGGATGAAGGTGGAGGCACAAATTTACTTCAAAGCTTCCTCAATATACTGGCGAGACCTCAGTTTGTGGGTCCTGACGGACCTCTTATGTTGCATTTTCTCACATGTAAACTACACTGAAATGCATTTTTTTGCACCGTATCCTTTTCATTAAAAATTTGTGATTAAACCCACGACTTATTCATATTGGCCTGACTCAAAACCTATCTTTTCTTCTGTTCCATTTGATTCTTTTCTCGTTGAATCGTACTAATGCCAAGCTCTCGAGATTGAACACACCATTTACCAAAATCCTGCAGAAAAGTCTTCCTCAGTTACGTCTCTGTTTATTTCTGAGTTATGCTGACGGCTGACAAACAGGAGTTGTCGCCCCTAGTCTCCATATTCAATTCTTCACGCTGGCTCTAAAGCATTGGGATAATAGGCCGTATTTCTCTCCTAAGAGCGGAAGGTTTTCATTATAGAGGTCCAGGCCCTAAATAACACTACTTAAATGAGGTCCGAAACACGAAAGTTCCGAAGTAAATTAAGTAAGGCATGATCCTACCTAAATACAGCTTAAGGGGTTGCGAACAAACGGAAGATGGGGTTGCAGCTTGGCAGCAATGTACCCCTAGTCTTCGTGCCTTCTAGCGCCGCGATGAGGGGAGACGTCGGCATCCCTGCCTGTGCGCATTCGATAAGTTGCAGCAGCAAGAGCGGCAGTACAATGTGACAATGGCGCTGGAAAATTTGAAGACCATCTTTGCTCTGCGCTACAACATCGGCTATGAGAGTCTGCCCGAGGGCACTCGCATGAAGACGATCAAGCTGGGCGCTTCGTAAGCGACTCCTTCGTGTTCCTTCCTTCCTTCCCTCCTTTCACTTTGCTTTGTGTCACTGATTACCAGGTAGTTCTTGTAAAAGTGAGCCTACCAATCACTTCTCAGTCCGCTTTGAGAGAGCACGAGTAGGTGTTGTGACTAGCAGTTAGTTAGATTAGCGATGCTTGCTTTCCTCACAGTCCGAGCATTCTTGAGTAGCTCCAGTACTAGAATGCAGAAAACCTTTTCTAAGCCAACGCGATGTTTCGGATGTGGCAACTGTTGTCTTCCGATGAGTGAAAAAGTCACGCCTTGAACAAGATAGCGATTAAGAAAGGTTCTCTTACTTACTTTCAAGTAAGTATTGTATGGGAGGAAGATAAACGTCTGAAGGTTGTGGCGCGTTATTGAACAAGTATTGATGGAACTCAACTAGGCATTAGATAGAGGGACTATGGACGACTCCCTTGAACCAGACGCGATTAGTGTGCTACGCAGCGTCTGAATTACTCTTGAAATGCCTGTAATTGAAGAGGATGGCTGGAAGATGAGATGTGAAAAATGACCCCTTACATTTTCAACCAGCAAATTTAGTCTGTAACTGCAGCCAAAGTACCAAATAAAATGTGACTAGCAGTATCTTAAAAACGCTTTTTCGACAAATTTTGCTGTGTCGACTTAGCCCAATCAAATCAACAAATCATTTATGCCTACCCCCTGTATACTACTTTAATCAAGAAGTAGCACCAATGATTGTACTGATCCACTAGCCCTAAAACGGTCTTACAAGCATTCACAACAAGCTAAGAAAGTATTATGGGTGTCACCTTTTTAAAATTTGTCAAATTTCTAGGCAGTTGCATAGAGTAAATTTGGAAGCAAAATACTGAGGAAGTAAATACGTTTACCATGCACAATATCGGGCTACCGTAGAAGTTCGTGCGTTCTTTATTGTAGCTCGTTGCGTTAGATCGGTAAAATTTTGAAGGAGTCGCAATGTCTAACCGCACTTTTTTATGCTGCCAGGTATACTCAATCAAATGGCTACAAACCACAGCCCTTGGATCTCTCGGCCATTCGTCTCTCGTCCCGTTTGGAGACCCTCGTCGATGAGTTGGCGGAGAACACGCACAATATTTGGGCGAAGGATCGCATTCATCAGGGGTGGACTTATGGATCTACTGAGGTAGGGTGATTAGTTCTAGTTCAACACACATCAGCGCTATCTTTTAACTATCCATTTCAAACCAAATCTCTCACTTGACAGCATATTTCAGTCTCAGTTGCTCAAGTCGAATGCATTCCTCTAGAGAATTGTTATGAACTGGTAGTTTGCGAGCCCATAAAGGTTGCGCTCTTCATGAAAAATCCGGTAGGTAGGAGGCATCGGTTAAGGTCTCAATGCCGTAGGTCGGAGTACGCTTGAAGTTCAGGATTTGGACATGGAGTTTGGGATTCACTCCTAAACGGGGATCCAGACTGTCGAATCAGCTTGAGGTAAAAAAGGCATATTGCGTACCTCCACGCAATAATGGCCAATCAGGAGAAAATCCGTGGACTGTAAATGTTCCTAGAAGACTGTGAAATAAGACGCAAAGAGGAAACTTGGCAGGAACTTCCAGATCACTTTAATTTTTCTTCCATATTCATTGAGCAAACCAAATCTCTGCCAAATTTGCACCGATTTTGACTGTGTGATTGGCAGGATAATACTCAAAAACGCAGTCCTCACTTGGTCCCCTACTCGGAGGTGAATGCAAACATCAAGAAGATGAACAGGGAATCCGCTACCGATGCTGTCAAGACCTTGCTAGCCTACGGCTACGTTATTGAACCCGTCTCCGGCGAGTCCGAACAAAGTATGTCCGCTGCATCTTCACTACCACCCCCACGTTTGCTTCTCATGATAAGTTCATCAATGTGTTGAGGCCTGTTCTAGGTCGAGTAAGTAGGCGTTGTGTTGCCGTGTAACTGTCTAATGCCATGCGTAGGTGAGAGACATCACTTGGCTAAGTTTTTCGGTGTGAAGTCTTGTGGTTGTATAGGAGCGAATAAGACTCCTCAGAGCGACTTCCCTTGGACGCTTCTGAAGGTTTACTTGTAAATATTTGACTTGGTATTCCTCCAGACTCATAATAACTTTCCATACATTTTTCCCCCTTTAAACTGGTCCATTAATGCTATTGTGTCCTTATTTTCAAGCTCGAGAGAATCCACTGGACGTGTTGGAAGAGGCGACCATGAATTATCGCGCGGCCTCCTCTAAAGCTGTCACTAGAGGCAAATGGTGAGTTTCCATCTGCATCAACTGGTAGTTCCTTGATCGAGTACTTGAATTGCCAGTTGAATGTTTTCCCGCACTCTAATTACCTAGGTACTATGAGGTGGAACTCCTCACCTATGGCATGGTGCGCGTCGGTTGGGCTACCAAAAATGCTCCTGCCGCCACCACAACTGGCATGAGTGGCTCCTCCTATTCATTCGCTCCTGAGCAGGTAGCCTTTCCGGCTTCCTTTCACTGATTTTGTGATAGTCATAGTGGGTGCATTTTTATCCCAGGTTGGAAGTTTCAATGAGACTACGGAGATTCTGTTGAGTAACAATGTTAGATCTTGTTAATTTACATCTGTTCCCCAGCTCAAACTGATAGGCGGTTTCCTTCTTATAAATCGGAGCACATTAAACGCTCCTTTGAATAAGGTTGAAGATTGGTTTATTTCTCGACTTTCGATGCTTCTCTGGTCGTTGCTTCAGGCTCGCAAGTACCATCGCGATGGCCGACCTTATGGGAAGCGCTGTGAACCCGGTGATGTCATCGGGTGCATGCTGAACCTCAACGAGCGGTCGATAAGTGGGTTTTGGTGTTCCTTCTCCCCATACCAACTTTCAGAATGGACTATTTTTATGACTCCCTTTTCGCTCTCTTTCAGCGTTCTCACTGAATGGTGAGATTATGATGGATCCGATGGGTCAGGAGATTGCATTCAAGGATATAAAAGTCAATCACGGTGAGCAAGAGAATGTTTTGAACAAAACATCTTTTTATGCAGAAGGGGAACATGTGCATAGATAGGATAAAAAGTTGCCCTCATCTGGATTGGCAATGCATTCATTTTCCCATCCTGAGGAGGACATAGATCGTGGAAAGAAGGTGGTTAATTTTCTGCTTGGCAATATCCAAAAAGAGGTATTTTCTGCAATGGAATCGCTCCGTAGAACTAGCTCGTTTAGAAAGGGTATACTTTACTTCTGGATATCTGGTCTTGAAAATAATATTTTTTGCTGCAAAATTTTCTTAAACGAACGCAGATTTAGTGTATCACTTCAATGGATGGTGTTTATTATGTGTCCATTACCATTTTTGACATACATCAACAGACGCAAAAATTCAGTATGTAAGCCTGATACCTGTTTTATTTACATATAAGCATAAGGTCAAGTGCTGGCAATTGTACGGGTCAAGTTCACTTCTAATGGTGTTTAGCATACCTCTTAGAAGCAGCATTCCTTTTCTTTATCTATTTTAAAAAAGCTTTTGTGCATTCATGAAACGATTTATTTTCTTGCTACAAATACTTATCAACGAGAATTTGAGCGACATGAACAGCAATCCGCCGCATATTTTCTGCATTTAACGTTGCCACTGATAGTATTTAAAGTGGCACTATTTCTTGTATGTTGTAAAGGATTCGTGCCAGCTTTTACACTGGGGTCAGGACAACAGGTTCGCATAAACTTTGGCAACGTTGTTCAAACCCTCAAATACTTTACCATCTGCGGTCTGCAGGAAGGCTACAGCCCATTTGCTGTGTGAGTTTTCCTTGAGTTCAGTGGGGAGAACTGGTAGTACGTAGAGCTAATTCGACTTTTTTCTACCCCTACCTCCAGAAATATGAGCCATCCAGTCCCAATGTGGTACAGCAAGGTGGATGCTTCCTTGTTCAGAGATCTCAAGCCGAATCATAGCCGGCTTGAAACCAAGGTTTCTGGCGCATAGTGAGTTTTGCCATCTAACTTCATTTGCTAACTCACGGCTGCTCAAGACTGCTCGATGCGGCACCAGTACTGCAAGAAAAGTTGAAGAAACACTGGCTGCTCACTGAATAGCACCATTTCACCAACTATTTGTAGTTTGGTCGATTCAAAATCGGCTTGCTATCCTTGTTTCAAAACGATATCTCAATTAATGACAGGAAAGGGAAGAAAAACCGTGCATTATTTTTTTATTTAAGTAGTGTACGTCTAGGAGCATGCGATTTTATTTACCTTACCCCCAAATTTGCATCCCCGTAAACTGGTTAAACTGCATATAGTGCACATTTTCAGTTTTAAGTTTCAACAGAGCTAGTTTACCCGTATTGGTTACTTCGTGCCTAGGGTCATTTCTATCCTCCCGCCCCTTCCCGTCTGCTTGTTTTAAGTGAGGACACGTCCAATGGTACTTACCTGCCTGTTAATGCTATCCGCCAGGCTAGATCCGCGGGACATTAAATGTGGTAGTGTAGGGTCCCGATACTCCCTGAAGACGAAAGAAGCCACAATACTCGGGTAGAATATATATATTCAGGACGGAGAAGGTGTCTGGACTATTGGCATGGCCCAAAAGGCCAGCCCCACCCAGCGAGGTACAAGGGGGCTAATTCAAAGTCCAAAAGTGGCGCCTCACCAGAACCGAGGGATAAATTACTATCGTATTACTGTAGCTTTACATCCATCACAAGATACTTGACCAATGCTAGCATATATGAAACAAGGGAGCACGGATATTCTTTTCAGATAAAATCAACAGACGAAGTGGGCATTGAAGGTGTGCAAATGTCAGGACGTAGAAGTAAATTTACTACCTTGAGGAGATCGCTTGCTCAATCACCTATAGAAAAACTTTGAACGAATAAGCTGCAGAAATGGTTGATCATTGGTAGGGATAAGTAGGGGTAAAAGATTCGAAGCGGAACACAAATCTAATTTCAAGCATTGTATTGAAAATAGTCCCCCCGTGATAAATATCTTGGCTAAATCGCCAAGTCCAACTGGGCTGCACCAGATGGAGTACTTGCGACTGAGCTTGGGCATCCAATGCAAGTCGCATTTCACCACACGGTGAGTCAGCATGCTCTGTTGCATGAAGGAATGCCCCAGACACTAAAAGTTTGGTCACATAACCGCTTCCAATTCCATCGACTCGTCAATTTGCGTGTCCATGTCATGCAGGAGGGCGAAGTTGTGTCTTTCTACTGATTAATTGTGTCTTCTTACCGATTAAAGCTTAAGTAGAACTTTTTTGTCGTATAGGTCACTGGCAGATCGAAGAGCGAATTTGGATCATCTACGCAAGCAACTTGAACCGGAGGACTATCATCATCACGGGATTGGCATGGGAGGACCGGCCAATATCGATCTCATGACGCAGGTTGGATGTTTCACTATGTTACTTGAAGGTTATATGAGTAGTCTTTTCCATTAACGGAGAATGGTTGGTAATGTGTCGCTGGATTTTTGGGAGTATTGTTCAAATTCTGCGGAAATTAGGTTCGCAAAATACATATTTATATTATTTGTGCAAGGTCGGCCGTAGCCTTGTTATTTTTTGGGCCGTATTTTTAGCTGTGGAACGTAATTAAGTCCTCATGACGAACCGTTTATACCAATGCATTCACAACTAAAATTACCGTTACTTTAATCTATATTAATTAACGGCGATATTTGTCAGCTCCCATAACTCCTGTTCTTCATCTGGAGTCCAGCCAAAGTTCCATAAGTTACGTGTTATTACGCGTACTTTTAGGAAATTGGAGCTGCGGGGTTGGAAGTTCGTGACAGACGTGGCAAGAGAGCTCGTCTGGCGAACGTTTTCAGGAAAACGCGTCCGCGAGACGTCTCTCCCGATGTCACAAGCGGGTATTCGGGTAAGCTACTGATTAGGCTTTAAAAATTTCCTTCGCAAAGGAAATGTAGTACTTGAATGCTTATCTTTAAAGATAGACACCAGTGACACCCACATGTAGCGCCGCAACCTTTTAAATCGAGTACGGTGTCGCAAATATGCAGCTCGTGTTTAGTATCAGTTAACCTTTAGATAGCAAAGTAAATTTCGGAACTTTTAAAGCTACAGATGCTTAAACGCCCTTGGTTTTTTGAGCATCACATTAATTGGTTCCTTCGGTAGTAAAATCATTAGTGTCAATGTTTTTGTATCACCAGAGCTTCAAATATTCGACATGTCAAACAGTATTCACCAGGTCGGCGAGCTCGTGCATGTATTTTATGACAGGAAGCAAAATTTTGACAACCTGCTGAGTTGGTATGAATCTGTTTATGTTTGGGTGTTTAGCAGGTGCAGGCGGTGTGAGTCTAGTAAGTGGCAGTGCTAGCACTTCAGGCATAGTTGGAGGTAAGAAAGGGGACCCTGCAACCGCCAGTCAAACCTCTGCAGGGGCCCATGAAGGATCTCCTGGACCTGCGGGAGAGGAATTTGAACCTCTTCTCGTAAGAAATTTACTTTGTTTCCTGTTTTTGAGGGTTTTTAGCGCATTTTTTCGAGAATTCGTAACTTATTTTAATTGGACCAATCAGATTCAGGGACCATGAATTATCCACCAATTAAAAACGGATTTAATTGAGCTGGTGAAAGGTGATTAAAAAAACATATTTATGGGGTACTGCAAGTGGTATTTTGGCCGTTTTGGCAGCATAAAGACAATCTTTTAGAAAAATCAGCCTAATGTTTTAAAGTCGCAACTGTTTTCCTTTATTAATGTGTTGAATACTTCAGAGAATTCACTAGGAACCATCGGGTTTGTTTATTTGCAAATGAATTCTTTTTTAATCGTTAAGTTCCATTTGTGCAACATGCTTCTTTCGATACTTTGATTCTGTAAAACGCATTCTACTAATTTCCCATAATTGCCTTATTATGCTCTACCGCCCACAGCCTGAACAATCCGCTTTGGACAACGCAATCGCTGATTTTATGGACGAGTTTGCCTACACTGTCCTGATTCCCCCAGGCCAGAATCCCTGTCTAGTAAATGTCGGATGGGTGGGCAGTTGTTTCAAAATCTCCAAACCCGCTTCCATAAGTGGTGGTAATCCCTTCCCCGTGGATCCCGATTTCAACGTCACTCAACTCGCTACCACCTCCGCCCCGATTGCTAAGTCGACGGTGGAAGGGGACACGACAAGTGTTGCGAGCGGATCAAGTGCTTCGGAGAAAACGTCGACTTTGGGGAGTACAACAGAGACGGATAAATTCTTGAACTTTGCGGAGGTGCGACAAGTCGCTGTGTGTTTGCTACATGACGACCTAACGCTAAAGGTGGGTTCTAGTGTTAATTGAGATGCATTTTAACCAATGCGCTATCACTGAATATTCTTAATTTACTCGCAAACTGCCATCTTATCAACGGGGTGCTCTAGCGCAGACGCCTTACAGTCGAAAATCGCTAGACTTTCCCCAATCGTAATTCACTAGCAAACCCCTAGTTGACCTTGGCTTTTTGATCCTCCTTCGATGCCTCTTCCTGCTCCCAGTCGGCAGTCGCAGAGCGCTCCTCCTTCCTCGTAAACGTGGGCGACTTGATTCAGAAGATCTCCACACCTGAAGACATCGGGAAGCGGGTGAGTCAGGGCTTGGCAGTGACCTGCTGGTTGGATACCGCCTCCGGCACTCTTGGTTTTCGGCTCAACGATCGCGACACACTCATTAGATTCCAGGTAAGTCAGTCCATCCTCAAATGAGCTATAAATGTAACCGAGGCAATAGAATTTACGACTTGGATTTTTCCATTTAACCTTATCTTAGTTTCCTTCCCTTTTTATTGTGCTTTTCCATTAATCTTTCGATCTCATCACTACTGATTGTTTACTTCAGTAAGCACTACCACTCTCTAATTGACCAGTTTAAAACTGATCCAGAATTAGAGAAATACACTTAGAATCTCCGAGTACAGCAACCCACTCTGTGGGCTCTGTTTATGGTGGTACAATTGTTTAAATAGGTTGAGCCTTCGACCCACCTCTTTGCCGCCGTCTTTGTTCGTCCAACGGCTCGTGACTGTGTCCAATTTGAATTGGGCCGTCGGTCGCGTTACCACCTGCCACTAACTGCAGGCATGCTGCGTCCACCACGGCGCGCCAACATGCCGATGCCACATCGACTTAGTGTCCAGGCGATTGAGGTGAAGTTAACTCTACTGCCAAGGGGTTATCCGTTATCATTTTTTGATGCGTTTTTAAACGGACTGACCTACAATTTCATTGTATAATGTCTCACTGTCGAAACCTACAGCGTGTCCACTGGGCGCCAGTACCGGTTGAACAGTCGAAGATTCAGAGCATGAAGATGAGCGACCAAAGGGGCTGGAGCATGCTGTTAGAGAGTAGTGCACCTCGCCTCGTCATTCAACTGCCCGAGGCGAATCGCTGCTTCTCCATTCTTGAGTTGGAGGAAATGCCAGACCTGCTAAAGTAAGCCTTTTTAGTGTAGCGCTTTTTCTTGGAAAAGTTAAATTAACCTTGGTGTAGCTTCATCTTTTTCAAGACCACTTATTATCTTTCTACAGTTTTTTCCATGAAAAAAAGGGGCTTTGCTCATTCTTTAACTATTTAATGATTTAAAGTGAATTGGTCCATTCCAAAAGTGACGCAATGACCCCGTCTTACAAAAGCATTCTTCTTCAACGATGATATCTTTTGTTGTTACTTTTTTTCAGATTCCATGCAAAAACCCTGGCTCTCTACTGCGCTCTCTGTTGTCACGGGAACCATAATGTCGCTCAAAAGCTGACAAGCCACGTCGACCAGTACCAATTCCTCTATGTGATTCAGTCTAAATGTAAGTGTACCGGCTTTTGCCATTGCCAACCTACTTTGTTCCCATTTAAATATCATTGTTTTTTCCCACATTTCTTTGCAGACGTTCATGGTTCACTGCGTTCGGAGTTTGTTAAACTCCTACTGTCTATGCATTTGGAGAGTCCAATGAAACTGAAACAGGTCACTGGAAGGGAGTTCATTGTCCCCTTGGAGAAGGATGACCTTGAGGTCACAAAGTCACCCGCGCACGTTCTCAAGATCGTCTACGACTGGGACCCAGACCACATCCCCGCTGTGAAGGAGCATCGCAGTATTCGACCAAAGCTCATTACTGATCCATACCTTCTAATGTAAGCAGTGACGACTAAGTAGACCGGCGGTTTTGGGCATTTTTGTCTGGACGAGTGTATATTCGGCTTCGGTAGAAGCTCAGTTTGTGCGATGTTTTTCAGAATATTCTCTATTTACATCATTTTACAAAACCTTCTATTCCAGGCTGAAGCAACGCAGGAGTGAGAGAATAAAGCTATCCACAGCGTCGTAAGATCTGCCACATTTCCATCACATTAACTTTCCACGCATGGCTTCATTACCTACTCCACCTCTTCGCTTTAGGATCGCCTTTTAATGCGGTGTAGCTAGCAAATCACGTGCCAACACTCCCACGCACACCTTTACGCAGCCCTCTTCTCACTCATCCTTTATCCTTTGCTTAGTGCAAGCAATAGAGGGCGCAGTTATGATCAAAATTCAAAATTTGGCGAAAAAAAAAAAAAAACAAAATCTGTGAAATGTGCTCAAACGAAATCAAGAGAGATTTAAAGCATGAAAGTGCATGCAGGCTAATGCCTCAAGCAACCTGTCTACTAACGTCAAATTCATGATTGGTTTATTTCATGTTAGTCCCGGAGCTGACGGAACAGGCGTGGGCAATTTCACCATACCGACGGGAGGAGGAGAGGCTCAACCGGAGACCGTATTGAACGCTGCCATGTCCGCGGCAGGTCCTAGCGGACTTCTCAAGCTCTCTGATTGTCCGCCCTTCCCATTGGATCTTCTCAAACGCCAGACATTAGACGCATTGATTGATATGGCCAACACAGGTGGACATGTTCGGGATCCATTTGGAGGCAACTTTGAACACGCGTTGTTGTGAGGACCCAGTTTCGTTGATCTGTTTTATAACTTGTCAAGCTTGTACTATAGGCAGGGTTGCAATTTCCAGGTGACATTATGTTGAAGGGACCGCCACTGATGAATTTCTTCAGACAATTTTGTCAGTGATTGCGATTTTCTTTAAATTATTTGTAGACCACTTCTTTTGATCCTCAATCATCTACTGGTAATGGGTTCACTGGATGCGGCGGATTTGGCAACTGTTCTTGGACTCCTCAGTCCAAAGCTCTTCCCAAATACACCCAGTTGGAGAGGTAATGTAGGCTTTTTGATACTTTCTCACTAATTTTTCTTGGTAAGTTGCGCACCATCTTGGTATGAGTCACCAAAATGAGCGGAAATGCGCTAAGGACGCAAGGAAGATCACTCTACCGATAAATTGCCCCATTTCATCTGTGTTGTAGATGACCTTATAATGAGCAAACCATTCAAGTGATCGTTTTTATCTCCTCATCCTAGTGACACCCATCACCGGTAGTCTGCTTGAATTGCCCCTGCCTGAATCGGTTAAAATGGAGGTGTGCCATCTGTTCCATCACCTCTGTGACCTCCAACTACGTCATCGCATTGAATCCATCGTCAACTTTGCCAACACAGCAGTCAGCGAAATTCAAAATGTGAGTGACCCCATGATTTCGAAGTAGGGAAAACTGACTGCCTTAAGCTAATCTACAAGTTCTTCTTCGTGCCACTCGACTGAATTAATAGGACCAGTTGCAGCGCTACCTGGCCATCAAAGTGGCAAACCTGCCATCGGCAGTGGCAGCACCACGGACACGCGAGTTCCGCTGTCCGCCGAACGTGCAAATTCGCAATCTTCTACACATGCCTGGACCGGGTGGTCCTTCGGGGCTGCTTGAGGAAGCCAGCTGCGCCTCTGCCTCCTCGGACAATGAGGCAATCACAGTTTTGGATTTGAGCGATAGCAGTGATGATTTGACCCTCGATGGGTACTCCAGGAATCCCTGTGCTGAGAGATCAGGTTGGCGTTGAACTTTGTTTTAAATTTGAGGAAAGATTTAGTTTACTGACCGCATTCCTGTTCCTTCCGTAGGAGCTCATGCGCCTATTCCACCATCGACTAATGAACCATCTTGGCGTAGTCAAACCCGGAATTGAAGACACCTGGGACTACGAGGGAGCCATCAAATTTCTTCAGGAAGCTGCTGCAGCAGGTCTCCAACAGCTCACACCGACATCCAATACTGTAAATGTTACCACCCCCAACGCCACTGCCACTAGCCTCACCACCTCAGCATCGACGGACAGCGCTCGACTTACCACGACCTCGACCACCAATACCAGCCTAGCCTCCTCTATCTCGGAACAGCTACAATCCGAGCTGACGGAACTCTTGAATATTCCAACTCTCCTTCTTCCTGAAGGTGTCGGTGATCCAGAATCTGGGGCCTCAGGTCCTCCTTCGGCTGTGAAGGCTATCTGGAAACTGGTTTCTGGTTACAGTGACACCAGTACTGCTAATGTCAATGGTGGAAGTGGAGCTTCTAGACAGTTGGCCCTTGGTGGGCCCGAGGAATCGAAACAGCATGGAAGTCAGTTTCTGTTCACGGCATTTCTAGTTACTTCACTATTTAGTACCACGAATATTTGATTAGAATTTTCTCATAGGAAAATTGCATCAATTAATTTTGGAGACGGTGAGCGACTGGGCTAGTAGCTCAATCATTGAGGATGTAGAGCTAATTCGGCAGATGTTTTACCTCCTCTATCGTCAGTATGGGGCTCTTGATGAGGCAAGTGGATCATCTAAAAACACCATCACTAAAGAAAACGTTGTTTTTGAAAACAGGCATTCTTTTCTTTGTTTGCAACAGCTTCGACTGGGACTAACGCGGACCTACGCGATCGGAAATCGGTCGAAGGAAGATGTTTCACGCTTGTTGCGTTCTCTTGGACGAATCCGTTGCCTTCTTGGCGTCCAAGTGGGTGCAAATGAGGAGATACTGTTGAAGAATTGCCTTTGGTATGCGCTGTGACCCGGTAACACACACTATTGCTTCAGTTGATTAATCCCTACCCACCATCCACATCTATCTGTAGGGACATAATGAACAACAACGTCTTCTTCCAACATCCTGATCTAATTCGGGTGCTGGCAGTGCACGAGACGGTGATGCAGTTGATGGTGCACACTCTCTCCAAGGCCTCCCTTGACTCACCCTCGGTCGCTGCTACCGCCGCTGCTGCTGCCGCCTCTACGGCCTCGGAGCTGCAGCACCAGGGTTCACTGTCGCCGCAATTGAATGCCGCTGATGCAATCTCGCTGCGTCGTCGGCAAGGCTCCGGGGGAGGCGCCGAACTGCCTGTATTGGTAGAGGAGGGCGAGGAAGCAACACTAAGTGGTACTTCAGTTACTAGCGATGGTTGATTCGATTTTTGAATGACATGGGTTACCACAGTAAAAGCCACTGTGGATATAATGCTGAAAGAAGGAAGCTGAGTGTTGTAAACAATGTAAATTGAAATTGACCCCCAACGGTGGACTTACAGTTCTCAAACGACGGTAATCATTGTTTCTTCAGGTTCCAACCTTGGCCGAAATGTCTCTGTCGGCCCCACCGAGATGGTGGTTCAGTGCTGCCGCTTCCTATGTTACTTCTGCCGCACCTCATGGCAAAACCAGAAGGCTATGTTTGATCATCTCAGCTACATGTTGGAGAATTCTTCAATGCTACTTGGTGGGTATCCAATCACACGCAGGAATCTCGCTTCACGTCATCAACAATATTATCCAATCCTTTGACCTTTCAGCTCGGCCCAGTCTGCGAGGCATCTGTCCCCTAGATGTAGCTTATTCCTCTCTGATGGATAACAATGAGTTAGCATTGGCGCTTCGTGAGAAGCAGTTGGAAAAGGTGGCAGTTTATCTGTCGCGTTGTGGTGTGCAGTCAAACGCAGAGCTATTAACCAAGGGATACCCGGATATTGGATGGGATCCCGTGGAGGGGGAACGTTTCCTGGACTTTTTGAGGTTCACTGTGTGGGTTAACGGTGAGTCTAGGGGAAAGGATTGATGGAGATTGCTGAAGCAGAGTTGCTCAAGTCTTTAGGTTTTCAAACATCTCCTTTGAACCCTTTAGTCGCCTTATGTGCTCGCAGTTTCCACCGAAGCTAAATTTCCATCACAGTCAGCTATTTAAAAAATTCTGCTAAAGTAGACCTCTCAAGATTCTAAACTCAATAACATTAGAATCTTCCAGAATTGCCTTCTGATGCTCGTCTTTAAATCTCCTTCCAGGTGAAAGTGTGGAAGAGAATGCAAATCTCGTAGTCCGTCTCCTCATCCGCCGCCCCGAGTGCCTTGGCCCAGCTCTTCGTGGCGGTACCAAGTCGGTATCGAGTCGCCGACAACGCCTCAACTCGCAATCCATCGGTCAGTCTGTAGTCGTCGGCAGTGGTGGTGGTGGTAGCGAGGGCATGGATCAACTCGCTCCACCCGGTAGCCCTGACGCCTCCGGTGGTGGTGGCGCAGGGGTCGGTCCAGGAGGCGGTGTCAACAGCGCCGGTAGCACTACCGGTGGCGTTGATGATGCGCACTCCACTGCAGCATCAAACGCAAATGCTACTTCATCGTCACCCGGTGGTGGTCTCCTGAAAGGTAAAAGAAGATGGGGCTAATAAGAGGGAAAGTTAAATCTCCATCCCGATGAATTTGATTTTGGAGTGGAAGTTCGACTATAAAACTAGGTTGAAGCTTCAGTCGAGTCATTTTAGATTTTCATTCTTTGTCCCACTAGAAAGGACAATTTTGATCTTCTGAAATGTTAATCCACTTTGTGGTCCAGGAATTAAGGAGGGCATAGTGATGTCTGCCCAGATCAAGTTGGTCAAAATGGCTATGGACGCTGAGGCCCAGGGTTTAAATCCAGAGGATGAAGACATGGGATGGCGAACGGTGCTAATGGACTACGAAGACTGCAATCTCTTCGCCCCATTGCCCTACAACTTCAGTAGCCTTCCGGTGGGTCGACTAAGCCAGCACAAGTAAAAGTCGCTATTCAATCATAAAAAAGTCAACGGTGATGATTTTTTTTGTTACTTGCAGCCAGAGGAAGATGAAGACTATGTTGATTTGGGCGCCGCAATACTCACCTTCTACGCAGTTTTGGTGGATCTTTTGGGTCGTTGTGCTCCCGAACTGGACGCGTCCAAAAGTGAGTCGGTGAGAGGTCGAGCAATTTTGCAATCCCTTGTCTCGATGCAAGATTTGGAGGGAGTGCTCTCGTTGCGATTCATCCTTCCCCCACCGAAATTGGAAATGCAGGTTAGTGGTGCAAACGGGTTCACAGCTCACCAACGGGAAGATGCCTTTTTAATTGCATAGTGTGCTAATGTAGTATTTTTTTTCTCTAGAAATCTTAGTTTATATGTTTATACCTACTGGCCAGACCTCATATATCCGCAATCCTTGTCCATAGATGAATGCCGAAGGCCTTGAGCAGTGGGTAGACAGATCACCAATGCCTCCCGGTCTCCTACCTGAGCATAAAGCGGCCGTTGTGCTCTTTATGGAACGCGTTTATGGCCTCACTGATTCGGACACCTTCGTTCGTCTCCTCGAAAATGCTTTCCTTCCTGATATGCGTGCAGTCACGCTACTTGATTCTGTAAGTCGTGTCGAGTCCTCACTTCTGGTAATGGAGTGCCAACTTTCGGCTCTTAAATGACCCTTGAGCGATGGTAGATATTGAGCCACCCCGCTCTTTTTTAGGCACAACGCGGCGTCACCGCGAGTGACATGACTTTGGCATTGAATCGATACATCTGCGGTTCTGTTCTGCCCCTGCTCACTCGCTACGCCCACTTCCTTGCTGTGAACGAAGTTACCGCAGGTCTACTTGAATCCACGCTCCACACTGCCTACCGCCTAGCCACATGCCGTTCAATAACCAACAACCAACGAGACGTAGTTAGCGACTTTCTCGTTGCATTAGTCGAGCACATTCAACCTTTTTCAATGACCAGTCTTATTCGCAAGATCGCCAAGAATATGCGCACTGTCGGACGAGAGGTCACTAAAAGTTTACTTCTGCTCAACTACTTTCAGCAATTTTCATTCAAACATTAGTTTTCTCCCTTTTAGTCGGTGGTATCCTTGCGTGTGTTGACTACCTTCTATCAGCGATTTGGAGCCTACTACAGCTCCGAGGGTTGGACTGCTGAGTACTCTAGTGGTGGAGGTGACACCAAAGTTGGTGTTGGTGCCGGCAGTGGTGGAGGAAGCAGCGGAGGGGCATCAAAACCGAGTGGAACGCAAAGGGTCTCGGTAGCAGGCAGCGGTGCCATGCGGGATCTAAGCGATACCTCATTCGTTCGATCGACAGCCGCTGGAACGACCGCAACAGCGACAGAAGAGGAGAAAAACCTAACTGCAGAGCTCTTTAGTCTCATTTTTAACAACCTCTCATGTCGTCGATATGATGCGGAGTTGTATGTATACGCGTTGCCATGTCTGACAGCAATCGGTTGTGCACTGCCTCCCGATTACTGCTCTTCGCATTGGGATGCGCAATCGAGGATCGGAGAGGATGACACCATGGGACTTGATGGTCAGTTTCGGCTTAAAGCTGACCGTTCCACACGAGGGGTCCGTAAAAACCTCGGAAAGCTTAAGCAATCATAGCACTCTCAAATTTCAGCGTTTACTTATCCAACTAGTTTAGTAATTGGTTGAAACGCCTTGGTTAACTGTGGCTAGTTAGTAAACCACAAATTTTTCTGCTCTTCTTGCAGTTTCTGTTCATCCCGGTGGACCGGACAGTGTAGCAGACTTACGAGGATCCAACCAACAGCACGAAAGCTTCAGACCCACTCCTCTTGTAACCTCATCGGTAAGTTTACCCCATTAATGTTTTTAAAACGAACTATTGTGAATAATATGTTTGCTTTCCTGACATTTTCAATAAGGACTTTGATGTAAATGTGGGAACTGATTTTTTGGTAAACTTTTAGTCGGCCATCTCGGTAAAGCCAATGGCCTTTGACATTTAATTTAATTTCTTTAAAAAACGAATGTTTTACCTTGGTTTATTTTAAATTCGGTAGTAAATACCAATTTTTATTAGGGGACTATCCAGCCGCAGTTTTAATTTTTACCAATTAGATTAGTATAATACATCGCGATGAACCAATTTGATCTCAGTATTCATCGCAAAATCTAGCGTTTTTATTGGCTAGTCGCAATCATCGTTCAATCTAATATCGAATTTGAATTTCGATGTTTTGCTTAAATTTGTATTATCTTCACAGCAAATAAGTTTATTTATTTGTGTGAAGGTTGTGTTTAATCTACAAATGCAATGTCTGTTATGAAACCCAACATTTATAACTCCTATAAAATGATTGGGTGATTGAGAGTAGGCGTAATTATTGAAATTAGACCATTTTATAGGTATTGTCTCATTTCTATCTACATTTAGCACCTTTTGTGGGTTGTTACATGAATAATAATCGCCCCTTGAAGTCATTGTAAAGAGGCATTTTTACTATTAGAGGTGAAAGTTACTTCTGTCTATGGTTTTTTCGACATTTAAATTGCCATTGTGCCTGAACAGAATAAACTTAGTAAACTTAATAAAATGTACCGGAAACTTCATATTTAATGGCCTAATATTCCATAAACACACACTACTTCGTCCTGCACCCCAGATGGTTTCACACCATCTGGCTAGTAGCATGATGTTGCCTCCCCTGTGTGACGTGATTAGTTGGGTCAACTTGCAGATTAAACTACCAGCGGCACTGAGCATTCTGGTTGACCAATTCGCCAAGCACTGCCACGACACTTGGGCGCAGGAGTTGGTGGATCAGGGCTATGTCTACGGATTGACACTGGACGAGGCGAGACGCACCCACCCCAATATACGGTCTTATCACTCGCTATCCCAACGGGTAGGCTGTTTATACCTTGTCTGTCCGTTAAGCTGTCTTTCTAATGGCTTGTCCATTAGTTCACCCATTCACCCATCCACCTCTCTACCCCAGATCCATCTTGACTTTATTAAATCTGGTTCTTCTATCTAGGCACCCCTTCCTAAACCATTCACTTAGTGTGTCATCCACCGATCTACCTATTCAACTTGGACCTCTTCGCCCCATGTCCTTCCGTCTATTCACTCTTACAAAGGATTGACTGACTATCCATCTGCGTGACCCACTAACTTGCTATTTGTTTAGCTACCCTCTCATTCAGTCCTCCGTCTGTCGGTATAACCTTCCACCAGTCTGCATATGTACTGGTTTTTATCCACTATCTTGCCCAATTTTTTGTTCTATGTCGATTTTAAATTAGCCACCTTCTGTCCCGAGCTCATGGATGGCGGCCTTATTCAATCTCCAACTGGACAAAGTGATCACATTTTCATAGGTTCTCCTCCATTTTTTAGGATCAAATGCGCTACATTCAGCCGGTGACAGAGACTCTGCGTGCAATGCTCGCTCTTGGCTGGAACATCGATCCTTCAGGAGTATGCCATGAGGACGATGGAACTGGATTGGGTCATCGTCGAAGACAGTTTATCCATAGTGTGAGTATTTTGTCTTGCTTGAGTACTGTTTCAGGTGGTATGAGGTGGCAAATGAAATGGCAAAATGAAATGTTCCTGAGTGCTCATGAACTACTGCAAACTTATAAGTATTCCCACACGCAATTTATTCTTCATTATTTTCGGGTTATCAATCTACTTATTTAGTTATAAGTAGGGTGATGCTGTTTGAGAGGTACCACGTTTACCGAATCCGATATCATTAGCACAAGTGCTTCCCCGTTAAAATTAAAAGCACCAGATCCCACTTTCGTGGCGTGCTTAGCATAGAAGAGCTTTCCTGACTAATCAAGGTAATAAGCCTAATAAATTTTTTCTCCTTTTAGCAAACTGAAAGTCCACAGAGATACATTCCGGCTCCGAAAGACCTTCACGGGGTTAACGTGACTCGAGAATTAATCGACTTGGCCGAGCGACTGGCCGATAATGCTCATCAGATCTGGGCAAAGCAGAAGATGGAAGAGCTGGAGGAAATTGGTAAGTTGCTGTTGGCAACACTCTTCGGTGAAGTGGACCAATAAGTCATGTAAGGTTGAAAAAAACAGCGTTTTTCTGTCATTTTCTACGCATATACCTTCCTGCCTTTCTCCTAGGTGGCGGTGTTCATCAACTTTTGGTGCCCTACGATATTTTGACTGATCGTGAGCGCAAACGCTACCGTCGCTTAACCCACGAGTTGATTCGGTACTTACAGTACTGGGGTTATCGTATCTCCTACAAACCAACCAATCAGCAGGTGGATACCACAAAGACCGGGTCGGCAGCGACGACAAACGCCACGCCAAATGGAATCAAACAATTTGCTGGTGAACGAGGTGAAGGTGAGTGTGGGCGCGTAGTTGTAGCTGGTTGGGGAATTGTTGGCCAATTGGGGATCGTGTTCAAGACGCGGCGGGACACCGACGTGTGGCAGGCTGTCACCTTAAGAAGGGCCTTCTAGGATTAAAATATCTCTTATTACGGTGGAAAGTTATCACCACGTTCCTCATCTTACGCATTGGGGGATGCTTACATTTAATGCTAAAACATCACCGTGTCAGAACTAGCTATTCTTCTTATTCAGGTCATCCTTCAAGCCGATTTGCCTACGGACTGTTATCGAAGTTGCTGGATTATGTAGAGGGCGCTATGTCAACGGTTCGTGAGGATAAGCCGAGTCGTATGTTCAGTCGACACCAGAACCTTACACAGACCAGCGAGGATATGAAACTCCTCGTGAAGGTCGTTTTGCCCCTTCTGGAGCGCTACTTCTACACTCGCAAGTCCTACTTCATCGATCCCTACTCAGGCGCGTCGATTGAAGAGAAGAAAATGGCCACGATGTGAGTTTGGACTTAAAGTCGATCTGTGCAGTTCTCAAAAAGTATAATAGCACAGTGGAAAGGACATACTTAACCATACTCAGCCAGCCTGACTGTGAAACGTCCCGGGTTAATCAGTCATTTATATTGGCGAGGAAGGTGTTAAAGAATTTTCCTTCTTTACTTCCAGGCTCTTCACCAAGCTCTTTACTCTCTTGCGCCTGAAAACTCGCTGCTTTGGAGCAGATGTCAATGTGACCGTCTCCTGTCTCAAGTGCCTCATTGAATGTCTCGATATCAAAGCCATTGTGAAGATCAGCTACGCAGAGGACTTTGTTCGAGTCCGTCTCATGCCATTCTTCACCTTTTGTGCCGACGATTTGGACCTCATTATCCGAAATCTCAACTCTGGAAGGTACTCTCATATCAAGGTGGGTTAGCGACGCCAAAGCTGCTGTACGAATTGATGACCTCTCTTTGCAATGGCTTCGCGTGTATTGTTCGGCTTTGGCAGGGCACAATTCGACGTGGGGCCTGCAGCATTGACTACCTGCACATGATCCTCCTGCCGACACTGAAGACGATGTTTGAGCACATTAGCAAGACGGGAGTGGGTGAGGATCTACTTTTGGGGCATCTACAGGTCACTTGTTCTCGCATCCTCAATGCCCTCTACGTACTGGGAACGACTAGTCAAAAGCACGCCAATCGCCCTGAACTGATGGAGGAGCTAAATAGGTGAGAAAGACATTTTGACCTCTTACAATATCGTTGCTGCTAAGAGACAGTTAGTAGAAGAGTTTTGTGCGCTCTCTTAGACACCGGCCAATGCTGGGTGAATGTCTGGCGGCCCTGACCACCTGTTTCCCGGTGGCTTTCCTTGAGCCCGAACTGAGCGCCCACAATCCAAGATCAATTGCCTACAACACAGAGGAGGCCGACTACTCCTTCGAAGCCAGAGGTAAGTCCGTTTCAATTGTGTAGTGTGATTTAGGAGGGGCACTACTTATCGCTGTCTGACTGGATTTCTGAACCGAATTGTCAAATTCATTAAATAACCCTTTTCAGTGTCAAAAATGGCGCCCTTAAGGGTTGAGCGATACTTCATATTTCTTGATATCATCTCTGCCTTTTAGACCTGATTCAAAAGATTGGCAAGACCCTGCCCTCTCTCCACAACATTATTGATGACATCGTCCACCTAGCCGAAGCCGGTTCCAACGGCACCCAAGAACCCCATCTTATTGAAGTCACCCTTCCCATGTTGTGCTCTTACCTGCCAGTTTGGTGGCGCAAAAACCTTGCCCAACGCCAATACGCGCGCTGCCACCCAGGCTCAAAGGCGGCCGCCTTCTTCCCTGACAATGAGGAGGTCCTAGCTGCACTCAATGCTGAAGGGGAGGGATTGCATGAACTAGGAGGCGGTGGCGGTGGTGACAGCGGCAGCGGAGGGGGAGACAACAATGATGATGACGATGATGAGGAGAAGGGGTGGGGTGCAGCCACGGGTCCGATTACCACGGTGACTGCGGATCTGATGAATCGTGTTTTGGGATCAGTGTTACAGTTGATCCAAAATAATATTGACAATAGTAATGCGCCGTGGATGACGAGGATTGCAAGTAGGTTTCGTTTTTACGCCAAATTTTGTTTGATTTGTAACGTCCGCAATTTTCTCAAAATCCATGATAAGTAGTACCTTTATAAAAGAATATTTGGAATTTAATATGAAGAAGGGCTGAGAGGAGATGAAAACAGTCGTGGAGGCTGAAGAGCTCCCATAAACTTGCAGCTGGCCACATCTAATACCTACATTAGCTTTTGGCTTTCCCCTTGGTACCACTACAACGCATTCGAGGGTTTGAGTACCATGTACTTCTCAGAGTCGAGGATCTTCTATTGATGTTTCAAGTCATGATGGCATTTTATCAAAGTGGCAGCCACTAAAAACATTAAGGAGTCATTTGTGTGCTAGCAATATGTCACCGAGAGTAACAACACCGCCATCCCGCATTACATCTTTTTTTGGCGTCTTTATAAAGCACGAACACAACCCATTGTTGGCAACGCAACTGTTGACATGCTTGGAAAGTACTTTCTACCCGTCTCAGAGCGTCTCTTGGATCAGGCTTTCGCAGTGCAGAGTTGGGAGAGACGTCTGGGTGAGTGATGGTGCTATTTTGCTTTCTTACAACCTGGCCTAAACACTACCTAACCTACCTCAAATCAGGTAATGAGACGGACAAAGAGGGCGATTTGACCGCTGCCTGCGAGTTGCTTGTGCGAAACATGTTCGCTCTGTATCCCCTTCTCATCACCTTTGTCGATCGGTATCGCACCGAGTGGCTCAAACAGCCCACCATGGAGGCTGATAGACTCTTCAATGCTGTTGCCAACCTCTTCCTCATTTGGAATGGCTCTCCGGTGAGTGGGAAAAAAACACTCATTGTGACCGCATTGTCAAGAGTTTTGAGCATTGGTCCTTCCCCCATATTTGGCAGAACTTCAAACGAGAGGAGGAGACATTCGTTGGAATTCATGAGTTGGATACTCTGGCACTAATAATGCCGACCGCTGAAAGGAGCACGCTTTCTGCTGATGTTGCTCCTCGCAGCCTCGCCCATCATCAAACAAAATCCGGTCAGTTCTGATTGGTTGGTTATATGACGTTCGCCTAGTGATGTATTGAGAAAGTATTCCCTTTAATCTCATTTTTTTCTTATTCTTGTCTAATCTCTCGTCAGGAAAGGGACCGAAGAAGGGTTTCACCAGTTTAATGGTTGCTTCAATAAAGCGTCTCCTTCCGATTGGTGAGCTAAACTACATCTCACCCTTTCAGTTACACATCCTCTACATTCCCTTCACTCTCTTTCATTCCTTAATAAGGCCTTTGCGTTCTCGGAGGCAGGCAGCAAGAACTGGTTCAAAGAGCTAAGCGAATGTTCCTCAAGGTTAGTTTACTTTACCCCGAAGTAATTATTTTTTATTTAAGTAAGGTTTCATGCATTCATGATAGTTTCACTTGCTTGAGAATTGTACTACTAAAGTAGTGGAGAGAGCCATTCCCGAATTCTAGTTCGCTCATGTCCCCTTTATTTGCTCTTGCCCCCGCGTAGAGGTCAACAGCATCGGTAATTCTGCCACCTTCGTTTGCCACTCGCTTCCATTTTTTTCCCTTTGAAGGGTTTGCCTCTTCTGCTTCATCAATCTATTTATTCCCCCTTGTACACTACTTATTATTATTCAGCATACCAATACCAGAGCCGAAATGAGCACGTATTTTGCTGATTCTCATCGACAGGTGATGTACTCCCCTGTAGCCCAGTGTAGTAACTGATGATGACAGTAGCCGTCAGTTGCATGGCCAATTTGGTATTTTACAACTTCCATGCTAACCGTTTTGTCTGCTTTTGTGTCCCCCCCCCCGCCTTAGCTGCATTTTAATTGGTTGGAACCGTTGACGCTAGATGACCTTGGAGTTAGGCGAGTTACTCACCATCTTGGTTTTCTTGCATATTTTCAGCATGAGGTTGAAATCGACATTATTGAGTACCTTCGATACGCCCTAGACAAAGACGATGACGTGAGTGCCATTGGAATAGTGATGTAAGGCTTATTCTGTCCCATCCTGTTGATTGCTGTCGAATGCTTTCAGGCAGAGACGAGGACATATCGATGGCAGAAGTTGCTCTATCGGAAGATAGATCGAATCATCGCAGTAACTGGATGCCACGACGCCCTGGGCATACCTACGAAAGAAGAGGTCATCAATCGGATAATGACCTTGGCCAAGGTCATGCATGCGCTCTACCTCGTCAGCGTAAGTAGCCAGTAGCGTAAAGTTGACTCAAGTTGATAATGGGAAACCTAAATTAGATATTCTCTGTCTTATAACGCCATTAAGGTGTCCTGACTGCCATTTGACGAACAATAAGCTTGGAAAAAACTCTTATATTTGAAGACCTGGAACTGAAATGCTTTGCATTGTCTAGAAAATTTTTTTTACAATCCAGCGGTGATGAATGTATTTGTACCCTCTTGAATCTTAATTCTATCCATCCACTTGTTCTAGATCTGGTTGTTTATCTTAGGCGGGCCCAGTAATTTGTGCTCCAATAGCGTGCAGATTTTCCGAGCTGATCGATTGTTCATCTCTCCTGAATCCATTTTTCATTCCAACACCTTGGATCCATTCATTTAAAGTATCCGATTTATGCTTCCTTTCATCATGGATACTTCCATTTTTCATTCTTGCAACATTTGTTTTCCTTGAATTATTCCATTTAATTTGCCACCGCATGGGTCTCTGGTCCTTCCATTTTGGTTTGATAATACTTTTTTGGGTAGATTCCTCTTTTCATTGCATCATTCGTTGGTTCCGTAATGGTTCATACAGCTCAGATCCATTCATCTGTTCCGAATCCATCGTTTTATCCTTGATCGATGGAACTTGGGAATAAATGCTGATCCATCCTTATGCCGTTCCCATACCCATTCATCTATTTGCATCTGAAATTTTCCATATTCTTCAGTGGCTCCTATCCATCTATCGTAGATCTATCCTTCCACTCCTTTGGGGTTTATCAATCTCTAGTCTGTCAGTTTGTTCCGAATTCACTTATCTCAGATTCTTCCATTCATTTGAAATCTTTTATTTAGCGACTTATCTCTGTGATACCTCTTCAGGGATCCCTTCATCCATCCATCCATCCATCCATTCACTCATAGTCCAAGCGTGGTGGATGATGTCTTTTCATCCCATAGAGCGCAATAATTCTCACTTATTTATGTGATGAAACGGTTTCAATATCATTGTAATTGACAGGGCAGATGATAAAAGTGTATGACTTCTCATCATATCTGTGAGAAACTTCAAATACTTTCAATTTGGAGCTTAAAAAGTCAACCAATCTTAAATCTTCAACAAATTTTGATTTTTTAGAAGTATATTCTTGATGGCTGGCACGTCCAGTATCAAGTATTCATTTGCTTTCTTCGATAATGTTTTGGACATATTTTGTATGCAGGCACTCTAAATAAATTTACCTCTCGGTATATTCTCCTTGTCACCAGCATGTCGCTCCAACAATCTTGAACCGAGGGTCCTGGAAGAAGCTTGTTTCAACGCAACGCAAACGCGCAGTGATGGCATGTTTCAGAATGCAGCCATTTTATGCTCTGCCACGCCACCGTGCCATAAATCACTTCCTCATGGCCTACCATGATGGATGGTTGAGTTATGAACAATCGCTAGGAGTTCAGCTGATTGAAGAAATCGCGGGAGCCTCGCCTGAGGGCGCTGGCTCCGCCAACACCTCAGCTGCTACTCCCATTGCTGGAATGGCACCTTCCGGCCATTCTGGTGATGTTGGAAGTGGTTCTGTTGATCCCGGATCGCCGGATTCCGGTGGAGGTGTGAGTGGTGATAATGAGAATATGTCAATCATCGCAAAATCCATCATAGAGAGTTCAATGTACTCTGATTTGTCTGACGAAGGTGAGTTAACAATTCACTCAGGTTGGATTTGAATTGCATTACTGTGATGTCATAAGTAGCATTTATTTGTGATCACAATAGACAGCATTTCCATCTCGGGCGGCGATGGAAGCGACGGTGGTGGTGGTGCAATCGCCTCATCCTCTGCTCCCTTGACTAATGAGCAGGTGGAGGATAGTATAGCACCCACAGAAGGGGCTGCGCATTCAGTGTTTGCTACAGACTACTGCGCCAATCCCGATCCTTTGCGTCAACTCCTCACTGCACTCTGTCGAACTGCCATGGACCAGACGCCGGATGATCCGCTCTATCTAGCGTTTGCGCGCATCATGGCCAAGGTATGCACTTGTTAACATTTATAACATCATATAAGTAGCAGTAAAGTAGAATAAATTAATTGCAAGACGATTGATTGATTTAGCCACTTTGCCTAACAAAAATAACCAGAAAAAAAGTAGGTAAAATCCACTTATATAGTATGCAAAGCTAGTTTTCTCAAAAATAGAATGAAATTTCCCAATTTTCCTCACTTTCAGAGCTGTTCAGGTAAGGACGAGGACGATGAAAGCGGTGGTGGCGGTGACGAGGGCTCAACAGAAGAGGGCGAAGAAGAGGGACCCACGTCTCAAGAGCAGGAAGAACAGAAACAGCGTCTTCTCTTTGAACAAAATCGACTTTCGGATCGCGGCGCTGCAGAAATGGTTCTCCTTGAGCTTGCCGCCTCCAAAGGTGATATAATTGTACTAGATAAAACCACCTTACTGATATCAAATGAATGATACTAACTTGATGACTTCCATAGGCGAAGCGACACCGGTGGCAATGGCCTCTGTTGAGTTGGGCATAGCTATTCTTCTAGAAGGGAATGTTTCAGTGCAAAATCGAATGCTTGCCTACTTGGTAGAGAAACGTCTCACGGGCTTCTTTACGAGCTTAGCTGGACTCATGCAGAACTGCTCGGTGTTGGATCTTGATACATTTGAAAGGTCAGTCTTTGCTTTTGTTTTAATTGAATGAGATAAATGGGCTTCGCAATGCCGCCATTGTTTCCGCAGGTGTCGAAAGGCTGAAGGACTGGCAGTGGGTTTGTCAGACATGGAGGGTATCACGAATCTCTACGATGCGAACTTCACCTGTAAAATCTTCCGTCTTCTCCAACTCATGTGTGAAGGCCACAACTCAGGTAATCATCAATCAGGATCAAATGCACGTAGAACACTTGACACATTGTAGAGCGGAAGCCGGTTGGCAACCAGTGTAGAAGTTGGTGTCTGTAAGATTTTAACAAATGGCCGAATAATAAAATTGGGGCAAACTATAGAGTTTAATTCAAAAGATTGAGCCCCCAATTTTTTTGCCCCCCAGCCTTCCAGGACTACCTGCGCACTCAGTCGAGCAACACGACATCGGTGAATCTGATCATCTCCACAGTGGACTACCTGTTGCGTCTACAGGAGTCCATCATGGACTTCTACTGGCACTTCTCCAATAAGCCCGTCATCGACGAGTCGGGTCGCACAAACTTCATCAAGGCCATCAAAATCGGCAAACAGCTCTTCCGCACGCTCACAGAATATATTCAGGTGGGTGTTGTAGGATCCGTGATCTTTCTCAAAGTGAAACTAGGTGGTACTACTGCGTTTACTGACAGTGCGGCTTAGAAATGAGGACTTTACGGTCAAGGTACTTTTAAAAGCCCCCTTGCCAGTATATGCCAAATCGACTTTAATTTTTGTCGTCAAACGCTCACATTACTTTATTTCAGGGTCCCTGTCAGGGTAATCAGCACGCGTTGGCCAACAGTCGTTTGTGGGATGCTATTTCCGGCTTCTTCTACCTCTTCGCACACATGCAGGACAAGTTGAGCAAGGATCCTGAACAGCTAGACCTTCTGCACGAATTCCTCAACCTCCAGACCGAGATGATGATCATGCTGCTTTCCATGCTTGAGGGCAATGTTGTGAACGGATCTATTGGACGTCAGATGGTTGATACACTTGCAGAGTCCTCGGCAAATGTTGAAGTGAGTGACACACCACTTGAAGGAGGGAGGTGTTTATGTAGTGAAAAGGAAGAATCGAGATGGAGTAGCAGACAATTGGCGCTGAAGACTGCACCAAGGCATAAAAATAGAAGCTTGCTTTTGAATATCTCCACATTATTCGCCTTTCTTTTCTTAATTCTATTATTCCCATGTTGCCTCATGGAGAAGCAGATTTTCAGATATTGGTTGTTTATATGGAAGGGCTGCAGAACTGCCAACGTAGAAGGCATGAACAATAAACAGTAACCCTGGTTTGGTAGAGTAAAGGGTCCGTGTCGTCAGGCCTGAAGGTCCTTTCAGAGCACCGTCTCTGGTACTTCAATGGGTGGTTGGATCCCTTAAAAACCAGACAGTGGAAAGGATTCGGATTCCAACAGCAGTCAGTGATGCATTTCGTAGGTTTTAGTAGGACCAGAATACTGCATCCTGCTTGTATTGCCATCATAAGCTGTAGAAGGTCTGGAATCTTATTATTTGTGTAGAATGCTGCTACTTCATCTGTAATTGACGAGTGACCTGGAAATGTTTGATCAGTTCCTAACTCTCATTATTTTTCCATTTTCAAGCTTACTTTGACTTTCTTCGACATATTTTTGAGGATGAAGGAGATCACGAATTCCGATGCCTTTTTGGTGAGTTCTACCAAACGCTACAGCATGGAGGTCGACTTCTTGGTCACCCTTTAAACCACCTTTTTCCCTCCTCTCTCTGAAGGCTTTCGATGTGAATAAAGACGGGTGGATTTCGCATCGAGAGTTTCGAACTGCTTTGGAGCAGCAAAAATCCTTGAATGAGTGAGTCTCACATCTTCAAGTATCATTTCGACCATCACCTCACTATATGGCGGCTTTTGATTACTTTTTTCTACTAACTGTCTACAGAGAGGAAATCGCCTATATAATGGGCTGTGTGGACGCCAATTTGGACGGGAAAATTGACTTTCAGGAGTTCACGGAACGCTTCTACAATCCAGCTCGTGATATCGGTTTCAATGTGGCGCTGCTACTGACCAACCTCTCTGAACACATCCCTGGTGACATACGGTGAGCATTGCTGTAGGGTTTATGTGGCGGTAATCTTCTTGTAGACTTTTAAGATCTGCGTCTTCTCGAGTCAATTTTCCTCTAAGTACCTCCTATTTCGTTTCTAGCCTTGAACGACTTCTGCAGAAAGCGAAAGGCATGCTAGAGATGTTTGACCCTCTCCTGGGTCGCATTGAAATTACCAACAAGGAGGGTCGCATAGAACGCGTCTACTTTCAGGTGCGTCAGGAGAACATCGACCAGTGGGAGAAGCCGCAGATCAAGGAGTCCAAACGCACCTTCCTTCACTCGGTGGTGGGCGAGAGTGGTGATAAGGAGAAACTGGAATGCTTCGTCAATTTCGCCGAGGACACCATCTTCGAGATGCAGCATGCCCAGGGCATAAGTGGAGATGACGAGAACTTACAGATTAGTCGGGTAGGTTCCTCTAAATAGGGCTGTAGCCAATTATTGCCACTGTTAACGCTTTCCTTTCTTCGTTTGGGGGTTATGACAACTATTACCGCTTCAAATTTGTTCCGTAAACACGTCTGTTGGGGTTTAAAAGAGTCAAGTAAATTTGAAGAGTTCACAAGCATCCCTTTTCCTTGAAAGGCAATTGCCATCATTGTGGAACAAAAAATCTTGGCAGCAACATCAATTTCTAATCATCCTGACAATAACTGTTCCAAAGAAAAAATCGAAAAAGCTCAAATTTTCCCATCAAAATATTTGACACTTTCCCACAATTCTGATGGTTAATCAATATATCAGGTCCGCGTTTCCCACAACAAGCGTTGATTAGGGTAGCATCCAACTTCACTTTTCTCTGTCTCTCATCCTAGGTTGTGGCTGTTCGCAACCTCCTGGAGGCAACTCGACTCTCCTCCGTTTTTGCATTCCTTGGCACTCTCATCTCCTTCCTCAGTCCTCACCATTTATGGAAGTGTTGGTGCCGTCTTCGACAAATGTCATTCGTGGATATCATTGCAGATATCCTGGGCCTCATTATCGGTCTCATGATCGGGGCTGTGCGTCTGGTGAAAGGCGTCCTTACCATTGTGGGCCGTTTTATGATCGCGTTGACGTCAGATCCAACTGAAAAAACCTCGCCACAATTACCGCCAACGACTCAGTCGATGAATTCAGCAACACCGCCGAATGTAAAACGGTGCCAAACGGCGACGCTATTCAACGCAATGCGGACGAGTGGAAGCAAAATGGAAGTCACGTTGACTGAAGAAGAAGCAAAACCACCTGACCTTGGGACCACCAATGAAGAGGAGAAGAAACCCACGGATCTTGCCAGCATTCTTCAGGTGGGAAATTTTAACAACCATACTGACTAACGACTTTAGTAATTTTTTTGGCTTGTTAAGATTAAGAGTGGTATGGACTTTTGCGAAAACCATTTTATTTCGGTGTACTTGCCATTGTATGTGAATTTTGCACAAAATTTTCACGGCATTTCTACGAACTAAGCATCACACTACCACGTATTGTTTTGCCCTAGCTACAAATTCTACCGATTTGTTGCCGACTTTTTGACTTTTACATCTCTGTAGTGGTCAACTTAAAGGATGCCTATTGGGGTTCTGGAAACCGTTTCATGCTCCGGACTTTATGAAGTCGTTATAAACTCCGGACCTAATTATTATTTGTTACTACCATTGATGCAGGGCAACTACCATTAACTGGTGCAAAATGAATGAGGAAGTAAGAGTTACAAGCTAACCATATTTACCACTTAAAAAAAATAACTCCAAGACATTAGGTAGCATAAATTGTAATTGAATACTAACGCCCGTGTTAGTAGACTATCTATTGAATTTCTGTTCAGTAGCGTATTCTGTTAATCTGTTAATACATTTGCAAGCATCTGTGGAATTCGTCAGAAAAATATATCGGGTGATCTTTAAAATATTTTTCGATTTTAAGCATTAAATCTGGAACTGGGAGTTTTTAACTGGGATGTTTATTTCTTTGAATCAAAATCCCTGGTTTACACTCAGGCAAATTCTATTTTTCCGAGAGTTTAGCAATAAGGAAAACCTCTTTCAAAATTTTTCTGAATTGGTAACATTCTTCTCTAAGTTTTATTTTCCTTAGGAAAAACTGTGGGCTTTTCCACTAGATTTGGTTTCTCTAGGCATTTTCAAATGTCCAGACCTTCATTTTTTCCAGTTTTATAAGATTTTTTACATTTTCTTGAGTTGAATTTAATCCGTTCACTTGATTTATTATTTGCATTACTTGTTTATCCAACCTTCCCCCTGTTGTTTGAATATTGTTGCGTCTTCCTCCACTTTGTGTGGGCGAATTTGGAGGCTCTGGTCCCCAATGGTTCATTCCCCTCCAGCCGCTTCTTGGAGTACTTCTACGTAAATTGGCAATTTTGCTCAGAAAATGTTCACTTACTTTGTTCCACGCATCTACTCATCAAATAACTACCTCCAAAAATAATCGCATCATTTTTTCTGCCTGAACTTTTCCTTAATTCATGACTCAAGGGTTTCGTGCGCTTCTGCTTGCTATTCCCAAATTCTTCAATCTTCTCCCAGTTTGTCATTTGCCTACTTTAAGCCACCCATTCCGAGTTATGGAAATGGCCACTTTCTGCATATTCCAATCTGATATACAAGTCTTTAGTCGCTTAGGGGGCCCTAACATACTTTTCATATGACAATCTACTGCTTTTTTCATGATTGCTTCTAGGAAAAGGAATGCTGGCTTTTGTCGGAGGAGGAACAACTACTGTTGGAACGTGTGGACTCCTCAAAAGTGGAAGCCTTCACGGGAAACACCCCGAAGACGTCAACCACTCCTAGCAGCAGTCATTCGATTGCCGGACGACAAAAGGATACCACTTCAGTCGGTAAACAGGCACAAAGTATAAGTACGCCCGTTTTGCGCTTTCCATGTTCTCTCTGCTATTACAAGTTTTTTTAATGGTGACAATCGGTAAGCTGCAGTCATTTTTCAAGTCGGCACAAGTTTTGGAGGCGCTACTTCCTCCTGAAGAGTTCCGATTTTCAAGACCTCAATGTACCAACTGAAAAGATACATCTAAAAGTGGGATTCATTAAGTGTTTTCCTTAATAAAATCTGCTACTGTTTGAAGAAAACTTTCTCGGACCTTACAATCTGGAATAAACGTATGCGCTTGTGCCTGCTTCTAGGGTATCTCATTCATCATCATACTTATTAGTAATTTCAGTAGTAGGTTGCAAATTGGTGCCTTTTCGCGATTTTGCCTTTTCATGGGGTTTCATATAATTGTTGACTATCTGACGACTTTGCAGGTTTACATGAATTATCCGTACTACTTATCTTTACTTTAGGATCAAGTCCGCAAACAGTGGAGCGCGAAGGCGTGGAGGAGCCCGTAGTTGTGGAACAGAAGCCTATTCCAACCTCCACTTTCCTTATCTCGATTTTTGCGCGCAATTTTTATCGTTTCAAATTAAATGCCCTCATCCTTGCCTTCATAATTAACCTCCTCCTCCTCTTCTACAAGGTGAATGCCGGTTCCGTTGACAATTTTAAAATTCATTCTTTTTTAAAATTCTGTTAAATAGGATTTCTATCATTAGATCGAAAGACGAGGAGTCGGTGTGGAAGGGACGGGCGAGGAGTCTGCATTTGGCGCCACTTTTGTCACAACATTTACTGACACTGTCTCAAACATCGCGGACTCCCTTCAAGACACTCAAACTGATGTCGGACCAGGGGAGGAAGAGGAGTGGATTACGTTAGCAGAATCGGCTGCATATTTGGGTCCACTGCTAAAGATACTCGCCATTGCTCACTCAATTCTCTCCTTGAGCATGCTTGTTGCTTACTACTTTTTGAAAGTGAGTAATCAAACAGTGAAATTATCGGTGGATTCTCAAGCGTTTTCTCAAATTTTACTGAATCTCTTCGCTAGGTTCCGCTGGTTATATTCAAGCGTGAGAAGGAAATATCCCGAATGCTCGAATTCGAAGGCATCTGGATAGCTGAACAGCCTTCTGATGAGAAGCTAAGAGCCCAGTGGGATAAATTGGTTCTTTCTACTCCCAGCTTTCCTCACATGTACTGGGATAAGTTTGTCAAGAAGAAGGTCCTCAAAAAGTATGGGGAGCAATACGATAAACAGCAGATAAGGCGACTTCTTGGAATGAAAACTGTTAGCAACAACGGAGGTAGCAGTGGAATCACTTCGGGTGGACGTCCCGAGGAGGCCTCGGATAGTTGGTTCCATCCAACATGGCTTCAGGAGATGGATCTACAATACCTGCTTTGGAAGTGGGGTGTCATCTTCACGGATAATGTATGTTTTTAAGTGATTTTCGAATTGCTCTACATAGATGCGATTATCCTCCCATATTCTTCCATTCAGTCGTTCCTATACCTCGTGGTCTACTTCATTGTTTCTCTGCTGGGAAATGCAAACTACTTCTTCTTCTCATGTCACCTGTTGGATGTGGCTATTTCCTTCAAAACGCTAGCAACCATTGTGCAATCGGTTACACACAATGGAAAACAGGTAGGTCACACTCTTCTGCATTCTAATGGCTCACTAGATCTCGCAATGGTCTAGTGGACGTCATCATGCAGAGATGACTGTTTTGTGAGGTTCCAGCTATTTTGAGGTGTTTTTTTCTTCGATGTGCAAAAAATAATAAAAACCGATTATTACTGCTTAATCAACATGGGCGCATTTCCTGTACAGTCTTTGCGATCAACATTGAGTAGCCTTATTTCATTTAAGTAGCCATTAGAATAGACAAATTCATTTAAGTGAATCTGTTTATTAAACCTTTAAATTACTGCTCCAAATAATTATATGCTTGTTTCGCTGAGGAGTCGGAGGAGGTAATGATTGGTTAAATTGTTTTGGAGGAGGGTATTCCGTAGCTCTCCAACGTACCTGTCCACGAGGTTCAACTCCGATGAAATTGGTGGTAGCGAAATCTACTGTTTTCAATCATTTACCCCAAGTGCAATGAACACGAGGTATTTTGGGTGGTTTTACTGTAGAATACCCCGTCCGAGATTGTCACACCGCTCTCACGGGATGTGAGTGTAGTAGATGACCCAGATTTAACGTGAGTTTCGTGCTCAAAACTCGCTTACCGATCCGACGTGGCGGGGTCACTGCCTGATGGTGCAAATCCATCCATGCGTATGTGACTTTGAGCGAAGTGTGTTTGGCTGCTCTGTAGCTATGATGTTGGATAAATTGAAGAACGCGTGACCAAAGAACTAAGCCATTTTAAAATCTCTGTCTGAGACTTCAATGTTTACTTTAATTTGAGATTTGCAGGGCATTATCCGTGATCACAGACTGAGATTTATGCTACCGATGGCTGAAAGGTGAACCGAGATCCTTATCATCCGTATCTTCCTGCAGCCAAAAAATCTGGAAGATTCGCTGTCAATGTTGAAATTTGGCTCATGGTTTGCTAGTTAATAATGCCTCATTTCTACTCGGTATTAATTTTTTGGACATTTCATGATGGAATAGCTCAACTAAGGGGTAAAAGTTGAATCTGGTCAGCTGCTGACGGGACAAAGTACTGAGTGTGAAAGTCTCTGCATCAAAGAAACCCAACTTGAAAGTACTCGAAGATCTGCTATTGCCTTCACTCTTCTAGTCCCTCGTAGGAGTTGAAACCCTAATTTAGATATCTATTAACGAAACAAAAATTTGCCTGTTTCAGCTGGTTTTGACGGTCATGTTGACTTCAATCGTGATCTACCTTTACACCGTCATCGCATTCAACTTCTTCCGCAAATTCTACACCAAGGAGGAGGATGGGGAGAAGGAATACAAGTGTAATGACATGCTCACTGTGAGTAATTTGGTTATCCTCCCTCTCGTTTTTTTTACTCCCATCGACAAAACGAACATTATTTACTCTGCTTCTCTTTTTATCTTCCAGTGCTTCGTCTTCCACTTGCACACGGGTCTGCGAGCGGGTGGTGGAATTGGGGATGAAATTGAACCACCCGATGGAGATGCACATGAAGCGCTGCGGATCATCTTTGACATGTCATTCTTCTTCTTTGTCATAATAATCCTCCTGGCGATCATTCAAGGTTTGTGTGTCCTGACTTTTCTTGGTAGATCACGATAGCAAGGACCTTGGTTGGAGTCGATCATTGAGATTCTTAGGAGTTTCGTAATGCTTGAAATGTTAAGCCGTTGAAGTTTTGACAATTTTCTTAAATCAACAAATCCGAGCTCTCCTGCCTTATTAAGGCTTTGCTGTCTATCTAAACTAAGTGGGATTTTCTCGTTTTTTTCTTCCACGAATTCATCACCGATTCATCCATAAGGCACATAAAACGTCTTTTCCACCTCCACTTTGATGGTTGTGGTCAAACCTGCTGGATGTCTTGTTCTGTTTCTCATCTACCAAATAATTGCTTATCTTATGTGGAATTGGAGTTTTGGCTTCAATCGCACAGTTTAATTGAGTGGAAAATTGTCCATTGAGTCTCATTTTCACGAGGCAATTAAAGTCGTTTTATTTAGAAATTGTGCTAAAAGTTGTTTTCTGCTTTGGTACTACAAGAATGGTGCAGATCTCACCTCAGGAAAGTATGCATGAATCAAACATGTCCTTTACAATTAAGAGTGTTTAGGCCTGTTCGTTTGGATCTTATGGGCGGCTGAGCTGGTTAAAACGATGCCATGCCGTAGCGAATCGCTATTTGGCATGAATTCTGGCATCCAAGTAATTTTAGGTGTGTCCTAAACTCTGTTGATATTTTCCATCGAAACCCACTTGATGCATCGGTTTGGCTGGCTGATTTTGGGTAGGTTTCCCTTCACCTCTCTGAGAGACTTGATAGTTGCTCCTTCACAGATGAGTACCAACCTGATGTGCTGAGAATAAGACCGACTACATGGAGTACGGTGTTTGAATCTGTTCCAAGGACGAATCTACTGACCCTTTCAGATGTAATTTGCCCATTTTCATCCGTTGGCATTCGAGACTCTCATGTTAGGGTTTGGTTTAGGATCCAGCAGACGAAATAGTGATCGTTGCGTGTTTCGAGTTTGGTTTTTACTACTACTGTAGTGTGACTTACATGATTCCAAGTAAAACCTTTACGTATGTGTAGACGGATTGACAGTCTGCTAACACAGAAGTAACGTCAGCGGAAAGGTTGATGAAGAGTTTGAAGAGTTTGCGGAAATGACAATAAAGCCTAAATTGTAACCAGTTTTGACTTTGAATTGATGATTAGAGCCCTTGATTAATATTCGTATGAAAGCGACAAATTTCACTTTTCAATTAGAAATTTGCCAATTTTTGAAGTTGAGTTCATGAATTTGCCCTCCATTTTCTACAGGTCTAATCATCGACGCCTTTGGTGACCTGAGAGATCAATTAGAGCAGGTGCGGGAGGACTTGGAATCCAAGTGCTTCATCTGTGGCATCGGGAAGGAGTACTTTGATGCGACTCCACACGGCTTTGATAGACACGTGGAACGAGAACACAACTTCGCCAACTACATGTAGGTTTCTTTTACTCATGGATTGACGGATTTGAGAATTGAGAAGGATTTAAAGTCGGCCGAATGCGTGGTTTCCAACGCGCGACGATCAGACCACTTTTTCAGTATAATCCCTTTCAGCTCCACGTCATCATGATTATCACCATGATCTATCAGCTAACACACCTTTTAATTGGAGGAAGTTTCAGTTCTCCTTGCCTAATTGACATCAAATTTGTGAAGGGATGTTGACAGTGATTGTCTCGTACTCTGAAGTGTCATTAGTCATGCACCCCATCAGTAGATAATTTTTATACTTTCCGTCAATCGGGTGGGTTTTGAATTATTCTGTTCCATCAAATGGCAAATCCTTTTACCTTTCCGTGTCAAGCGACGCATGGAATGGCGTGCGTCTCTCTACTCACCAAATTGTGTAAATGTACATTTATCTTTTGTAGGTACTTCCTCATGCATATCATCAACAAACCCGACACCGAGTTCACCGGTCAGGTGGGTTTACACTTGTAAAGTTGTTGTTTTGTGGGTTTTATGCGCTTTGCTTCGCGCAAATGCGTGCCATGTGCTCACGCTGGAGGTGTTATATTGGTGACTGACTCGCATGACTGACCGCTGTGTCATGAACTCGGGAGTGTCCGATGCTGTGCGTTAAAAATGGTGAAAATATGGAGAGAAATTTCACAACTTTTTAGCTCTGATTGCGTAGAGCTTCAGGGTGGGCAGTTCATTATCTGCCTATGTGTGATGGCATCGATTAAATCGCTGTCATTCAGGCTTAGAATCTTGTAGTTAATGACCGCCCAAATCTTTGGACAGATTTGTAGGCTTTAGTTATCACTAACATCGTGATAACATGAATTCAGGTCGTATGACAATCAATAGTCATCTCATGCTGAAAACATGATTACGTGTCAACGTCATGTCTGTCAGCTAATCATGCCACGACGTCCTTGAGGGCAGTTAAGTGTTTCAACATGATTGACAATCCTTGTGGTTTTTTTAGGAGACTTACGTATGGGAGCTCTATCAACAACGCTGTCTGGACTTCTTCCCAATCGGTAATTGTTTCCGCAAGCAGTACGAAGAGGAGTTGCAAGTGAAGTAGAGAAAAACTTCCTTCACATCCCTCTCATCCAGATCTTCAGATGCCGCCTTTCGAAACAATTCGTTTCTTTTTCTCCTTCATTTGAAAAGATGGTAGAGCAGAGAGCGATGCCTAGGCCCATCGCACTTCTTTCGATTTGGCTCCCCACCTCCCTCCTTTCCTCTACTCCTCTGCTTATTCTTTTATTCTCTGTCAATTTTACTCTTCTTCCAGGAAAATTCACTCATCATTTAATGTTAGTGCAGTGTTTTCCTTTTTCCTAAAGTGAATTTGAGGCCCGGGCTTGATCAATGAAGAAGTACTGTATTAATTTGATTCCGGGACTTGGTAGGGCGTCGGGATTGCCACCTAGGAATGTTATATTGTGGTGGTCGCCCTTCACCCTCCCGAAATAAAACAATAAGTTCACGAGTTGCGGAGCTACTCGTTGGGGGGATCACGCTGCAGGATTTCATCACTTCTTCGATAGTAAATAGTATATTCTGAAAAAGGGGGTCACGATGCCACAGGCCATGACACCTTCATCGGTCAACATGTAGTCAAAAAACGCGTTTGGTCAGAAAGTGCGAAATTTCATAAAAATCTATTACAAGTAGAGCAAGAGTGACGCCTATTTGGTTTACCAGTAGAAAATGGATTTGGCTTTCTGAAAGAAATGTGTAGGATTAGGTTTTGACGTATTGCAAATAAAGTGACAAGCTGGGACTGAGCAGCAGAATTTACGGGCTGCAGATGTTAAACGCATCAAAGATGAAAAATAACAGAAACAGCTAAAGACTGATCCAATAAAACAGTATAAGTGAAAGGAGGGAGAAAACACAACCCATGAAATGCATTAATTACCATAAAATGTGACCAAATGGGAATAGATCTGTCTTTAGATGGACCCAGTTACTAGGATGGTAACCTCATCAAACTGAAACCCAAGATGATATTATTTCCAGCCTAAAGATTTTATCATTTAAGGAATTGCCTTTAAGAATTTCCCAAGAATGCGGGTATTTTTGGGGTTTAAGGCTGGGAGGTGAGCATTGAGTTGCCCCATCGAACAAAGATGAGCCTCCCATCCCAGGCACCCACAAACAAACATGCCCTTGAGTTTAACGGGGAAACTACCCTAAATTGGTCCCCTGGCATATTCAAACGTACTTATAGGTAAAAATGGATCTAATTAACAAAGAATACATTAGTAGTTTTGTGTTTGCACCTTCTTATAGCGGGATTATTTTGCACACCTCACAAATAAAGCTATATATGTATTGGATTATGACTGGATAAGTTTTTTGTAGCTTTAAGGTTCCCCCACCCCCCCCTTGTTCTCTTTTCTTTGCATTCAGAATCCCCATCTAAATTATGTATTCATTCCTTAGTAGAGCAAAATAGACCCACTGTATGTTTAGAAGCAAGGAATTATCGTACATCTTCCGATTCTCCCTTCTGCTTTTCTCACAGGTATCGAAATTTGACATTATTAAAAGAACCACAGTTAATATTTAAAAATTCAACCAAGTAATGAAATATACCTTTTGTGATTAATGGGTATTAAATCTAAGTGTATTCTAGCTACGTTATCGGGTTGAATGACTTCTCTCGTAATTTTTACAACAGCCCCTTAAAAGGCCGTTCTAATCAAGCAGCTACAAATCATCATCTTAAGCCGCGTAAATTAGTATTGTAAGATAGTACACAATAAATTCGGCAATCCAATGGCAAGATCTCATGTAAAAGTTCTAATGGTTTTGTATTTTGTAGTTTATAATTCTAGCAGTCTATACTGCATGTGGCACAGATCACAAAACGTAGCTTCTCGTCCTAATTGCCAAAAAAACCAAAACCACCATGAGTTATTTAAGATGCGTATCAGTGAAGCATAGGTAATGTAAAGTACGGATTTTTAGAGCCTTATTTATCTCTTTTTCCATTTCGAGAAAAATTCAACATTTTGTCAACAAAGATCTCCTAGAAGAGTCCAAAAGATTGCAGTACCGTAAATAGACGGTTCAATTAGGACTCATTCATTATCAACAAAATATTCACTCCTTCAGAGTGACAGTTTGATAAAGTTATCAACTTCAAATTCAATTCATTAATGTGTGCATTTGTTAATGACCCACCCTACAATCTCCATTCGTTTTGGCTTGAGGGTCGAATTCATAAATGTGGACTGGGTAAGTAGGTAATTCCTGACGAGTCCATGGGACAAAAAGAAAGGAGAAGCAAAGTAGAAGCAAATTTTGTATCAAATTACAGAGGTATGATTAAAAGGTTCTGAAAAAATCACGTACTCCCCCCCTCAAAGCAATTGGATGTGATAGAGTAAAGCTCCATTCTTATTGGACAAACCTCCACAAGTAGTTTTTATTGGCCGCATCAGTTTATAAATAGGCCAATCACCTCAGTTAAAGAAATAAGAAAACCGTGTGGTCATAATTTCGTCATGTCCAACTTCACGGTGCAAAATATTTTGGGTCTTCCCGATACCAAACAGTTAACGCAATGTGGACTTCCATGCCTGCCAATACTTCCAATCAACGGTATAGACTCAAATTAATTTATCATTTTATCTGCTTCACTTTTTGTTCATCTTTTATCCTAGGCCTTTGGACCTTTATTCCTGTTTCGAATTTCCTAGTTGCCGTCAGTTGTAGAAAGACTCATTTTTTATCTGTCATTGCAAGCAAAGTAGCAAGCCTGGCATGTTCACTATAGAAGAAGTTCCCTAATCAGTTGCACATTTTCGAGAACGAGTTTGGCAGAGTTGACATTTAGAAGCTTTTATGATTACCTACTCATTAGTGAGGTGGTTATTCAACCGTCATGTAGCCATACCTACGACCACGTGTTCACGGTAGCGCCGATGGGGGTGGGGTCAGGCAGCATCCAATTGGATACACATAGTTCCACATTCGACCTGAATAAGTCCTTGACCCATATAAATGAGGAGGTAACATTTAGTGGCATAGAGACACATCTATCGATATTTCAGTCGTTTTGTTTTTATAGGTGCACTAAATACGGGAAACCGACTTCTCCCCAATGGAGGGGCAAACTTAGAATCCCTACCCTTACCATTATTATCGTTATTGCCGGCGCTGCAACAGCAAATGGAACATGCGATACCTCCTGCACCACAAGAAGCAGCACAGGCAGACTCTCACATATCCCAACCTCCAATATTTCCCGGGTCCAATTCCCTCCTTCTGCACTCTCCACGAAATGTTGATAAAGAAAAGCAATTGCAAATGAATCCCTCTCCAATAAAACATCAGAGGAATAAGGAGACTGAGTCGCCTGAGGAACAGGATATCCTGGAGGCACTACCAGTATTTCCCCCACGAAGCCCCATCTTGACAAGCACTCCGAAGCCTCCGCTACAACAGCAATCCTGCATGGACTTGTCTTCTTCATCAACGCGTCAAAGTGGAAAATTAAATGAACCCCAAACTGCAACCATGTTGCCGCTCTTTCAAACACCGAACTCCCTCCTACTTGACACTACCTCAAAGTTACGTCAGCAACTCTTGCAACCGTTGCCGCAGGAACCGGTCCCATCACCCAAAGCTTGTCATCAACTTCCATCAAACTTCCTCTCACTCCCAAATTACTTTCTTTTACAGCAGCTTGCTGCCGCAACTTCTACCCCCAATTCAGGGAACGTCTTCACCCCATCAGCAGAACAGCAGAAGGAAAGTGAGATAGACTCCGAAGCACAGAAACAAGGCAGACGTCGGGTTCTCTTTAGCACATTCCAAATCAATGAGATGGTTAAACGATTTGAAAAGCAGCGCTACATCAGTGCAGAAGAACGCGAAGAACTCGCGCGTCAAATTAACTTGACGCCTACCCAGGTTCGTCAAGCAATAGGTGTTAAAAAATTTGCGTGATAAGTAACTACTAATGTGTTATGATTGAGTGTACATGAATAGGTCATCACAACTTGCCAATGTTATGACCTTATTTTTTCCTATTTCTGTTAGGTCAAGATATGGTTCCAGAATCACCGCTACAAGACGAAGAGGGCTGGTGAGTACATTCCAGATGATAAGACGTCTGTAACACAGCCAAAGATTCGTGCCATAGCAAAGGATTCTCCACCAATTAACTCAACGGATATTCGCCGTAGTGAAAGTCTCGGAAATTGTGAAAGTTCTCAACCGCAACACAAACCTCAACAATCAGCGTCAACTTCATTATCACCGTCGAAACAGTCGCCTTCACAGCAAGACGAAATGTCAAAGCAAAAGCAGCTACTGAAGGCGCTAGCGGATTTTCTCCAAATTCAGCTTGGTGGTAATAAAGACGCAAAAAAGGATGATGAAGGCGAAAATGCTGAAAAATCAGAAGAAAGCAAAAAGGAGGAGATGTCAAAGCAAGTTATTCGATTTCTATATGAAGCTTCTGCGGAATAAATCTCCATGTCTTTCATTAGTGACTGTGAATGCAATGTGTCTTACTGTTTTATATTTCTGGAGATTAGTTTTGATAATGGTTCCTTTGTAGACCTTTGTCTTATTAAAGTGGCCTTTAAATCATGCATTTTCTAAAGTTCCCATTGGAGTAGCCCATAAAGTCAGAAAACACGGATTTTAATGGGTAAAATAAAAGCCTCATCGAAAGAAGCTATTCAAACGAATTTCTTTGGCTTCTTGAAAGTCCTTTATTCATATTCTGTGAGGGAATGTTTTGGCATCACCCTTTTCCAAGCTTTAGAGCACATCAGAATCGCACTTAGCCCGGTGCTAGGGCTCTGTGACAGATGCAACCATCTAGTCATAATGAATGGTTGGTCAGTTCTGGGTGCAAATACATTCGAACAAGTTAATGGCGACTGATCTCCATTTGCTACACGAATCAGATTAAAACTTGAAAGGTTTCGGGTCATGCGCTCTGCAGAGTCCACTCTCTCACACACGTATCATGCTTGAAATATCCAAACTTTAACCGATCAAAGGTTAATGGGATGTCACATTTTCAGTTGTTTAGTCAGCTTTTCAATATTCTTCCAATTCCAAATTATCATTAAGGGTAAATGTGGTCCTGTACGGCAATCAAGAAAAACTTCTTCATTTATCAAGAAGATTGCTCGCCCTTGCCTTTTCCAACGGTGCAATGTAGTCTCCCATCTCTACCACTGAAGGCGATGCATAGCATGGATATGTCATGACGAACCTCTTCCCAGCGAAGAAAAGCGGTTCACTTCTTGTAATACCCGCCTGAATTGAATAAATTGCTTGATTAGAGCTTAACACCGACACAAAACATGTCTGATCAACTTTTATACCTTTCGTCATGATCCTCTAAAGGCAGCTTTATGTCGCTCTAATCGGCCCGACTCTCGTACGCAGTATCCAAGACTTAACACAAGTCCATCTGGGTTCTACCATTTGAAGTTAGACTATGACAATGAAATGACGAAGGAATGGTTGAGGAAGGTGATGGATTTTTTGGCAGAAGGTCAAGCACTGAACATGTTGCCCATGTTTTTCCTGCGCACTTTCCCCCAAGTGATTTATTATTTTGTCTGCAGAAGTACAAGCATTCAGTGTATTCATTTGTGTATTTTGAGTAGCTGAGGCGATAGAACTGAAAAACTTTATCGTTAAAACTCAAATATCAACTTTAATCCGACACGGGGTGACAACTTTCGGGGTTTAGGATCTAAGGTCGCATTCAGATTTAAATGAAGTAGAGAGTGGCCTCAAATGGGCTCCATTATCCACCAATAGATGACCTTTTTCTTAAGGTCATTCAAGTCCATGGAAAATGGGGTTCTTACCACGTTGAAAAGACGATCATCTGCCCATTGTGTCAAATCATATCTCTACATTTAAATGGTTCTAGTTTCAGACCTGTGTTCTTACTAATGGAGGTGGACTGACTAGATAAACACCACATTTCCACTTTCTTCGATACAGTTACAAAACACGACGACAGATAGACCTAGTAGAATTGCCAAGATGGAGCGGTGAAGTGACAATTAGGTATCCTCTCAGATGCACGCCAATTCGATGGTTGGTGCTTCTTGTTTGTGGGTGTTGTTCCTTGCAGCGTCAACCACGTTGTGATGACCGGCGCTGTACATCTGCGTCTGTAACCCTTGGCCAAAACTATAAATTGCCAACACATAGTCTGCCTTGGCATTGCCTTTTCGTCTTTAAAGTGGTGTGGTGAAGATGGCACCAGCCAACAAAAGGAAAGGAAAGAGAAGGGACGAAAAGTGGACACGTATTGGATTCGAAGCAGATTTGATAACTTATGGCGTTCAATTATAGGAAAGCCGAGATACTAAAAAAAACAATTAGAATGAGAAGCCAAGTTTGATTAGCGCATTGAGGAAGAATTAGGAACAGCGTCTGCTAGTTGAGGTCGAATTTTCAAATAAGTAGCATGCACACAATTTCCATGGCTCTATTAGTTACCTTTTAAATTATTGCTTTTTACCTTTACGCCATTTCAAAGGCAAAGTGAAAAATAACAAGATAAAAAAAATGAAAAAACATGTATTTGGAAGTGTAGACAAGTCAACAAGCATAGAAGCATTGGTTAAAAATGAAGAATTAAAAAGTACCTGCTGCTATGGTTAAGGCAGTGCCTTCAAAAATTCGGGTCATTTAGGTTCTTCCGCTCGAAAGGGTCTCATTTCTCATTACCAACAAAACAGCTTTGATTAAGGATTGGAGCTGAGTGCATTTGAAATCCCCACTACATTTTGACAATTAGCAAAAATTCCATTGCCAGCACCGATTTACCATAAGCGGTAACCAGGATATGAATCTTGGCCGATCATCAGAAAGAAGTCCAATCCTCTTCAGTGAAAATCTAGTAAATTAGAAGGCGTGAAATCTGGGTAGCCATCTCACAGGAGGTATGTCAGTAGGGGAGAAATGAGGGGTCAATGAAGCCCCTTAGGTCATACGGCAATGAGTCAATCAATGCTGCCCCAAAAATAGCCAATGCTCTTCCACATGCCGTTGCAAGCCAGCAAGACTGTGTGGCCCTTCCAGTTGTACATAGCTGGAGTTTACATTAGCATCTATCTCAATATCGATGAGGAGGCCAAAGTGTCGAGGAAGAGCAATCGACGTACTTCAGCACCGCTGGTCCCTCTCCTAGGTTCGCTCTCATTTTAACATAAGAGTAATCCACTGTTGAATGGTTGAATCCGAACAAGGAAAAGTGGCATTGGACAGTGAATTAGTATGTAATTTGACAATGGGATTTTCATGGCAATTTTGTCATATAGCGTGTGGCTATGGAGCCGAGTTTTCTATGGGCATCATGCAGTAAGACGACCCTAATCTATTTATGCTCTTTTGCCACATAGACCTCGAATTAAATGAGTGTTTTCCAAGCAAATTATCACACAACATATTTGCCTCCTAAGTGCAGCATTCATCAGCTACAATAACTGAGCAGTTTCAAGAGGTTTACAGAAATATGGCTTTTCAGCTATCCTGCTACTATCGCATAACGGTATCTACGACAGGTGATGACTCTTTGCAAATAAAGACGAAATCTTTCTTGGTTTATAAGTAGCGACGCCTTTTTTGGGAAGAAAGAGTTGAGTAGCTTGAGACAAATTTAACAGATTCCACCTTTTTCCATTACAAATGGTATTCAAATTGAAGGTCAGCCAGCATCTTCCACTTGAATCAGCCTCTCACCTCAATAGCACTTTGCAACGGGATGTATATTTGGGTAATTAGAATAGATTTCAACGTTTAATTTTGGCATGGTGTGTTTTTAAGGCTCCGCCTTCGCAGTTCACCGGGTAGAATGAGTTCCGAGTCATGCCACTTGACCCTCCTTCAATTCTTCCCCACGTGGTCAATACACACTCAGTCCTAGGATTACGAAATTTTTCCTTTCGCCTTCGGAAAGGTCTCAATGTGCTACAATGCTTTCAGCATTACTAATCTGGTACTATGGGACAGTTTTATCATCAAAAACGACAGAAAACTATATTCTCTGCTTGCGCACTGCCCCATTAGAATAATCAACCGAAACAGTAAACCCTTTCAGTTACTAATGCAAGCACCTGCTTGTCTGGTTTCGGACACTGCTGACGCAGTAGTTGCGACCTCGAGGTTGCATCTATTACACGCTGGCGACCCTCATCCAACAGAATGTGGATTAGAAGAGCCACACAACTAAACATTCGGTCATTCCGTGCAACTGACTGGGTGTATCTTGGTCAGAGCAAATTCATCAGGCGAGTAGCAGGTTGAGAACTTTAGTGTTGTTCACAGAAACGGTTAAAAGTAAAGGGTAACGAAATAAGTCTCCACGGTATTATTCTTAATATACAAAAGTAATGAAGAAGACTTAAATGCTATGTGGTTTTCTTGGAAAGGCATAAGCTAGAATGCTTCAATTTTGACCATGGATTTACTGCTGAATATCAACGAAAGGGTAGCTCGAGTCTATCTAGTTTATGCCCGAGTTGTTTATTCGATCCCGGCTACGACTGTCTAATGTCACGAAGAGACGATCCTCACTTGGATTAAATTAGCAGGCCAAGTATGATGCAATCGGTTGCGCAGTTTGTTGCATGAGGACGTGTGATGTCTTCCAAGAATATGGCATCCTTACAGGTGATTGACTAGTCACGTCCACTTATGAAAATGAGCTCTCTCTGAAACCACTTTGGGTCTCTGGGGGGACATTTCTCTCACCATTTATTGACCCTCAAAAGAAACCATTGTAAAAATAGAGTTTGAATCCTGCCTCATTCGCGCAAGCCAGACCAGATGTAATGGTGGGCACCGCGGAAGTGCAGAGAGGATGGGGTTCGCGTGCTTTTTGAGGCAAGAGACGAAATGTTTGTTCGCTCACCTTAGCACTTTAGAAGCCCTTTCCTATTTGCACATGACTTACCGGCAAACTCAGCGACATTTGACGAGCAGCTGATAAGGTTTGATATTTTCTTTGCGTGGCTGTGAAGGCCAAACACAGATATCGTGAAATACTCACTTGTGTGACTGATTAAGGACTGGTAACAGTAGGCCCTGTTGACATCTACTAGCTAATGTAGCCATTCCCCATATCCTCGCACAGAGCACAACAAACCAAGTATGCTTACTACCTATCATGTTACATTCATACTTTGTCGCGAATCCAGAAATGACCAACTACTGACAAAGCTTAAGTAAGTCAGTTGCTGCTGCGTGCTATCTGGTTAAAGACAGACGCACTTTTAATCCGTTTTAGGGCATGTTTGCAGTAGCGACGCACTGATTATTGACGGTTAGATGTCCCACTTATCATTATGCGGCTTGTAAAAAAATTTTGCTAGGGGTAAGAAAAGAGACACTATTTGCGGTCTTTAACCCATTCTAGTGTAAAAATACCAATTCACTCATGCGGGTATTGACTGTTTCCCAGCGATACCTATAAGCCAATTTTTAAGGCCAATATAGACAAAATGATCAGATAACATCAAGGAAAAAATATCTAGGAGGAGAAATATGAGGAAAAGTAAAGAATAGCCTCCCTGCATACACCCCAACGCAGTTGTTTGTTAGGACTTGAGCAACTCAAAAGCCAAGATCCTTCCCGCAAACTATGCCTGTTGCGCAACGATCGAGTGTCAACGATGGTGACGAATAGTGATGGTGATGATACTTTATAAGCATGCAAGACCTCCAAATCTTGCACCAATAGACCTTGCTTTCTCTGCGTACCACTACTGTAATTAAGCAAGCCAGCAATGGTTACTATCTGATGCTGAGGTACAAACAATGCTTTGGCTCCATGAAGAAATTTGATTTGTAGGGTACGACAGGAGATGCAGTCTGCAGTCATTACCTCTCCTCTAAGTACAAATGCAACTTTGCATATTCTATGCTTCAAAGGGTCTCGATTTTCTCTCTGCAGTGCAGTTAAATCTATTTTTAAGGCCTCCTTCCTATTCACTTTAGGAAAAACTCTCTTCTGAATCTGTCAATTATTCACTTTCGGGGACATTTTAGTATCAAGGAGTCTTTTACTTGGCGATAAGATATGCCCTTCAACCACAATTATCGCAGATATGTGATAAGAACTTACCCTGCCACATCTAGTCTAGACAATTCTAACAGACACCGTGAATGCCTAAAAAGCTGCCGATTTCGCATGGGTAGTTTAACACGGATAATAAGGTATTTGAGGACGCATAGTAAAACGAATCCCGGAAGATGCAGAATCGTAAAGTTCCGTATAGTTACGCAGAGTGAAAGAGGCATTTGCTTTCATTCAATGACAAGAGTTCCTGTTTGGCCTTATTGCCTCTTCTCTACCACTTTTCACAATCAAAAAGCATTCTTCCAAGTGCAGAAATTTGGTCCATCGCAGTATCTGCTGCTACCTAGAAGGCAATGAAAATGCCTTGGTCAAAGTACTGCTTTCCAAACAGTAAGAAATTATTGCGACATGATTACCTCTTTGGTAAAACATGGCATAGAGAGTTTGACACCGAGTGTGGTGCCCTTTCCATTGGGTAGTCTAATTACATTACATAGAAGAAAAGGAATCAATTGTGTAAAAAGTGTCCATAAAAAGCAGAGCAAGGGCATGGAATGTGAAGTCCCCACTGTTTCATGTTCGTGACAGTACCGCTGGTTGTGACGATGTCTGGTGAAGGCCGCATAGTATCCGCGTTGTGAATCGTCACCTCTGTGGTTGACAGTGGTGGAGAGTTGCTGTTAAAAAGGCGAAGCATTCGAGTCAGTCAGGTGTGTACTCGTGTGGAAGAGGTGAGGAGGTCCACGAGATACCCAACTTGTCATTCCCTTCACTGAATCTGGCAGAGCAAAAAGGCGTCTGCTGTAAATAGCTGGTTTTAGCACGCTTCTTGTATTGATGGATTGTGTCTACCACCACCCGGTGATTACTCTATCCATACAATCTGCATATGCCCATCCCAACAGTTCCGGGCAATTCTCGAAACTCCCACTTAACCTAGCCAAGTCAACGAATACAATTTGTGCAACTTGTTGCATTAGCAATACCAGACATGATAACGAAGAAATCGTTCGTAATTGGTGATCGCTTTCATCACGAAGTGTATCCGCTGCAATGAATCGTATCAAACTTTCCTAAGGTGTAAAGCCTTGGGAATGATTGTTTTAAATGCTTTTTCCTTAGCTATATAATCGCACAGAAATCATACTTATAAACCCTCAGACTTCGAAATATCCTAGGAGAAAATAAGCCAGTAATCACACAACTAATATGATGTGCTACAGACACTGCAGTGGCCAGTAAAGGAGACACAGGGGTAAGTTGTTTGGGTAGTAATCATAATAACTGAGGAAGAAAATAGTTTAATATACAATCTACACTTTATAACTGTCTGACCAATAAACAGCTCGTGATTTATATTATAATTGGAAGAATTAGGTGAAATATCTGACGCTGTCACGTCTGCATTTCCTTTCCTGAGGTTGAGCAGTGCCAGAATGTACTCGTGAGCTTCTTCGTGGAAGCCGAATTGCAGAGATTCATTTATCGCTGAAAGGAAGCTTACGCAACGGCAAAATTAATTCATTAGCGCCTCTGTCAACTCTCTTGACACATAACGGACGATTTCTTCGTTAGTTCCTATGTTTGAACTGTTTGCTAAATTGTGCACCCTGTACAGGCTTCCAAGTTCTCAGAGTGCTCACAACATTTGAGTTTTAGTATTATTACAAGATTTGACATCGCACTTTTGCCGAAGCAAATGTGCCATCAGCGGTGTCGTCACGAGTAGTGCCTAAAGAAGTGCACTGATGTGGTAGTTGCTTCCGTAATTCTTAAATTCCATGATTATCACAGAAAGGGCTAAGTAGACACCCATGAACAATTCCATGGTTTCGATATCGATATCGTTCTCGGTGGAATCTGCAGAAGAACAGCCACAAAATCACCAGTAGTTTTTGCCACTAATGGGACAGTCAAACTGTCACACAAACAATCAGGTGCCACTAAGATGTCCCTGAGTACGGGGTACACATTGATGTTGAGCCTGTTAATTCTATATCAATCTGATAAATTCCATGCGGATGTGACGGCCTTTAGTAGTAAAGATATTATTGCATCAACGCTTGATGACTTGATCCAAATTATGACAGTGACATGCAGACCTGAAAGAAGTTTATGTTGGGGTAAGAAAGGCGTCTGAACTCACGGATTTCTCCTGCGGAGAAGATATGATTTTGAAATGATCACTTCAAGGTATTTACATTTAAAGCCGTAGATAAGTCCTTTGCTGCTTTTTATGTGTCTGATCATATAGACTAAATCAACCAATGAGGAAAAAGCTTCAGTTAAGTGATTGGAGCTCACGACTGACACGAGGTCGAAGGACCACGACTTCTCTTTACATCGATGCACAAATGACATTAGATGTCAGTGTTTCAATGTCACAGTAGTTGTGACCACTCCACACAGACCGAGATATGTAGAAGAGGGTAAAACGCGACAGTAGGTGTAATTTTTTTCTGCCAAAAGTCATCCACAGTCTGCCTTTGGAATGATGGAATAGGAATTCCAAAATTAACTAAAAAGAATTGTGCAGTGATAAATGCCCCAAAGTGCACGAGTTCAGCGTGTCATCCAAGTGGTCGATTAAGCCAACAGACGCCTCCTGACAGAGCCATTTTGCCTTCCAGGCCCTGCGTGTACGCATTCAGTTTTGTGATACCTTCGCATTGGTGAAGGTGAAGGGATAGCTCCACCTCCCACAAATTGGATTTCCTTGCGTCCGCCTAACAAGTTGGTTATAAACTTATAAAGTAATTACACATTTTTGCTCCATTTCTTATCTCCTCCAAATCTTACCAATCATGCTAACTTGACAGCTGCTCCGTAACAGGGGTTCTTCGTTTGATCACTCCTCAGTCCTGTCAGTCGTGCAAATTGCCTGACATCTGGCTGAGTAATGCTTAACCAGATGAAGATCATTACTGCGTAACACATGAGCCGTTGATTTTTTATTTATTTTACCAGCTTATTTACAGACTAGTCAAATTGCCACACAAAGTGCTGGTTGAACGGATGTGGTAGTCGGCTGCAAGACGAAGTTAACCCAGAGGCCAGTACAACTCACTCACTTGTTTACATCTGTCAAGGTTGAACTAAATAAGAGTAATAATACTTGTGTGCAAAGAATTTATGCAAAACTTTGTTAAGTCAAGTGATTACCTGATATTGAATTCCGAAAATAGCCTGAAAATGGGGTTTGTGCATCATGAAGCATCCCTCGTAATCGAGCATAGATTAGGCTTGTCGCAGAACCTTAATTAGTAGTAGTGACTGCACCAAAAGCATTTCAATTAGCATCTTACATGCTGGGACACATTTTCTTGCTCATTTTCCTTGTGTTCCTCGGTGTCCTATTTATTGTTTATGCAATCTTCAAATGCCCTTTGCAGTTCTCATGGAAACAATAACTCTGCAGGACACTTCATCAAGAGATCCAAAGCCTTGCAGTCGTATATTTACGATAGAAACAACAGACACCGTAGCTAACTTCCATCTTCTCTGTCTTGAATGATTTACGTCAAGGACACTTATATGTCTTATATGTCGGAATTTAGAATTTAAAATTTATAGTGCTCCTTATCATAGCAACCACTTTGACCCAAATCTTTGTGGACAGGCAGAAGACGTCATAAAATAATGCTTCATCTGTGCCACAATTCTTTGTAAAGTGAGTAATTTTTTAATCTATAGTTAATTCGAATTAGGTATAGACGAACAGCCGTTTGCCTAAATGTGCCATCTTACTTCCGCGCTTTACTAATGACGATGGCAATTGACATTTTGGTGACCCACTGTCTCTAATAGGGAGGACTTTTAGCTTTAGGCTGTTTTGGATGTGTCGAACGTTGCTGTGATGCCCTAGTGATCAAATGACTACGAGTAAAGCAAAGTATACATTCGAATTTCCTTTTTGATTGTCCTTGGGCTACCATTGGCTGGCCATAGGGTCGCAGTTTGAGAGTCAAGCAATGCGGATTAGCTGGCATTTCAACGTGAAACCTACGCACACATCCATTGGAAAATCTCACAGATAGATTGGTGTGAAATAATATTTAATTTAGAATATTCTTTGACAAGAATATATGTTTTTCATATCGTGCCGGTAAATTTTCCTCTATATAGTGGTGGTTCCTACATGAAGCATTCATGAGACGGAATTGTTCGTCAGGACTTTCCTGCTAAGGCTGAAACATTTGTGGCTGCCATCCACACGCTCGAGTCAACTTGGACGCATGCGGTGTAGAAGTTGAATTTGAAGACAAAGCAGATTGGTCAATTAGTTGAAAGAAAGCCCTGACTTTAAGGGGTAATACCCCAATCTCCGAATACCCTTGGCACCATACGGACAGGCGAAGATTACTACCTTTTCTGTGACGGTGACCATTTACATGCACCATATACTAGCGGAACCAAGCTGACGGACATCTAGACTTCTTACATGCAGAGATAAAGAATGCAACAAGGGTGGAATTCACAGGGGTCATGTCTATTTGAAGAAACCCTACCTGACATACTTCCTCAATGAATGCGTAAATAGGACTTCAATTATTGGTGAAGACCTGTAAAAAAATAAACCAAATTCAAGGCACTGCATCATAAAACATCCTTCCACTTCATTTACTCTCACACCACACATGAGAACAAGAAATATTGCTTGCACATCGTGGATTTATCTTCTTGTCCAATTTGACCATTCCTCCACATATTTGCAAACTTGGAAAGAGGAGGGGAGAAGCAGCGTTATGCACCATTCCAATGCAGTCCTTTCAACTCTCAGAGTAAAGAGTCTCGCATTCACACATCATCTATGGCCTCCGCCTTGATAGGACACGAATTTAACAGGATCTGCAATAAACCTACAAAATGTTCTACGAGTAATCCGCGTGAATTGCTTTCATAGTCCGCATTCATCCAGCTATTGTTGATTTCACTTCGTGACTCTTTTTAAATAATGCGACAACTCACGAGGGGCAACATAAAAGAGTGCGCATTGAGAGAGCCGGAGAGGATGTTCAACGGGATATTTGCTAGCGCAACAGCCCACTCAAAGCCTGGTTGGAGGTAAAGCATGCAAATTGTTGCATTTAAGTCAAAGCTATTGATGCAAGATGAGCTTGTAAATTAATGCTTTAACGTAGACTGACGACTCGAGGTATGAGATCAACTATGCTTGAAGGTAGGCAAATTTCGGGAGGAGTTCCAATGCAAGTTGAGATTTGTTAAAGTAAATGATGTTTGAATAAACATTAATGTTAGTGCAAATGCAAAATCACCTTCAATTCCTCACGTTCCTTTTTAATGTCATCTAAATAAGAAGGACACTGTTGGACACTGCCAAAGACCTTCCCAGAAACATTACCAACTCTTATTCAGCCATAACTTATTCGCCCCTCCTTCTTTCCAAGCGCATTCAACAAGGACTTCGGCTGTTCCACAGTTCGTGCCTGCTCTTCTGATATTTGTCCCTAACAAGGCTTGTGACGGCGATGCCAAAATCGTCCGATTTGTGCGCATAATCGAGTAAAGCATTTTCTGAAGTCTCATAAAATGGCCATCAGATGTATCTATAGAGCTCTCCTTTTTTAAGTAAGAATCCAACTGAATTGCTTAGTGGCAAGGGCATTTTATTGGTGCGCAACTGCATTTCTAAAAACAAGTAGCAATGCCTCATTACTAAATCCACCAAATGAGTTAATAACTTTTAATACAAAGAGAGGAATCTACGCACACAGTGGCCTTTGATTAGGACAAAAGGAACGAGAGTAGATGCGACAATCCGTCTTCTATTATGTGCATAAAGTACATGATTGGGTATATATTCTTAAAAAGAAAGGTGAAACAGCGCGTTGGGGGGGGGGCACTAAACACAGACAAGGGAATAAATGCTTAGTGCACCTATAGTGGAGGGCAAAGTTCATTTTAAATAAAACGGGTAGCTTACTATATTACTCCTAACTGTGCATTTGTCTGCAACACTCCGAAATACCGATGGCACCTGATGCAAATCGACGTGATGCGAAGTTTGCCTTGTTGTATCAAACAGGTACAGGCAAATTAGCCTCTTTTCGCAGCTCCTGCGATTCAGTTTTACAGTGCGGTTATAAAACTGAACACAATAGAGAGCGGAGCAATGCAAAACAATGTGGGATATCCTGTGATGCAGGGAAAGATGCCTGATAGGAGTGAAGTAGCTATTCACGAAATTGTAGCTATATTGGAGTTGAGGATGGGTGAGGGGAGAAGGGAGGAAGAGGGAAGGGGAGGGGTGTGAGGAGTGGAGAAGTTGTTCTGCATTGCTATCTCTCGATACCTGTGATCTATAAAACACAAAATGCGAAAAAGGGTTATTTCGGGATTAATTTGAGTAGCTTGTTGGTTTTATGATTTCTAGCAAAAGGCCGATAAATATCCAATTTTAATGACTGCCATGCTTTTGATACTTTGCTGCAATGATGACAGTAGTTCTAGGCCCGAGCTAAAGTCTACTAAATTGAAATAAGTAGCGACATCCACCAAAGTGAGGAAATTGCTTCAAGTTCCAATATGACTTGCATTTAATTTGTGTAAGAGGGTTTTAAAATGTACAAGGAGGATAGTGAGTGAGGCCTGGTGACACAGTCTTATTTCATCCACAGAGGCGCAAAATGTCCATGCAAATGTTTGGTTTATTCAAGCTTGCGTAAATGAGCATAAACTACTGGTTTGTGCTAGAAATCACATTGATGTTAGCTAAACTATTGCAGCAGTCAGAAAGAAGAAAAAATTGCATAGGACCACAAAAATAAGCTGGCACAGAATGTAAGAAGGAGGTAGCAATGGGAAATGACGGTAACAGAGGCAATGGAGAGAGTTGAAATGAATAACGAGGTGTTTATGAGTGATGAACACGCCTTCCAGTCCATCAACGGTCCTCCCCTCCCCATCCATTAATCCATCCATTTCTGCACGCATCCATCCACCTACCAAACCAACTTGAAACACCGACAGAAGCCGATGGGTAATAATTCGCAACTGAGACACAATTTCTGAAAATGCAAACATTTCTTTATTTAGCTCTTCATCTTCTGTGTTTGCATCGAGTTAATACAAACAATTTCCTCCAAATACTGAAATCATGTTACGCTACTTTCTTGTGACATGTGACCACCCAGCTATCAATTTGAAGTAATTATGGTTGCACACCCCGTCTATAGTGGGCAATCCACTCCCACAGTACTACTTGACTACAATGCCAAAGAAGAAAGGGAGGACTGCCTGTGTGACTGATCAAACACAGCTGCCCACTTTTTCTCCCAGCACACAACATTGCAATATTACCACTGGTCTAAGAACAGAGGTGTCAAACAACCCTCATTTCTAAACCAATACCAACGAGAAAACAAGACAGGGTTTTGTGTATGCACACAATATATATTGCACCAATCTCGCAGCAAGTGATGGTACAGGCTTGAAGCACAAAGCCAAGACAGATATGGAGTACCACAGTGAGGACATTTGAACAAAAGTCACCACCACCACCACCACCACTCAGGATGGAAATCAACTCCGTTTTCCCATCCACGTCGGGCACGCACATATTTGTGGACTATTGGGTTTGGAGGAGAAATCGTCAAGGCGACAGGTGGAAGCTGTGGTGAAGTAAGCTGGAGTGGATAGACAATTGGGAAGTATATTGGAGTAGTCAATAGGGGAATAATGCGAAAGGGGTAATGTGAAATAGAGCAAGTCACCTGGACCATCGAGTGGCGAGCTGAGTTGGGAAGACGTGGCGACCTTCTCCGGTGCATAGGTCGGCTTGGTGCTGGAAAGCAAGTTTTGGGATAGCAGTGAGTACAGCTGAGAGAAGGAGCAGGAGGAGGAGAAGTTGGGCGCAATGACATTTGGTGCGGATGGTGGGGCATGGGATGGGGCGGATGAAGGTGGGGGTAAGGCAGGTGGGAGGATGTAGTCGAGGATGTGAGGGGAATACGCGGTGGCCGTGACTGAAGTGGCGGTGACGGGCAAGGTGCAAGCAGGAGCAGTCCTTGTGCGTGGTCTATTGCGTTGGAAACTTGCTGACTGCTTGTTCACACGCCTTCGTCTGATTCCATCTGCTCTCGGACCTTGTTCACAATGAGTGAAGAGGGGAAGCTTTCGGAACGATGGATAGGAAACGAGATCCGTGGACGAGCCAAGATCTTGCCACGGTCCCTCACTCAGTTTCTCTATCAACTTGGGTGATACATACACCATCATTAACACCAGATTCAGTGCCGTCCTCTGTCTATCTCAGCTCATATTTATAGTAGTTTGGACGTTAATGCTGACAAATGATTGGTGGCAGTGAATTGTGTTCAGTAGTGTTCAAGTCTGTGTCATGCCACCGCGTCATGACTGTGCAATTCCTGTGACATCTCATCACCACGACATGACATTTCAATCACATGAGTGATTGCCTGGTGGCGATTTGGAGCGTGTCAGATGGTACTAATCCCATTTACTCCTTTCACGTTGAAGTGAGGCTGGAAACCAGTCAGTTCGCCTTATCTCAAACAGATTTCCATGTCCCCTGTGGCATCAGATCGTACCTTTACCATATCTCACTTACTTTACATCCCTTTTTTTCTCCATAAAAACGCTTCTGAAGCTATTAATGTAAAAGTTTTCTTTGCCTACGAGATGTAGCATTGCAATACAGCTGCACAAGTACCACATGGTGAGTGGATTGGTCCAGTGCATATTGTAGCGAACTGGATGCCTGGGCAAAGAGAACTGGCAGAGATGAGCAAAGTCTCCTCTACCCGCTACTAAGAAGCAGATAGTGTGAGAACAAAATGTGAGGCTTGAGGGGATAAATAAGGGTGACGACAACACAGAAACCGGTTGCAAACGAGCCCATCTAAGTATGCTGCATTGTCTATAGGCTCCTCAGCAAGGGTCTATGCGGATCCCTATAAACATTACCGATGAACACACCGAAGGTGGCCACAACCACCGATAATAAGGTGAAAATGAGACATCACGCCACTCATACTATTGTGCTCATTTTCGCTCTCAGGAAAGACTTCGATTGCCCAACACAAAAGTCGCTGCTAGCCTAACTTGTCCACCTATCTTGACTACTCTGACGTTTTATCCCAGATCGAAAAATGAGCTCAGCCACTTCTGAAACTTTTCGCTTTATCGGCAGAAGATATGGAGGGAGTTGTTCCATCATTACTTGCAAGTCCTCAGCGCTCTCCAAGGCCCATTCCCCCTGCAGTAAACCACTTTACAGACTTGTCTAGATTTACTCTCCAGTGCTCTCTGTTTGGAGAGTGTGCAAACGAAGACGTACGCCCTGGCTCGTAACATTTATTGTCAATGCTAATATTCAGTCAGTTTTATACCATCTTTAGTCTCATCGAGTAGTCCATCTGACGCGGACCATATGTCACTCTTTGGCATCATCTCTGAGTTAACGCACTGCTGTTTTGGCCTTTTCGGCGATTCATTTTGATGCTAAAGCTCTAGCATTTTCTGAGTGTTACCCGGTTACATTGCACGAAAATGGAGATGGATTGATATTTTAAAGAACGTTCAAGGAAGTAATGTGGGGAAATGAGTGATTGCGCGGTAATCATGGTGAATTCTCGTTTCCACAATGGTGCGGTGAGCACACACAGGCCATTTAGCATACTTGGTTGAGGAATGGACGTTTCATTTTTCCCCATTATGCTAGTGGAAAGGGCCACCGATAAGTCGCAAAAGTCGATGGGAGAGCCTGGAGTACACAACTTCAACTCCTTTAGACACTTGGGTTAGTCCGCGGTGGTGGGTTGACTTGTGCAGTGCTGTTGGATAATCGTGAGTGCTTGCATTCACCCCTGTGACCAAACTCGCCTTCTTAACCATGCGGCATTACCCTCGCTCAAAGCGGTGTGCCAAAAACCCACACAGAATAAAACCTGCAAATTAAAAATAGCCGGCACAACATAGGGCAACTAATCACCCTCCATTGTGCATGTGATTTGTACAAGACTCGTGCCAAATCGGTCGACAAAATATGCTAAGATTCTTTGACCTTCGGTGCCTATTGAATGTCAAACCAACGACGTTTTGGCACTTGCCACTGCACATTCACTCAATTTGCCCCTTTGCCATGACTGAGACCAAAACTCAAGTCAGTGCTTGCGTATCAACCTGCTCTGCATATCATTGGGGAAAATCTAGGCCTGGCATTGCCATATATCCAGCACATTGCAAGGTATTCTGGTAGAAGCTTTAAAAGCACCTTTCATTGTGTTCAAATTGGTGGGTAAATGGGTAAAGGCTGACAAGTTACTGGCCATGGCTTCCAATAAACCAATTACTTGAGCCTGCATCGTTGGACAAAAGAGTGCTTTACTTGTTCATAAAACACTCAACACCATCCAGTAGTACAGGCCACACGTAATGCTTCTCTTTCCCTCCCCACCCTAAATTTACTACTAGTAGTGGAGCGGCTACGTAGGCATGCGAACTGATCCATAGTGGGCCACATTTAGACTGGTGAAAGGAGTTGAGATGAGGGCAAAATTCCGAAATGATCGGAAAGGTGATTGCCTCCACTAGTGGATGCATCCAAGGAGAAACCAGTCCAGTCCCGAGTTCAAGGATCGTAACTGACAATCCCCTTCACATACACATCACTTCTCAAACCCTCCCAACCATTTCCCCACAAGACTCCCGATATCGGCAATGAAGGATGAATATTGGGGTCACTTAACTACTAAAAAGTCGCGACGCACACACACAAGGACACATTTGTACAGAGTCCTAAAAGGAAGACGAAAATTGCAAGGAATGACAAAAATATCCCAAGGAAAAAGTGGGCTTCAGTCAAACCGAGGTGGCGAATTCTCTCTTCACTCCCACCGCCTCATCCATTGTTTTATTAACACTTCGTCCAGTCTCACAGTCCCAGTCATCGAATTTCCATGTAAGTGAGAAGATACTTGACCGCAACGCCACTGATCTTCTTGTCAACCCTAGTGGATCTGCAGTTCCCCCTTCTATGGAATTAAATTCCGGGGGAGAGAAAACCGGTATATTCTGGTCATTGCAGACTGTTTGGCGAAAGTAACCGAGGTGGAAACCATAAAGTAACAAGACTGAAACGATTGCTTCAGTAATCTACAATCAGTAGATTTGGAAACATGGAGTACCTGAATTCCTTCATAGCGATCGAGGTCCTAAATTCGAGAGCCGGATCTTTACTTAAGCATAATGGATAGAATAATATATATTGGTAGGTGCATAGATACGTATAGGATGGATATGGGTGGATGGATAAATTGATGAATGGGAGATGAATAGGTCCATGAACAGGGGTTGGATGGATGGATGGGTATATGGATGAATTAGAGGATATTGTCGAGCAAGAGGGAAGGATAGGGGATGGCTTGATAGGTAAATTAATAGATCCCTAGCGGATGTACAGATAGACAGATGTATTGATGGATGAATTAATATGACTGGAAGGGTAGTTTGGTGAGTGGATAAATGTATTGACGAAATAACAGACGGACGGATGCACAGACCGATCGGTGGACACAGGGAGGGTGAGTGTGTGTGGGATGGATACCTGTGTTGTACAAACCATTGATATAGAGGCGTAGTAGTTTAAATTGATGGTTTGATGCGGATGCATGAAGGGATAGTGGGATGAATGAATGGGTGGATCGGAATTATCGAGAAAACCATAAGAACACACAGTAAAGTAGAAGCATAGCTGATTAACAATTGGCAAGGAATGGTCTAATTTTTGCTGCATTCTCCAAGTTTTTTCTTCCAATGTACTGCTTTAAATGGGAAGATATATTAATGAGTTGCCTTCTGCATGCAATTTTGTCATTATTAATTGCTTTTGTCTATAGACTAAATGAAAGCGAAAAATATTATAATAAAGGGCAGTCGAATCTACAATCATTTTAATCCTGAATCGTTCAATTTATATGAATTACTTTGATTGCATTAAATGATGCCTATAGCTTTGAAAGTGGCCTTCTATTAGGAAGTTGGAAAGAGTGGTACGGAGATTGCCAAACAAAGATTGACGTCTGAGGTGGCATTTCATGTACCCGCCTTCTGACTGATCAAATGGCACCTAATGAATGAAGTTTATGAGGTTAATGGCAAGTCAAAAATGTTCTACAGAATTCATAACTGACCTATGCTAAATCAAAGGCTTTCTGCTCCGCAATGGAGTACAGGTTTGGACAGTTCTGTCATAATGTGGGTCATGTAGGGTGTTCCATCCATGATCAGTGCAATGCAGCAAGAGCATGGATTCTTGCATCTCTCCACGTTGGAAGTTCTGCTAGGCGACATACCTGTGGAACGGCGGATGTAGTCTTCTAACCCCTCCGTGCGTAAGCCAAACTGGTTCTCCTCTGCTGACTTGGCTTATTCCCTCACCAACAAACAGTGAAGGAGCTGCTGTTCAAAAGGTGAGTAAACTTATGCCGGCTCAAATCTAATGAAGTGATTGTGAAGCAAACAGTGAAATTGTCACTATGATAAATATTCGTGTGAAAGCAGAACCCTGAAGATAATTCACAGCACAGGGAATGTTGAGATTGACTTCTCCCACTACGTCATATCGAGCACATTTTGAAGGAGCACAGTAGATGTTAAAGTGACCCATAGTTTGCTGAAATCCAATGTACCATCACTATCAGGTAATGTACGTTAGTTGCGAAATCATTTAGAACATACTTAAAGCGTTAGCCAAATTAACAGTTGCGGAAATCATTCCCAAATGAGCCTTGCTGCACTTACATTTTGCAACTTGAATGGACAGATATTCTCACTGGTCGAAATAACGCAGAAGCAGACATTGTATGTGCCTATAATCAGGGCAAGGTCAAGGCCTACCCGGCCAGCCATCAAGTATGCGGTCGTATCTACCCTGCTCAGGCATGTAAGTGTGTCAGCGCAATGAAGCTGTTGTGCCTTGATTACCAACACCGGTTGAGAGCTGACTTGATGACGCCCAAACATTTAAACAGCATTTCAGGTGAAAGTAACTTGGTTTCCTCTACTTCTGAAAGAGGAAGAACGAGTATAGACGTGAATTGGTAGGGTAGCTGGACAATCAGTGATCGGCTTCAAGCTGCTGTAGTCAACCCCCCCCCCCACTTCCCCTCTATCAATCCGTCATTCATTTATTTAACCTAGCAAAGTAATTTATTTCCACACGAACCATTGTGCAACAGCATAGCAGCAGTGGGATGGTGGCTGTGGCAAGAAAATTGTTCAAGTGGAAAGTATTTGGTATTTGTCAACGAATCAACGCTTTGAATAGATCAACCCCAACTTGAATTTGAAAGTAGACGTGGTATGTAATGTGATGTGATGCAAAACTTACTGTGTCAAAGTGAACCCTTGTAAGTTCCCATAACCTCCGCAATCGTCAACATGTCAAGCCTAAGTAGCCCCTGTTGCACAGTCTAGTGATGGTCTTTATTCGTGAAGACCACCCCATCACTTTAAGTCGTTTGTATTCGATTGGGTATGCCATAGTCGGATGAGTTATTGCTATTTTCGTCACCTCCACACCACCGTGTTGGAGCGCGTACATCAAAAGCAAGCGTTGGAAATCAGTCTTGTGTGTCCACTTCAGGTTGATAGGTTATTGTCGTGATAAAATAGTGGGACTGAATTCCTATCGCCCCTTCAACCGACAAGGACAGCTTTGACCTCAGAACGGAGATTTGTCATGTGTCACGGACAAGTGAAATCGACGATTAACCGCAGCCACAAATCAGGCAACATTAATGCATAAGAAAATCCTAAGATTGTGCATGGCGAAGTTGACTAAGTCAAAATTTTGATATTGAATATGAATGTAGAAATGGCATGCCGCACGATGTGCCATTTGACTACCAAATATGGCGGTGTGTGGGTAGATTGTGAGTGTAATGAAGGATAAAGCGGATGGTGAAAAAAAAAAAAAGAACACGGGTATCTTCAGAATGTGGAGTGCGGAGATGGTAGATTGGGCAGGAAGAAGGGCCACTAAGTCTGCTGACACCTTCCCTATTCTCGCACTTTTGTGTGTCATTTGAATGCTCGGTGTTTGCAGACCGTCTCGAAGGTAAAGTTTGAAGTACATCTACAGTTGCGTGGGAAGCTTTCTCTCACAATTATCCATATGTACGTGTAAATGTGTGCTCGAGTTGGCGCATTTATGATGAGTAAGTGGATTTCATATGTGTGGGTTCTTGGGTGCATAGGTGATCAAAAAGTCGAACTTTTTGAATTAAGCGTGCCTTTGAAATTGCGTATATATATGCATAAATATAGATGCCCTAAATTCTTGTGGTGATTTCCATCACATTTATGTATGCAAGTTTTTGTCGAAGTATTTATTTCGTGTTAAAAAAATGGAGCACATGCATAAAAATACAGGTATGCATGGGTGATGGTATTTAGTGACGGTGAAATCAAGTCTACTACAGTGGAAGACATCGAGGCTTGACTTCTGTGTAAAAGCACAATGTGCGTTGGAAGGTGACGTCTACATCAAAGTGGGATCCGATCAGACAATCAAAAATAATTGGATGGATTATAACGCTTCTTACAATCCACCCACACACCGCCATATTGGGTAGTCAACTAACGCATCGTATGGCATGCCATTCCTACATTCACATTCGATATCAGAATATGCGAGTGACGAACCACCTGTTCATTGTCAGTAGACGTCTGATTGGGGGGCAAATCCTCGTTACAAGGTGGTCATTGAGCCACTGCATTCAAACTTCGTTACTCAAAAAAGAAGCAATAAAAAATCGAGTCAGTATTTTGTTTTAAAACGGTTGATTTGCCACCACCGGATTGAAATTTCGCGCATGACTGCCCTGATCAAATGTTGGTCATGCCTAGGCCTTAGGAGCTGCAGAAACTCAGAGAAGTCATGTGATTTGGCACTTAGAAGCTTTGAACAAATTTCCGTCTTATAGTTCGCACCTAGCAGTGGCAGCGGAAAAGCCCGGCTAACGCAACCATGCAAGCAACTTCCCACTTTTAATCATTGAGACCCGACTAAGTCCACTACTAACTTTCTTTCCAAAGCCTCTAGCCTTGATGGAAAATGCATTCGTTTGGCTAGCAGCGGTTGTGAATAACGAACAACAGGAAATGGTAAAGCCAATAGCAGACAGTACCAATTCCATACCAAAGTAGGCCTCCCCGTTAATTAAGTGACTTGTGCACAGAAGATGAAGCTAACCGGAGGCCTTCGTCTGTCAAAAGGAGTAATTTTTGTCTAAAAATGAAATACTTTCTCAAAGCGAATACCCTAGATCATCGCATACCGGTGTGTGCATGTGTGGTGAGATGGCAAACAGAAGATGACCGCTGGAATCTCCTCAGACTTGACTGCCAATTTCAACACTAAAAGTCGATAATGTCCAGCTCTAGGCCTCTCCGTATCCCCTTCCACCATCAAACACGATGGTCTAGTGTAACCGCTGCCAAAAGGTGACAAGCTTTGCCTAGAAAAATGCAATTGGACGGATTCGGAGGAATGGGACGAGGAGAGGTTTTGCAGTACAAAGTGAGTTGTGTGGTACCAGGCATGAGAGCTTGAGGTGTTTTCATCAAACGGAAAAAGCAGTTCTACCTGGCTGTTGTACTGGAAGTTCTGGTTCTTCGCCTTCAAGTTACCTCGAAATGAATCAAACGTATGAAGCCTAGCAGCAATTGTTTGGCCTTCAGAAAGTGAACAATTGGACCCAGAATCTGTCACGCACACATGCACAGAGGAAGCATCGTCTTTCTTGAATGGAGTGATTAGTGGAGGATAGCCAACGCTCTAGGAGTGTCAGAATTCCAAGACCATTTCTCAAGACAAGTCTGTACGTCACTCAGTCAGGCATTTTATTCCTTTGTGCGTCTATCAGCAGGTGCTGCTTTGGTAGTAGCGTAAAGACAAACACCCCAGTTTCACTACTGAATGGCAAAATTGAGCGTAGTAGAAGAAGGGAATGAGATACGAATGAGGAAATCTGTGATGATATCTAATAAAAGGGCTGAAAACAGTAGCTGTCTCAGTTCCGTGTTCTCCAAGATCATTGTTAACAAGTGAACCATGCGGAAAGGTTCGTTAAGGAGACGTCTACGGTGTCTGTACGGCAACGTTGAAGTGAGCACGCGGTACCTTCAGCTCTCTAGTAGCTGGATAGAACTCAGGTCGACTAGCATGATGAACGGACGGATGGGTGAATGGGAGGGTGGGCGGGTGAGTAAGTGGGTGGATCCATGAATAAATGGAAGGATGGATACCAATTTCTTCAAACTGGGATTCCTGCAAATGGTTTGCGAATGTCATGTGATCAGATCACTTTTTGGCATGGGTACGGTAGTTTATGCCCTTTTTCTAAAGGTGTAACACTCATTTCCCTCCTGTTGCCTTCAAATAAACGAATTCATAAAGTATTTGTCAGGAAGAGTGTCGCTGTCGGGAAATTTCATTAGCATTTTAAATGTCAAGCAAGTATGATTAGCCTTAGGGGTCAGAGCAACGACCTTGCAAGCTGAAGGAACTTGTAAATTCTAGGTCATTGAAATCATGGATGAAGTTTCTTCACCCCTCTGCATGGTACTCTCTAATAAATTCCCCTTCTTCCAAATCCCGTAGATATGCCTCAAATTTGTCCGCTTAACATATTCGATTTACTTCGGTTTCAAAACAGCAGGAACCTCTCCTCTTATGCATGCAGAATTTGAAGTAGATGTAGGTTCTAGGCATATTACTCAGGCCGCGTTTGAATACACACCTGGAAGGTGACGCTGTGTGGTGGGGCATTCATTGCCAACGAATGGGTTTCCTTTTACACCAATCGTGTACCTTAGCTGGGCGTTCGACCTTCTGCTGGTCGCATTTTCGTAACCTGAGGAGACAACAAGTTGTCGCTACGCCCAATACCTCGCTTTGGTGATGAACTTGTCGACTGGTGAAGTGTAGACCCACCAACTGTTAAATGTTCTGCCCGCATTAACGCACCCGCCGTTCGGGTTACAGATCCATGGTGTATCATCTACTCCTGGCAACTCTGATGGCGCTAAATAGTCAAAAAACAGACTGATCGAGATGGACGACTACATCGTCTTTTGAACTCCGAGATTTGAACCTCTGCTCAGCGGATCATCCCTCCGCCCAAGTCGGAAGTCGCTCAGCCATTCTGCCATGCTAACAACTCATATAGCTTAAGGAAAAACTTGGAGTGCTGTCCTGATGGCATTGGAAACCAACCCACTCCCGACCTAAAGGAAAATAACTAAGGGCTAAAACTTGCCGTGACGGAGAAATAGCATCTGCTGCAGGTGGGCGGATCTATATGTCCACCTGTAGCAACCATCCAGTCCCGTGCTCTGCAGAAATGCCATCAACAGCTGAAGCGACACTGGGTGTGAACCATCCGGAAAAGTTTGTTACGGATCTGTCTCCGGTACCTGAATGAAGACTTCAACTAAATAGTCAAATACGTCGTTCACTTCCCTACTGGCAGGATGGAACCCACGCAAACAGATATAATTAGGCAGCACTGAAGTGACAACAAGGAGACAAGGCAAAATAAATGCGATACCTCATCCTCACAAACCTCTTTTAAGCTCCGTCCGTTGTTATGCAGCTCTGCTTTCGAATCGATGTGCTACAACTAGCGATCAACATATGCGATGGCCTGCACATTCCACTCCCGCTACCCTAAAATAGTTCCGGAACAGGACAAAACGCTAGATCCAGTAGAATTCCCAGACGAGACCGGTGACACTGCTGTCAAATATCTTTTCATTTGGACGCGAATTCGATGGATAGTGTAGTTGGCTCGTGGTTGTTTTTCTGACAGCACCGACTACGTTGTGATGGATAACGAAGGGGGTTAACCGAAGGGAGCACCAGAGAAGACGCCCAAAGGAGGAGAAGGGAGTTATGTACTATTTCAGTTATTTGTTTAGCTCTTCATATTGGCTTCGTGGACACTCAAATCTCCTCTTTAAACTTCTGCTGGTTGAACAATAGCCTCTCAGCACTTCTTCACATCGGCACTACTTATTCCACCCTGACAGTATTGGCTTCTCTTCACGAAAGACTCCAGACACTACACTTGAATAAAACCTCAGTAAAATTTGCATAGTACTCATGATAACCTAAAAAAAACCTATTAGTTTATTTCCCTTTGCATGAAAGGTTTTGGAGGTCTAAGATACTACTCATTCATCTTTAGTAAACTGCTACCATTCCGTCAAAGGCGAATTTATGGGGTAAATAAAGCATGAAATGGCAAATCAGATTAATCAAAATACCAAAATTATTTTATATTCCATCAAAAGTAGGTGCGCAATTTCTCCAGTACTCAAAATAAGGAATAAAGGTTGTTCCACAAAGAAATCCAAGATTAAATTTATACAGAAACACTACTCATGATAATACATAAAATTTAAGCAGTATATTGGAAGAACACTGCGATTACGAAAATCAGTTTTATAAATACCAAAATAAAGTAACCAAAACATATGCATAAATAAATCTGAGATCAACAAAACCAAATTTTTAATAAAAGTCGCCAAGTCCACTAGTCCTCAATGTCTTCACGAATCTTCTCCTCGGGCATGATAGCACAGTTCCAGCTGGCGTCCTCCCGAACACCAAGCGAGTTCAGCAAACGCACCAGCGCATTATTCGACTCTGTGGGGCATGACGTCTCTTCGCCAGCAACTTCGAAGTTAACGCCCAGCACTGGTCCCCATTTGGGTGACCAGGCTCGAATACGTCGCACCAGCAGCTCCTTCGAAATCATTTGCAAGTCGCCCGCAAAATTACAAAATGTCAACTGATGTCCCAGCCAACAGCACACAGTAGGTCGTTCCACAAACGCACAGATGAGAACATCCTCCTCAACCGGGTGTTCACTACTGCGGGATTTACTCCAAATCTGGGTCCACAGGCTCGGAGGTGGATCGTCAATAAATATTCCGCGTTGAGACAAGAATCGTTTGAGGGAATGAACCTCGAAGAGGCCGGGAAGGGGATGTATTCGCACCGAGTGTTGGATAAGAACTATGAGACCCGCTGAAGGCGTGTCAGAATCGGAAATATCCGCGGACAAGCTAAATAAGAGCCCCAGACGCCCATGTCCATCCCGTGCGTCGCACGCTTGGGCATACTGCAACACGTCAATTCCCGGTTTTACTGGCAGCGTGCGGACGTCTTCCTCCACCGGCTCGTAAACATCAATATTCAGGCGGGACTTCATCTCCTCCGGACCGTACACCTCAAAGTAGTGGATGAAAGGAGGCGATGTCGAGACGTTGGTAAATCCCAAATGCGAGTAGATTGCATGTCTTTCAGCCGTCTCTTGGTAAAAGAGCTTGATGTATTTCATTGACCTCTTTCTCGCCTCCGCACGAATACAATTGAGGAGGCGTCGACCTTGACCCTTTCCACGGAACTGCTCGCGAATGAAGAATTGGTCGACTAGGAAACCTCTCCCACCAAAGTGCAGGTCGTAGTCTTCGGCGAAAGTGATGTAGCCCACAACCTGCTCTTTTGGTATTGCTAACTCTTGTTCGTTTCTACTTCTCCTTCTTCCTTCACCTTCACGTTCTTTTTTCTCTTCATTTACCTTAGCGTTTTTAACCTCGTCTATTCTCGATGTAAGAACTTGAAAACGGACGAACTTCTCGGTGTGGATGGACATGAACCCCTCCACGCTTACGTTCGTGTCATCTCCCAGATCGTTGTGTTCTTTCAGAAGGTCTTTTGACTGTTGGTAAAGTTCTTTGCAATCTGCATCCTCGGAGGAACGAATTGCAAACATCACAGGCGTTTCCTTTTGACAGCGTTGCCGGTGATATTGGCGGTGGTGGTGGTGGTAGTTGACAAGAGGTTAACTTGGCGATGGTTCAAGGTGTATGCACTCATTTCATCAGGCTGGAAGAGGAGCATTTCATTGACATGGGAGAAGGCGGCACCGCGTGGGTGAAACGAGGTCGCCGACGCAAGTATCGACCACCCGGAGTCACGCGACCTTTTCGAGGGCGTAATGCGATTAGGCAAACGAGAGGGTGGCAAATCAAGCCTATAGTTAGTTGGCATGGCCGTGAACAAGAGGTCACGAAGATTAAGGGGGGTTCACCGATGGGCACTTGATTTGACTAGAGCACACAATGATCGAGAAAGAAAGATATTCAATCTCGTTTCGTTGTGAGACAGAATTTCTCCCAAATTTGAGTCCTAGCGTAGAAGACACAAGGTGCCGAGAAACGGATTGTCGATGGCACGACCTTCAAGAAAGAGTTGGACGTGAAGTTTAGAGATAGTTTCGCCATCAGCGAACAATTTCTCAAGAAGGGTAATGGACGCAAACCCGAGGTTTCGTCTTCTTGAAGAAGGCCGAGAGACGAGATTCCTACTCCCAAATACTGTTTGATAATGGAATAATCTGCGCACCCTTCCTCACTTCACATGGAGGGTTTCCAAGTTCTGGTGAGACGGCGGAAGGAAAGGTTAGACTGCCAACCCTTTCCGCCTTGGCTTTCGAGGAAGTAGAGATATCAGGAAAAAAACATCAACCAAACCGGTTGTATTAATCAAAAGAGTATCGACTATAACCAACCAATCGAAAGGTCTGCGGACACGGACTTAAAACTGTGTTGATGATGGTGAAGACACGAAATTGAATGCCTGTTTTCTTGGGATAATCAAACATCTCTAGAGTTGCTTTTCAGTAACTGGGCAATTTAAGTTCTTTGGTGTAGGCACCAGTGCGCCTCATTCGGACCTGGTTTAGCGTCGACAGTCGTGCATTTCAAAAATGCTGGAAACGAGTCCTCACTTCCCAGTCTGCTGTCACGGTGGGCTCCCGCTTTGCCCATCATTTGTGTGCACAGTGATTACACGACTGAGTGGTACACTGGCGTTAGGTTACTTCCTTGTTTGTGGTTTTAACTGCTGATTTAGAAAAACAAACATTGATGGATAAATTTGGTTCATTACCTCCATTCGTTGTTTACTTGTGCCCGATGGATTCTCTAAAATGGATTAGGCCAACTCGGACTTGTTAATGTTGACCTAAGCAACTACCTCCCTTATTTCTGCCCACCAATTCTGCTCCTGCCGATAAGCCTATGACCTTACGTAAGTAAACACAAAAGTTTTGAAAACAAGATTGCTAGGTTTTACGGTGGTAGTTTTGAGCAATGCATTGCCTGATCCACTTAAAACATCTTGAATGAGAGATGCTGTCAAAGTGGATGGAACTGAGCAGGCAAGCCCCAAGTCACCTGCAGTACCATTAAAGTGGAAGGTAACACTGCCAATTTCCTCCCGTCAACTCCCAACCTAATTGAACGTGGCCAGGTAAGCAAGATCTGTACCGCAGCTACTAATCTGAAATGAGTAGCGACAGGTTGTATTCTAGATACCGACATACTACTGATTACTTTATAGCCGGTACAAGTCCACCCGAGTTGCAGATATTTTGGACCTGACATGGATACGAAAACATGTCCTCGATCCACCCTAGAAAGGTCTTCGTTACTAGTACCACATGAGGTCATCCGTTAATTGAATCACAACAAAAAAGGAGGATCACTGGTCGAGCATTGCGTGCAGCAAGGCCTAAAGACAATCAAAGCAACCCGAGGTAAGGCTTGAAATAAATGCAAACCAGATGCCTCCACCACTTCCTGCCAAAATCTCACCAAGCCCGTCACTTTCCCGAATGCAGTTGTCCTTCTGCATTCAAGTGCCATCCAACCATGTGTGATTTGGCAGGCTGGAGTATCTCAATTTGTCGGGTCGAAGAATCAAATCTTTCAAAATTCATTTCACCTGATCTGTGAGGGGGATTTGAAAGTGGAAACAGATACTGTGGAAATTTTGGGAGAATTTGAGAACTTTGGGCACGACCTACTCAACCAATTGAATAACCTAGTTCTAGCTCGCCTCGCCTACGGAGAGTTCAACCGGGCCTCTACTCAGAAGAAGGATGTCGTCAGGTGCAGTGAGCGTTAGCAGGAAGTACCTTCTAGAAATGGTTCAAAAAAACTTGATTCGGAGAGTTAACAACCAGGCAGTTGATGTACAACGTTGAGGAGGACCGCCTATTCCGCGTCACAATGAAGTCGTTTTCCCATTGGCTAGAATATTTCAAGATTGACGTGGCAAGACCAACCTTCAGTAACGTAATCCTCAACGCAAATGCAGAAGCTGAGCCAGTGGATGCAAACTACTTGCACCAACACATGCCAATAAGTTGCCAAGACCATCAATCCCATATTCATCACTCACCTCGATGTCTGTTGCAAAGACGAGCCATGATTTGACTGACTGGTCAGTTTATGATGGAAAATGACGTTTTCTTTTGCAACAGCTGTCAACTGAACGAACATTTCATTGGCCATCTTCTAGCATATCAATTGATTCGCCACCAGAAGACCATGTTTGCCCTTGATCCGTGTGGTGTAAGGAAGGCGCAATCGCACACGACCCAGTTCAGATTGAAGGTCAAACAATTAGGGCAGGGGTATACTTACTCGATGCATATTCTGTGGAGGGATCGGTTCAAGGAAGGCCCTCGTCGTCATTTTGCAAGACACAACACGAAACCCTGTATCATGAATCGCAAAACCTGTCCTTGGGAACAGCTTGCACGAAAATTTAGGATAAGAGGGAGGTATCGCCTCGTCCTCCACCTTTCCGCCCCAGTCCCGTTTTGGGCAGGAATGCTGTTAGCAGCTGAGGCAGCATTGACTGTGAACCGTCTGGAAGAGTTCTTCACGGAACTGTTTACAATACCTGCATCAAGAAGTCAATTAAGTGAACACACGAAACCTTCTCCACCTCTCTACCATTTAAATAGAGGTTAGATAGATTTGTGGCTGGGTAGCAATAAAGTGAGAAAGAGGGGGCAAGGAGGAACAGAAGTGTAACCCTGTCCCGTAAAATTATTCTAAACCTCATTCTTTTGGGCCAGTGTTCCTACGACCGGCGATGGCCACGCATGATAGTCGGCACATTCTCTCTTCCCCCAATACAGTTCCAAAATAGGACGCAACTCCAGATCTAGTGGAGGGATAAGTGGTTTTGCAGTCAAATACCTTCTCAGTTGAACGCGAATTCGATGCTTGGCGTGGTTGATTCATGGACGTTTCCCTACAGCATCAACTATGTTGTGACAGCCGATGCGGGAGGTTGACTAAGGAGAGCACCGAGGAGGACGATCGAGAGAGGAGAGGGCAGCTACGTAATACTCAAATGGGTCTTCAACTCTTCATTTTGATCTTGCGACCACTGAAGCTTCCATCTCTGTACTTCCGCTTGGTAATATGGCTTCCGGAGTAAGCCAGCTCCACTCCACGTCGGCAATACGCACTCCCCCAAGTACTACACTTTCTTCCGTCGTCAAAGAAGTCGTGAAGCGCAACGGTAGACATAGCCCCTTTGTACATCCAGTGACAGCCTGTTCGTGTCCCCTGGAAGCAGATCACTTAATCCAATTGCAAATACCTCAGCAAACAAATGAAAAGTGTCCGGATTTAAAGTTTGACAGCCCCAGAAACTTACCTTTCAAAATTACATCCTCTTCTCCAAGTCCGAAAAGGAAGCTTCGAGGATGGCAGTGTCCAGGTCTCGTTGCCCAAGGAAAAAAGCCGGTGTCATTCCAATCCCTAATTATACCTTAAACATTTTTTGGACCCCTTACGCTTGAAAGTGGAAACCATCCCAACCCCTTTGTAGCGAAAAAAGGCGGATGCAGCTTTTCAAAGATTGTGAATCCGCAGAAACGCCACTTCGTAGTGAGATAGTCTAGGACACCTTCACCGCGTGTTTTCCCATTCGGACACTTTCCTGATCACGTTATCCTGGGTAATTTGACCTCTTTTTCTACCCGCACTTTTAGTTACACGGACGCGTCAATCTTCACAGGCTGTACTTCTACGTGACAGTACGGTACCCCGGCGTTATTCTGGAAATTCAACCAATACCACACGCGGTCCATGGCAAGAAGCTATCAATGACTACCCTCGATTTCACCTTTTAGCTGATTACATTCTGCATAAAGACGCTACGACCGGATTGATACTCCTTCAACTGGCGACAATACACATGTGCCTCTTGGACGCCTAAAGGGGGCGTGCATGCCGAACAGGAGCTTCGCCAATCGTGAAGGAAAAACGCATTTCAACGGGCGGGAAGTAAGTTTGGTTTCCACGTAGTTTTAGCATTTAGAATGGCTGCACAAACATGAATAGATGACAGGAAGCTAGCAAATCGTTGAAGCGATTACCAAAAAGGGTGCTTACGGCATTAAAACCACGTTTGCTACCAGCGTCGCATATATGTGACGATTGAGCTTTCTTATATGAAACTGGTATCACAAATAGGTGGACACGTGCTCGTTATCGAACACATCGCTTCCGCTGAAAAAAAGTAAAATAGGTGGGTGATGTTCCCGATTTTCAAGCAGTAAATGAAGCAATACGAAAAAAGATTAATGGTAAAGAAAGACCTCTGATGTGCGGTGGTGAACTTTCGCCTCGCACTCTGGTAGCGAACCCACTGAAGCCAGGTAGGAGCAACAAGGGAATGTTTCCCCTCCCCGTGACCGGATCTAACTAGGTGAAACCGCCACAGATTAGCGAGGACTACCAAGAAAAACAAGAATAGCACACCTAACTATAAACCGCTGGATTACAAAATCTTAAGGGATCAGTAATATGGTAACCAAAGAGCACACCTGCGGTACCGAGGGGCCGTCTACATCTTCCAGCATTAAGAACATCAAAATCGACATGCAAAACAAAACAAAATTTTGACGCTAAATTGAGAGCGTGTTTCCCAGTGCCGTTGCCAACACCTCTTAATAAACCACCAAAACCGTCTCTATCACACCATAAACGCACTCGTAAAGAAGCAACCAAAAAATCGGAGGAGGGCAAATAGGACAGGAGAGCACAACTACAGTGGCAGTTATTATTATTATTGGGCGGTACCAATGAGTTTTGTCGTCTCGCAACTGGAGGTATACAAAGTGTCGCCATCATCATGATCTCTGATGGGGACGAGGGATGGGGAGACGGCGTGAAGAAGTTGACGCCGCCTCCTGAGTTCAATTATGCCACACATTCTAGTACATGGTCATTGTGTTATTGGAACGCGGCACCTTGATTCGATCCAGGTTTTTCACTATCAAATCATGCAGGACCGCCTAAAAAGGGGGTGAGAGAAAAAGAAGTACGGTGTTGACTCATTTGTGTAAACAAATTAAGGTATTTTCAGACTGCATTACTCCTCTGGTATTTTGCTAGGACAAGTCGTTATTGAATAATCGTTCCATGTCGGCCTCGCCTTAACGCCATTTAAGGCGGAAACCAGAGGTGAGCATACCTCGACAGATCAGTGGAATTTCAAGCTAGCACCAAGATTTGCACTATCCACCAGGAATTCATGAGCATAGAGGCACAGACCTAGGATCTCGGTGAAGGAGGCCGTTCCTCACATTACGTGTCGTATTAAGGATCAAGGAAGGTGATCACTAACAGCTATTAAATACGATTGCCAGGCAGATGTGCGCTACTAAAAAGTAATTCAGCACACCCAAATGAATTCTCTAGCATTCATTTCTCAATGATTTTGTTTTTGAAATTCCAAACAGGAAATGTGTGTGCCAGCAAACTCCTTCAGAAAAAGACGTCCGCCTATGCAGAATTTTAACCCAGCTCCTAGTTTTCAATGCTAAACAAAGACAGCTGAAATGAGTTCAACCAATTCTCGGCCGTACGCTAAACCTAGTTGCTAATCTACTATTGAATTCTACAACTGTCCGACTCCCCCCTACCAAGAATTCAGGATTAAAGGTGGAGATTTAGCCAGAGCTACAAGAGATGTTTCGACCGCGACCTTAACCCTGAGAATGAGTCATCACGTTTAAGGTGGGAGGGGTAAGATAAATGATGATCACGAGGCGACAGCAAACAATGAATAATCAAACACTGGTCCTCATGGCCCAGGTGAACACCATTTCAACTCATTAAAACCGCCCTCACTAAGGTTAGCGTTACACTTCCAAAGCGAAGCAATAATTCCGAGGAAAAAGGGTGGAAGGTCATTCAACATCCCAAGGTGTCAAATGGTAGCCTAGTATTACAATAAAGTCTACCACAGGTAAATATTGGTTGCTGATTCGCCACTGGGTTCAAAGAGAATCTCCTACTTTCACATACATTATAGTAGCTGACAATACTGCGCCTAAGTTGGTGAATAAACGAAAAAGGACGACAGAAATGGATTATCTGATAAAAAAGCTCTAGCAAATGTAGCGTGTCCAAGAAGAGGGGAAAAGGATACAGGATTTCAAAATAATATTTGAACGTGACTAAAATTCAGTCAACTAGATTTAATTCAATGCCAAATTCAAGAGTGATGCCTAACGCATCTGGGAACGGGAAGTTAAAAGTTCAAACAATGGGAAGAGGGGAGGAAGATGGCACTTACGTAGTGATTGCGAATCTCCATGATGACGTAGCGCATGGAGATGGCCTGTTTCTCGTCCATGTCGCGGATGCACTCGCGATAGTCGTCGATGTGCGGAAATTTGGCCGCCTTCCCCACCAGCTTACCGCGTGAGGCGTAGTACCTGCACGACGATAGAGAGACAACATCAAGGTCAATGCCAACTCGCCAACGACTGTCTGGCATTTCAACGCCTCTTTTTCAAAGACGAAAGCCTCCAAGGATGGTGCAATTGACCAAACCCATCAGCAATTCCCGCCTGGTTTTAGTAGTGTTTAGCGCCTTGGAAAAGACGCGTTAAAAATCGCCTTTCCTAACAATGGGCACTTTCAGAGTGAAGTGGCCCCCTTGCAAGGCCGAAAAGCACTGTAAGCACCTGGTTCCTATTCGCAATTAAAGCATCAAAGCGGGTACAGGACGCGCAAGGAAACATTTATTCAAGTTTCATGGAGTCAAAACAATCGTGTCAGCCATTTGACGATAGCAGTCACCACCGCATCGATAAAAAAGGGTCTCAAAAAGGCGATTTCCCCTAACTAAATGGTAAAAAATACCAGTGGCAGTATTGTCCTGTCAGCTACATTCAGTCCTGGGCATAAAAACGCGACCCTGCGACCAGGACTTCCGATTTAACTCCCTACAAATCACGGTGGAGGGGAATGAAGCTACCCGAGGACACGACTTCTAGGGTGAAAGCCCTCAACTTTTGCAGCTCCACGCTATCCTGCCGTGAAAAAACCTCCAAAGTGGAAAGGTGTGGCAAGTGCCGACAAGCAAACTACCCATTACGCTTTACCTAATGACAGCTTGGAGTTACCAAAATGCCCATTCATCCCACAAATTTCATCCAATCGTCAGCTAGGTTAAAAACCAAGATAGCTAGGAGCTCCAACTAAGCTGCGGTATCTTGCCTTCTAGCCTGGTTTATTTGCCATCCACCTTAACATTTTGATCCTGGTGGGCACACCTTTCATTACTTGTACCACATTTCCAGCTACGGTCTGGTCAACCAGTACACAAAATGCCTGACCGCTGATTGTCTTCCAAGCAAGTTCGGATCGGCTCTACCAGCCATTTTAACGAACTTGGCCGTCCACCAGAAGTTACATCGGTATTGCGACAATCAACGCCTAAATGCACTTTTTTGTAGTTAGCTCCTACTTTAACTTGCAACAAGGAGCAAACACTGAACCGTAAACACATGCCCGCCTAGGTTTCACATCTTTTAGCGTCACAAATAACGATATCCCGACATAAACCCACAGTGTCGCCCCAAAAAATGCTCCAAATGGCCTGATAAAGAAATATGCAAAATAAATGGGTAGAAAGAAGCTACTCAGCACTCTTGGTATGCCTTTCGCAAAGGCTGAGGGCGCCTTAAATCCGGTGCGCAACAAGCCAGAGGCTTGACTCGTCGCGCCCCCACCCTATTTTGTGCAGCCTAGCCATCCCGATGTGTTCGCAAACCGCAAAGCATCTGGTTGAATCAGTTAGCAACTTTGAAAGCCTCGCTAACCAAAATTAGGTTAAAGAACTTGGAAAAGAAAATGGGCACGAGACCAACGGAACCCTAAATTGGGGGAATAAAAAAATACTTCAAGCTGAAGGCTTAAATGAACTTTGGCGGTGCTTAATGTTTCAGGAAATCCGTTGCATTTAACATAACTTCTCTCAGTGGTCAAACTTCTCAGTCAGTTGAAGAGAAAAGCCCGTGTTTTGCGCAAACTAATCAGCGGTGAGAGCTCCTTTACGCGTGACCCGAAATCGCATGCTATCACATAAAAAGATATGCTATTTTGAGAGATGGCAATCACCTCTCAAGCTCGATTTCACACAAACTGCAAACGAAGCAGGATTGCAGGTCTACTCTAGATGGGAGGGAGTATGGCTTGCAGAAGGGAGCCAAATCACCGTTTTAAGCTAGTAAAAAAGCATTTCAGTAGCGCACTACACCAGATGGCAAGACAAAGCGCGTTTGCTTCTCAAAACGCATCAAAAGAACACCTATAATAATGAAGAAACGGGTTGGTTTTTTCGGGTTCTGGTACGTAAAAGCTGGATGTTTGCCTTTTGCAATGAGGTAGATTTGTTTTGATTAAACTGAATCAGTGGAAATGAGTGCCCTCTTGTTGTAGCTTGCATACAATGGGGCAATAGAAGGACTGTCCAGTAGCCTGCATCTCTTGTATATTTACGTAGGGCAAAAAATAAACATTTCATAGGAAATGACGAAATAAGTACACGTTTGATGAAAAATCCAACCATGTTCCAAAAGCAGCCCTAGACACCACACTAGATACTATGATCGGGCTTATCCTTAACTGATATTCAACCGACCCCATGGATGTAATCCATGACAAAGTACCTGAGAAACATTCTCGCAGGATTTTCGCTCATTAGAAGATAATCAGAATGTTGCCCAGCCTTAATCTCGACCCTAATATGAACTTACAAGAGAATCGCCTCTGCGTCGTAACTTAAATTACGTGGGCAAAATGAACAAATATTGGCAGATGTCAAAGTTGAACACACTCCAGAGTGGATTATAAAAAAAATGACCTGAATTTGTCAAAAAGAAGGGTCCCTTCCATGATAATAGTACATGCAATACCATTTTCCAACTTAACTCGAAAAATAGTTCATTTAATAAATGGCTACTTATGAAACTACTTCCTACAGCGCAGTAAGTAGATAAGCTGAAGTATGATCTACATTTGATGTCGCATCAGTCGATGGACCCCTCAGTATCTTAGCAATAGTCAAATTTTGGGAATCAACAAATGCTCAGTGACTCACAGCTGCTTTCCAAAGAGACCGCTCCTCAGTAAGATGGCAGAGGTCGCAAACCTCTTCAATCTACTGTAAATAGCAGACCCAAAGTAGACAATCCTCAAATGAGCATTTATGATGGTCCTAACCGCCAAACGTCGGCTAGAGGTTAAAAGGTGACTTGAAATTAAACCCTCCCACAAAAAAACAAAATGAAATAGCATATTAGCTAATTCAAGCAAATTAACTAAGTGAAATCCATCCAGGCTTGAAAATTGACACATTTCGATTCGGATACCAAATACAGAATAAAATCCACATTTAAAGGAACATTATCTCCCAAAGTCAGCCCAATTTGAAGACTTAGAAGATTAATGAAAGATTGGAACTATTTGGGCACTGCTAGTGGGCCCTTAATTACGACAACGAAAACCTCCACAGAAAGCATAACGTATTCCCATTCAGACTAGTAAAAGAGGAAATCAAAACCAACTTCTTCGACAAAACTTTAGTTAGGTCATAAAAATGCATGAATCTCCGTACACTTTCATAGCCGAACTCGTCCTCAGGAAGTATGGGGTAGAAGCGACCAACACCCAAAGCGAGGTGAATTAATGAAAAGGGAAGAAATGAATCCCAGATTCTCCTTCAAAAACCTAGAAAATACGAGCTCAGCCTTGTTACAACACCTAGTTATCTTCGCCATGATCACGATAAAGGCAGAGGAAAATGATCCGAAAACAAATGTCCATGAATAGCCAATCCCAGTCTTGAAATTAGCTCTCCGCCAAGAAGGCATTAAATACATGCAGCCAATATAAAACCATGAAGAAGATGTTGTTCAAGATGTTTTCCTTACATTTTTAGCCCCGCTCTCCTTTGAACTCAAGCCCGACTGATTGACTAACCTAGTAAACTGGTCCAGAAAGGTGAGAGCATCGCGCTCGATACCCGAAACCTCGGAGAGCACATCTTCCTGGATGCTCACGCCGAAGTTATTGCCATCTTCGATGCGCGGTACGTTGAATTGGATCCACATTCGCACGAGCTGGGCCTCCACCATAAGCTGTGTCAGATGGGGTTTCGTCGCCTAGCCGGAGGGAGGAAGGAGAAAGATTGGTCACGCTGAGTAACTTGACACAGGGATGGCAGGGACGATTCGACAAGAAGTTACTGCCACTCAACTATACATCAGACCGCAACGACGAGTACAACCCAAAGTTCTTTATCCAGAGACGTTAAAAGATGTCTAAGGTGTACAATCAGGATGCTAAAACCAGGAAACTCTCCTGTACTATCTAAATAATCTCTATTAATAATGGCGATTAAAACAAGTTACACCCACCAAGATTAGTAAGCGCTTCTAAAATCGAAAATCGTCTTCACAGTGATGCATTTTCGCCACCTTATGGTAACACACGAAACCCGAAATTCCGACTCCTCCCAACAATGAAAGTTGAGAATGAGATAATAATTGTAAACAGACGAAAGAGCGCAGCATATCCAGAAAAAACTGCCGCAGTCAACTGATTTAGTTAATTTTGGATTTTAGGACGACTGGTGTAAAAAAGACCTGGTGGCCAAGGGCCTGGTCAAATCTTCAACCTTAAAATAAGGTATCATGGCAATATTTGCCTTAAATGATACATCGCAGTCATTTTTATAAAGACCCTAGCATTCTAGTCACCAGTAAATAAAGTCCAGACCTCTAACGTACAGTACAACTGAGACTGCAAAAAAAATGGGCGAAGACAGCTATGAACAAAGTCACATCATCCTGCCAAGATCATTGCAACAGACTTGAATTCGGGGCGATTCCTTTCAAAGAAGTCTATGGAACATGCGTCAAATTCCGTCAATGGTTTGCTAATGAAGTGCGACACGGAGAGCCTCGTGGATAGATCCCCTCAAGATAACTGAGGCATCTTTATTACTGTGTCATGCTAGTGATCAAAGCTCTGACTTTCAGCATATCCAGAATGACAATAACACAGAATGTTTGAGGAAAGTGGTGTGCGTTAAGAAGAACAATATGCGCCGGAAAGCGCCTGGCAAGCAACGCAGTCTTCAGTACTGCTTTTAGAGTTTCAAACGAGTCCAATTAACAGGAGCCACGTAGTCAAAAAAGTCAAAACAGGTATAAACGGGAGAAGGTGTAAACTTGTGCAAAAAATCGAATTGACATACTTAGTTTAAGTCGAAATTACCAACTAGAAAAAAAATTTCGAACATGTGAAGAAATTGAGATCCGTAAGTTACCCAATCAGTAGAAATAGATAAATAAGTTTAATCCAACGAAAAGCAGAGCCCTGGAACGGTCATTTTACACTACAACGTTCATCTCAATAAGTAGCTTTAATTCGGAGGTAACGTGAAGAGTACCGGGGGCCACCTTAAAGGCAATTTCAACACAACCACGCCAATCTTCAATTATATAAATTATTTGCAAAAAATACATTAAGCCAATTACAGACTGTGGAAAGCCAAATGCAACTCGAGCAAATTGTGCCTATTCAGGCTGAAGGTCAGTTTCAAAGTTCACGAGGATGAACTGCATCAAAAACGTAAGCTGATGGCAGTAATGAGTTGAAGGCTTTCATAGCTAGAAAAAAAACGAGATGGTTTAGGAAAAAACATTGTTCTTAAAGAAATTGAATAGGTGTATCAGAGCGGATTTTAGACTATTTGTAGCTATTCAGAGTACAGTTCAACTACCACCCAGAAACAGATTGTTGAATACTAGACTGATCTACAGAAATGCTTCACCGAAAAGGGCAAGTACTCCTAGGAACTGCAAAACTTCACGCATTGGGTGATAAAAAGTGACGTCACTATAGCCCTTCTCACATTTTAATTTACTTAAAAGGCGAATTCACCCGAAATCTGTTACAAGAGCAGATTTCTCTACTCAACTTCAGGCAATCCTACCGCAAAATGGATAAAAAAGAGCTTATTAACCTTCGCCGTTATTATTCCACTCCATTGAATTTACAATAAAGAACAATGTTTTATTTAATAAATTGATTTACTTAGAGCAATATAGCACTAAAATGATTTCCAGCCAAAGCTCAAAAAATAAACACTAAAAAAAACGGTTCCAAACATGGAGTGGGAAAGCAAATGAACTCCTCTAGAGCGAGTAGCTGTTGAAAGGATTTTGAGGGTACGCGTTGATGGGGATGAGTGGGTAAGTGGATCAAGTGGCTTGCTCTGAGATTTCATCTGTTACAAGATGCTAGGCTCACGAACACCAGCAAACGTGAGTGGCCGTTAGTAAGGATCAAGCCTTCTGAATACAAGCAAAACATGGTAGCCTGGGCAAATGCTGGTAGGTCAAGCCTAACATGGAAAACCTGTTAGATCGTTGTAGCATTGAACCAGAATCCACTCAGGTCCCTGATACTCACAGATGATGAACCTCAAAACGTCAGCAGCGATTCTCACGTTTAAGGCATAAAGAGGCTTCATTTTGACAGTTTTCTAAGCAAAGGCAACTTCCGGCCGCACTTCCCGGATTAATATAGCTAAATTAAAAAGAAGTCGTATTCCAAATTTCGGAACATCCCTTTGCCCCAAGAAATTCTATCATATAAGGTGGAATGATAAACTGTACACTTGCTTCAATCATGGCTTTAATGTGAGTGTTGTGCGATACCACTCCGCCTGGAAAAGTAAAGACGGGCGACCCAGTGAGAGGTTTCTGCATTGTGCCATCACCATCTGGATGCATACCCATCCCTGCTGCCGGGACACCATTCTGTTCCCCAGTCAGAGGCACGGGTAAATTGACTTTCTGGTAGACGCCAGCGGGTTCTGGGTGAAACGGTGAGGCAATTAATGAATGTAAGAGAAGTAATTGATGAAGAAGATAAGAGGAGAAATAACTTACCGAAGTTGAAGAGTTTCGAGGCAAGGAGCTCCCGCATTTCAAACACGCGTTTGGGAAAGACCGTTCGTACCAGGGTCTCACCATCCACCTTGGTTTGCTCCTTGTACCGCTGTAATTCTTCCAATACGTCGTTTGACTTAAAGAAACGAGTAAACAGATCATGCTGGCTTACTACTTACGCCCAGGAAATAATCAAGAGGATGAGGCTACGCCAAAACTACTACTAGTCGATATTTGCTAGATGTCAGTGAGACGACTCCAAAGGCTTTAACTACGCAGCATACAGATGAATGCTTTCGAATCAAACAGACAAACCTAATAACACTATCATCTTTAATGCCATGCAACATTTGTCCCTTTTCTGCACTAATCTAGGCACTAGATACCACCAACAGGGCAGCGATTGATTGTAATGCAGTTAATGAAATAAATAATTGGAAGTAAATTCCTTCATTATGTGCAATAAGGTGGGAAATAACGATAAAACTGTGAAGAGGGACAACAAAGACAGAAATTGGGTGAAATCCAACATCAAAAATGAATTGGACAGAAACCTACTCCCCTTCGGTTACGAAAGTGAGCAAGAATAGTTAGGACTCGGAAGCTTACTAGGGATTCAAATCCCCAAAATTCAGAACGAACAGGTTTATCTGAATCCTACGACTAACGCGTCGACTATAGACAGTAAATAATCCCAAATTCCAACACTTGAAGGCATTTCAAACGCGCTTCCAAAGAAAAATGAGCCACGCTCACCATCTCGGTAGAAAGCAAAGAGCGGTACAATTAGGGCTACCAAACTCAAAGCCACGAATGTGTTTAATTTTTATTGGTAGATTATGAGCCATCCTTAATACCGCTTCTTTTTGGAGAGGTATAACAATATTATTTCTTGCATAAATGCTTTTTTAAGACAACAGTGCTAAAATTAACTACAAACCCTAGCTGATGATTGTGTCCTCAATAATGAATACTTTTAATTAACATACTCACTGATCACCACTTTGTTGAAGAAGTATCGCCGTCTTCTGGTACTTGTTTTGGTGCTTACTTCATGTTTGAGGGCAATTTTTCCTCATTGTAATTATAACATACGAAATAACCCATTAAATGTCATTAGTTTATGATCAATTTTTTGCACAGTTATGAATTGTGGCATTCCTAAACTACCTTAAAGGTGGGAGATATATTACATGGGTGGAACGTGTATTGCCGACACACAGAAGTAATCGGGGCTACTGACATTAGCCGGATTCCTAGAACTCTGGCGACAGTACAATGGTGGGTACCCAAAGTGGACCCTTTTCCAAAAGCGCTAGTTAAGCAAATAATTTAACACTGCATTATTTTCAAAAAAGGAACTTCGTAACTTTTTCTAATTTTGCCCTGTGTGTTCTGCCGTAAATGACCTATTGTAACACATTCTACGTTAGAGTATGCCATCTCTTTTTTGAGCATTCATATGAGAGTTTACATGTCAATGTTTAAAGTGGTTAAAAGCATCTGGCCTGTCATGTTGTTGACGTAAACTGACCGCTTCCCACCAAAAAGTGCATTTAAACAAACAGGTATTGCACTACTGTGTAGCGTTCTGTGTCTTCCCCCAAAATCCTAATAAGGTAAAGCACTGTGTTTTGCATGTGCTACTGACCTACTAAAAGGTTACTATTACGCTCCGAGGGCCACGCCGCAGGGTGGACGCACAATTTGTGCGATCTCAAGGTCCCTCGTAAGTAAGCAACACATCAAACCACCACAAATAGGCCTTGATAGTTGTACGAAATTCATAAAATTATGTCTTGTTATTTTATCCATCTCCACTAGTTAAACAGTTCAAACGGTCACGTTGTGTACGGTACCTTCATTAAAGTCTGCGCTTAGTGAAAGTTTGGGAATTCAGCTTTGGTGGTGGCATTGAATGCGTCGGCTTGACAGCATCTATTGTCATCTGTGTCTCCGGGTTCTGAACAAAATTATTGTACTGTGTTACTATATTATGGGCCAGTGATGTTGGCGTTAACCAGATCCTTGAGAGCTTGATGATGTAGCGCACTTTGTAAGTTATAAAATGTATGATTGTAAAATGTGGCTTTGTAGAAAGTGTACAGAGAGGGCAGCGGATTGATACTAGAGGATCGTTGTCTGATCATTGTTTAAAGACATATTAAACAACTTCGGCTCTTTGGCCTCCTCCGCTCGCTATCTCGGCTTGACTATATGACCTTTCGGCGGAGCCCAGAGACTCCCAGACTTTGTATCCGGAAATTTATCCATGGCTTTAGAAAAGGATGCTCGTTAGCCGCTTAATGATTTGTTCCTGACAAGATCGTCACATACATCTCTCGACCTAGGGGGCAACTGGCACGGCCTGGATGTCAGACCGCCTGGCTAGGGTTCAACGGCGGAGCCTCCAAGGGGCGCGTTACCAAAACGGAGAGTGAAATAAAAAGTTAATCCATTATTTCATTTATTCTTCAAGGCCTTCTGTAAGATTTAAGAATTTTGGCCTAGGTTTTGTAAGGAGTTGTCATGAATAGCAATATCTTTGATACCAGCATCGCCCACAGTTGATGCCCCTATTTTCTTGCCTGAGCCCGGTGTTGCAAATCTGTGACCCGATGCGCCTGGTCTGGGGGATGATAACACTCTTTGGGTTTTGCTCAGCATAACTTGGCACTGAATATACTATCAGCGGGGTGTGGTAGTCGATGTCTCCTCCTTGAGGCCAAGTAATGCGTGGGGTAACCAATCAAGTAATTTAGGGGGAGGGGATGAAGAGTGACCTGTTGACCAAAAGATCACTCTAAATGGCAATCCTGGACTATGGCATACTTTGACTGCCGGGTGTAATACGCTACTTGTTTGTTTATCTCTCAGTGTGGGTCAATGGGCCACTTGGGTACTTTGCCATTATACCTTAGCCGGGTAAGGTGGTCGTTAGGCCAAGCCAGTAGCCCCAGCCTTGGCTTGTGTCGAGTATATGTATCTTCTTCCCGAGAACTATGTCTTCGTTTGTCTTTTAGCAAGTCTCCAAGCACTATATTAATGAAAGTCAAAGCGGTCAACTTAAGCCTAATTCAAGTCTGAATGATAACTACCCATACTGCAAATACCTTGGAGAATGTGTCCTCCAACAATTGTTCTTTTTCATCCATTGAACCACTTCCAGCTCCTTTTAGCACAAGTAAGCAATTGCTTCTTTGGTACTTTGTTTAACTCCAGCGATCCCACCTCCGCTAGGTGCCATAGCCTTCGAGCCAGCCCTCTTTTACGATGGTACCATATCTTGTCCGGCAAAATTCTGACTTCTTGTGACCTCAGAGAGGATTGATGACGTTACAGCTGCTCCTAATTTTCACTTCAAAATCATGTAATTTTTTTCTCTGTTGGAATGTCCCATCGCCTTTGAATAACCGGTAGAGCTTCGATCCAAAAAGCCATATGTCAAAAAGTAGTATCAATCGCTTTTCGCCTTCGATTTTTATCACAGAGGAAGAATAACTAATCCCAATGATTCCAATAATTTTTAATTTTTTTCTCATCCTTATGCGCAATCGAACTGGATTGGAGCGTATCTCAATAACTGAGAAGTTAGTGAGTTAAACATGCATCAATATCCCTCCTACCTAAGATGTCGCCCCAAATACGACTAGACCTCTGGAAGGTTAATCTGAGTTGCTAGTCAGACGTAAAATAAGCAATATAAATGGGGGGTATATTAGTGGGGTGTTAAGGGCAATTCACTAGGCCTAAGCACTTTGGCATTTGATAATGAATCTAGCCTCAAAGATTTATCTACCAATGACATTTAGTATTTTCTTTTGCGTACTTCTCACCGTGATGTTTCGAGTACCACCATTTCAAAAGCTTTTTTTACCACCGATTTTGAAGTAATATCATGGTAATTGCCACCCCCAACCAGCTGATTGACCCGACCTGCCCTCTCATTGGCTGAGAAGCACCGGGCCTTGGACACACCTAGCTTCCGATTGGTCAGTTAATGGTTTCAATTACTTGCTCCGAGCATATAATACTCCCTCCATACGTTTCAAGTTGCTACCTTCATACGTGATGTGGTGTGTTTTCGGACTCACCCTTCTCCTCGTGGCCCTATCGGTCTCCCACAAGGTGCCCAAGCCTCCGAAACCCCTCTGTGAGGGTCAACTCGAGTCACAAAAGATTCAGGAGCTGGTGAAGACAGCCCTAAATTCAACCAGTCCATGTTCTACGCTTGAAAAGATTCTAAACGGAACTGAGCAGCATGTTCACGGAGTAAAGTATCACTTCCAAGTGCAAACCACGCAAAGTGCTTCATGTGGGGAGGTCTTCCACGGCAATCCAGTATCCAACCTCACCATCTTTCTTCCATCCAACGGAACAACAAGACCTGTCTACTATCTCGAGTAACACATTCCCACCGGCAATGGGCACCCTACAATGGCTAAAAAATTGCTTCTAATTGTGTTAATAATGTTTTGTTTAAGCGGAGTGGGTGAGAGGATTCCCAGTGAATTGCCCATACCACTTTGTGTTACTGATTTTGTTTGAAAAATACAAATTCTGTTATCAAAGTTTCATATGAAAATCCCACAGTTGGGAGCTGATACGCCTGGCAGTCTGTAACGGTTTAGTTAACTTGTTGCAGTTTGTAGGGGCTCTCAATATAGCGATAGTTAAATTCCAGGGCTCGAAGCAAGAGACGGGGTTCCGATAGACCTTCATCTGGAACCATAAAACTATTTGTGAAGGTTGCCCTCCGGTGCCAAAATTTATGCCCTACATCTATTCGAATGGCATCAGTAACACTGAACTTTGCCATCTGATGATGCTTCACCATAATTAACTTGTGTCTACAATTGGGGAAAATTCTATGGCATAGGAACCGAATCGAACAGGATTTTGAAGGTTAAGGAGCTCGAATTACGTTCACCTCATTTTCCCAATCCACATTGCTTAATAAAAGGGGGCTCATGCTATAAAAAAAGGTGGCCAAGAACACAAAAAGAGCATCGTACTTGCAAGTTGCCGCATTTAGCCCATGCCAACCGCAAAAGCAACGGTCCATCGTATCAAGTGGGGCCGGAATACATCCAATCAATCAGGTCGTAAGAAGGAGGTCATCGCTGACTCACTCGAATGAATCATCCTAATGTCAGTAAAAAATTGGGCTCCAGGTCGGTTAATTTAGCCTCTCTGATCAATTTCCTCAAATCCTGATTGGTGGGTGGAGTAGGATGGTGGTCTTCAAGAACACAATACTCCCGTAAACCTCATTTTCATTTGTCATGTTGGTGTAATACCATCTTGTTTGAGCTACCTCTCTCTCTTTTGTCAGTAAACTCTCCTGGACAGTGGGAAACATGCTACAACTTTTAACCCTTCCAGAAGGAGAGTTGACAACACATCTGTGTGGATGGATCTAGAAGTTGCACAAAATCAGGTCTGTAAAAGACACGTTCAATTTAGACGACCATTTAAGAGTTACTTGCGGGGTAGAGATGCTTCAGTAAATGCCCGATTTCGGTCAAAATCTCGACTGCAGGACATTTCATTCACATCACTGAGTAAAGTAATAAACTCCAGAACATACACCTTCAAGGTAGAATTAGGTCCTGCATTGCAAACAGGCTGTGAAGATGGTATGTTGTCAAATTTTATGATAAACAACTCACACATCACACCCATTTAGTTAAGTCAGTGTGGTAATGAAAAAGTGTCGCACCATGGCGCAACTATTGTCGGTGTGTTGCCTATCGCTCCAGTGAGGAGTCAGGAACATCTAAACACCAAGCTGGCAGGCTTGGGAGGCGTCACCTCAGTCTGCACTGTAAAATTGACACTTCATTCTGCTTACAACCTGGAGGGATCGAAGCTCTTTAGACCTCGACGAATGGGTTCGTAAATCCTCCTAGACTTGCGTTACTTATTAGAGAGTTAACTCGGGAGCCCTCAAGTAGCCGCTGTCGCATCCAGATGAATGATATTGCTTGTAGGAAGCTTTGGAAACACTTTCAAGCTTTAGGCATTCAGCATCCCCTGACTGCAATCCAAGTGTTCGAAGCAGACATCCACTGAGGCTCAGTAATGCATCAAACAGAATATGTAGTAAAAAACATTGATGCGAGTTCTTTTATGTGACCAAAATTTTGCACTACTCAAGGGAGGAGGGCAAAGTTCACGACGAGTAAATTGAAATTAATATCTACGCACTGTAACGTTATGAGTATCGCCAAGGAAAAATATTAATGTGCTTAAGAAAGTAGAAGGGTCTGCCCATTGCTGTCCAGCAGAGGAGTGGTGAGATCAAATAGCAAAGCACCACAAATGACACCGTCACAGGGGGATTTTGAAGCGATACTTCTCCTAAGGATGCCTGCAACTGTAAAAAAGATGTCTTTGTTTAATATCCTATAATCTCTCAGGCTTAAAGGGAATTCTTTAACATTCTGGAAATTTGGCCCTTGCTTGCTCCCTTCTGATTGGTCGAGTAACTTTGTTCCCAAGGTCAGATGGCGACCCTGACAGCCTGCAGCAGTCTACGCGTTTTAGTATCCGCCCCCGTACACGCAGGAGCACACACCTGGGTTAATCAGCAAAGACGTCTGACTTGCAGTCTTATCGGTTGATTATCCAGCTAACGGACTTGATAAGAAGCAGACCTCTCGGGTATAGAAACTCCAGCTTATTGTAGTGGCAACCCTGTTTACAGCTCCTGCACTTCATCGGCAATCTGCACCATCTTCCCGATGACGCCCATGAGATTAGAATAGGGGTTAGAAGGCCCTGGAAAGGCTCTTGTATCATCTAAACCTCGCGGTGACACTAGGAGACGCATCCTAGCTTTCCAGGTTTTCTAATAAGGCAACAAGCGGGAAAACGTGTTCAATTTCATCACACAAAATGCACACAGCCATATTCAATGAAACAAGCCTTGTCAATTTGGGCAGATGGCCCCAGGCGTGGGCTAGTTGCAGACGGCCGACGAATGAATGAGGAGTGGGTTACACAAAATCGGGCGCGATTTTTCTGTTCCCCACCACTTCTGTTATACTTTTTTGAAGGAAGGGATTATAAGGTTGCAAAAGGGAGAAGTTACCAATAACTTCTGCTGGATAATTTTGGGAAGAAAATGACAGTCGGCTGGGAAGAACTGGCGATGCGTTGAAGTCGCCGGTCTCTAATTTCTAAGTGGCATTGAAAAGGCTTGTTTTTTGGGATTTATGTTAAAGTGCTTTGCCACTACATATGCAAGCTGAAAAATAAATACCCCAAAAAATATCCCCAGAGTGTATAACAATTAAGAATTTGAACGGAGGCCATCCTAAAACGCTAACTCCGCTGCCAGACTACGAAGCTTTCTTACAGAAGAATACAAAATTATCCAGACAGTGGTAACGGATTTACATGAAAAATAAATCTGAAAGCATATTTTAGAGCTTTAATTACGGACACTCCGGATAAAACTAATTTTACCCCATCTCCATCCCCATTGGTCGTACCATTGGAGAAATGAGCTAATCAGATCGCGAAATGAGGGCGCGCCCTACAAATCAAGTGCACGGCCCAACCGCATTGCAAAAGCAGCATTTAAGCCCCAACTAAAATATGTAAATAATCAAGTATTTCATTTGGATCTACAATGGAAAAATTAAAATTCTTCTCAACTTCGGCCATAAATCCCTCTTCTACTTCCCACTGCAGGCAACCTGTCTCATAAAAGAGGACAACTAATAAATTTAAACATTTAAAACTCAACATTATTTAGAGAAAACTGATTGGTCTTTACACAGGAATTATGCGTTCCCTTAAACGGTGCAGCATCCGGACAGAGAAGTGAAAGCACACAAAAAGAAAGTGATGGTGATTTACGCCTCATTCGTGGGAATCTTCTCAAAAGTGTATCGTTTTTCGGCGCCTTTGGAGGCTGGCTCGTAGATCTCCACCTTGTAGACCTCGGACACGTTCTCCGTATCCATCGCCTCATGCGTTGGCGAGCTCTCCACTTCAACTACAAAGACGAACTTAAGTCCATTGACCACCTGACGCGTTCCGCTGCGAACGTGGATAATACGGTGGGCCCGGTGACTGCCGCTCTGAATAGACAGTTGTTCCAGCGCCGCTTGCACTCGTTCTTTCACCTCCTCGCTTTGAAGGGCATCGGAAGTTAATGGGACGACTCCGCCCAGAAGATACTGAAAGCGTTGCATGAGTGGTTCATTCTCAAACGAAACGGCTACGATGAGCACCGCCAGGTGAAGTGCAGCCGCCACGCGAAGCATTCCGGATAGAGATGAACGTATAATGCTACGCTGAAAAGACGCATACGACTAACGGAACCTGCTGACCAATCAAATCTATATCTCAAGGTTACACTTAACCAATAGGGGTGGCGGGACCTGTGTGCAATTTGCATGAAATAATGGCGGCAACGTAGTCCTCTGGATTGGACGTGGCGAATTCTTAAATGGACGCAAACATTGTCTTCGCCTTGGTCGTGCAAACTGCGCGTTCCTGCAGTGCATCCAATCTGAGGGCGGCTGCGCAGTTTGCACTGCGATGGTTGACGAAGTGTCACGTGGTCAAGCCCCTCTGAATGGTAAAGTTACTAACTTCTTTCAACGCGTTAAAACGAATCCACTTTTTCGGCACAACTTAAATACCCTTTTTGGAATAGAACCATATCGGGTGAAAATTCTTTTCTTCAACTTAATTTTTTTTCCGGCCAATAAAGCACAGACCGGCGTAAATTTGTGGGAGTAATTTTGCTGAGGGGTCCTGTAGCCACTAAAAAGAATGCTTTTTCGGTTTTCTGGAGGTTTCCGCTTTTGTGGCTAGTTCTCTAACTTTCGAGTAATCACGCTCTTCCTCATGACTTCGTAATTGTCTGAATATCACGCTACCTGTACGTCACTTGGTCGGCGCTGGCATCTGCTCTGGGTTCAAACTCAATCAGCGATATTGAATGCGCATGATGAATGCCACCGAGTGATTTCGATTTGTACCCAGTCCCTGACCTCTTGTGATGGTCGGCCGCTGGCCCCGTAAACGCACGTTATGATTTTGTGCCACTTGACACATCGTCCGGTAAGGTCTTTGCCCATTGCTTATCTGGTTGAAGACCTCACGATAGGACCGACGCCGCGGGAATGCAAACAAAACTTCTCTTCGCACCAGTCGAGGCCTCAGTTTATAACGAACTCGAAACAAACATCCCCAGTATATGCGTTGGTGATTTTACAAAAGCAGCTGACGCTTTACTCTTATGACCTTGGGAAGGATGACCTGTCAAAACTTCCTTAAGTTGTCATTTAAAGCCATTCAAGGTGTTGTTTCATCAACCTCTGAAAAACCCTGTCAAATCTAAGGGACAACATCGTTATTTATCCATGGTAACGAATTGTTTGAGAAGGGACAGGATGGACAGAATGATCTCAAGCATGTTGGGAAGCGTCCTGAGGGGCAGATACAAAACTGGTACGACAATATCGTGTCACTTTGAGGTTTTCCTATCCCCATTACAGCCGAAATACCTTGGTGAACGGGTTTTGTAGAGGCCGATAATAACTTGGAAAGTGTAGGCGAACCCATTGGCATTCAGTGTCTCCTTCCATCACTTCGCCATTCTAGATGACTGATCCCTCTGGACTGCCAGAAAGGCTCCAATTCACTTTCAAGCGGTTTACTTGGCAGTATCAGATATTCACTTGAGAGGGAATCCTATATGTCTGACTCGGTCCCCTCGATTTGTCAAAAACAATAGAATAAATTGACTTTGTGTTTTGTTAAAAGATTTTTTAATGAATGTCGTACCACAAGAGGCATTTCTATGGCGGGTTTCTTTCGGCGTCCAGTGCAACTACTTATTAATGTTAAGTAGCAGTGTTCAGCCTCTACACTGGAATTAAAGCTGACCCTCGAAATATCGTTTTTAACAATCGAAATAACTTAAGAATGTACCAGCTGTGCTCAAAAACTTGTGTTACATTTTTGACATTTTGTGATGTATGATTGTAATAAAATTTTGATTTATCACCAGCAGTTGAAAAGGGTTGAAAAAAATATTGACAACTGCTATCATTACGACATCTGAGCCAGAGATGTCATTTGTCAGTCTCATGACCACAATTCTCTGCCTATTCTGCTAAAATGGTTTTAATAATGAAATTTTTTTGTTCCACATCCGTTATTACTTGATCACGACATCACTCACCTTGAAACAGGGTAAACAGAACATATGATGCCCCACAGTTCCATATCATGGGCCGTTTCATCATGTGTAATCAAGCACGAGTCCTGTACTTTTACCGCTTCTCTTAATTAGCTGGCCGCCGTAGATGCCACTTCCGCGAGTTCGGCAGTAAAACCATGATGACACCATTGCGTTGTCCTTGCTTATCCAGGTCCACAGCCTCCCGGTCAGGTCTACTGAAAAAGAAAGGCGGAGGAGCCTTGCGGTCTTCGATTCGGGAAAGTGAGAGACCTTTGAAGTTGGTGGAGCTTACCTTTCCTAACGAATCGGACGAAAGTGGGCCCAGGAGTCGTATGTCCATTAGAATGATAGAGGAGAAGGAAGAGGAGGCTGCTGAGCCCAAGTCTAAATGACTTGGCAATCGCCGATGGTTGTTTTATTAGATGTTTGATGTGTGTTTATGCAACTTTTAGCTTATTGTAGACAAAGCGCTTTCCTTAAAAATATCCATCAATTGATGGATGTCATTCAGTTTTTTGTGTGTCCTCAAGCTGGGATGTGAATTTTACCGTTGTCTATCGAAATTTATTCACTCATTTTATGGTATTATCCATTTTAAGCCAAGAATCACTAAACCAGTTTCCCTGAGCTTATCACTCTTTCATTCTGTAACTTCGAAAATAACACAATGTGTATTCTGAGGCTGGTGTAATGATGAGCACTATCATTAAAGCCTATAGTGCCTTCCCCGCGCGACACGACTAAACTGATAGTCCTACTTTTGTAAGACCTTTTACTTCCAGGAGGTAAGCTAGCTCTAGCTCCCCTCTCTCTCCGCCCTTCAATCTCATCTTCGCCTCTTATCTGTCCGTGCGGCAAGAGGTGTGGTCTTGCAATGTCCTCCAACATTTAGAAGAGGACTTTAATCCCATAGACTGGGTGAATATTCATGTACTGTTTTTAAAGAATAAGTTTTTATTTTTACACGTTCGAGGTGTATTAGGTAGCTATCAGTCACTTATCATCACAAGTTTTTCAAAAGTAATAGAGTACACGGCACGTTGTCACAGTGTACTTGGTAGTCCTGAGGCCTCAGTGCGGTGTACTACCAATAAGTGGTTGAGAGCCATCGCCTCGTTTCCACCATAACTTTGTATTCTCAGTTGATTTAGGAGTGTTTTGTCCCTCTGGTTAACATTCGTCCTATTGGAGGTTGTCTCTAACACACTCGTCTTGAAGCATTTTCGCCATGAATGTCACCACGTAATTCTTCATTGATGTCGATGCATCACCAGGCGGCGATTCGTTGTATTTCGTGGCATTTTTGAGTGGTGGATTCTGGTATGCCACACCACATGCCCACGGATGTGAAGAAAATCGTCCGCAGTCGTGGAGCTGACCCAAATGTCGCTACGCCGATGCTAAAGGTACTTTTAAACTCCACATCATCAAAGGCATCTTCAGAGGCAATTCTGCCACTGAGTTGGTTGCAGTGACAGGTAAATTTCCTCTAAAGGAACAAGAGTTTTGTATTTTGTGGCAGAAAGCCAGATGATGGTGCCACCGATATGAAAAAGCTCAGAGCGTCTTTAGCTTACCAGGTTCTGCGGGAATCGGAAAGAACAGATTTAATAACTTGCCCTTCTTGAACTACTTGTCTCCTTCCCTAACCAGTGCCGAGGCGAATTCACAGGCTCCAGGCTGTTTTTAAATGTGCTATGTAGGATACCAGTGTGGAAGTTGACTCTGCAGACTTACGGAAGGATTATGGACGAGTGGTGTGGAGATGACGTGACCGCAGCCCCCGAGCAAATGTTGGATTAAGACAAATGGCAGTGAAGCATGCAATTTCCTCCCGGCTTTGAGGGTTATCTTGACGCAGTCCTCCACTTTAATCATTCTCCGACCTCGGGTGAAGTGAAACCAGAGGGGATTTCATCACGGCTAGACAAAGCCCTTGAATAGCATTACTGAAGGCTGCTCACATTTCTATTTCATGTGCTCCTCGCTTGCCATAGAAGCATCTGCGTCGATGCAACGTAGCGATTACTGTGGCCTTAGGTTCTGCATATTAATCGCTGTGCTTGCGGCAACTTTACAACCTTTCCTTAGAGGACAACTTTGCTTCATTCTGATTTGATCACTTTCAGTTGTATTTAACTTGCTATCAACAGTGTTTTCCCCGTGGATCTCTGGAGACCTTGCTGTAAGCAGCAGATGCCTTCCATCTGAATGCACTCCAGCAAGCAGTAAACAGGGTTGTTAGTCTTTTGGAATGTGCGTGAAGAGGAATCCATCCTTTCAGAGGAATAATTATGTGCTAGGAGTAGTGAAAAAGAACTGACCGGATGCATCCATAACTCTCGAGGTCGAAAGTATGAAATGATTGACACCTTCAAACGCCCACATTTGACTTGGACCCGTCGGAGAACTGGCACATGGGTATCCATTTGATGGGGCTTCACCTTGATGCGCCTTTGGTAGAGGTGCCACTAGAGACCAGCGAGGAGATTTGACCTCACCTGTCAAGAGACCATCTTTGGCACCCACCTACCCGAACTCTGTCATCGGCGAGAGTCAATGGTGGACTCTTTGTGCAAGGAGAATTTACCAGATCTCCTACCAGCGAAGTAACGGCGCGGTATCGATTCCAGGACAGAGTACAGCGTAGGGTATGTAGGGGAGCTGTCTCCTCAATGTCGTTTTCTCCCCCTTTTCTCATTGTCATTTGCGAAGCGTTCCGCCTTCTCCCATCCTATTCTTCCTCATGGCTACCCTCTTCGACTAAAATAGCGATGCTGACGCAGAATTACACTTTTTAACGCTGAAACTAGAGGGCAGAAACCATTTCAACCCCTTTCAAAATGTTGATAAGGGCTATGGAGAGACAGAGAGAGAGCCGCACCCTCTGTGTGTCTTTCTTGTGGGGTAAAAAGGGAGTCGTCCGCTTCAAGACTTAGTGCGTCTGTGATGTGTTTCAAAGACCATTGTTAGCACTCCAAGTAGGTTACATTGAAAGCTAGTTATCATGCCTTCATTGTTGTTTTGACGGTCATTTTTAAAATTTAGCTTTGGCGGAAAGATTGTTGGTGCTTTTGGAGGTAGAGAGGACTCTCTTCCATCTCCTCGTACTAAAGATGTCACTTTCACTGGTAAATGAGCAACTCCACATTGTTTTTGGATAAAGCTCTAGCCCAGTTATTTATTTACTCATGTATAGATTTATCTGTGTCTACATACTTGGGGAACAGATTTAAAACTAAGATGAGGTACGAGTTTGGTCAAGAGACCGTAAAATCCTCTTTGGGAAGAATTTAAAGGGTTCTTGTGAATGTTTACAGTAGCGAAAATGTCAATCGGTAAGGATAGCTTCTGTTAAGAATGGATGAAAACGTCTACAGCTGCCTCGGTGCCAATAGGCGTCGTTCGAATCTCGAGTCGCCTTTTCGAAGGCTAACCGTCTGGGATGTCTACTGTCTAGTGTCAAGGTTATCCCTGGACCATGTCACGCATTGAATTTTAAATTAAAGCGCAGAAAGATGAAGAGGAGGAGTAGTGCCTCTAAGAGAAGGGACAGAGAGTACTTTTTGTTGTTAAATGTGGAAAACGATGTTACTACAGCCTAATCAGTAGTATTTATCAAGATTTGGATTTAGCGTGGGCAGCATTGCCGTCTTGAAAACTAGTCGTATTATTCCACGTTATTATCTAGAAAGTTGAACGTCTCAAATAAGTTACCTGTCTATTTCACATCACACTGAACACGAATCTCTACTATTGTTAGGGCCTAAATGCTGTCAGTCAGTCAGTTCGCCACCCCTACGTAGTAGACTTTGCAGAACTTGGTCTCAAGTCCTAAATTTGGTCACTTTATGCTCCGCATCGGCTTCTTCGAAGACTAAGACTATTGCCTTATGCAGCTGCTCAATAGGCTGAGGCGATGAGGAGAATGCTGAACCTTCCACGATTAGTTTGTACGGAAGTGGAATTAGTTGCCGATATTCTTCTTATCGCCCTCATATCCGTTGGAAGTCTTACCCTTGCGTTCTGTCATTGTTACACGGACTGTTCGGGTCCGCCGCCTTCAAATGCCAACATGGGACGATGGAAAAAAGGTCTTCGTTTTGATGGGTGCCTGGAAAGATTTATTCGTTTTCGACGAAATAGTGACTTAGGCATTAAAGCCTTTGGCACGCGTTAGGGTGGGTGGTGTGACCCAGAGGGCTCATTGTGACTCACCATTTTGTGTATGGTGCTTTGTCGGTCACTGACGCAGAAATAAAGAAGTCCTGTCGAAATTCTTGAGCACGTGGACTTAATTCAGTGTTGAGACAATGGAAATTGGCCTAATGGGGCAAAAAAGTTATGTATACCCTAGGTCCTCCAAGTTCCTCAGCTCTAAGTTACGCCCACCCATCAATTACTAAAACTGATAGGTTTGAAAAGAAACCAATGCTGAGGCTGAGCCTAATGCTTGAAATATGCCAATTTTTTCGAAATTCCAAGACCTAATGCCTAAATTTTCAAATGCCTCAATATTTGCAATGGTTGGTAATATACTGCTTATGTATAACATCGCCGATTTAAGTAAACTTATTAGCAATGCGAATACTTCGATAAGATTGTGTTAATACTTGAAACAGGGGACGAGGGATTCGTAAAATTAGGGCACTTGCAAGGCAAAAAACATCTGCGTCTTCACCTGCGTAATATCCAAAAGGTGGCTTTTGATAAATGTTGCTGATTGACAGTCTTATCTATTATTGAACATTGAAAGGGAATAAACAAATGTAATAATCATGCGCCTTGCCTATTCTTATAGGTATTTAATCCTCTTCCCAAAGTATAAGTTCAAGATTTGATGCATTGTCCCCCCCAATGGTGACCTTGGCATTAGCCAATAGGGGCCTCCGACGACTAGCAGTCACGAAGGTACATATTAGTGATATCTATTCTTTGTCATTTTAAGTACCTATCTGTACAACTTCATGTTAAAACATCGGGAAAGGTATGATAATCGTAGTCAGAGGAAAATGACTGATGAAACATGCAGGTGACAGTGTTGGTCTGTTCTCCGCCCGATTGTAAATGCACTACATGGCGCATTGGGATAATGGAAGAGATTGCGCACAATGGAAAATGATGAAGCTCCACTTGTCTTGTCCATCTTTGCTTCAACGGGAATACAATGGTCTCGCACCCCTTGATACGTGCCGGAGCAGTGATTCCAGTAGCCACGGAGTAAATAAGGCTTCTCCCTTATCTGGCTTGATTATCCGACTAAGCATTCATGGACTGAATGCAGTTGAAAGATGGTCCTGTTTCGACTACTGCCATTGGACCAGGAGAAGGGAATTCAAGCCCTGTTTCTGTTCCGCACCGCAATATGTGGTCTCTGAAAAAGCCAGTTCCTTCCCATTGCAGGGCAACACTCTTTTTTTTTTCGCTTCCCATTCGTTTCCCAATGTCGCATAAAATTTGATGAAAAAAATTGAGACGGTTAGGCGGAAGATCCCATCGGACTAAAAGCTGTAGACAGAAACAGTCCATGCACTGAAATTTTGCGTCAATCGGAAGTCTATCCCTTTCCTTAAGCCAAGTGGATGTGATTAGAATTTTTATCGAAGAAAATTTTGAACTTACACAGGCAAGTAGGTTAAAGGTGTTGTTAATGGGAGCACAACCAACTAATCTGATAAGCCTTAACTGCACAAAACGTATACATTCAAAGGGGAGGAAGGTTGGACTGAATCAAATGAACATGAGGGTAACAAAAGTAAAGGCAGGACGCTATTGTAGACTGAGAAGAGGGGATTCTACTGCTCATTTAGCTCCTTCTTTTGACTAGTAAACAAGCTGCCATTCTCCCTTCCAATTTGTCTTGTGCATCTACTTGGCTTTCTCTTCTCTCATCACATCATCCAACAGGAAGCCTTTCATTCTTTACTTTACCACATTCGATAGCCAGTGATATCAACAACATCATACCGCACGCCCACCACGTGGTCTCCAGTGAATGTAGCAGGAGGCCTTGGGAGGTAGGAAAACACAAAGCAGGCGAAATGAAATCATATCCACCATGTCCAGTCAATATCTGACCATCATACACCTGTGGTGGTTACAATGTACTCTTCGTGCCGCAAAATGAGCATGTAGTGATCTGCATGACGTGCTAACTAATGGTGTGATGGCTGCAATCAAGTAGTCCAAGTTTCTCCCAATTCCAACCGTTACTACGTCCTAGTAAAGCACTTGCAGGTTACCGGTATGATGGCTGTTAAAAAAGGACAAACCTTTAGCCCAAAGCTCCTAAATTTTCGATTCTACAAAATAACATACTGTGCTATATATTTACTGCAGAGGACTAGCGAAGAACTATAAGGATTTTACTTTTTCCTTGGGAAGCGGCATAAAGTAAATACAGCCTCCGGGTCGGGCTAGTAGCTTCAACTCTTCTGGTATCCCCACATAACCACACAGATTACTCAAGCGGGTGCGTTAGTGTAGCTTCCTGGTGCATAAGCAAGTAGGCAATGAGCATAATGATTGACTGCCAATACTGACGCTGCTTCAAGCAATTCAATAAATCAGCATAGGCTTCCTTGAAGGCAGGGTTTACACGCATGAATTCGTTTATTAGAAACTCCTCGACACATCGGCTAATCTCAAATCGCAGCTATTTCTATCAGTAAAAAATTTTAATAAGATGATATACTTGGTTATTATTCTAACTTGTAATAGCGACACTTGCAGAAAATCGCAAATGACATCCTTTTAACTTTTGACTCGTATAAAACTGCTTCGGATCAGCATTTTAAAAACAATGATATTTTTGGCAAAAATTCGTGGTCACTTAATTTTAATTAAAATGTAAAAATTAGTATTATATAAAAAAACTCATTCACAATTCTTCTACCAAGCAAAAAACAGTGTTCGAACAAATGTTTGTTTTGTGAATTCAATGTGGATTGCTCACCTTGAGATTGTAATATTAGCATGAGTGCGATTTTCGTTACCCTTCAAACTGGGGTGTTATAAAAGTCTCGCTGCATGCCTAAATAAAAACAAATTACAGATTTGTTTTCTCCTTCTTGGTTTACATTGGTAGTAAACTCCACAGCCTTGGAACTAATTTATGAGTTATTCGAGTGTGCTAAGATAAAGCCCCACCTCAAGTACCGCTGTTGAGTAAGGATGACAGCCTTTACGTACGAATAAGTCTCCTTTTAAAACAATGTTTCGATGATATTGCTAGGAAATTCTAGTATACGGATCGCCCTAAGCCGGAGCTAATTTTATACTTGGCGTATCCATGTGATACAAAGCCACTAATATAATCGACGGTGTCAGTCACTGAGCGTTTGTTTGGTCTCATCTTTCAAAAGGTGTACAAACGAGTGAGTTTTTTAACAATTGGTGAGATTTTTACTCTTCGAGAGTGGAAATGAAGTGTTGATGTTCAACAGTGGTACACAAAACACTTACGTGCCAAGATGGTGCAGTCATTTTTGTGTGTCCATTTTAGCGGTACAACATTCCATTTTAAATCCTAGCTCATTGTTTCTGGTTCTTCTCCAAACTCCACCAAATCCTTACACGTTTTGGGAATCACGAACCATTCTTGCCAATTTTTGTTAAACTGCGTGATGAAAAACTTCCCCATATAAGGAGGAGAAGCTGGATTAATTTCCAAAGGACATTTTTGAGGGATTTAAAACCCTGTAGACCACACTGCTTTCCAAAAAGTCAAGCTAAAAGAATAACCCTTTTCCGCACCTAGGAGACTGGGTCAACCACAAGCCGAATGTTAAAAGTGGCATTAAAGGCTCCTTCTCGTCATGCAAACAGTAATATTCCATGAAAAGCCCGTCTGAACCGTGTCACTTCCTTAGAAGTAAAGTAGGGTTCCTCAGTGCCTCAATAAACTCCGTGACTAGGTCTTGCGAAGGACCTTAAATGTAGGAAGTATATAATCGTTGCATTTTGAAATGTCGACCACTTTGCCAACCTGATAGGCAGCAGTACCACCTGAGAATGAAAAACAGAGATTAAAGAATCAAACTATAGATTGCTGTTGCCAACGTGGGGAGATGTGTTTCACTTTACTTACCACCTCACATTAGCAGCATTGTAATGATTCTCAAATTCAAACTTCAAAACTAACCATTTCCGAGTTTTGGAGGGGCCTATGCCGTTACGCATATTACAGTTCTACACCACTGCAAACAGGGCTTTAGCAACGCAGTCGATGGAAGTATGCCTCAGACATAAGGTTGAGAAGTGCGCACCTACTGCTTCACGTCAATAATTAGTTTGCCATTCTCAACTCCCCTCTTACACGGAAGTTCAGTCAGCCCTAAGAGAACGAGGTTAAAAAATGGCAAAACTCTTCCAGACGCATTTCAAGATCTTTTAACCAGTAAAAAATGTTGCCTAGCACCAGACGAACACACACCTCTTCAAAACTGTTATTTAATGCCTTCTCTTGGCACTACTTGGGGTCAACTTCTTAAAATTTTACGATCAAAAATGACGCGCCTTGGCTAAACTGCTTCACGTGAACGACTAGATGTCAAACTTTGGAAGCATGTACTCACCGACGCGCTATGATGGATGTATGCCACGAATTGTCACTCCTACTCTGAAGATGGCCTTACACTGATTAATAAACTGCTAAAAAGCAAACAGTGTCCATATATCTGATTTTCTCCATCAGGGAACAAAGTAAATCAGTGAAGTGGGAAACCCGGTGCGGAAGGATAAATCCCGGAGGACCCACCGCCAGGCAAATTGGAATAAGAAGCCCTTGAAGTGGACATCGCCAGCAATCCGACTTACCAGCTACTACTCCTATTCGGTTGTTAAAAAATTGGGAGCATCAAAACAAAATATCTCGAGAAGAAAGGCCTAAACTGTTAAGTGTCGGAAACTTGCCCCTCAATCACGGAACAGGGCACACAATGACCTGCTGTCAGTGTAGCTGTTTCACTCATTCCTATGCAATGTTTATATGCTCGTTTTATTGCCTTTTGAGTGGCACGTTGGATTGTTTTCCTCATACGCTCTTGCACTAGGAGGAAGGGAGGGAAGAAAACATGGGAGAGAAATGGGAGAGTTGGAGAGAGAGAGAGAAGAAGCAGACAACCCGAAAGAAGTGCAAGAACAAATAACAACGCGCAAACGAGCAATCAAACCAACCAACGAACGCAGATGAATTCGAACAACTGTGAAGCAGTCGACGCTTATGATAATGATAACACTGTTGACGAGATTATGAAACAAGAAGAAGAGGTAGAGGGGAGGCACATGTGAGGGCAGAGAAGAAAATTCGTATCATATACACAGAGGGCAGGAGGTGGACAAAGAGAGAAAAAAAAAAATTGGGAATGACCGGGTACCGAGAAAAAGAAAAACCGGTTTATTCGCTTACTCTTTTTTTTCCATTTCTCCATTTGTTACTTGACTAGAAGATGGTGGAAAAAGGGGAGGAAGGAAATGCAATGACTGCAAAGGAACGAGCGAGTAGACAAACGGGCGTGTGGGTGTGAGCAGGCGGAGTTGATAAAGCGGCGGCAGCGGCGGCGGTGGGGAGACGGCAAGGGAGGAAGGGAGGGAGGGAGCGGGACTATTGATCGGGTTGGGTGGTGAGGAATTGGTCGTGTCGCTTGTGCTGCTCCAGTGCTCGAATAGTACCCTGATCTTGCGGCAGGTCAGACTTGCGACGCAGCGACGCTGGGGTCGTCTTCTCCTTCTTACGCACCAGGAAGGGCAGTGCCGAGGTACCCTGACCTTCTCCGCCTAGCTTACGTACCTAAATTGACGACAAACACAATCTTCAGGCATTATCCTCTGGCGAGGAATTTCGAATCATCCAGATATTAGAATGAGTTTGGTTTCAAATGCATAGGAGAGCAAAGAGGAGTGAAACCCACCTCCTCTTCACTTTCCTGCTGCAATGAACGGAGCGTGGCGTTGACATCCTCATCATTATCAATGGGCGGACTGCTGGCGTCCATACAATTGTCGGTGTCACCATCATCTGCACCATTTCTCTGCTTCTGCGATTGCATCTGCCGTTGTTGTTGCTGCTGCGGTGTGATACCGTTCGTCCCGCCGCTACCACCGCCACTGTTCTCCACTGCCGACGGCGTTGCGGCGATGGCAGCAGAGCCGTTGGGCTCGCCAGACATCACCAGCTTGTACAGCGGGTTCTTCATGGCAGTGGCGTTCAACGACGCCCAGGCACGTTCTCGACGCTTGGCCTCTTCGCGTTCACTGCATCGGAAGAGCAAAAGAAGACAGTGAAATGGGAGTATTGCAGACGCCTTGCTAGTCTACGGAGAACATGGAAACAACAAGAGAATTAAATGGGGAGGTACACAATTAGCAACGCTAAATTACGAGCACTTGGTCTCCGTCAAAGCCTCAGAGAAAAACCAGCCACAACTTCCAAGATGTTGCATTAATCTAATGATGACACCGACACTTGAAAATTCAAGTTTACCGACTCAATTGCTTCTACTTGGAGTCCGAGGAAAATAGCCATCCTTAAACCAAAAGAAGCTACCAAAAGCCACCAAAATAAAACTGGAATAGCGTAAGCGTTGAGTCGGAAAAAGAATGAGGGACAATTTTGGATAGAAGAGAAGCATGGAACTCACCGTTGACGCTCCTCTTTATATTTGGTGGTGCAATTGTCAAAGAGCACCTGATTCATTTCCATGAAGAGCTTCAGAGCATTGTAGATTAGACCGTGAATAGTTCTTCAAGGAGACAAGAGAGGGAGTATAAAGACACAATGATAGTGATAATGAGAGACAGGGGGAGGAGGGAGAGACAGACGAGACACCTACTTGTTCCAATGTTGTTTGGTTCTGTACAGTGCAGGAAACATGATAGGAAGGATGGTGTCTACGTTTTCAGTCATGAGGGAGAGAATGTACTCGTTGCTCCATAGGTACAACGCTCGTTCTGCCACCTGTATGCAAGGGAGGACTAAGTTAAAATGAGCGTTCAACCATCGAAAGGAAAAGGAGAAAGATGAAAAAACTATAAGGCTTGCCTGAAAATGTGGCGAGGATACACACTTGGCCAGCTGAGTGAAGAGGGGTTTAATAATCTTCTTGAACTCTGCGGCATCCATTACATCGAGAATCTCCTCCAACTCGTTGAGGAACATCACCTCCTTGGGACTGTGCATCTTCGGCCAGTATTTCAGCAGTCCCAACACGATCTGGGGGGGGGGGGGTAGAAAAGGGTCAAGGCTTAATAAGCTGGGCTTCTCAGTCTCCGGTGATTTAGTCAATACCTTGGTGTGATGACCTCCTAGACCTTCTGACATACTTCACTGCATTTTTGATGATGACTAGGGGGCACTACAATATATTCACTAGCGTTAGATCAGAATGAAGTTCGAGTGATTGCATTCCTAATCGGAAGCGATGTAGCGTTGGTAGTCAAACAACACACGCACATCTAGGTTTTTCCTTAACGATTGTGAATGGCTTTTCAAATCCATCCACTGGTCCGTTTTTGTGACCCACGATCAAAATCTAACAATGACTCAAGATTTGCTTGACTAATTTGAACAACTAGCTAAACGTCTACCCGTTCATCCACTGTAGTCGATTAACCTGGGTGCAAAAAGATCATGTCAGAGTGGAGTGAATGGTCTATTCTAGATGCTGAATTAAGCCAAAATCACTCATCAGAGAGGCGCTGTATCGGTGAGATTTCCATCGAGAATGTGCAAAAAAGTCAACAAAAGATGCGAAACACGAGCACAGAAGATATCAAACGCTGCAACGCCAAATGGCAAAATCATGGAATAAGAAAAGGAGGGTAGAATGAGCAATAAGCCCATAGAGGACAAAGGACCGCCTGTTGGGCATGTGGTAATGCGGGACAGCATAAAGTTTTTGGCGCTTCCTGGTTGCGAACCTCTCCAACTGGCTGAGGGAGTTGGTCTTTATGCTGCAGAGCTTCTTGACCACAATGTGTGATCGAACTGTGCCTGCACTGGACGGTTGTTCATTCAGCAACCGTGTTTGGGGTGAGCCACAAAAAAGCTCATCCTGTTAGATTTTGAAGATTTTTAGTGTACTTTTACTAATTTTCGATCACTTTTTTTTGTAACGATAGAAGTCTGGCTAGGACCTGGTCTTTATGGTCAATAACAAGCTGGGATAAGGTGTTGCAACACTGTTTTAGGTCAGTGTCAGGAGTGACGACGGCGTCTGTTGCAGCCGAAAACAGATCTTGAGGAGGGGCGCATGAGGGATATACAGTATTCTTTGGCGTCAGTGATAGAGACAAAGCTTAAATTTGGTGATTTTGAGCCACTCTTCAAAGTTCATGCCGTCTTTGAATGGGAGAAAGAAGTAATGTCTGTTTGGAACTGAGTACAAAAGTCCTGAATAAACAGATCAGTATCCTTAAAAGGATTTCGTATTGTGAAGCCATATGAATAAGTCTTTGTTTGAACAAAGAGGTTTAGAAGCCCCTGAAATCGGGAGCAAGCACCTTAAGATCAAGAAAGGGAACATTAAAGGACATGGTTTTGATGGCGACTGGTCATGTCTATTTGAAGGACAACGGAGGTCTGCTTTAACGTTACTGTCAACCAAACCTAAGACCAGGAATGAGAGGGATCGCCTCGTCCCACATTTGCCTTCGTTGTGATGATAATTGGCGAAAAAGAGGTTGAAAAACAGGACAAAAGTTTCGTAATGTGCCGACACTTCCATTTGACTGACTCACAGATACGATTGCAGCAACCTTGGCTTCAGGTAAATTTTGGATGATTACAATAAACTTTTGGATGAGCTTTCTTGCTCCCACGAACACTCCAAGCTCCTGGTTTAAGTTTCCTGTACAACCACAGATACTTCGTATACCAAGTCTATACTGATGTTCACGAAACATTTTTGGCAGGAGGGCGAACAGGTGAAAAGAAAGGGGCAGTCACACCTATCCAGACCTAACTTCGGACGCCAAAATCAACTCAATCACAAACTAGAAAAGTGATTTGAGCCAAAGGTCAGCGATTACAGAGAAGCCGGGAGGCAAGGAAAATGCAACTTACCGGTTCAGTGAGGGTGGGGTCCTTGTCAAGGTACTGCACCACACAATAGGCCAATTGAGCGTGATAGACACTGAGCGATTTGACCTTGTGTAAGGGAATGAGCACCCGCATCAGGTAGGTCTTGTGCTCCGCCTTCAGTGGCACCGCAAAGCCATTGATAATGCTGCAGACATGGGGAAGAAGAAAAGAAGCACATTCAGACACGATATGCTTACACGTGACACCCCAGATTTTCAACTGGTCGCAAAACGCATGTCCATCCACAAAACCTGGGCAATTCTGTTGATCTTGTTGTAAAATACTTTCACTCGGTGGGATCAGAACGGGTGTTATGGGTTGTGGTAGACATTAACTCCCAAACACAATCTACGCATAGGCGGGCATTCTCCCAGCGACAGATCAACGGCCTTATGGAACTTATTCAAATCAAAAGACAGAAGTTCTAGTAGCACGTGGGAGGTTACAATTGGTATTGCTTGGGTAGGACAGCAAAAAAGCTGAATAACTGCAAAAGTGATCTTCAAGCCTCTATAATTCGTTGAAACAATCGCCATTACAGTTTATCGTTTCCAAAGGCACACAAGCTAGAGGCAAGCTATTCTTTTGTAAAGCCTTTTAGCCCTAGAAGCAAACAACCTAATCCTGATCGCCTCTGCCACCACCTCACTTTTGTCTCTCAATTGCCTCCACGACTTGGCCACTTGATGCAGACGTAAACCAGCGTCGGAAAAAAACCGTTAGTGGAACATTGAATTGGAGCCATTCCAGCCAATGGCAATATAGCTGTCCACATGATTGTAGGTAGAGGGTCTTCCTGAATGTGGCACGTTCCGTTATCGCACTTTCTCCAAATGCTGCATAGCAAACTCAACGAGAAGCTTCTACATCTTTGGAAAATGGTCAAATTCGGCTGGTAAGCCTGACAACCCCGGAAACCATCCACCACGTTCACCCGACATTTCAACGATAAGACGAAAACAGTGGAGGACACAGTTGAGAGCGCTGTACCGCTGGAATGACGCATATCCCTATGGGCTCCAAGAGAGCCACGTAAAAAGCTAGACACACAAAACCTCACAAACTATGTCAGTCACCTGACGGAAGGAAAAAAGGTCCAGTCGGTAGGCCGCAAGAAGACGACCAAAGAAAACCAACCTGTGGAAACCTCAAGACCGAGGTCGATTCGATTCAAAAAGCCCCCGATAAGTAATTCTATCAAGCGACAAATAAAGAAAGATTATGAAGTGGGGATCCATATTTGAGAGAGATAGCCACAGCAAACTTATCAAATGCAGACCTGAAATTCGGCACACCCAAATGAAAAAGCTGAAAGATCACAACACGACCTGAAATCACCCGTGATCAAGGTTTAAAAGATGGATCAGATACGTGTGAGGGGTGAAGAAGACTCAATTGTTGGTTGAGCTTTAAGTAGGAGGTAGCCAGTCATGACCGCGATGGGAAGGCTCGACGCGACCTGAGGTATGCATTACCGACGTCATGCCGTTGAATGAAGGCTTACCCAAAATACGAGCCCATAGCCAAAACTGTTGAAAAAAATCATGACTACCTAAAACCAGCACTAATTTGAAGCCGTAAATTGCAAAAAGCAATACTTCACTGATAGTACACGATGACAACGGAAGGGAGACCAGAAAGTGACAGCAAATTATCAGTTAGTACGTAATGACTGCGAGCCCAATCATCTACAAATTTTGTGGAAATAGGGTTAGTAAAATAATTTTCCATATTACCTCAATTCATATTCTACTAGTTGGAGTTGCACACACTCATAAACAGAACAGAATGAGAAGCATGCTTCAATAAAACTGCTGTCACATGACTCGAAATGATAAACACGGTGGAGACAAGAGAGTTCGGATCGAAAAAAAACCGGTTCCTATGGCATCATTCATGAGATGGTTGAGAACAGAGGGTGACATGCTGACGACGGCAAATTATGGCACTGTAAGTTGAAGCACGTGTAACTGACATTCAAAGCTAAAATAACATTTAATCCGGAAAGGAAATGCCCCTTATCATAAATCACCAAAACGCGGAACAAAGGTCCTTGCCTCTTCACTTCGTGATGCTTTTAAACCACACTGAGTAGACAATCGGAAGTGAGAGCTACTTAATTTCCCGGTCGACAAGGGAAGTCGGGGGCAGCGGAAGCCCAAATTCAACAATAACGTGTTTTGCACCAAAGAAACCACCGTTCCTTGAAGGCAGGTAGGATAGATGGTATGTTTGGTGTCAGCGCTTTTCGTGAAAGTCCCTACCTTGCCCAACCGCCGTCCATTTGCATACTAGCCTTAGCCATTCATTTTACAGCTCGAGGCCCAACGATCTACTGTAAAACACCGACGTCTAAGACGTTGAAGCGGCAAGTAACAATAAAGGGGTCCATCAATTCCTATCCCACCAATAGTACGTGGGAACTTGTCCCAATCCCTTAACTTAGTCTCAAGTGCCTGACGTGAAGAAATGGACTTGCTACTCCAGTGGATTAGCTTATGAAGGAAAGGTAGGCCAAAACCTTTTATGCCTCATTCTGCTCCCACGGGAAGTAATTAATTAAAGGAAAACGAAACAAATATTATTTGCGATCTGTACCTTCGAGCACCGACATTTCTCCCAAAAAGATTGTATTTTGTGAAGTACAAAGGGGCACAACAGATCCTCACACACTGGAGAAGGAGGAGTAACCGAAGTACCCCGTTGAAATATACTAGCCTTCAAAAGACGAATTCCAGATTCTCCAACTAACCCAAATCACCGTTATATACCATAATTTAAAAGGAAAGTAAATCTCTGGTAAATTCAAGGTAGTGACTCTAACAGAATCGCCAAATAGATGGCAGAAATTATTTTTGAAAAATCAAACTCACCTGCCAAGAATTTCAAGCATCTCCGAGATGCCATTGTGCCGCTCCGTCTCGTAGATGAACCTGCAAGGAGAAGGGACGTGGGTATTCACAAACTTAGGGAATAAGGTTCACTCCTCCGATTTATAACAACAAAAGTCAGCATGGGTGCTTTAATTGCACGCTTGTCGTGATAGAGTAAGATGGAGGAGGTTATAGAGACGTCACCACCCTAGCAGTAACCAAAAGCATATACCACTACTTAGTGGTGGAAATGGGAATTTGGTCAGAGAAAAGATTACTACTACTCGAGTAAAGAACAAAAGATGGTAAGAAGCTGCTTCCTCGAAAAGAACAAGCACATGCTGACAATAATAGGCGCATGGTTGCAAAGCTGGACTTGAATGTACCCCCGGATATAAACAGAATTTGATTCCACTTCTTAAAAAGGCGGAATGAAAGACCCTTTGCTTTCACTAGCCCAAAGTCCAACTTCGTAATTGTCATTTTTGCGACCATCTGTCGAAACGATTGGCATTTCCGTAACTTTGTGCATGTACCAGCACAATGACCCTTCACCCCGTCATGGCCGTAGCAAGAACAACACACCAGCCGATTGACGACAACAACAACAACAGCAACAGGTCCAAGGATCGAATTTGGTCACCTACCCGGCTGCTTTGGGTGGATCTGACTTGCCAAATCACGGTCTGTCAATTTAAATCTACTCAAATAAATTGTAGCCAGAATGACGGCAGGGGTAATTTAAGACATAGTGTGGATGAAATAGTTTGAGAACAGTAATAGGTGGCGGTGAAGCAATCCAAAACCGGTAGGCTTTAGGCAAAGTCCAAAGCCAGGGTGGCAGAACTTTGCACCATCGATGTCAAACGCACTCCAATATACATCAAACGAAATCTAATGCGATGTGACCGTGGAAGTGCATCCTCTAGACGTACTTCTCTCAGGAAAGAGAGTTAAATTAGAGACGATGGTGTAGGCCCTCAATGGCGAGACCGTTCGCAATTCGACGTCAATTCAAGTCAATCAAAACTTCAGTTTGTGTTGTTTTCACTTATCACCCCTAACTTCCTACGCTACCTCGACTGCAATCTTCATGTACTTAAGCGAATTTTTTGAATAGAATAACGACATTTAAAAGGTCAGAAAAAGCGGTTTATAAAAGGTATTGCGTTGGAATTCGTTGGCGAAGGAATGTCCATTTTCGCCTTGATTTTTGGGTTCCCTTATAGAACAATAAACAGAAGTAATTTCTGTCTAAAGTAAATGAGAGTTTGAAAGACGATTAAAGAGGAGTAAACAGTGAGGGTAATTTGAAAAACCCCAACAGGCTAAGTGGTCGAAGCTCAAAAATCGACACATCAGAGGCCAGATCATGGCTTCATCACAAATTTCTTCCAAAATAGCCAAAGAAAAAAAAATTCAGCACCTTAATTATTAAGATCCTTGCTTTGGAATCTCTTGGTGTGATTTATGGAGGAGATTATATAAAGATTACATTTAATAGACGTGAAAAAAAGTGCCATGAAATGGCACATTCCGGTAGAAGTAAATGCAAAACATTAACTCGGCGTTGGGACCCCAAACAGCAGCAGAGTTTTTAAGAAGAGGCAAAAAGATGGAATGAAGCTGGGTAGAACAAAAGCCAAGAAACTTTACTACCTTATGATGGATGTTCCTATGGAGGGCGCTGGCCTTCAGCACATATTGGTATGATGAAGACTGTCTTAATCCCTGGGACGCAAGTAATGAGATCACCACCATTTCCGTCTCGCGGACAGATGGTTTCGATGTACCCGATTGGCTCTGCGGTAGTCAGTGCAGCAGTACCAGAGACAGCTCCTGAAGAGGGACTAAGCTTACTCTAAACTGGCGTGACAATCCACAGATGTTTTGATTCTGCCATGATGCGTCCTTTAGGCTAGGAGCGCATAAGTCTGCTCAAATCATGACCACACTTTTTTAGTCCCCCAGCACCGGCAGGCTTGAAGGACTACATTGATGTCATTGTACCCATTCATGACATTTTTGCACGTCTTGTAGTGTCTTCAGGAAGGGCGGGTGAGCTCAAAGGTCACGACTTTTCATTCTAACAAATCAAAAGTAAAATATGTGGTACGTGCTTACAGGCAGTTAATAAGAGATCTCATTCAGTGAAGTCCGAAGAACAACCACAACAACACGAGCACGGAATGTTCCTATTCCACTTCACAAATCAGCTCAGCCGCTTTGATATTCAAATGTCACATGCTCACTGCAAAAGAATGTCAACAACTTTCAGTTTGACAAAATTGGAGGTAAGGAGGGCAATCTCTCCTCTTTTGATATCCACTGAAAACCCTTGATGAGCGCTTTAACTCTGAGTTGACTACCTTGATAGATCCGAGATTCGACCCAAATTCTAAACGCAACCATTCATAGTAAAGGTGTTTTGACCTCTGGTTTGCCTAAAGGGCGACAAATTTTGACATGAAAATGGGCTTCAAACGGTCAGGTCCCACCATTTGCTATAATTTGTTTATGCTGACCTACATCTACATCTCCCGTCAGGAGAAATCCACAAATGTGCAGTACCGATGTAAAACGACATTTGAAAATGAGGGGAAGCATAATTTTTGCGTTCTCGATCGCCTTTATTTTGAGCATAATAACCACCAAAAATAGAGTCCATTCGACCGTAACAGCCTTAAAGATTTGTGAAGACTCATCGAGAATTCTAGACTGACCTTTAGGAGAAATTCAAAGAACAACAAACACAGGTACTCAAACCGCCTAAAAGGAGTGCTAAATTTGGACTCTGCCGTTTCCCTCACAACGCATGAAACAAACATGCCATTTTTCAAGATTAATCCAGGTCCTGAGCAAAAAACAACAAAATCAGTCAAAAATTCCATGCCACAGCGCGTGGACAAGCAGCACTTGATGTCTGCGAATGGAAATTGTTTTGTCCGGCTACATACTTGTCAAAAATTCAGGCAATTGTGCACACGTGAGTAAACGAAACTAGGAGGGTTCAAAAGTCACATTCAGTGCCTCTCCCGTCCCCACATGAGCTCATATTTGCAAGCAGGTATTTTGTGAGATGATAAGGTTCTAGCAATACTATCAAGTAAATAAGGGACATATATGCAACTGATAATATAGGTATTTCAAAGAACTCGCCCTTTCTGCCTTATTCCGACTTATTAATTTGATAAAAAATTGACGCGTTCGAAAGGAAAAAAAGCGGTATACTCACTTGTAGAATACGTTGCTGAACTGCCGCCGAATGTAGGAACGAAGAAAGAGGAACTTGCCGTAGATCCTGTGCATGATTGTCTTGACTAGATCGCGTTCCCGTGGATCCTCACTGTCAAAAAGTTCTAGCAACTGTAGGGAACAATGATGAAAGAGTAAATGAATATAGTTATGATAGGTGATACAACCGTTTTTTCAAGAAAAAGTGGGATTTCTTTTGAGCATAGCTCGAGTTCACCCTTCTCAAGTAACAGAGATGAGTCACGGACGGAAATGTCTACTTCAAATGGGCAAATTAGCATTTGAAACCACACTAAATAACTACAGGATCATTAGCTATCCAGGAGTTCACAAAATATTCTCTTATGATTTCAGCACAAAAAATAGAATAACCGGAGAAATCATCCTTAAAATCCAGCTCCTTCATTCCCAATGAGACACAGGCAAATGAGATATCTTGAGGGGCAAACAACCTAGCCTTAGACATGTACACGTCAATAACACTTTTACTTTCAAACATGATTGCTATGATTTGTGGAAGTTAGAAAAAGATGGACAAAGATGGGGCATTACCTTACCCCCCCCCCTCCCATCCTAAAGTCAATTCTCCACACGGACAAACTTTGAGGCGATATTTAACCCAGCAAAAACAGGGCCTTATCTCGACTAATTCGCAAGGCCTGAACATCTCCCAAAGATCTTTTGCACACATATCCCAGAGGTATCAGGTGCAAAAATCTCATCCGCAATTTTTCAACCTTTCGTCTGGAGTGCGGCCTTAAATATGGGGCAGTAGTGAGTGGATCAGCTGGAACTCACCAGTGATACGTTAGTTCGCACTTCCCATCAAAAGTCAGCCGGCAAACAAGCCAAAATACACAAGATGTTATGATGCATGAAGAAGACGTAAGGAGAAGATTGAGAGCAAAGGATCTTCCTGAAGGTGATTAGAAACCATCTGATGATGCGGCTTGGAGACTGAGTTAAGCTTCACTCGTAAAACAGGCAAGCTCGAACCACATCTATTGGGTTTGGCTGATAGAATATGAGAGTTTAAAGTGGGCAAAAGAAAGTGGAGCACGAGGAAGAGAAGCCACTGAAGCAACCTGCGTCGAAACCCGAGAAAACTTTGTTGACCTCTTGATGGCACCAAAGACGACAATTTGTTGAACGCTTCTCTTTTCACACCTTGCAGGAAAATGACTGGGGCAACGACTAGTCCATGCATGAAAGTCTGTTTCACGTAAGAAAATCAAATAAGTAGACTAGCAACTGTTGCAACTAGACCTAACTATTGAGCCACCAAACAAGAGATTGTGACGTCATATTCCACTGCTTGCTTCATTGTATCCTGTCAATAGGTGGTCATATCGCAATTAGTCAAAATACGACCACTGATCTGCTGCTTTAAAGGCCGCAATCATGTAAGGTGCTTCCTCATGCATATCTTGAGATGCGTTTGCCTTCACTGAAGCCCATAATTACCCTTCCCATCCTCCCAACCTTTGTCTCGGAATGACAGACACTAAAACAGTAATTCTCAAACCACCGCATTCGAAAATTGGGGACAAAAATTCAGCACTAACTTGGATGCTGTTGAAAGTAAAATACACCCTTGAGGTATTGATAATGCTCAAACGTCTGGATTTAACGCCTACATCAGCAATAGGTTCGTTGGCTGTTTCCTTGAGTGATATCACCACTGAATGAACAAAGAAAAAAAGAGCTGAACTTTGGCACGGACTCAGCCACATAAAAGGCTATTTGGTCGAGATCAAAAGATGGGTTTTGAAATAATGGCTATATCTCACAGCTGAAACTCAGTACCAGAGTGCTGTGCATTCGCAGCCTGTTTATTTAACTTGCAGCACAAGTGAATGACAAAACGAAGCACGAATTCTATACTGCCTTACCCATTCCCTTATAAAAGGTGTTTTAAAAGAGGATAATCTGAGGAGAGTAAAAAAGAAGACTGCATGCTTGAGATGCACTTCATAAAACCGAAACATAAATTTCATTGCCAGATTGCTAGGCACTTTGCAGGTAGTTTCACGTACCATTTAAAAGAACACCAAAATTCAAAAAATTTACCTTTTAAAAAGGATAATTCAGGTCTAGAATCAGACTTAGCCTCTCACTTAGGCAATGCTTCATGGAGCTGGGAAAGAAGTGATCAAAAGCACTGTCCTTTCTCCTACCTGAAGCACAAACCGCTGGTCAATGTAGCGCTTGGCAACGTTGGGCTGGAATTCTGGTGACTCCACAAAACGAAGGAGGAATTCGTAGACGAGCTAGTGAAGTGAACAAAAAAAGCAGATAAGCAAATAGAGCATACTCTAGGAAAGCTACTTTAAGATAAGAGGAGGACTGGACACAGCAATAATAATAGGACTATGTAGTAAACACCCAGCAGATACAGGTGTCAATAAAAACAGTTTTCACGTGGCTATAGGCGAGAAATTCCTCGAAAAACTAGCAAGACACCCTGGAGAGGAAGAGATGTGATTAAATTTTCGCACAACACCTTCAAATCGTCGCCAATGCTTACTAGAAGATGGAGGTGCAATTGACAATAACAAAAAGTACCCAGGTACACACACCTCCATTATTTGGTAAACAAAAATTGATCGTAGCAAAAGAAGGGCTCGTTAGCAGTGAAATAGTCACTTCAAGGGCAATGATTTTCAAGTCACCTCACACTTGTCAATCGTTAAGAGGTGGCGTCCTAAACATGACCAGATTGATACACGGGTACAGTTCTGCTCGCTTAAGACAAATCTAACCGGAAAAATGGATGCAAGTTTGAAAGCCTGGTTTGTGTTGCAGTTTGCCAAATATTCAAAACCTCTTAGTCCCCTCATTTTTAAACAGCTGCATGTCCTATTTGTGTGTCTAGAACCCGCTGGCACGTCGTAGCAGCTTCAGTTCCGAAACGACCTTTCAACCACCCAGTCAACCATTAAATGTACGTTTTAACCGTTTTAAAGCAGTTTTGGAGTAACTTCTGCGCGCAATTCCTAAATTCTGTCATTTTTTACAAATGGCAATCGACTATAAATTGATTAAAACATCACAGGCAACTGGATCCACCAAAGTCAATGATTGGTCGGTGAAAAGGCAATTTTGTATCTTAAAATAGGAAATCTGAGCCGCCACATGGTAAATGTAGTTGAAAGAAGAAAAACTGTACACCATCCAGAAATGGATTAACAAATGTCGAGCAAATTTGGGCGTACACTCAGTCAAATGAGAAAAACTCGGCAAGACAAAGAAAAAAGCCAACGAAGGGGACTTTTGACTGCTATAAAACTCCGGTCTAGCCTAATCACACTGTGATGGACTGTAATGGTGGTACTTCAATATCCAAACTGATGATTTGTAGAGGAGGAAAGAGCCTGTACAATCCGGGGAACTTCCAGCAGGAATTCAACCCCTGCATTACCAAGACCGATTGCCCTCCTATCGGGAGCATCACCCTATCAGTATCTGGAGAAACAACTCTATTATTTGATAGGAAAAACCCTCAACCAACAAGAAAAGATTGGGAGAACCTAAGGTACAATCGCTTTAAGGTATTACAATCTGTATATAGGAGAAAGTAGTTAACATTATTCAATCGAGAAGTTGGAAACTGGTGCCCTAACATTACGATGAGCGAAGAAATGGATATGGAGGAGAAAAAACACGGAACTCAAGTTTTCCATCAACCGTGTAGGATGAATACACTTTGGCATAACTTCATAAAACTAAGGGCTTGAAAATGATGTAGTCTTGATAATTCAGAACACATCTGGATTGTTTTACAGAGGTTGGATTGTGACATGGAAGTATGTAATAACACCAAATAGTTAGAAACACACCAGCATTCGTTGAATAGCGCTTTTGGTAGACACTCAAAGGGAGTACGGCGACATTATCCACAGAGGTAAGTTCCTCAATGCGCAACATTCTAGGTATCAAAGAAGCTACAAGTCAAACTTACATGAAATCAGGGGATACAGAGGCATTATCTTTGTCAACTCAGTGAGGCTCAAGCGTTATGCTTATCAATCATCGAGAAATTGTTGCTAATTTGTGAATATCGGATGCCTCACAGCAGTTCAAGTGAAACTTCGAATGGCTCCAAAGCTAGTATTCATGTTTCCAAAGGTCCAGGCGGAGAGAGAGAAATATCAACGGGTTTGACTAGCTACTGAAAGCACGTATTCACAGGACACGTCAACCAAATGAGAAATTCCACGCTACCAAGCAGATTTGATCCCAAAAATGAGTCAGTTACAAAAGAAATTGAAAGTGACAAGAGGGTAGATCATATGGATGAGTGTCAAGCGGGTGACGACATGGTTATGCAAGGTGACACATTTACCAATTCAACAGCAGCCGCAAGATTCGATGCAAATCACTAATTTAGCAGTGACAGTGGGATACCCTCAATTTTAATGCGCGACACATGTGACCCAACTTGCAGCTGTCAATCGCATACGACATGGGTCATGGGTGCGCTTACACATTTGACAGTAAAAAAGTCATTCAAGTGTCTACTTGTCACTTGTTTTAGAAAAGTACTTTGTGTTAGTTAAACGGTAATCCTTATGACTATCACTACGACCTAATTATAATCAACTCCTCCTAACTTTGAGATTTTATGTTGTTCAACTACAAATGATAACCAGTTACGGATGTAGATAGCAGGTCAGAGTTGACTAATTCCACAAGCTCTCAATGGTCGTGTAGTTAATTACCAAATAATGAGATTCCAACATGCGAACTATTTCAAACCACTCAAATGCTTTCACCCCGCCGCGGCATCGTTATGAATGGATTACCCTTGGGATGGCAAATTCATGCTAGAGTATACCCTTATCAAAGCAATGTATTGAATGGAAACCGGAACTTTGATCTTGAGTATTACAGATGAGGTACTCTCAAGTGCTGTTGGACGAACTTGAGCGCAACCAAGTGGCAAAAGTGGCGACAGAGAAGGTTGAAAGAGGACAACTCTGTATGCATTGGCAGCACAGATTTGGATGTGATTGCATTTTTGGGAATGTATACCGGCGTGTGCAGAAATGGGAGTTGAGATAACTGGAAAGCCTTCAAATGTCAGGGATCAGGAATGCACACTGAATGATGACTAATGCCTGCACCCTTTTCCTTGCATTTGCGCATATCAGTGTGCGTGCGTGAACGGATTATCCAGATAGTGGCATTTGAAGAAGAGAAATGAACCAAGGTGACAATGAACCCTGGTATGGAATGGTATTTATTTTACTTAAATGAAAGCTTACCTGGTCCCTTAAAGTTACCTTAATTGAATCTCCACATCGGAGGGTTATAGTTCTGCCCACGCCAATCCCAATCCATGGGTTAAAAATGGAGCTACTTTTAGAATCGGATTCACAAGTATTCAGGAATGATTTAGATGCTATACACCCGCTCTATCTAATGTGGATGGAACAGATGCAGCGCGTGAAGTCATAGAAGAGCTACATTGCCTGCAGACACCCACAACAGATGAGCAATTTGAGCAAAATTACAGCTTACCAACTACCCCTGTATCATGTCCTGCCTCGTGGTCAGCGACGAAGAAAGAAATCAAGTCATCTATGAGAAGGATTACTCATACCATCCAATGATTCAGCAATCCTAGAGGTGGAATGGCAACCTGCCCATTTCAGTTTAAAGATACTGGCTTCCTAGGCCTATCATAATTATCCAGGCTTGCATGCCTTACAACTTAGCGTGGGAGCAGCCACGTAGGGAGAGATCAAGAACGAATCGAATGGAGGAGAAGGGGCGGTGGGGAGGAGCAAGAGTGGGGGATTAAACAAGCCAACGGAAGCAGGCAGTGCCTGTGGCCACATACATGCATGCGTGTGTGCGCATGCGATTTGCATACAGAATGTGTGAAGTGGGAGTGCTTCCGGCATAAGGCTGCCATGAGCGTGGGGAGGAATTGTGATGTAACTCCTACCCCTCGCTGTCAACTTTTGTGACCGGTTCATGCAGCGTTATTTCAATTGCATTTCCTTGAGTCATAGAATTTCTGTTTAGTGAGCCAAAGTTGGTAGAGCTAGAAGGTGGGATTGCGAAATAGTGGTGGCGCTTGTCATAAGAAACACGCTTTCAAAAATCACAGTTGTTATGCCTAGCACCTAATCACTCCAATCACAACTGTCCGGTGCAGCTAGAAATGAATCATCCGTAGTTATTAAGTTTTGTGGTGTGCCAAAGCTTTAGCTTTGAAAAGCGTTTCCGCTATCATGCGATAGCATTGTATTTCTATGCGCAAAAAAGCGTAAATAACATCAATGTTCTTGCGGTGAAGAGGCAACAGGTGAACAAAAAATTTACTTCTTAGCTGTTTGGTTCAGTATTTACACACCAGGAACGAAATGCTTTAGTGGATTTAAAAAGTGGACTTCGTCGTTAGATACACCTGACGGATAACTACAAAACTTGTGGACTTAGATCTCCAAGTGTTAGAGATGCTGAGTTTGATTCAAAAGATTTAACCAATCACCACTTTTACAGCAGCCAAAGTGGTAAAAAGGAATGTCGTTTGTTCCAACTCCACGAGGAGAAGCCTAGAATCTCCCCAACTCCAACGGAATTTAAAAGCCTTATCAAGAAAAGATATCAAGAGAAATAAATCAGCAGCAGTGTTGAAGTCTTCATTTAGTTAAACAGTGTTTATCATTCCCAAGCTTATTCAACAGCTGTATTAAGTGTAGAAAAACCAAAAAGGGCAAAAGGTCGGTGGACCTGCCTCATGTGATTGGTCCTGCTGGTAGAGCAAAGTGCATTTAATATTGGTGAGAAGGGGACTAGAAGCTAAGAGCGGAGTAGAACAATGACAACGGTAAAGTTCTACAGGAAAACAGATCACCTTCTTAAACTATGAAATTCATGCGATCAAGGAGTCAGGTTACACCACACGGCAACTACTTACACCGCGTGGTGTAAGAGAGCAAGCCATTCCAAACCTTGTAAGGAACAAGTTTAATGCGACAGACAGCAGCATCGAGTCAAGTTTTTGAATACATTAGTGTACAGGGCTCTAATGCGAGGACAATAGCTATATCCTTGCCGTTTAGCAATCCACCTTTTTTATTTTTGACGCATGTGAGATGATCAAAAGCGCTCAGGAGACGAGGAGGTCCTGCGAGTAACAAATAGCAAGGGCATCGAAATGTTCAGCCCATCTTGTGGACCCTATTTTTAATATTACACCAGCACCTTCAAAATAAAGAAGGTGCCCATAAAATACCATGCTTGTCAGACTTTGGAAGCATGAAGATTATGGAAACAATTTGTTACATAAAAAGCCATATGTGGGGAAAATTAGCATTTATTGGTGATATAAAGTCAGTCAAATATCAAAATATATGATTGACAAATGAAGCTTGAATTAACAGAACAGAATGTAAAGAATTTGAAAGTAAGGAGCATAGATAGGTATGTGAAAAATGATACAGAATCGACCGATGGAATTGGGGACAAACATTTAAAAAATCACACTACAATGGACAGATTTACCCCTCACAAAAAATTCAACATATTTTCTAAAAGTCGGAGGAAAGAGACGAATACGCGGGGTTTTAGCACCACAAAAATTATTTGATTCTTCTGCGAAGAGAAGAAACGAGCGTGCTCATTCCCAAAAGTCTGATTAAAGTCGTCACCGTATTCAGGATGCCAATAGAGAAAGACGGTGGATTCTCTTCAAAGAGCAAGGCACTTCCTTTTGGAAATGCATCTTTAATTTTTCCTCATTCCCATTCCCGTCGCCCAAAGGCGAAATCTAACTGCTTGCAGCTGACTCCACCCTTGTAAATGAAAATAAACACAATAATTTGCGAAGAAAATGAGCTGTTTGAGTAGAGGAAAAAATCTGGCAAGACGACATATGCTTATGAACACATAAACAGGCACTGGGAGACAAAAAACTGGCATTACCCCCGGGAGCAAGGCAGAATCAAAATCACCTCACTTGTGGGCCTCAAAACGCTGCGTTTGAATAAGCCAAACATCACGTGAGGTCTCATTTACTATCAAACGTCACACATATGTGACATGGGTCCTGAACAAATTGGTAGGATTTAGTGATAAAATAAGTGCAGATCGCACCTAATCTGAAAACGTTTGACTGGTGTAAAGAGTAATTGGCACTTGTTCACTTCTTTGTAACCGAAGCTTCTTCTGGGACCCTTAGTAGCCTACAAGTTAATAAAAAGTGGAGGTCTAGATGTTTTTGCTATCCCACCTCCAAAAGCATACCACAACTTGACAACATAGGAAGTGTTAATATCAGTGATACATGCAGTGAAAAATGAACAATCTCCAAGAGATAAGTTCGACGGCAAAAAAACAACCGGACGAAAGCAAAACAGCCAACGAGAAATCGAAGTGGATTTCGAATTAAGTAGGACCGCGTTCACTGGTCAGCGGATTTTCGTGGATAAAAAATGAAAAAAACCGAATCAAAAGAATACTCAATGTACTTAGTATTCATACGAGTTCCACGCAGCGTTACGCTATCCTCTTAATACAGAAGTAGATTATGAGAATCGGACGCTAACTGTTGCTTCGAAATGTCAAAATACGGAATCGGTGTTTGCATTTTCAACGAATCAGCTACTGTCCTCCTACCTTACTTTCACATAAAAAAGCAGAATAGGAAACCAGTTAAGCTAAACCGATTGGTAAATGGCATCGGTGCAACCTTTTACCAAAATCTATCACCTGCTGCTTCAGTCTTTATTCAAGAAACTCCTCCGCCAATTTTATCTATCATTTTGATGGGGAAACCTACTAGCGAAGCCACTGTGAGTAGAAAAGGGTGGGCGTCCCACGTGGCCATCACAGGGAGACAATTCACATCCAGTGAGAACCCCATGGGGCCACTTTTTCTGCATACACACAAACACGCCTACATATTCTCTAGTGCATGTGACCCATTAATCAACAATTTCGGTCGATTACAACAACAAAATCCGAAAAATTGAGGACGCCTAAGAGAGGTCACATGAATGAAATAGCGCTTGAAGAAGACGAGCAGAGCTTCAAGGTTTTTCTTCGACCCGTTTCCCGTATTCTTTAATCACATCAGCTACAGCATAACTGCACCCAAATGACAACGAGATGTTTTGCCAGCTGGAGGGGAGGGAGGACACGAACACGAGTCGGTTTAAAAACCAGTCCAAGCATCTAGCCAGCCAAAAAGGCATTGGGAACGGTATGTATGTGCTACAGACAGGTGGGCCAACGGACAGGCACGCGCGCAAAAGAGGAGTAGAGAAACGGACAGGCAGGCATGGAGGCGGCAACTACAAGGCAGGATTGAGGTGATACGAAGATGTTGCAGACAGGCGTGCGTGGACGCGCGCATATCACTTTTTTGCCCGCACGACTTCAAGCTGATGCTTCGGTGATGGCTTAATTGAAAAGCCCCTCGGCTATTCATTCTAGGCTAGGCCAAAAAACTGTCCGCAAAGGACAGACGGCACGTGATGTCAGCGCAGCAGTGGTCAAAACAAGCTACGCATTCGAGTTTGAGAAGGGGAACAGAGGACCATATGCTATGATGATACGACGCACCCCCAGTAGTGGGCGAAACAGTCTCGCCTTGCACACGATTCGCATTCAGATGGATGAGACGCGGCGTACGTCCAAAAGTAAAAGCCGTCTATTTGAAACGTTCTTCAGTGCAAATCGCCTATTTAATCCACGAAAGTCCACTATTTCTTCAAAAATAGAACTGCCCTTTCATCAGGGGTAAAGTAAAAGGAGGTAAAGTTAAACTTTATAATAGTTGTTTAAATCACACGGTTGCCTAAAAGGTCTCCAATAGACACAAATGCAACCTGAATACTCCAGCAAATTCTCAAGTACAATTTGCTTCATCTTCCTCCTTTTTTATTCTAAATCTGATATCATAGCACACATTTTCAGCAGTTACTATGGCACTGCTTACAATGCAAGCCAATGTGGCAACGTAGTATCGAGGTTAGAAAGAGAAGAGGCCTTATCACACCTGGTTTTTACGACCATGTAGAAGAAATACAATAAAACAGCCGATGAATGGCAAAGAGACGAACTATCGGCAGGCATGCCGACAACGATCGAGACAATAATGCGGACTGATTCGGTGTAAGCGCTAAACACAAAAGTAATCCGATCCTATCTCACTCAAGCTAGACTGGTGCAATATACGAATTACGCCACCGTTAAACATCCATATTGTGAGTTAAGAGCCGTAAGATTCATTTACTTCAGAATCTGTTCTCATCCAAGAGCGTACAGTGGAACACCATATTTGCCTGATTTCACACAAATATCCACTTCCTTATCATCGTGCCTAGAAGAAAAAAAACAACTGGCATGTGGAAATTAAACTGCCACAATTTCGACAGCCGGGAGGTGCAATGTCCGACTTACGCCACCGTTAAACATCCATATTGTGAGTTAAGAGCGTTGAGAGACTGCATAAAAATGGATAAAAAAGTAGGCGCAAGCATCATTGCCGGAGTAAAGGCGCAAAAAGCGCAGTAACGGCCGCATGGAAATGAGAAAGCGCAGGAGAGCACAAGTGGAAATTTCTTTATTGAAAGAGGGTTCCGTTAACGGGAGGAATCAGAGGAAGGTTATCGCCTCAAATGAAACAAGGAGAGGTACACATCTTCTAAACTAACTCTCAAAAATCCTTATGGTGACAGGGTTAAAAGCAGTAGTTTCTGTCAAGGTAGAAGCATCTAACCAACAACGGGAAACGGCAGACTTGGAATGGAGGCTTTAACTTTTAATCAGAATGAAATATAGGTGTGTGAAAATACTTGAGCAAGAAGATATTGCTTAAAAACACAAAAAAAGGTATTAGGGAGGCAGACAGACCTGAAGATGTGGCCACGAGGCCTCAAGTGTGGGTTCATCCTCCTCTGGATCAAATTCCGCGCCCGAGGGATTACTTGGCGGCGGAAGAGTGCGAAAGACGTTGGCCTCGATCATCTTCACCACTGCCGGGTAGATGGGTTCAGTGATGACATTGCCACTATTGCCGTTAGCACCGCTATTACCTCCACTACTATTGGAACCGCCACCACCTCTAGCCTCCAGCACATACTCAATCATCTCGTTGAGGATATTGCGCTTCACCTCCTTGCCTTGCAGGTCGGAAAGTGGGTCCGGTTGGAAGTCAAAGACAACGCAGCATTGCTGAAGCTTCTGTAGAAACAATTGCTCTCGCTCCTGTGATGTTGCTGCGTCTACCATGAGAGAAAAATATGCTTTACTATTCCACACGATTGCTAATAGCACCTCGGGCACGTAACTTGCTCATAGGTCGTTGAACTACTACGATAGCTTGGAGTAGTTGTTGACTAAAATGCAAAATCGAGGGTCGAACAGTGGACGCGTACAGGCTGATAAACTCAAGTTTTGGTCGGTTTCTTGCACAAATGAGTACACACAGACGTATTCTAGTTCCCAAACCGAGTTAAAAGACAAAAAACGAGCACAGCTTCTCATACCAAAAGTTTTTACACTACTCTCTTTCAACGTTATCACGAAGAGGGTAGGCATCAAACCCGTCCAGAAACTGCGAAAGAAACTAGTTAATTGTCTGCGAAATTCACGAGCACAAGTTGGCCAGGTACTATTCATACCAAGAATTCCGGGTTAAGAGCGAAAATGACTCTTATAAGGTAAGAACAGACACTTCCTTATATTTGCACAGTCAGCCAAGATTTACTCCACACTTTACGAAAAAGCAAAAGAAGGATGCGAGTTAAAAGCGCATCTGGGCGTGCCTCCGTTACGTGCTCAAGAACGAACTACGGCTCATTAGAACATGTAATTAGACCCTGGAGCAGCCGTAACAGAAATAGAGAAGTATCATATCAACAAGAGAACGAGAGAGCGCACCTTTGATGGCTGGCAGAGGGACCAGATGGCGATCCTGGCTGATGTTAAAAATGGATGAAGAGTGCCGCTTCTCCTTCAACGGGATAGGCGGACCGGCGTAGTTCTTATTCTTAATAAGTGGAGTAGGCGGTGGATGGGTCTCGTTGATGGATGAAGCGGCAGAAGAGGTAGAGGAAGCAAGACGAGCATTCTCCTTAGACGATGAAGCAGGAGGAGGTGGAGGTGCAGAAGTATCCATGATACACAGATTGATCGGTATGTTTGGTGTCACGCTAGATGAATGCAGAGATAAAATTGGTGAATCGGTAAAGAATGAGCCGGTTTGTAGGCACTAAAACTAATAGTATGCAAGATAAAGTCCTAGTCATGAAATGTTTAACCCGTTAATGTAAAAGCTCCAAATAGGAAATACAAAAGTTTGCAAATTCATAAAACAGCAATCGCAAAAAAGGACACAAAATCCAGTACTATTTCTCGCGTACAAAGATGTGAATCTTTGTTACCGACAAAATTTGAGGAAAATAAAAATTAGTACGACAACTAAAGGATTTGAACTATATGGAATAAAAAATGGGAAGTGTGGTGAAGCGTGCTCCCCAGAGAAGCCATTGACGAATCAAACACTACTGGAACGAAGATAGTTTGTGACCGAGTAATGGGGTGCACGGAGATGTGGTCCAGGGAACAAAGCAATTTCAATCCAGCAACGTTCATATGAAATTTGAGACCTTATGTTGACTGACCAGGAAAGAATAATAGAGCGCCAAAGCGAAATTTTCCTACAAACTGACTAGGTTTACTTTAAGTACAACATCAGACTCAGGGAATTTACCGTCGCAAATAAAGAAAAGCAACAGCAAAGACACAACGCGCAAACCCGAAAAATCGATCCTGCGCGATTTTGCCGCTGCATCGCCAACGATTAAAACGCACTGCCTAGTTTACAGACTTATATTTACCAACGTAATCACGCAAATTTGTCTAATTATTTATTTAAATGCTACTTTTATTTTGCATATTTTAATGCGTTGCATGTAGTTTTAATTCTTTTTATAGTGATGTTGCTACGATTGTGACCTCAGTTGTGCTTTATAGTCCTTAAAGAGTCAGTAGTCTTCTTTTTGTGAAAACATTGTAGAACCAGCAAAACTCATTTGTGGATTTCGTTTGAATTGGTGTTGCTGAAGCAGGCCATGGTCCAAAGGACACTGACTCTTGAAATTATTTTCCAAATAAAGCTCAGGATTCGCACATTTTTAAGATTTTTCGATGTCACAGATTAATAATTAGATGCATCCTATTAGTTCCACTATTAAAACCTGTGGATTGATGTCTTTGTCATTTATGCCCAAAATATTGATACGTATGTTTGTTTGCTCTTATGCTACTCATTAACCATCAAATTCAAAAACCCGTGGTATTTTTAGTAAAAATATCTAGTGAAAACAATGATTTCCTTACAAAAACACATTTAACTACAGCGCGTTGGGACTTTCCTGAAGATGATCGAAGCCATATAATTTGAGAAATATGTATTGTTGACGCACATAAGGTGCCAAGGGCTAATTACACCCCCTTAAGGACAGGCCCTACAACAAATGGACAGTGGTGGGGTGTGTTACCGAAACTGTGAGTAAACAAAGTACCTTATAGCTCCCGTTGCCATTTGATCGCTATGGCCTGCGATCAACCTTGAGCTTCTGTCATCACAACTTCGTGCTCTAAGGAAGCACGTTCACTAGCCATCCTCCCCAGTCATCGTATTTGTGTCCAACTGTAAAGATGCTCCTCTCTTGGCAATTCCGTTCGATTCGGAGTTTCACCTGCTCGAAAATTGTTGCAAGCAACGACCCAGTGTCCCTGAAAGGGCTCGATGTTCTCTAACTCCAGCGAACACAATAGGACCAGAGCCTCAAAGCTTCCTCCACTGCATTTTACCGACAGACATTGAGTGATCCTTCGTTGATTCCTTTACCAGCCGTATGACGGCGTTTCGTCGTGAACCAGAATATGGTTCTACACTCAATTGCTCTTTCCTATCGGGTTGGCGGCACGCGGGATAGATGATGAGTAGGAAGTCTGACTTCTAATGCAAAAGCACTGAACGGCTCTACACTAGAAGTACACCAGCTTTAATCGATCAAAGCCCCCAAAGAGTGCAAACTGTGACGTAACCCCACCCTTACTGAATGACATTTTTGGTGAGCAATCTTTACTCTTCAGTCTACGCTGCAACTCCTTGAAGGTGAAATAGCACGGTGTTGAGGAGCACATGGCCGACGCAGGAAGGGTTAACCGTCAGCATAAATTCTTCAAACGAGAGGAAATCATTGCCGAACAGTTCAGTTGCCTCATTCTTCTCGGTGGTCTACAGTCAACCATTAACTCTGATATGCGTACCGTTCTTATATAATCCTGTTGTACATAAATTCATCTAATCCATCCCGCAAAAACATAGTCGGCCAAAATTTAGTCAATATTCCAACAACCAATACTCGGCTTCCAGTTCGAGGGAACTCCTTCTTCTTCCTACAGGCGTTTTGAGGATTGGCATTTTGACTCGTTACAATGGTGTTCCCACTGGTCTCGTTTACCCACCCCAAGGCAGTCAATACCGGGCATCGAAAACGATACTAAAGCAAAAAAAAGAAAATTTTTAAAGCAAATAGCATCACTAATAGAGTTAATGGCTGTTCAGTGGCAATACTGCGGACAACCTCTTTAGATATAGTCACTGTACCGTAGAAACAATGGCATGAGTATGTCAGATTCCAGGTGTCTGAAACCACTTGAAACTCCTGAGGTGTAGGTAGCGGCCAAATGAAACATTCTGAAGAACTCCAACTCTGTGACACATCATTTCCCAGGAATCACTGCACCACGAAGGACAATCGAGACCTACTTGGTCTTGAGTGGTTCAACAACGCAGTTATGGACCAAATACAGAACAAATCCAAGTTGATGGCAGTCCTGGAGAAGGTTACTTCAGCTTTCCCCTTTGTCCATCTTTTTTAAGCTCTTCCAATGGCTACTAGTGAAGTTAAAGAGGCAACAAAATCCTATGCAGTGTTGACTTAGGCTTTATATTTCATCAGGAATAATTGGCCTCTACTTCTATTTAGTATCAACTTTATATCACAGCCTCTTTTTTGTGATGTATCATGCATTATCGAAGGCTATTTGAAGTTTTGGGTCCGCGTTGGCTTGCTCAAGTTCTAAATACTGCCGAAATTATTAACAAGCGGCAAGGAACCCTTGGAAATTCCCACCGCCACCTTGGCCGTGAGCCGAGGGGGCCTAATCACGACTCCTCCTCAACTTTATCTGAACAATACAAAGAGATTCATACCTAGTTCTGGTGGATGCTTTTTCCAGTTGGCCAAAGATAGCACCAATTCTTCATCCAACACAGGCTCCTGGACACTTTGGTAACGGACAGCGGAACATGACGCACTTCGTAGGATTCCAGGACTTCTAGCGTCAACCCGCTATTGCATATAGTTGTTCCTCGCTTCTAACCGTCAGCCAAATGGACAAGTGTAGTGTCTCTTTGATAATTTCAGGAGAGCACCACTGAAGTCACAAGGGAAGGGGAATTCCTGCCTTGCAAAGGCTTCTACTGGTATGTCGGACAAAGCTGTGATCACCAGCGGGGGTGTTAATGGAGAGCAAGCCTCAATCGGTCAAAGTGACAATAATTCAAAGGGCAGAAAGCGGTCCTAAAAAGCATTGACAGGATGTCACAACGATATTCAAAACAATTGCTGACCTCTGCGATTTCGATTATCGGATAGGATGCAATAGATGGATAGCTAAAGAAACCTTGGGCAGGCGTTATATTCCACGCAAAGGCTAGAAAGGAACAATCAGATGAGGCAATGCAACCAAGAGGTCCTGGGGCACACAGAGGAATCAGCAATCCAACGTGGTACCATGCTGATGAACGTAATGCTGGAAGACTTTCAGATGCCGTCCCAGAGCACACGAAGCATCTTCTTAGGAAAAGTTAAGATGGTAGCTTAAGAGACATGCAAGCAGCTTATCAATCCTTTGTTTCCCAGGTGTGGGGTATGAAGGATTCTGTCTTGCTTTTACACTCATATGGCACACTTTTACATTGATTAGACCTGTCATGGAAAGATTGCCTAAAATTACCTTGAGACAAAGTGGGGAATCTGCATTATGAGTACCACAATAGTGATGTGGATGGCGTACGATGAGATTCACTGTGGGACTCAAAAACCAGCCAGGCTTGCAGTTATATTCTTACAATACCCTATCAGCGGGAGAACCAAGAAAGGGTAGCCGAGATGACGTACATTTGAAGTGGGAGGACCTGAAGCGCTTAACAGCTATGACAGTGTAAGGAATGGTTGATGCATCCGGCCAACAGAGCTTGCATCCAGTTGTGGAAGAATAAAATCCAGGCTGTCTGCGAGGACTAAGGGCGTGCAAACAGTGGGCGTAGTAAAGTGATTGGAGGAGAAGGTTTGGAACCAGACAACGTTCCAGGAGGATGGGTACTTAAAGCAGTAACTCCACTTCGGCAACTGACACTACGTCAAAATTACATCTCAACTCAAAATATTCTCCTTTTTCAGGTTGCTGATGGAAAATAAGTAGTTGGGTCCGAGGGTATTCATAGTTGTGACCACAATCCACATGACGGCCGTGTTTGTGTCTCATAACTCCGCATTCTTTGTTTTACCCAATAGCCAAATTCGTTTTGCCATCTCAAACTTATGAAGAGAATTTTACTTAATCCGTAACAATAAGTGACAACTGATTAACGTTGATGGGCCGATTTGGCCGACCATAATCGGTGACTGAAGTCACATCTACACCACAAAGATTACTCTTATTTCCTTAATGCTTTTCATAACAAAATTACCGAAAAATAAAATTAATTGGAGGTAACGTAGGTTAAAACTTATTTGAAAGTTTTGCCATGAGAGCCAGAGGAAATCCAGAAAATGGTGATCAGTAGCACTGGCAAGAGAATCAGCTTAATACGTAAGACACGAGAGGCCACCTAAGCAGGGGGATGTTTGTTGAAGGTCTAATGCGAAGTTGCAGAGCTCATTAAAGTACGTCCCTCTCCCGCACAATACGACATTAGCCCATTATTTGCCTTTTCATAGAGGCTAGGCTTCAAAGCATGGAATATACACACCCACAAGAGCTAAAAATTCCTGTATCAGCAAGGCATCTTTTCTTCATTTAAAAAGGTTACAGATGTGCAGCCTTGAGACATCATGACAAACGCAGAAACACTTGGAGTAAGCCGGTTATACAGGATTGGACAAATAAAAGGACGCAAATTGACACCGCGGAAAAAGAACGGAGGAGTGAGAATAAAGAAATAGAAGCAAGAAAAGATCACACGGATTTAGTAGTGAATACAGGGTAAAAAAGAGTGGAATTAGAACAAAAGAGAGAAGGGCAGATAAAGGTGAAGTCAACGTCACGGGTTGTAACGCGCCAGCAGGTCCTGCCTACCAAATTATATTTCCACCAAGTTGACCCCTAATGTAGCAACAGCTGATGTTGTCGATGCTCGCCTCCACTCGGTCTGTCACAAGCAAAAAAGAAGGTGCAAATAAATCGCCAAGGTATGAATCAAGGATGATTAATTAGTCAGTTATATACCTGTCCCACAAATTAACCAACAACAGAGCTCCACCAGGAGATAGCATTGGATAATGAAAGTGACAACAAGTGCAGATGGCGACACCGACACGAACAGGGCTGCGGTTGTGATCACTTCTAAAAAAGAAATTGATAAAAGAAAGAAGGAGGAGGCCAGAACGTTTGAAAGCAGACCGTTAGCATGCGTTAATCGCCCTACCATGCTGCTCAAAAAGATCTCGGAAGGTGCAGAACGACCTGCTGCGACTACCCAAACGACCAGCCACCACTACACCACGCTGCACTGTACCTCTTGTCCGGTCCCTTCACTCACCTATTCAACACAAAAAGCATTTCAACACATCCGACCTACCTCTGAAACTGCCGCCCTGCTCGCTTCAGACGTTTGCGCCAACAAACGATGCATCAGTCGGTAGTTGCATCACCAACGCTTAATTCAGCCTCCACCGCCAATAACATCGACATCAATACCTATCTATACTTTTCGAAACAAATTGCGAAAAGCAGTTTTTTGTAGCAAAAGAATTTTACAACCAGAGAGCAAGAAGAATCCTGGCAGGCAAGGGCGTTTTCCTTCTATCACAAACTAACGTCCACAACTCCGATCATTAAAATACCCACTGATATCATTCGCAACTCGGAAATCATTGAAGTACCAATCGGAAAAAGGGTTTTTAGCAAGCGGATTCAGAAACTTGTGCAAATGCATTCACTTTGGCCCAACAACGACCTCGGTGGAAGACATTCTGGCGGACGAGTCCAGAATTAGATATTTGGACTCCAAAAAAAGGATTCAAAATTATTCCAATTAATTTAAGTAAAACAAACCTACCAGTCCACGCAGAGAATGAAAAATGATCTCTGCCAATCGGATGAATCCCGTAGCTTGCGGCACCGTTGCTAAGAGGCTCTTCTTAAAACACAGTCCAAAAGCAGAAATGCTACAAACCACAGCCTGGGCAATAAATCTAACCAGCTGAAATCACCTCTCAAAAAGTCATTTGAGGCCATTTTGCCTTCATTTCAGCCTCCTCCTCCACCAACACCACTTCTTTACAATGACGGAAACAATCTCCCACTTCGGCACTCTTCATCCTCATCCTTCCTCTCCATTAAGCATTGGATACAAGACGGCGCAACAGAAATCGAGTATAACAAAACACAACACAATAGGTCACGTAGCTGCCCTATGTGCTTGCTGCAACTCCACATTTAGGGGGTAATTTCGCATGCCATTGCGCAGAAGGCAAAACGGAACAAAATGGGTGGAAACAGAGCGCATTGCAATGCTTTGCAATGTATAGGTTTAACCACTTCCTTCCGGTCGGTCAGTTAGTCAGCCGTCCAGGCATTCAGCCAGACAACTAGATGGCGACTAAATGCTTCCACTCAGCATCAATCGACATCCAACAAACTGAAACAACTCAGTTGCACGGAGTAAAATTAGCAGTCGTATCGTGTAGAGGCGAGCCTTATCCAGTCAAATAAATGGGGCAGAATTAGCATAGAGTAAGGTAGATTTAAGGTGGCACTCTGATCCCTCATTTCATTTAACTATCTGCCCGGTGTTTTAAGCAATCATTTGTTACTGCACCTCCTTGCCGCATCGTCTCTTCATCTCCTCTCTCATCATATCCGACTGATGGTAGCGATGACGCCTACCTGCACTTGATCTGTCTTGCCCATTCACCACTTTCTTCCTTCCACAACTCACAGATAACAAAACCCATCCATCCATGCGGTGTGTCAAAATGACCTCATAACAACGGCCACACCAACTGCCAAGTCAAGGTAAGAAGCGTTTCAATATCATCATCCTACCCCTACCTCTATCTGCCTGCCTCCACCTTGCTTCATTTGGCAGCGCAGTTACAGCAGCAGTAGCGGCAACAGTATCATCACCACCATTAAACAGAAACAACTTTGATAGGGACAAGAGATTGTTTTAAGGGGGCACCAGCCACTGTGACAGCATTGGGTCATGCAATCTTTGTGCACTTTTCATTGCTAGGTGGTACAACTGTCAGGCTGCCAAACCTCCAACCACAGTGAGTAAATTAAATATGATCTCTGCCACTGAGTAAATTCACTGACACTGCAGCACACGCAGCGCACTAGAGGGAAATAGGCGTAGAGATGGCTGCGGAAATGCAATTAAGAAAAGTATAACATAAAAACTTGGTGGGGACAAAAAAGATCACACGTCGTATGCACTTATATCCGCCAGATGCCAAGGTCAAGTTGTTTTCTCCATGCTGGACGGCGTAGCTGTCCTCCAAAGGGGCAGAAGATAATCCTCCCTCAAGTATTGCCTTGGCAACTTTTCCTTCGGTGATCACTACGGCTTCATCATGCTCCGATGCCGAAGTTGACAGCCACAAGCATAATCCATACACGCAGTCCAACCACCTTTCCACACCGATTACATGAGTCCTTGCATTTGACGACAGAGAAGGTGGAACACAAATGTGCATCACTGGCACTTTGACCACTTGTCAAGAGCGATCAGACAGGTAAGCAATGTTCTTTTGTACTCCCAGCCGCATTCCATTGCAAGTAGTTTTACAGTATTCTGAATAAAGTTTCAGTGCAAAATGGGGCAACATTTTCAGCAACTGACAGTCCATGCCATTCACCTGTAGCGCATGGTTGATTAAGATGGCGTAATGAAACCTTTCATGATCCAAATGCACTGTCACAACGCACGCCGGTTTCGTAACTTGGGTGGACCTGTACAATTCAAGAGACGTGATTGCCAATTAAGCGAGGGTACTTTTACTGTCTTGACTAGAAAAAGAAAAAAATTCACTCATAACTCAACAATGGAAATAATTGCAGTTCAAACACCAAAAACCTGGAAAACCTTTCACCAATCTCGCAGATGTGCAGGCAACATTGTGGGATCTCATCCGGTAGGCGGACACGTTCAAAAAATTCAGTGCAGGCAGCAGTCTCATGCTTCATTTCTCCGTCAAATGCCAATTGGCGGGTCTAAGGGTCTCCAATTTCCACGCAACAAACGTGAACCTCACGAAGAAAGGTGTACCTCCTTCACCGACTAACATCATTAAATTTCGGACCTTAAAAGATGCCCCGCAGGAATGAAGCAATTCCAAGGCAAGCAATCAGACGATCACACATCAAAAGCCGCATTTAATTCCGTCATCAGCCTGGCCACCGTTGGTGCATGTTATAAACACCGCCAGGTGATCGCTATGACATTTTTTGGTGGATGTTCAAATTTCAATGGACTGCCCTGCCAAACATTAACCAAAAAACTTACTCTTCTTAATTAGCCAGTCAATCAGCAAGATATTCACTTAGTCGGTTGTTTAACGCCTTCAGTCAGCAGCCTCCGCTTGCAGTGATGCAGCTCAGTAGGGCAGAAGAAAAAGGGAAGCGGAAGAGTGCGGGGTAAAAGTGACGTTTTGTTCCATTATTCCCCCTGCATATCTACTGATTCACCATTCTTTTCCTTCGTAATTTCAACTATCCAAAGGCTATTACTCTGCCTGGCAATGGTAGTAAAAGTAATTACTTGTAGCTGCACATCGTCGTATCCTCACCTCTTCACATCCTTTCGATCCGCATGACATTCGGTAGACAGTTAACGGTAGCGGATAAATACACTATGCCATGCTGTCACCATCCACTCGATTCCTCAGTAGGGCTCATGACAACGACCACGCCAATTGCCACCTCACCACGTATATCTCAGACATGGTCGGACTTCTCACAAAAGCCCACTTCCACCCAGTCCACGTCAACGCAGCTCAATTTATATCAATTTCATGCAATACAACATGGCGCGATACACCATCATAAGTACATAAAGCCTTTGCGCAAACTTGAACATGGTCGCGATCACAGCCCAGAAGAAATTAGAGATGAGTCGATGACGACGAAGAAGGTAAGTCGTGAGCACATCGTCATGGCCACGCGTTGCCGTGTAAGCGGATCCAAAAACATTGGAAATAATGTAGATCTTTCCAAATGAGACCAAATAATGCCATCCGTATCAGTTTAAGCAACACAGTAATGCTACACTGCGCAACACTTTATGTCAAATTCCATCATGCAACTTGTCAAAGCATGCATCCTACTTCTGCCACTTCATCTGCCTACTTGAGACCCACTAGCCTCGTTCGTCCACGCCTTTACGGAAGCAAAAAGGGCACCTCGGTTAAACGGGCGCAACCTTGATGTGGATAAGGGAAGTACCACGTGGACAATAGCGGCAATAACAGTACTGGCGTTACGCAATCGTCGTACATTTTCCACTGGCAGAAAAGTCAACAACGGAATTGACAGGTTGAGAACGACAGTGAACATATCAAACACAATTGCCACGAATGATGAACCAGACACACCCCCAGACACTACAACGCATAGTGAGAGGTTGGGAGAGGTGAAGAGGGTGGGAGATAGCCACATCGACACACTTAAGGAAGAGGGAAGATACGAAGTTAATCGAAACAGGCTAGAGTTCATGCATCAAAATGTCAAGCACGATACCACAACATCCTTTGCAATGAATTAAATCAGATGCAATAACTTTGCATAGAGCGGTCTGGGGCCATTGTGCTATCTTCCTCATCCTTCTCCTCCGCCTCTTTCTCAAGACGAGAGAAACTATTCATAAACACATCCTCCTCCTTGCATTGGGTAGCATATACGAGAGGTCGCAAAAAGGGGAGAAGAACAAAATGGCACAAAGCAATTCATCAAATGGCTATCCCGTGTGTGCTGCAACTTCAACTTCCGCAGCAACCTATTCACGGTTAAGTGGAAGCCAATTCTCCTGCCATATTGCAGGGACGAAAACAAAAGGAAATGGGATGAAACAAAGTACAATGCAGTGTTTCGCAATCCACGAGTCCAACGACCTACTCCCACTAATTGATCAGTCAGTAAGGAATCGATTCGATGGTTGAACATCTCCGGTTCGCAGTTTTCCGTGTTAACCTCTCGGTAGGACGAGGCAAAGAAGGACAGTCCGCTCCCTTTCAGTCAAGTACGGTAGAATAAAGCGAAATAAACGGAAGTAAATGCAGAGTAACTTTCTACTCTATCATTCCATTCACAAATCCGCCCATTGATCACTCTATCAACTGTCTTTTCCTCTATGCAGCAATTGTCTACCCACTTGCCAATGCTGTTTTAAGCCATCACAGCCACGCCTCCTCCTCCTCATGACGTCTGGCTGACAGATGATAGTGACGGCTTGCTGCACCAATTTCAATAATAGCACGATCAAACTCACAACTATGTGGACAAAAGTAGCACTAGTAAACGAGATCAGCTTTGATGTGAACATCAATCTGTCGCAATGACAACGACGACGTTCAGAGTGTTGACGTCTTGCAATGGTCCCCCAGTTCCCACTGGTAGGCAGATCGCCTGACAGTCTGATTAAAAGCAAACCATTGTGAATAAGTCAAGCATGTTATCCACTACTTAACAGAGTTATGGATGAATCAGTGGCCACACACATCGGAGGATAGAGAGAGGAAGAGAGTAAGAAAGATCCATTTGAAGTTCCATTTGATAAAACGACCGTCCTGGCAACTCAAAACTGAGATCTTACCCCATAGTCAAAACAACTAACAATTTGCTAGACATTTACGGTCATTTTCCATCTTCATCTCGTTGGCGGTTCTTCACTTTCATTTGGGGAATGCTTATGCGTGAATAAAGCATTTTGAACTACTAATCGGCGCATATAACCTTTCACCACAACGTCGGTGTAATTTCTTGACTGATTTGGAGCCGAATTAGACACGAACTCGAGGAGAGTAATCAAGAAGAGAACGTTCTGAAAACGTAGAGTTATCAAGCCTCATTTCTGCTTGGTATAACTAGTTGTCACAGTTCATTTTGCAAGTACTTATTCTTCTCAAAAGGTTGCAGCATTTGTTTAACAGCGGTGATAGGAGGTAGTTCTGTGATAACCGCATTAATTTCAGCGGAGAGGCTTCGCAAGAATCCTTTCGTATCAATATCCCCAGCCTGCAAAAGATCACACCTCACCCGGAAATGGGAGCCATTTGCGCTGTCGGGGCTAAAATCAGTTAACTTGGAAGTCATCTCGATGCAGAATAGGTGCACTGTAGAAGGATAGTCAATATGCAATGGAGAATCAGTCGGGGAGCATTCTTTCAGTAAATTAGTAGCAAACGTAGGGTGTGTTTGGATTCTCACGCTGAAAGAAGTTCACGTCTAGCAGAAAGTGACAGCCTTTAAAAAACTGCTTCTTTCTCAATTCATACATAGCGGCGTTTGCGCTACATTCTGCAAGCCAGTGTGAAAGTGAAGCATGCGCAACCTAAATTTGCTTGATTTACACCGAAATAAAAACTAGATGAAAAAGAGGGTTGATTCCAGGCAGTAGAAGCGGATACGGCAGACCCCAAAGTGCCGGATACAAATGAAATTAGAAACGGGAGACTGCTAAACGATAAAGCATAAATGAGGTATTTTTATTATTTGGAGAAGTGGACCAATTAGAAATGGGGAAATATGCCGTTTTCATGCGCAATCCCGATGCATATTTAGTGCACCACTTGGAGAAAGTCACTTCCGAAGTGCTATTTCATCAGCATCATGCTTAGGTCATGGTGACTGGAGTCTGCTGCCTACCGGCGAGAGATGGTCCAGTAAAAACTGCGACTGGAGTACGGGGAGCAAGCTGCAAACTACCAGCCAATTGTGGTTGCGCTAGCACCAGCACTAACAGTAAACGAAAACAGCTTAGATTGCAGATAACAGCGACAGTGAGTGGCAGCGTCTCTCAATTGTCGCGCACTTTTCACAGGTGGGTAGATTAAATAACAGACTGATTAAATGTCAACGACATAATCTTTCCATACGGTCAACATAACAGAAATTGCTCCTGCCTCTCCCTCACGAAGAAGAAACCAGCCTGCCACCCGGAATTAACATATCAGCTTTCCTCATTCTTGCAGTGCATATCAGATGACACGAAAGCAAGTGTTGATTGCAGCACAACACAACAAAATCCATAGCATGAACGTTCCCTGCGTGCTAAAACTTCACTTCTAGCAATAAACCATTTCATACCATAGAAGAGTAAAAAGAGTAAAAAAAGGGTCGATAAGAAGCCAGCAATCAACTTTGCCAACCAGTCAGTCCTGCATCCGGACGTCCAGCCAGCCAAATTGTTGGTGGTTAAACTCGTCCAGTCAGTAGCCTCCTGCGTTAACTATAGCAATCGGCAGTCGGTAGGGAGAAGTAAAACAGGAACAGTCGTGATGTGTCGAGCTAAGCCGAGTCCGGTGCTGCCAAATTAAACAGAGTATAGTAAAGTAGGGGAAAATAACGTGAAAATTGTGGTGATCCGCCACATTATTGCTTTCGCAGATCCACCTATTCCCTGCTGCATCGTTCCATCCATCCTGCAGCCATCCATTTACCTAGTAATGCTATTTTAAATAATCACTTACTTCTGCGCCTACTTTTTCGCATCATCTCCGGCTGACGGCTGACTGTATTCTCTATTTCCTTCCTTCCATAACTATCTGGTCGCAAACATCTCCATCCTTATTGCTATCGCTGGCCTCAAATAGGCCTCTCACCAACAATAACAGTAAATGCAACCTCACCACGTGCTTCCTAGACTTCGTCCAACATGCCACTGAATTCTAATACAATCATGCAGAATTCTTTCGTTCCACTCTATGCCAATCCAAATCAATGCAAAGATATTCATTACATAGCAATGCAATCCAATGTAATACAATATAGGCTGATAAGCTGCAAATCACGGTGAATAAATCAGACCTGAACTCCAAGAGTGAGAAAGGAAATGAGGTAACCACATAGATGTGCTTACGAGAAAGACTATAAAAAGTAAGTCGAGACATAGTAGAGTCTACGCATCACATAGGATAAACATACGAGAGAGAAAGAAGAATAGAGGTAGCCACAAAGAGAGACTTGGGAAAGGAAGAACATAACAAGTTACTGAAAAGCGCAACGCTTCCTGAAACACCCAGATTAAAGGAACTAGACGCTACTACCACTATGACGTTGACATTGAATTAAGCTGGCTCTAATTACCTCCGATGAATTGAGTTAAAGCCAACCTTCCCTCCATTCCTCCTAGTCCACCTCTTCTCCACACAAACAAAAACAGTCTGCCACCTCGAAGTCTACACCTCAGCCCTCTTCACGCGTCTCCTCATCCTTCTTGCGTTGAACATAGCACAGGGAACACCGCAATATAGTCCTGGAATGACAACGCATCACAATTCATCACATCGCTGTCCCGTGTGTGCTACGACTCGGAAGCCACTTTCCTTGTCACGTTGTAGGAAAGAAAACAAAACACAGGGCAGTGTATTACTTTGCAAGATATTAGTCCAACAATTTACTCCATCCAGTTGCTCAATCAGTTAGGAGTCTAATAGATTATGCAAATTGCCAGTAGATAACATTGAACGTTTGCCACGGCTGTAGCCACGACCGCGGCTTAGAGGAAATGGGGGAAAGGGGAGGACGAATGGATTTGCAAGCAGGTTGTTAGCAGATTGTCATCGCCCGAGCGTGTCGTGTAAGCGGATCCGGGAACATGGAGAACAAGATCTTATCACTCAAATACGAAATTGACCAGCTGTAACTATCTACAGAACCAACTGCCACTACAGTCATGTCACATCCATTCCAATCATTCACCTTATCAATGTAATAAACGTTACAACACATGCAACCCCCTCACGGCCTCTACCTCTGGCTGCTTCCATCCAGCCCGCTTCAGTCGTCCGCACCAACAAGTAATGGTTGATTTGGCAATAGCACCCTTACCAAAAGCCATACAGGTACCAGCTGTAGCATCTCCAGCACGAGTTACTGTAGAAGCAGCAACAGTATCACAACTAAACGGAACCGGCTTCACCTGTGTTACGAGGGCGACAACGACAAAGACAGGTTTGGCGTCTTACAGCAGTGGAGTACTTTGCTATGGCAGGTGAGTTGGCTGAGAGGCAGAAAAATGGCGAACCGGTGAGAGGTAAAACGAAAGAGGGAGAAGGTGAGGGAGATATCCGCAGTTTCTGTTGAAAGGCGAAAACGATATTTCGGTGGAGACAGACTAGACTTCACGCATCCCATCACAAAACACTCAGACCAAAATGCAGAAAAGCCGCAATCTGAAAACTCTTGGCCACTTTCACACAACAAGGGCAACTGGTTTGCCACTTCAAAGTCCGCACCTCAACCCGCTTCCTCTCAATTACAGTGCTAACATCTTGTTGTCTTCGCGCGCTTCTCGTCAGAAGGTAGGTCAAATGGCAGGCTGGTAAACAGCCAAACAGATTGAATGACAGCCGTGATGATGCAGCGGACACGCACACACACGCAGCAGGAGGTTGAATAGACATTGCCGCGTGGAGGCATTTGGGAGAGGGAGAACACAGCAAACTAGTCGAGATGGACCAAAGTGCAGGCCTCGCATTGCTCAGCAATCAGCCAGCAGCAATCAGAAAGGATACAACCACTATATTCTTCGGCATTGAATCAAACCAGCTCCAATCACCTCACATCAAGTGAGGAGTTAGGGCCAGCTTACTCTCCTTACTGTGCATTTCTTCACCTCTGCTTCTTCAGTCTCCGATCCTATCTTACTACAAGGAAAATAGACCGCCACTTTAATGTCTTCGCCCCAGCCACCGACACCATCATCATCACACCATCCTTTCTTTGAAATCGACATTGCAACGGAGACACCACAAGATACTCTATCACATGGTTGTCTAATGCTTGCCACAACTCCACTACTAGCAATAATTCATTTACAATTGGGAGCCAATTGTTATGCTATAATGTAAGTTGGGAAAGAGGACGGTATAAGAGTAATCAAAGCACAATGCAGTCCGTCGCAAAGCACGAGTCCATCGGTCTACCCCACCAATCAGTCAGCTCATTAGAAATCAATCTGAAAGGGAAAAAGCCTACAAATCCGGGGCCTCCTGTGTTGGCCTAAGCAATACGCACCTTTCAACGAGACACAACCAAGCGGAACACAAGGAGGAAAATGTAGTCAAGTGGAGACCTTATTGATCTAGTTCAGTAAAGTGGGGCAGATTAAAATTAGGCACGGTAAATATGGAGTTGCGATTACGTTCCTTTTCTTACTAATGCCACTATTTGAAGCCATGAGACATGAACTTCAGCACTAAAACGCCTCCAAAACGAGCAACTAGACGACTAGACATCAAAAGCACATCTTATTCCAACTTCAAACTTGAAATGGTTAATGCCGATTTATTCGAAATAATATGCGAATTCCATCATACTGCATCAAAAACTTTCAACACCCAAAGGGATATAACAAATTTCAATAAAAAATACCGTTAATAAAACTCACCCCTAGCCTGAAAAAAGGGCTCTTGTTCAACCTGACTCACTGTCATGACCCCAATGATTCTGATGCCCGTAGTCAACATTCGCAACTCAGCATTCATCTGGATGCCGATCATGTAGTGGATTGGGAGGAAAGAAAGACGGTGAAAAAGAAAGTGGCATTCAAATGCAGGCTGTCAGCATATCCTCACCGTCGGGCCGTGCCGTTCAAGCCAATAGAGAAATATGGAGTCAATACACACGGATACCACCAGATGCCACAATCCACAATTCTAGTACGATTATAATCAAATTCATGTCCATCCACTTCATTTGCCTTTCCAACGCAAGAAGCATTGCTCCTGCCTGATTCAGTCGATCGCTGTAATAAGGGAGGCAATAGGTAACACTTGCATCGCTAAAATTGCATCCACCTTTGCACCATCGTTCTACTCCTATTTCACTTGCATTGTGACAGAGGCCACACAAGTACCAGCTGTAGCACGTGAGACACAAGTTGGAGCAATACCACCACCGTCAACAGCTACATTAGCAACAACAGCAGCACCCCTACAGTAAACTCTAACAGCTTTAATTCATCGACAGCCCCTGTAGCGAAGAAGATATTAACAATGATAATGTTGGCCTCTTGCGATAGTCGAGTACTTCTTACCGCCGACAATTTGCGAACTACCATGAATGAGTCAAACATGATCTTCACGATTCAACACACTCACTGACAATGCAGGGGGCATAGGTAGTGAGGGGTAGAAAAGGCGAGGAGAGAGAAATAGGAAAGGTGATTTTAGAGGCCGCAGTCCACACATCGCATCACATCGGATATCACTCGTCCGAAGAAGACGAAGTAGGAACACAATCACCACCGCTCTTGCAGCGAGCCGAAGCCCTTGTCTCACCCTCCAACAGGGGTAGGATCCTGCCGCCTCACAGTCTAAACATCAACACTATTCATCCTCATCTTCACCCTTCACTTACCATTTCGGCACTGCATAGGAGACAACGCCAAAGAAGATGAGAATTGCAATACAACATAATCCATTACATAGCTGTCCCATGCGTGCTGCAACTCCACCTCTTGTAACAATTCATTCACATTTGGAAGCCGAGTTTCATACCATTGTACGGGAAGGAAAGGTGGGCTTACGAGAAGAAAACAAAGCATAAAGCAAGGATTCGCAAGACACGAGATTAGCTATTTACCACCAAAGCAGAACCACCAACGGCGGCAAGATCAGGATCAACAACGCAAAAAGCTAAAGGAAGCAGCCCAGATACGGATAGTAGCCTGCGCCAGGAGGACAATAGCAACAATGGGACAGGTGTCGTTTTGCAATCGACTCGCACTTTCCGCTGATAGGTAGATCAACTGACAGGCTGACGGAGTGCAAAGCACTGTGACCAAATCAAATACGATCTCAACGATTGAATTCATTCGTTTGTAATGCAGCGTATGCAAACTGTGAGGCAAAGGGAGAAAAAAGATGCGCATCGGCATGCAGATCCTGTAGATGAAATGGCGCTCCCAGTTACTCAAATCCAACATCCTCTTCTAATAAACAATTTGAATCTATTCTGACGATCTATGACTGACATTCTGCCTGCCCCCACCTGACTGCGGTTGTCCGAGCTAACAATTCACGCGTGTGTCAGTAGCTGCATTGTCAACACCACATCCACCTCACCTGCCTCCTCAACCTGTTGTATCCTGACTGTAGCACATGCGACACCAGTTGCGACAGCGGCGAAACTGCAAGCACCACTGCTGCTGTGATACGTGCCATACCGACACTGACAGTGTTGGAGTCTTGCAATTGGCGCGCGATTCCCACAGACAAGTAGATCAACTGACAGACTGGCAAACTGCGAACCACTGTGAGCACATCAAGAACCAGACCCATCATTCAATTTACTCAATGACGATGTAGAAAAGACATGCGCGCTCACACAAGTTAAAGTGGAGAAAGGGCGAAAGATAACCATATTAGTGCAGATAGGAGAGGGGAAACATGGCAAGTTAGTTTACAAGCGGAAGCGAATTTTTACGCCACTGTGCAAGGTTTTGCAACACACGAGACCAACAATTCATCACCTCCAATTAGTCAATCCGCCAGCCAGTAGGTCAATCAGCAGTCTCCCTGCAATGCAACGCTGATTAGCGGTGTCCGAACCACGTAGCAGTGCAGCCGATCCAATTCAATGAAATCGTCGTAGTTGTGGCATCCATCCCATGTCCACATATTAACTTACTCTGTTACATCTCAGATTTGAGGAAATCCCCTTCTCAGAGTTGCTTTTCTCTCGATGGCACAGAATACCATCTTCAATTCGCCTTCCCTCCTTATTTGGCGGAGCAATCGGATAGTCTGTATTACTCTACATCTTACCGTGTATTTCGCTTCAAAAATACCGCCAACGCAGTAGAAGTTACCGTCAGTAAGAATCTCAAAATTCCACCATTTGATATGAACGACACATTGATTACAAACGCCGTGCGGATCTCGATGTCGTTCCACTTCGAAAGCCAATGTGTCACGCATCATACAAATCAAAATTGCTTTACCTCAGCTTTATATGCCCCCATCAGTGGAAGACATCTTCACAAGGTAAACCTGGTAGGGGGATAGCATAACAAGCGGGTCGATGCAGACTTGAGCCTGCACATCTTTGGGATCGTGAAGCACATAGTTCTAAATATAGAAACGTTACAACTGGTAGAGCCAGGCAAGTGGATCGAACCAGCTCGCTTCAAATAAATTACGACCACTTCTCTCTGTCTCCTCGCAACAAAATGTCTGACGCCTCAGAGTGTAGACCCAAGCCCCTTCCATCCTCTTCCTCATGTTTATACGCATCCTTCACCTCCTGCATCCCCTCTACCTCTTGTTGAGTGAAGCAGATCTACACAGAAATCCTTTCGATGAAACCATGCTTCAAGAGCAATACAACCAAGACCATATTCCAAAAAAAACACCAAGCACCTATTGTCTTCTTGATCAATTTTCTCCTCTGACCATTTCTCCGTTTCCTTCAGGGAGTGTTTATTCGTAAACATAATATGTTCACCGATTAATCAACACACACAACCGACATTACCGCGTCTTGACCAATTTCAAGTCAATGTAGACAAGAACACGGAGACATCAAAATAGGAAGCTAATGACCGCATGGGGTTATCAAGACGCATTGCTAATTGGCAAAACTGGTTATCATAGTTCAGCTGGTAACACCCCTTCTTTCTACAATACGGCGGTCTTTGCCCGTTTAATTGAAAGGAGGTAATTCTGTCCTAGTCGAGTGAGCTTTTTTAGTAAATCAGCAATGACGTTCAGCAGAAAGTGGCAGGCTTTGGAAAGAAACAGTAACGCCAACAGCATAAGTATGAATTAAAACTGCTTTGTTTTGATCAGCGGGAACGATAAGAGCTTTGGCATTTTGGTAAATAGATCAACCAGCGAACTGACAAGCTATGGACCAATGCATTGACAAGGCATCGAACACACAACGGAAGATTTAAATAGAGAAAATGAGGAGGAGTGGGGAGTAGGAGAATAATAACAACTTGGCCGACACACTGCATTGAACGGCCATGCATGCAGTTCAAATGGAAGAGGCGCAACAACTGCTAAAGCCTTTGCATTGGATCAAAAAGCTCCGATTATCTCCGCTAAAATGAGCCCGGAGCACTCGTATCTCCAAGCATCCTACGCCACCTCGACCACCAAACGATGGAAACAGTTCATCATCTTAATGTCTATACCGCCGTCTTCTACATCCTCAGCCTCGTTTCCATCCGTAACCTGCTCCTCGCAAGCGACATTGCATACGACACGGCATAAATGAAATCGCCAATAACAGCAGAACTCACTCCACAGCATGGCTGTCCTGCCTGTACTGCATACACACCTGTTGCGGCAATTCATTTAAAAAAGGGAGACAATTTCCGTGCCATCGTGCTGGAATGTGAAATGCACGCAACTGGAGAAAACAAAGCACAACGCAAGGATTCACGAGGCGCGAGTTTAGCTACTTACTTCAACTACTTGTTCAGACACTCAATGAGTTTATGGTCAACTCCCTCCTTTCAATGCTAAGATGCGCATCAACTGCTCTGAGCCTTTGCATTGGATCAAAAAGCTCCGATTATCTCCGCTTAAATTGAGCCCGGAGCACTCGTATCTCCAAGCATCCTACGCCACCTCGACCACCAAACGATGGAAACAGTTCATCATCTTAATGTCTATACCGCCGTCTTCTACATCCTCAGCCTCGTTTCCATCCGTAACCTGCTCCTCGCAAGCGACATTGCATACGACACGGCATAAATGAAATCGCCAATAACAGCAGAACTCACTCCACAGCATGGCTGTCCTGCCTGTACTGCATACACACCTGTTGCGGCAATTCATTTAAAAAAGGGAGACAATTTCCGTGCCATCGTGCTGGAATGTGAAATGCACGCAACTGGAGAAAACAAAGCACAACGCAAGGATTCACGAGGCGCGAGTTTAGCTACTTACTTCAACTACTTGTTCAGACACTCAATGAGTTTATGGTCAACTCCCTCCTTTCAAATGCTGCAATCAGCACTCAGCAGCTCACTGAGGCAGAGGGAAGCAAGAACAATCGAGTAATGTCAAGTTCAGTCCAGTCAAGAAGAGTAAACATAAAACAAGGTAAATACAAAGTGTTCTCCTGCACCACTCTTCATTCCACACATTCGTTTCACAGCTCTATTGTTTAAGGGTTACATGTAGACAGCAGTCATCTCGCCACTTAGCAATGGACGTTAAAGCATTCACGTGCGGCTCCTAAATATCCTCACCGTCATGGCAACCCAACTCCTGCTATACTGACTCGTCATACAGAGGAACCAGTAGTTTTAACAACTACATCAAGACCACCAACAGATACAATTAGTTTCAGCTGCAACAGTACAACTATATCAGTAAGGGCATCATCACCAACAACAACAACAACAAAAGGAAGCAGCTTCGATACGAACAAAAGCCTGTGACACGAGGACAACAGCAATAGTAAGATAAAGATGACATTTTGCAATCATCCCACACTTTCTGTTGCTAGGTAGACCACCTGACGGGCTAACATACTGCAACGGATTGCAACCAAATCCATCATCACCACAATTCATTTTATTCATTTCTAATGCAGCGTACACACACCGATAATAAGAGACAAAGACATACGTCCGCACAAAGATCGTTCAGATGAAATGGCGCTTCTTGCAACTGAAATTCATGAATCTGCACTAAAACTTCGATTACATTTTCCTCTTTCCTCCTCTCCCTCACCGTATCTTCGGTTTCATTCAAAAATGTCCTTCTGTCAGCATAACACTCCCCCATTAATCGGTGTGCATTGCCTCATAAGACAATGGCAATGCGATTTCTTGACTGATGTGGAGTCGTTGGTAGGAGGTGGATGTCAGATAGGCTCATATAAATCAATTGACACGCTTCGTAGCGGCCTCTTTGTATGAATATTTCGGGTCCCACGATTAACCGTATTCCGAACGAAGGTAGGGGTTACTAGTATCGCGACCGATAAAGTGAGTTATATCACAAGTTTTTCCTGTCGAATGAAAGTAAATGTGAACTAACACGTCGGTCGAAAGCATTCTTTTAGACAATTGAGAGCAAATTTCACGATGAACGAACGTGACTAGTTCACAGGAGCTAAGTCCCGTGCCCCAATACAGAGAGGAATAACGAAGGGAAGAGGTGAAGACAGCGCGAAAGGCAATGCTTCGCTATGCGCGAGCCTAACAATTTGCTACCGCCAATCATTCAATCGGTCATTTAACCAACTAGTTGGTCAACAGTCTCCCTTGTTAAATACGGCAATCACCATCCTCCAACACAACGCTGATTGACAGGACAGTGTCCAAACCACCCAATTGCGTCAAGTTGTCCCGATTTAGTGCAATCATTGTAGTCGAGACATCCATCCCATGCCTACATATTAAATTATCATGCCGTATATAAGAACCGCGAATTTCCCCTTCCTGTAGTTGCTGTTCAAACACTGGCGCAATACACTAAACTGAATTATCGTTCTCTATTTTGCAGGGTAATCCAACATCCATTGTCGCTGTATTATCGTAGGTCCCGCTTCTGTAATACCGCCAACGCAGTCGATGTTTCCTCCACCAAGTAACCTAAAGTTTTCACAGGAGAGAATTTGCATTTATTCAAGCGTGATTTCCAATTCGTTTGCAACATTTAGTTTGAACTACACAGCTTTTCCATTGATCATGCTGACGCAGAACTTGGACGACACATGTCTACACATGATGCAGCAGTTGCATTGCACAATCAGCCGATTTCCATTTGTTCGCGGGAAAAGAGGCGAAGGCGGACCACATGACATGTGAGTTGGAGCAGCTCTAACACAACTGAAGGAACAAATGGAACTCCCTCAGTGCATTTCCGAACAAATCGGCGATGACACCGCATTATGGCAATTCAAATATCCCTATCATCAAGTTCATCAGTGGTCGACTTACCACTCCAACAGGAGAGAATGATCCCCACATCAAATTAAGGGTTACAGAAGTAAAACAGCGGAGTTCAGATTGATTGCAGAAGAATTCCGAGGGAAAAAACGTCAAGACTCCTTTTAAAAAATGAACATATAGTAATAGAAGAGCGAAAGTGTTCTACAAGGGTTAGGGACACACGCGAAATATTCTGCAACTGTATTTGTTCACATCATAACACACAAAACGGTAGAACTAGTCGCAACTTGAGCACTGACAACCAGCAGACATTCCGTCAATCTGGACAACCTACAAACAGCACTGAGATCGCATCCGGTAGGCAAACGCTTTGGATAACACAGAGAAGGTCACGGTCGCATGTTTCCATTCGCCGTTAGATACAATATTCGCTTCTGAGAGCCACTCATTTTCACATAAAAGTAAACCTTAGGAATGGTATTGCAGTATCAAACATGCCGCTTACAAGGGCTCTAGTCGACTGAATAATAAAAAAATGCCGGATAAGAGGACGCGCATTCGTCATCCACTTATATCTACATTTTTAGCCTAGAAACACGGTCCACGGAATTCATAAGTTTTCTAAACCAACAAACAGACGATCGCACAACAGCATCCACATCTCACTTCAACATTACCTTGGTCATCGTTCATGCTAATCAATAAGATTTATCTATTCACCTGCCTGCACAATGCAATGCAGAATGCACAATGCAAAACGAAATACAAAATCCAAGCTCCTTTCGCAAGTTTCCAGCAACTGGGAGTACTAAAGTATACTAAGATAAAAACTCACCCCTCTCATCAACACGGCGTTCTCTTTCCATCACAGCCTCATGTACTCGGCTCCAATCATCGCAGTAACTGCGGTCAACACTGGCAATCCCGAATATGCCGGAATACCGGTCCGAAGGAGGGTTAAAGAGGAAGCGAACTTGGAGCGCTTTGATGGTTTTGCAATCTCTAGCGATCGCCTGTAGCACCGTTTGTTGGGGTTTGATCACGAAAGTTTTCGTGCTAATACCTATCTCCACAGTAGGCAACAACAAGATGCAAGTTCCATCCAGCCGCTGGGCTCTATTTCCATCCCAGATGCACGTTCACGACTCCAATCATTGTAATACCCGCAAACACCATTGGCAACCCAAAATTGCACCCGAATACCAGTTGAGAAGAGGATTTGGAGAAAGTCGGCGTCGACCAACGTAGATGATCTTATAGTGAGATGGTCCAACATTCGACATTCCACATACATTTTTATTCATCCAGTCCATAGGCCTGATTAAAAGTACTTTCCACAATTGTGAAACGTTCCACAGAGTCGCAGCCCAAACACTTCTGACGACATTGTTGAAAGGCTTTTCTAGCAACTAACGGCAGTAGCAAGAGCAGGAGCAACCGTATCACGAGTAAACGGGAACAGATTTGGCATGACATTAGCGGGTGTCACGAGAACAACAGCACAATGACAGTGCTGACTTCTTTCACTTACCACTGCTAGGTAGGCAGATGAATCGACAGACTGGAAAACTGCAAACCACCGTGAGTTCATCAAGCATGATATCCAGATTGAGAAAGGGAAAAAGGTAGTCGTGTAGATACACTTGCGAAAGGGAGAACATAACAGGTAAGGCAAGACAGCAGACAAATGCACGAGAAAGGATCGAGATAGCATGATATCCACCATGTATTTTCTTCATTGAATACGCGTCGGACACACAGAGGTAGAGGAAGAAAGGGGGAGAGATAGTCGCAAAGGTGCAGTTGAGGAGAGAACATGACAAGCTAGTTTACAGACGAGTCAGATTTCATGCCACAGTGTAGAGGAAAGGAGAACGAAACAGATGGAAACAAAGGGCAATGCAATGCTTCGCGATGCACGAGATTAATTTACTGCCGCCAATCATTCAATTGGTCATTCAACCAGCCAGTCAGTCCGTGGTCCCCTTTGCTGAATACAGCGATCCAATTTAATGCAATTGTCGGATGTGAGGCATCGATTCCACGTCTATGTATATCAGCTTAATTTGTTACCAGTTTTTAAGATTTGAAAAAAATATTACGTTTTCAGAGTTGATTCTTGGTCAGTAGCATATCACATTATTTTGTATTGTTCAGATTTAGCTTTGCGATAGTTGACGGTTCGTTCATATGCATGACATAAACATCACTACGTAATCGCTCCAAATGGCTACACAATACATAGGCAGATACGAAATCCAATCTCCTGTAACAAATGGTTATACCAACTGGGCGGCACGAAAAAAGCCAATGTTGAACTCACTCCTTTGAATAGAACAATGCCCTCCTTCAAACGCCGACTCGTCTGCTGATCTGATCAACAAAATACTCACTGACACTAATCGCAACTCGAAGTTCGCGGGAATACCAGTCAGGAAGAGGATTTAGAAGCTGGCAGAGTCCGGTGCCCATGCAATCGTTTTAATTCGACACCGACCACTGTGCATGATCTAACTGGATGGCCTGACACTCAACGGTTAGACTGCACACCACAGCTCCTGCAAACAATTTCATCCATCCAGTCCACGGGCCTGACTGATTGTATCCTCCACCATTACGAAGTATGGCTCAGAATCGCTACAGATGAAGATCTAACAGCAGCGTTGAAAGATTATTCTCAGAAATAACACCAATATCACCAGTAAACTGTAATAGACTGAATAGGAGGGCGACATCGACAATGACAGTGTTGAAGTCTTGCAGTTGACACGCACTTTACAATGGTAGATTCATAGATAAACCGATAGGATGACAAACTGCAAACCGACGGAAATAAATCGAATATGACATCCAGATTATAAAAGGGAAAGAGGTAGCCGCACAGATGCATTTGCCAGAGGGTATATATAACGTGCAAGTCCAATCCACAACAATTCGTTTCTCTTTCTCAATATTTTACACTACCTCACGATTTGTTGCATCCCAGGTTGACAAGTACGGACGCTGGCGCCGATGCCATCACCGATGCTAACACAGCTACAACCACATCGAAGAAACTGGGGGACGAAAGGCGATGATGAGAGCAAAAGTAGTTAGAGACAATGTCTTAGCAGGCAGCGCTCCCTTGGTGGTGTAAGTGGACCCAGGAACGTGAAGAACAGTGTCATCACTCCGGTCATCCAAACATCCAACTTCCACGAGGCTCCCTCAATCCCTCCATTTCATTACACTTCACATCTGTTCCCATTAATCACGTTATTAGGGTAAAAAAATTCAACAAATCCATCATACCGATGCTCACTTGCCTTTATCTCGCTTCAGTCGCTCTCGCCAACGAGCAAGGCATCGGTCAGAATTTTTCATCTGCACCATCACCTCCTCCTGACGCACCGCAGCTGAGGTCGAATATGTACTACCTATAGCGCAGGCACCACAGGTCATAGCAACAATCCCGCCAGCACCGATATCTACGATAACGACAGCAGAAGCAATACCAGCACAGGTCAATGCGAGAAGTTTCCGTACACAGAATGGCCTGTACCAGCAGTCCAACCGCGGCAACCACAAATGTTGGCGTTCTGCGCTTTCCACTGGGAAGTAAATCAGCAAAGAAGTTGACAAACTGCGAAACACTACGAACAAATCGATCCTGATATGCATCACTGATTTAATTCACTGACGACGAGGCTGAAATACAGGCAAAAAGAAAGAGGGAGAGGGATCCACGTGCTGGCACGTGGCGGAGGCAAAACGTAACATGGCAGGGGTGTCAACTCAAGTCCACACATTGCATCACGTCGCTAAACATTCAGCCCAATAAACAGAAACGCAACAACCATCTCGAGGCAATAAGTTGCCACATGACACTCCATGGTACCATAAGACCGCAAGGGCGAACACCGACGGAACAACGCACAAAATCCTTGTTTAGTGGTGATCGAGTCCAAAAATTTACCCCAGCCAATTGGTGGTTAAAATTCTCCAGTCAGCAGCCTCCCGTGTTAACTTCAGCAATCGGCACTGCACAACGTGCACAATCGCACCTCAGTGGGAAAGAGTACAAATGAAACAGTTGGGTGGTATCGAGTCCGATGTACTCTAGTAAATTATAGTGCAGGCCAGGGTTAAAGCAAGGTAGACACGAAGTGTCCATCTAGTCCATCAATTGTCCAGGAATGCGGCGATTCACCACTCGATCTTCCCCTAGTAATGATTTTCAAAGTAATCACTTACTGCTACGACGTCTCCTAACCTTCTCATCGCACTCGGCTGACGGCTGTTAGTGACTGATGGCATACTGCTCTCCCTTGCTCAGTACACCCACTTCCGTCCATCTACAACTCACAGAACGCAAAACGACTCCATCGCTACTGCAAACTATCAAAGGCACCAAAGGACCTCATACCAAAGTCTACGTCACTGTGTATCTCACACACCGTAGGACATCCCACCGAAGTTCAATGCAACTCATTCAGGCCAGTCGAGCAACTCATCATTACTTCCACAATTATATCCATTCAACGCTCCACCTTTCCCTCTTTCCGTCTATCCTCCAGCTATTCTTCCACCTACCAGTGGAGTGTAAAACAATCACCCACTGCTGCCACGCCTCTTCAATTCAACATCCTAATGACATTTGTCCTATGATGGCTGCTGTCTACTAAATGTCTATGCTTCTGCAACTAGTCGTACAGATTTTGATGCCAATTTACTGCAAACTTAGATCACACTTGTCAACACACCAGCAGTTGATTGCTAAATCTCAAAGAAGAACTTGAACGGCAAGTCCCCATTAGTGGAAACCACCACAAGACCGACTTTCGAAACAATGTTTGGTAAGGTTGCAGACCTGAAGGAACAAATGGAACTCCTTCAACACATCTACCTAATTCAGTGTTGGCATCACATCACTGCATTTCAAATGTCACTATCAACAAATTCATCAGCAGTCAGCTTACCATTCTAGCAGACATCAACTATCTTCACGGCAGATGATGGACTGCGGAAGTAAAACAGCAGGCTTCAGATTGATGAAAGAAGTTTTGAAGAAAAAGGATGTCAGAACACCCCCCGGGCCAATAGAGAGAAGGATAAGCCACAAGAGGTGTCCTATCAAGGTTAGGGAAGCAAATGTGAACACATGCAGATAGATTTGCTGTCATGCAAAACAGAAGAATTCAGGCCAAACGCTAAACAAGCAAATCATTTTTTATGCGGTAGGCACGCTCTAGAAAGCACAGAGCAGGTCAGTCGTACGCTTCTGCTCGCCGTCAGATATGACCCCAGCAGCTAAGAATCACCAGTATCCACTCAGCGAACGCGAACCTCTGGAATGGGATTACAGAATCCAACAGGCCAATTCTAAGGACTCTCACATTCATACAAGATCACCAACTCGGAATTAATTCACTTACAATACACCTGACACAGAGATACTTCTGAGATTAAGAGAACATAACGAGTTGGCCGAGGCAGACCAGAGTTCACACATTGAAAAGCATCAAATCTAGGAGGCACTCAGTCAAACAGCAGAAATTCCAATAGTTCAGTCAGTTAGAAATCTAGTTAGTGGTTGACCTCCTGCAACCGGAAGCCTCCTCTGTTGACTACGGTAATCGGCACCAAACAACATGCAGCATCGCAGCTGGGTGGGGCAGAGTGAAAAAGGAACAGTCTCACTGTGTTGATTCCAATCCAGTTCAGTCCAGTCAAGCAGAATAGCGTATAGCAAAAGGTCAAGCAAGGAGTATGTAAAGTGCGACGCGTTTCATCATTTCTTTCACGGATCCGTCAATTAACCGCCCCATTGTTCCCCCAATCTATACAGCAGTCATCCGTTCACCTGGCAATGGTATTTAGAGCAACCACTTACCGCTGCGCATCTTCGCCTCTTTACCCCCTTCCACTCGTCACATCTGCCTGACGGCCAACTAATTGCACTCTGCTCTCCCTTGCCCATCACTCCTTCCTTCCTTCTTTCCTTGCATGTCTTGAAAGACAAAAAACTACGTCGTCACCGCAAACCACCAATCGATCCAAAAGACATCGTACCAACAGCTACCTCACAACGTATCTCATGCACACCGTACGATATCCAACTGAATTTCCATCCCATTTGCTTTGTCCTTTACATTCCATGCCGATCCGATGCAAGTCAATTCATATCGTTCCAAGTCAATACAATAAAATACGACAATAAAGTGATATCATAAAGGTAGAAGGGTGGAAACCGACAAATGCGGTTACGGCAACAACTACGCAGCAGAGAAGATTGGGAAGAGAAAGACGAAGAGTAAGGCAAACGTATTTGAAAGTAAGTTCTCAGCATGCCGTCATCGCCCAGCCGTGTTAAACAAACGGATCCAAGAAACAAGGAAGACAATGCAGACAATCGTGTCACTTGAATACGAAAATGGGCAAAAATCCAACCGCTGCGACTATCCCAACAACCAACTGCCGGCATGCTCTCTCTTTCCCTTTCATCGCACTTTTAACCCATTCTCAGCATTCCAAAATATTCATCTAACCTCTTCATTCGACTCTGCCTGATTGCCCCAGCTCATTTCTGTCGTGCTCGCGGTTGCAACAACGGCAGCACCTCTAGTTAACGCGAACAACTTCAGTGTGGACAACAGCAGTTGTCACGAGGACACTAGCGATAATGACAATGTTCCTGTTTTGCAATCGTCGCACACACTGCATTTGCAGGCACATCAACTTGCAGGCTGACAAAATGCGAACCATCGTAAATAAATCAAAAATGATATCCAGAATAATATAAATTTCCTTACTTGCAGCAAACACGAAAACACGCAGAGAGGATGAGAGAAGAGCTGGCTGCGAGGATGCAATTGGAATGGAAGAGCATAACACGTTATAAAAGACGGACTCCAGTGCACAATTTGCAACAAATCGCGACGCATTCGACCCAAAAAGGAGGAATGCAACCACCATAGCTGTGGCATCAATTCAATCCAATTACAATCACAACACTTAAAGTGAGTACGGGCCACTTTTTGTCTTCCATACAGCAAGCCAACCAACTTGAGGTCAACTTCAACTGCGGCAACCAGCATCCCGCAACATGACCCTATACAGCTCACCGGGCCATAGCAAAAGAGTAACGGACAATCGTATCGGCTTTGATCTAGTTCAGTCAAGCATAGCAGTGAAGGTAAAGCAAGGCGGCAGTAAGGTGGCGTTCTACTCCACCATACCTTCAACAAATTTCATTTACTGCTTCACAGTTCAGACGTTCCATCCATGTAGTACCCATCCCACCGAATAGCAATGAGGTTTAGAGCAACTATTTATAGTTGCAACGTCTCCTCACTTCTCCATTCTCATGACATCTACCTCCTGCTACACCGACTCAGGCCACACAACAACCAGCTGTACCACTAGCAGCAACAGATGCAGTGACAGCACAAACACTAGGACCACCAGCAGATACAATCACAGTTGCGTCTACAGCAGAACCACCAACAGCAGCAGGCGCAAAATTAACGGTTCGACCAGCAAGAGGAAGCAGTCTTGATAGGGACAACAGCCTGTGGCGAGAGGACAATAGTGTCACTGCGACAGATCCGACATTATACAATTGTCGCGCACTTTTCACAGCTGCGAACATAAAGTTACAGACTGATAAGATGTTTACCATTGTGGGCAAATCGATTCAATTCCTTCATTGACAATGCAGCGCACACACTGTAAGAGAGTGGGAGGCAAATGCAACAACGCTTCCCACAACACGCAGCAGATTGTGGAAACAGCCTCTTCCCAACTGACCAGTAGCAGATACGCACAATATGCACTGCAGCTGCGTCTCATCAACCACTCCATAACAGAGGTAAATGTGCGTCTATTCCAACTGTCCCTCCCCGTCTGCTTGTCTGCCTCTGGCCCACTGCGTTCGTCTGCGCCAAGAAGCAGTATGTGGGGCAGTATTAGCATCACCAACACTGCATCCACCTACTCCACCTCCTGTTACACACTGACGGGCCACACAGATAGCAGCTGCAGCTCCTCCAGCAACAAAATAGAAATTTGATGAAAGCGGCAGCGACAATGACGGTATTGGCGTATTAAAATTGTAGAATGACTTCCACAAGCAGGTTGAACATTCGACAGGCTTACGAACTGCCAACCACAGTGAATAAATTAAACATGATATCCACCATGAAATTCATTCATTGAGGTTGTACCAGATACACGTGACCACACAGAGATGAAGATGGACAAAGGGGGAGATAACAGCATAAATTCAGCTAGGAGGGAACATAAAAAGGTAGTTTGCAAGCAGGCGCCAATTTTCATACCACAGTGCCGAGAGAAAACAGTACAAATCAGGTGAAGTCAGTGGACAAAGCAATGCCTCGCAAAGCAGGAGCCCAACAATTTACTACAGCCTACCATTAATTCAGCACACCAACCAGCCAGCCAACGGCCTACTCAGCATCCAGAACAGCAACGGTGGATGGCAGGGCGGTGTCCAAACCGCTCAGTGGGATACAGTCAATCCGATTTAATGCAATCGCCGCAGTTGAGGCATTCGTCCCATGTCTATGGAAACTTGTTTTGTCGTTTTTGAGGTTTGGGAATAATGCCTTCTCGGAGTTGCTTTTAGGGCGTGGAACGTTACATCGTCCTGAATCCTCATTCTCCCCTTCATTTGCAGGCGAGTTTGACGGCCAATGCTACATTTTATCCCATCGTGGATTTCATTCTAGCAAAACTGACAACGCGGTTGATGTTTCCTTCAGAAAGAAACCTGAAGTATATGCGGGAGCACATTGTTAATGCCAAATTGTTTGCATCCTTTATAGTAGACAAAACAATTTCCCATTGACCATGAAAATGCCGCACAAATTTTGATGTGGTCGTACAGCGAACATGCGCCTAACCTGTCAACACACCATTCGACTTGCATTTGTCCAAAAGGAAGAACATGAATGCCCGTCACGTTATACGAATCAGAGCAGCTGCAACGCAACTTCAATTTTAAGTGTTCTAATCAGCGGAAATCATCATCACAGGACCAAAGTACGGAAATAATGTTCGGCAGAGATTCAAACCTGAAGAAACAAATGCAATTCCTTTAATGCATATCTGCGTGAATCAGTGTTGACGACTTATCACTACATTTCAAATGTCCCTATCAACAAATTCATCAGTAGTGGACTTACCATTAAAACAGACGATGATTTTCAGACCAGATGACAGGTAAGGAGACCAAAGTAGTAAGCTTCGCATTGATTGCAGAAGAGTTGCAAAGGGAAATGACGTCAAAGCACTCCTTTAAGCCGGTGAATGGATGTAAAGAGGACTCAAGCTGAGTAGTACCAAGGTTAGGGATGCAAATTTCAAACACTGCAACTGGATTCACTCACTTCATGTCACATAAAACAGTAATAATATTTGCAGCTCAAACGCTGACAACCAAGAACAGCATCAGTCAAACTTGCAAGTGTACAGATAGTTTTGAGCGTCAGACAATGCAGAGCCGATCACACTCGTAAGCTTCCATTCGCCGACAGATACAACTTTGGCGTCTAAAAGCCTAAAATTTTCGAGCAACAAACGCAAATCTCAGGAATGAGATCGCAGATTCCTATAGGTCATTTCCATGGACTCCATTCGATTGAATAAGAAACTGGGCCCAAACGAAGACGTGTATTTTTTACCGACTGCCATCAATGCATTTGTAGCCTAGAAACACAGGACACAAGCGCTTCCACAACAAGCAAACGCACAATCGTACGACAACATCCACATCTCATTCCAACTTCAGCCTGGCGATGGTTGGTGTCGATTTATGAAATTCCATCTTATGCATGCCATAAAACCCACCAAGTTTTATTGTCAATGCCATCCTTTGCTACAATTCCGGCTGTCGATTGCTTTGGTACACTTCAATACTGACATCCACCACAATGTAATGTCATATTCGAATTCCAATATCCTATAACAAGAGTTTCCAACACTCGGCAAATACAAGGTGCTTCAATAAAGGAATGTTCACAATAAAACTTACCCCTTACAATGAAACAGGGCCTGATCACTTTAATGTCAGCAGCCAGCAATCATAACGCATACACGGCCTAGATGTCGACCATTTAGAGGATTTGCTGAAGAGGAGGATGGTAAAGAAAGAATTCGCATTTAAAATCAAACTGTTATCATGCCTTCATCGCCTGACGGTGCCGTTTAAGCGTCTACGGGAATATGGCGAAAAAGGTGGAAAATCCTATCAATCGAATACTGATACAACCATCTGCGACAATTCAAAACCCTAGTGCTGTTAGAACGAAATGCATAACCACCCCCGTCCGCCTTTTCGACGCAACAAGTATTGTATCTGCAGCATTTGCATTACCAACATTCCATTCACCTTCCCCTCATACTTCTACGCCTACATCCACTACACTGGCAGAGGCCACACATGCCAGTCGTAGCATGATGCACAAGTTCAGGGAACAACACCAGCATCATCAACAGTTACACTAACAGCAGAAACAGCAACAGCACGGCCAGCAAACTACAACGGCCTTCATACGCCAACAGACCGCATGACAGGGAAAACGGCAACAATGGCAACGCTGGCCTACCGCAATCATCGCGCACTCTCCACTGGTAGATCAACTGACGGACTGACAAGCTGACAAGACTAGGTCGCCGACACAAAATTCACCCTAAGACAACGCACTGGGCACGCACACACATGCACGGACACGCACAAAGAGCCACAGAGTGATTCGGAGGTAGCCACATTTATGCATTCAAGAGAAGAATCCAAAACGATGCCCAAGAAATCGAGAATAACAGCACACCACAAGCATGCATGCGGCTGTTGCGTGTGCGCTACAACTACACTTCTCCCTACTAGCCATCCATATTGAAATTGCAAGCCGATTCCCCATTCCACATTGTTGAAAAACAGAACGGAGCAGAAGGGAACACAGCACAAATTCATCGTCCAGCAATGCTCAAGTCCGAAAATTTACTCCCACCCGTCGGTCAGTCAGTAAGTAATCCAGTTATCGGTTCACCTCCTCCAGTCAGCAGACTCCTGTGTTAGCTGTGGCAATCAGCACCGCGCAACGCACAGCATCCCAGCACAGGAGGGAAATCCGTCAGTCAGCAGCATCCTGTGCCGACTAGATCAATGAGCAGCATGCGATGCGATGCGATGCAACAAAGCAGAGAAGTAATAAAGTCCCGCCAGTTAACTGCCCACTCAGCATCCTCCAACGAGGCGTTAACTAGGGGGGTGGTGTCCAAACTATGCAGTAGCACACGGTCAAATAAGTTTAATGCAATCGTTGTAGTTAAGGCATCCATCTCAGGGCAACACAACAGCTTATTTCTACGTTTTGCGGATTTGAGATAACTGCTTCTTAAAGTAGCTTTTCTTTTGGTGACACATCAAATCGGCCCCATTTCCTGCCCATTCAGTGTTCTCCAAATAGATCCGGCAGCCGGTGTCACTTTATGTCCCTTCGTAACTTTCCATCAAGCAAAACTGCAAACTTAGTTGGTAGTCCCTTACGCAAGAAACGTGAATATCTCATTGAAGTAAATTCCAATTTATTCATTTACTTCCAATTCAGATGCATCACTTGGAGTAAATGACACAACCTTCCGCTGACGGCGAATACGCCGTAAATACTTTGATGCTGCACCGCGAATGCACGTCTTGTGGCATGCGACTCAAAGCTGCCCTAACTCAACCTCGAACTCAAATGGCGCCACCACCGTCACAAGGTCAACGTTCGAAACAATCCCCTGCAGGAACAAATGGGGCGCCCTCAATGCATATCTGCATAGATCAGCGTTGACGAATTATCACTACGTTTCAAATGTCCCTATCAACAAATTCATCGGTAGCCGCCCTACCATCCCAACACACGACAACGACTGTGATAATCCCCATAGTAGGTGGCAAACTAAGGAACCGAAACGGTAGGCTTCAGGTTGATTTCAGAAGAGTTCCTAAGAGAAGGGAAGGCAAAACTCACCTTTAAGGGAAAGCAAAGCTCTAACAAGGTTATGGAAACAAATGCGAACACTTAGCAACTAGATTCACTCACTTTGCGTCACATAAAACAGTAGAACTCAGACCAAACACAGACAACCAAGCACTACCAACGACCAAGCAGTCCTATGTAGACATGCGCGTTAAACAGAGCCAGTCAATCGCATGCTTCCATTCATCGCAAGATACAACCAAGCGGCTAAGAGCCATCAATTTCCATGAAACACACTTCCACCAAAGGAATGAGATAGAGGCGTCGCAAACGCCGTAACGGATTCCAGCCGGCTGAAGAATAAACCGTGCCCAATTCAAAGGCGTGCATTCTTTATCGACTGACATTACTACATTTGTAACCTGTAAACGTGGCCCACGCGACTTAATCGCTTCCAAAACCAACAGACGATCGCATGATAGCAGCAACACCCCACTCCAACTTTACCACGACTATCCTTCATGTTAATTTGTTAGATCGACTTATTCGTCTGCCTTTACAAGGTCAAACAAAATGTAAAACCAAAACTGATACGATCGAGGATTTTAACAAATAGAGCATACAAATGACGCCGAGATTAAAACTCACCACTAATCAGCACGGCGTTCTGCTTCCATCACAGCCTCAAGCCCTCGCCTCCGACCATCACAGTGACTGCAACTCGGAATTCACTGGGGTACTGGTGGGAAGGATGGTTTAGAAGAAGCAAATAGGATCCTTTGCTAATGCATTTGTTTTGGCGCGACACCAAGAGTAGTGAATAATCTTCGCAAAGAAGAGCCCCCAGATCGCCTCATTCGTCCGCTCCAGCAAACAATGCGTCAGCCGGCAATATGCGTTCAATTCCTCTTTCTACTGTATACTCTGAACACGGCCACACAGGCATCAGCAGCTCAGCATCACCAGAAAACGGGAACAGTCTTAGTACGGAAAAGTCTATGGCATGTGAGCAACAACGACGATGAGTGTTGGTACTTTGCGGCAGTGGTGCGTATTTCACCACTAAGCGCATAAGCGGCATGCAGTTTTAACAGGAAGCAACTGACATCAATCAAACGCAATTTCCACAACCAACGATACAGCTGACACCCATACACTACGAGAAATTCATTTTGGGAAGGGAGAACACAACAATCCTGCCAAGACGGGTTGGAGTCAGCAGATCTCTTCACCTCCCATCGTACAGCTCAGGTCAAAAGCAGAAGCGCGACAAACATCATAGCCTTTGCGTTGAATCAAACCATCTGTACATCTCGTACATGTAATGAGTTAGGATCACGTTGCACTCCTTACCTCCTGCCCCTCACAACGAGGAATGCATTCTGCCACATCGAAGTCCATACACGGCTATCCTCTCCTCTTGATCTTCAAGTGTTCGGCATTCTATGCAATACGACACAGAAAGCTAGCATAACACAACGCAGCCCACCATATCCCTATCCTGGGCGCTCTACAACTGTCCTTCGCAACAATCCATTTGCAGTCAATAGGACGACAATGTTCATGCCACATTAAGGGAAGGAAAGCAGAGCAGGAAAGGACACAAAGCACAATGCAACGTTCGTAAGACAAGTGGAACAATTTGCCCCACCAAGTAATCCGCACGTTCGGCCAGCCAAATGGTAATTAAACGGTTTCAATCAGTGGCACCATGGAAGATGCCGTATCACAGCTCAGCGGGGCAGAATAAAAATGGAATAGTCGTACAGTGTTATGTCGAATCCGATCTGGTCAAGCACAGCAGATTGAAGAAAAGCAAATAATCAGCGATGATCTGCATCAACATTCCCTCCACAATTTCGTCGAAAAATTGCTCCATCGATACATCTAGCCAGCAGACACCACCGCACCAAGCAATGGTGGCATAACCAACCACACACAGTCGCTCCCCCTCGCTTCTCTTCACCTTCATCCCCTCATGACATCCGAACCAATGGCAATGGCACTCCTTCCTCGGAACCATTCAATGCCTTCCTCCTTCCGTCCTTTTTTAAATCGGTAGCCAGAAAACCATCACCCTCAATGCGAACCATCCTTGGGGTGAATAAACCTAACACCACAGGCCACACTAAGCGCCACCCCGATATGCATAGCCTGGACAACATCCGACGTCCCACACTCGCGACAGTCCGATTCGCGGTAATTTACTTCATTTTAATGCAATGCAACGCAACGCGATATGTTGTCATCAGTGCGCAATGACAGATGTTGATGTCGACATTAAACCGACTCAGGGGAAATTAAGGGAGAAAAGATGATGAACGGGGGCGCAATTAAAAGCGAGGTTTTAGGATAAGCAACAATAGCAAAGGTATCACTAGTAAACAAGAGCTTCGATGAGGAGAGCAGTGACAGTGTTAGCAGGGCAAGTAGATCAAATGACAGGGTCGGGAAATGTGACACTGGGAATGGTGTAAAAACGATCGCCACAATTGAAACCATTCATTAGCGACGCACTGCACACACACGCAAGCACATACAAAGCGAGATAGGAGACGACAGTCGCAGAAGCACTTGGGAGAACATTACCACCTAGTCGAGGCAGACCAGAGTCTACACATCGCATTCCATCACAATGTGAAGTAGTCAGCCCAAAAGTGAAAAACACCCTTGCAAAAAATCAATCCAGCTCCAAACACTTTACGCCTCATTTACGGCTAAAAGCACTTCAGCTTCTCTTGCCCATTCTTCCATCATTGTCATTGCTGGCTTTCCAAGGCTTCGATAAAATTAGGCCACATACCGACAGCCACACGCCTCTTCACACTTTTGCCTGGAAACCGTTCGACATCCCACTGGTGTCAATCCACTTCACTCCAGTTAATCCAGTCTAGTTTAAACAACTCCGTACGTTCCAATGTACTCCAATCCAATTGTTTCACAAACACGTCTAAAGCCCTCAGCTCACCCTACTCGGCCACACCGAGAGGTGCGAGAAAGTATTTGCGTCACCAACGTTTCATCCCTTGCTGATACTCCAAAAGGCATTGAGATAAAACGGTTAATTGCCATTTGTAAAGCATTAGAGAGCAAACATTCATTGCAAATAATGGTTAGGCGAAGTTTTTGAAGCCAAGTTGAATATCGTCAATCGCCGTGACTGCAATGTAGAAAAACGTCCATAAAACGAACTGCCTCCATCAATGTTAGAGGGCATTGCGCCTCGCAAGACGCAGTAAGCTAAGGGTCAATGTGCCCAATCAACGTTAGTGACAACGAGATCTAAATGCCGGAGGATAACAGAAGGCAGCTCCAGCGACCTCCTCGGGAAGAAGTATTTTTGGAGTCTTGATTTTACATCGACACTTAGACAAGCGATGCAATCCAACCACAGTCTTTTTCATCAACAAAGGACACAATGGCCGAGTTTCACTGAAGTTCCGGATTCGACAACCCACATGGCACACTTTTGATTTGATGGCCAACGCAGAAGAATAACCACTTAGCTCGCTGAGGATGATGCTCAAAGATAGACAGTGACCAACCGCTACTGCGGGTCAATTGCCTCATGTTAGATCACACCAGTTAGAATACAACACCGTCGACGCAGAAGGGGCAGACCAATTCCAATGTTCCGATCCACAATTAAACAACTCGTAAAAACACCCGCCTGCCAATTTCACAGGGGCTTCTCCTTCTCCAAAGCGCCACAATCAACGCAACGCCCTTACTGGGAAAGCTTAGCCTTCATCCCAAATTCCTCGCTTCTCAACATCTTGGAGCGCTTTTACTGTCTCAACCCAGCATTCGTGCCGCAAAGGAAAGCAGGCGATCGATTCACACGGCCAGATGTGCAGAGATTCGTACGACCATGGCCAAAGCTCTGCATTCCCTCCCAGCAAAGTAGTGCTTCACTGCACAAAATGTACTCCCAGCACATCCACCTCGCCCCATTCACGTCCTAAACACGCATCCAGATCCGTTTATTCCCTTCTTCCTTTTAACAGACTCAATTATGAATTGATCGCTTTCCACGCTGGTCTCGGGCAACCCCCAAAGGATAGATCCTCAATGACACTGATCTAAACGTCAGCAAAATCTTGGACTTCCCTAATCCCAATATCTGTTGCAATCTTCAATGATCGCGGCTCTCAGTTCACTCTTGGGTTATCACGAAGTCCACATTGACAGGGTCGTATTCAGCCGCACTATACCCTCTTGCTCAAAATTCCCTCTATCATAAGTAAGATGAAGCACGTCCAATTCGCCAGCCTTTCCTCCGCCTCCTTACAACGATGGAAATGGTCTGCCATCTCAGGCCTTTTCATCATCTTCCGCATGTTTGTACACATCCTTCCCCTTTCACCACGTCTACCGCTCAGCTACAGCAACGAAAGCGGTTGTCCAACACGCCCAAGGCCAAGAAAGTGGACAAGATGAAATTGAAAGCAGACCGTTGGATCGCAGCCCCTGGCGAACGATACAAAGAGCCGCATCGACAGGGAGAAGTCCGCACATCTAATGGCATCGTAGAAACGCTACAACCACTGAGGTTTGACAGAGAATCAAACCAGCTCTAAGCATATTACGGAAAATGGGTTAGAGCTATTTAGGTCTCGTTTCCAACTCCTAGTCTTCTATCCCTCCCCCAAGGGGAGACAGTCGGACACCTCGAATTCTAAACCTCACTCCTTTTTAACCACATCCTGGTTTCGGGAATTGGATACGAGAAAACGGGAAAGGGATATGAACGATATAGCAAAATCCACCACCTGATCCTCCCGTTGGGGCAATGACTCCATTTCTTACAGTAACCAATTGACAGTTAATTGGCAGCCGACATTCGCATAGAGCAGGAAAGAGAAGGGAATGGGAGTAAACAAAGCAGTGCCACAATTCGCTTTTGATTAATGGAAAGAGGAGGACGAAAAGCAGGAAGAATCTGCCAAGCCTAAGGAAACATGCAAGTTCTTTTCAAACCAGGATTCCCCACTTCACATCAAGCTGCCGCAAGTGGACCTTGTAGGAGACACCTATTCCAGTGGCAGAATCAGGAACATCGTCTCCTTGGATTGCCTCAGTCTACCTCTGTTTCTTACACGATTCAGGCAGGCCCCCAATCATGCCTTTATCAGAGGACAGCGAATAGAGAAAGACCGACGTATGTTGTTTACGTCCAAACACTACGATTGAGTAATCTGTGCGAAGCCGATTACAGCATGCATCAACTTCCACATCAGTCTACCTCTACTTCTTACACGATCAAGGCAAACCTTCACCATGCCTTATCCAAAGGAGCTACAGTGGGAGCTTCATTTGAACCACCATGCAAACAGTTACAGTCTGTCACATTCATCAGCAGGGGTGTAATAAGGTTGAACGATTATTATCAGTGACGTGGTGGAGGCCTTTGCATTGGTCCCGTTCTGAAGGCAGGTCGCCGCATCGATCCTCTACCCGTTCTGTATGTTGAATGTACAGCACCACGACCACCACCACTACCACCCCTAACATCACGTGCGCCAAAGGCGGAGGGTCGTTCGTATCTTTGCGGGGCAGAAATGTTGTACCGGGATTTTTGACGAGGATGTGGGGACACTACGACAGGTGCGTTTCGGTGTGTCGGCATACGATCAGACCGCCAAGCATCTCTGTCATACGAGCGGCCGCCCTGTCGACTTCCATGGACTGGTAGCTCTTCGTAAGGTTGCTGCCGTTCGCTGCGATATTGTTGGTAATTACCTGATATGGCAAGGAAAACCGACGTAACCCATCACCCTGCATCGTGCACATTGATGTTAAGTCATCGCACTGCGGTTAAGGATAAATACAACACAGCAGCATGTAATGCATTTGACGCTCTTCAGCTCTTAATCTTAATGAGAAGCCTTCCTCAAATTTCTCTACCCAGAAGTCCACACTGTTACAGCAATTCATGATAGAACAAAAACTATGAATTGGCACAGTTGAAACTACGACTCCACTACCAAAGTTTTTCGAGGCTTGACATTCGGTATAGACCCTATCATTACCATATGCTGACCAGCATTCCCAAATGCAAATTTCTGGATCCAATTCCAATGGATTTTGAAGGGCACACGTATGTCCAGCAGATACCGAGACCGATCCGCTTTCTTCACGCAAGCGTAACCGTGTTCCCTTAACACTTCCTTCAATCACCGCGGCTTCATTACATTGGGGCACCTTGCTTTAATCCACAGCCACATTCAAGATTCGCACATAAAACCTGGCAGTCTACACATAAGGATCACATGACTGCACTTGACGCGAAGGGTTGGAAAAATTGCGCATAATCGACGGCGGAACATCTTGTCAATAGTGCACTGGCAGGCAAGGTTCTTCAGTGCTCCGAGATGCAATTTGCGTGAGCCATCTTCCAATATTCCGAACTGAATTTCGATGCAGAGCAACGACAGCAACCGACAATTGTCGCTATCCACTTATGGCACAAAAATTCAGCACGTGGGCGTAACCATCTCACCACCAAAATGGCAAATGTGTCGCCTTCACAATACTCCAGTTGCGCTTCTTTGGAAATCTTGTGAGATCCAAGAGACGTAACTAACGTCTAATCACTAATGCTTTTCGATCTCTGATGAGAAGTGAATAAATCCATGTTGACAATCTCATTCACTGACAAATTTGGGAAATACAGAGCGGCTCAGCCGTACACTTCAATCCACCATTGAGCACAGCCGAGTGGCAAGCATAAACATCAAGACTGCGTTTTGGATATCCAGAATAGCACTTCCAGGGAGCTAGTTCAGTTAAACAATAAGCTGAAACCAATCAGGAGTCATGCTTTCCTCCCACTGTCACAAATATTTATGGCTTGAAAAACATCCTACAATAAAACGGCTGCAGAACAAGCAGCCAAACGACCACACATCAAGAGCCACATTGCATCCCACCTTCAACTTAGCGATTGTTGACGCCGGCTTATGTTGGAAGAACAAACATGTGATCGCTAACGGCATCATTTACCGAAGTTTCTGCTTCAAATGACTTCAACGCACTTTATGAGAATTCTAACGTCCTAAAAAAGGCTTGACGGTCCATTGATACAAAGAATGCAAACTATAAAACTTACCCCTCGGATCGCAACGGCGCTCTCTTTCTATCACAGACTCACGTCCACGGCTCCGTTCCTCGTAACACCCACGACCAATATTCGCGACTCGGAAGTCAACAGAGTACCGATTGGAAAGAGGGTTTAGAGGAAGTGGGCTTAGAGCCCTGTGCCGGTGAAGTCGTTTCGGCTCTGCATCGAAATCCGTGGATGACCGTCTAGGAGGATAGTCAGAAACTAGACGGTTGGGCTGTAGACCACGGCTTCTACAAGAATTCCTATTAGTATGATAAAAAAAATCTTGCCTCCCAGTCCACATGGCGGATTGAATATAGCCTCCATCATTCTGAGATGCCCCGTAACGCCGTGGTCCAAAGTCTCGTCTGGCACCATTGTTGAGAGACTCCTCTCTAAACTTGGGTCGGTACTCAGTGTAGAGATCATTTCCTCTGAAATGACGGAGAGACACATTGTTGTGACCACCCCGTAGAGATCTTCCGGAGACGCCAAGTGGAGACCGTGAGCGCCGACGACTCAAGTTAATGCGACTGACTGGAGGAACCATGGTATGGAAACAGAAACCAGCATGGACGAACAAAATATTATAACAAAAGAAATTGATTTTTGCAATTGTAGTACTTAAGCTCTAATATTTAAATGTCAAGTAAAAGGCTACTACCTTTGTCTAAAAATTTTCTAATTGAACTTTTCATTACCGTGTGTAGACGGCTAGCCGGGATTTTACATGTAATAGCTGAAGCCAAAACGACACGAACATCAACAGCATGTTTCATAGTGTGAACTTGCTTTAAATTTTCCGTCAGTTGCGTATTTTATACGCCGATGATAAGAATCGTGCTATTTGGATGTGGAATCACCTGGATGGCCCCTCAGTTCAAACGTTCAGTGCACTCATGAAGAAGTGGATTTGTGGGTCAAGAAGGCGACATTGCATTGGCTGACAATGTGGAAGGCGTTCGTATAAATGTGTGGCATTGTGAATGCGACGACTCTTTGCGTTGATGGCGGTGTCTTTCTACTGTCTCATAATGTTTGCCTCCTCCATTGTAGTTCAGGAAGGGAGCGGAGCGCAGCGTAAGTGGGCATCTTATGCCTGACTCTCATCAGCATATGCGAATTAGCCTTTGACACGTAATAGTATTTGTTACACGGGTTGATTCTTTCATTTTTTTAATGTTGTGCACCAAAGCCTCATAATATTGGTTGCATTTAAGATCATGTGCTCACTTTGTGGTCCCTGAACGTCAGCAAGACATTTACTACTACCATTTGATAGAGCAAGGCGTGACTAAGGCAATTAGTGACGAGGCGCGTAGATCTCTTCCTTAACCTTCATGTGCATAGAAACCACATGTTGATTTGATTTTGTTATCGACTCCTGGCAAGTAAGATAAAACAAGTAGTAATTGCTAGACCAATTCTCATGAGATATTTACCTTCACATTTGACAGCAATTATCAAGCAGTACCGCCAAGGATGTAGGCAGTTTCATTCTTCAAACTAATTTACGCACCCACCACACACACATATGATTAGGATTAGCGATGCCATGCGGAATGGCAACACTTACTAACCCCTGTGCCTGGTGGATCAAACTGGCCAGGTGTTGCATTACAAAGGCAAACCTAGTGACATTCTTTTCGCCATTAATACTGATTTAGTGGCATTAGGAGGAAAGTGCTCCCAAAGTGCCCGCAATACGCTTATTGAACAGTGATTTTTTTTTCCGAACGCGAATCGTCATTACCGCTCCTGCCCATGGAAAGCATAAAATGGAAGTTTCTGAACCACACTACACTTCAATTAAGTTGGAATGAAACGGATTTTGCCAACATCCAGGTACACCACATTGAGGCCACCGCAGCTCCAATTAATGTGACGCGGTCGAAACTGAAACTATCACATTTTATGGATTGCTGTCCAACACCGATTACAAATTGACCTTATATGCACATGGAAGCAAGAGTTCTGTATTACATAGAACAATTTACTTTACAACAGGGCCCGGTGGTAAGTCTACTTCGACTCATATCCATTCCATTGCATTGCATGCATTCAGAGCTAAGTCGAAAAGATGGCGTGAACTTGACAGCTTAGGTAGAAGTAAAGGACCCTCACAGCTTTACTGGTGTTACAGCGTCTAGCGCTGCATACGATGCCATCAATTTGAAAACCCATTACATTGCCACTTGGGAACACCTTAACATTTTCACCTCACTAATCGTTTGACAGCACGTCAGCCTTAGGAAGTGGTCACATTAGAGACAAACTGAGCTGGAGCGAGGCAAATCGAATCACTCGCCCCAGTGAGAGGCTCAAGCTTTATGCTGTTTGACTTGCACATACACGCGAAAATGTGAATAAAATGATCATATATGTTGAAAGGCCGAACGTGAGGAGTCAGTGACCCTAATACGTAGTAGACTGATCATTTCAAATATTACATCTTGGGGACAATCACAGTTAAGTTCCTTCCCTTCTACTACTACCATTGCTATCACTGGCATAACGTTAGGCGCAAATGCACTGCATTCCGTTGGCTGAGTGAAACAGATTGCCTGCACCAAGCTTGAGGTATACTGTCTTCTTTTTTTCTTCAAAAGGTGGCGAGAGCGCCTCTACAACAAGGCCGACAGGTAACCTTAATTTGTCCCGGATGCACTGGCTTTTGTTGCTTTCATTTACACGTAAACTTCAGTAACAAAGTATACTCAGGCGAAATGTTCGTACATACAGCGACTCCTAAACCCTTCCTCCAGTCCACTACATGAGTTGAATATCACGTCTTCAAGGACGGCTAAACTCAAGCAGACATAATTGAGCTAACGGCAGCGTCACTCACCCACTTTAGCTTCTCAAGGCGTATAGTTGCACATTTCTCACTTGAACATATCACCGTCGACGCACTACGGCCCCGCAACTCATGCGAAGTGACTGTGCTGGCAATTGAGGAAGAAGGCAGCTAGTGCGGGTGATTGTGCTGTGCAATCTCACCTCTAACCATACTGCTCACTACTACCCCCTATCCGTATTGGCGTGTCCTGTGTCATAGCATGAGAGAAGTCGTTGAGCACACCACAAAGAGGGAGTCGTCAATGCTTGTCATTGCACAGTTTACACATGCGCCATGTCCATCCCCTTTGCGATTTTGTTGAAAGCGTTCTTTTTTTCGTAGAAGGGAAAGAAGGTGCTACCTCAAGTGGCGCATCTGCATTGACTTCCACAATCTCTGCAGTCCTACTCGCTTACATGGCGGTGGTGCTTGCTTGAACTCCTCCGTAAGTCATCGCACATTACCCACCATTTCATCCAACATACCCCAGATCTTGCGTTTATGGAGGCAATCTATTCCATCACAGGTTCGCACGGAGCAGGGATTGTATCAGTCGCCAAGCATTCGTACCTGCCTTACAATAATGTGATTTCTTGTAGTAGATACCTCCTGAGTGTTAACTAATTGACTTCCCAATGTTTGATCTTCACTGAAATATTTAATGCAATTGCGGTGATTGAAAACGGCCCACAACTTTTAAATCTCGGTTGCTTCTAGGCATAAGTAAGCTTGAATTTTTCGCAAAAATGTAGTCCAACGCATGCAAAAAAATTCAGTTTTCTCGAACGTAATTTACTGACCTGACTGTTCGGCCACAGCGTGCAATGAGGATAAATTGTGACCTCATATTGTACAAGTTAATTGGTGGTTGAAGGTGTGGATCCCTTCAAATTATGTTCTTGTGTGATCGTCTGACAACCATTGAAACAGAACAATTTATTGCGGAAACATGAAGCTGTTAATGCTAAATTTAAGGTCACTCAAGTCATTTTTGCCATTACACAACTTGTTCATTAAAATTGCGATCTATCCTCATGCATACAGGCTCCGTGGAAGTGTAATTTAAAAGTATTAATGTGCTGGCAAAATTCTACTCGGCACTGTACAACTATGAGGAAGTGTGTAATTATGTAGTCATGAATGCGGGTGATTGCAGGACTCAAGCAGGCGTTAACTATACAATGACCACGTGAAAGAACCTCCAGCAAAACGTAGGCCGATTGAGGGTGTAGGAGGAAGATAGCTCAGTTTTGCTTTTCATTCGTGGACATTTTCCCTCGTTTGTGCGTCTTTACGTCAAAACACGACTTAAGCAGAGCTCTTCAGTTTGGCCAGATCCGAGCACCCGCTTCATGATATTGTCATCACATAAACCTCTACAGCGATTCATGATAATGAAAGCAACGCTTGAAAAGAGAGTCCCTTGAAATGGGTAGATGTACTGCAAGTAATAACCTGTGGATTTATTGCGACATGGGGAATTGTTTTTAGAAGCACGAGGAGGTCTCAGCCACTGCATTTGGCGCATGAATTTGTTGACACTGTCCAGGCGACTTGTACTAAATTGGTAGGTGTCCTTCTGAACGGAAGACACGCCTAAGCTATTGTAGGCAAATTCAGTTCCTTCAAAACCCACCACCAACAACAACGACATTCTTGTGTGACTCCTGCTAGACTGCGTTAAATGAAAGGAACTGGACTGAGGCAGTCTGTCGATTAGATATTGTTCCTCCACTGGTACTTCCTATGCACGGCTTCATTCCTTTCCTCATTGTGATTATCGTGTTCTGTAACGCATTTGAGCGCCGGTTCTTTGGTGGACCCATTCGATAGTTCGCATGTTGTCCTAGCACTACGCCTCTACCTAGAATTCCACACTGCGGTGAAAACTGCTACCTTGCCGCATTAGAGGTAGCCATTCTTGGAGTGAGGATGTACTGATCCGTTGAGTCTCTTTCAAATGCTCAAGTTAAACTATTATTGTTACTGCGGCTTTTGCATAAAAATCGCCTTTGTGCATTTGCAATAGGACAAAATGTTTGTGACTGCACAACAGGCATTAAAATCGGCTCTTGTTTCCATAAATGCTCTTCTGAGGCTAATGAAGCAAAGTCGCTTATAATTCAACACATGGTCTGCTGTTACATCAATTCTCCAAAGGAATATTCATCTACAAAGTGGGTTTATTAAACCAGCATAATTTTCAAATGATGGAGTCTAGATGGAGCTAAGGGACCTTCATGTTGAATGTAGGCAGAAGGTTGCGATCTTGTGTGGGGAGTAGGGAGATGTAAGCCCTAGGAATCAGCTGCTTAAAAACTCAATCGCCTGTTTAAATGCAACATCATTACGAATCACAACTTCAGCCTTTTGGTCACAACATTGGATATCTGCGTTGAATACTGAAGGGAGTTCCTTCTCACTTGTGGCATCATCTCCCTCCGCAATGAGCACGGGATGGCACGAATGGTCGCGCTTCTTAATAATTCGCATTTTCCTTTGCTATACATCACTCTCCGCAGATAGGTGCGTGATGTGGAGCTTCACTTTTATGACTGAACTTTCACAGTTAATGAAGCAAAACATGAAAATTATATGTAGGTGGGTTAAGCCGTGTTAATCAAAGCTTGCAATGACCTTAAAATTCAGACAGACATTCCACTAACACTCGAAGTACTCCGCAGTTTGAATCATGTCAACTTTCATCCCTCATTTCTACTCCCAACAGCCTTACTTAGTCGGGCATTTCAGGAATCGTGTTGGTAGTGAGAAGGTAATGTGTGTGGTATCTGTTAGCTCACATCTTTATACTGGAACAATGGGGAGCTCTTTAACCGACTTTGCTGTAGCAAGTCTCACTAACTGCCTTGTGTGCTTGTAAGTAAACTGGATCAAAAGAATATTATGGGCAGTATTCATTGCTGAACCATAAAGTGATACGATAATGCTTCTCTTTGCACCACACTATCTCCTCCCACCTGCGATTCTTTGCCGCCTTAACAGTGAACTAAAAATTAGGCGTTGACGGCGTTAGCAGCATTCAGGTAGGTAGGCGAGAGAATCACCACGACCAGAAATGAAGACGGATGCCATGACAAGCGTTGACATCTGATCGCTTACTCCGACAAAAGCTATTGCGTAGAAGAAGTGAGTTAGGGGATTTGTAGTTTGGAATTTTTGGCTCACTCTCAGTTCCACTTCCTTGATTCGGTTCCATTTTTGAAATTATGCGGAACGAGACATGCAATTCAAAGGTGTTTTGTTGTGACCTGCCGTTGTCCACTCCTCCTCCTGGTCTCAAACGCTGCATTCGGGCCTCGATTTATGCTGTCTTTATTTTCGATATGCATCGAGTAATTTTCACATTCATTTGCTTTTCTATGAAGTTTCCACCTCTAACAATTGGTCTACATGAACCTCTCCACGAGAAGAATCCCTGTGAATACCAACTTCAGTAACCTCTCAAGTGCTTTAACTTTCACATTTATCGGGTATCGTTTTAATGCAAGAGAGATACTGAGTTTAATTTCATTAATAAGGCAAGTGTTCGCGATTCATATTCATTACACGTAGTGGCCAGACAGTCAGGTTAGGGGAGACACTGCCGTTAGCAGTGCCTATGCCCTTCGGAAAAATCAACACAGTTGTTTGCATGCGTTGGACCACATTGGTAGAGAAAATACAAGCCCACTTATGCGTTGAAACAACTGAAGTTCAAAAGTTGTACCCCATTTGGCTTACAGCAGTCAACCACTTTCCAGTCACCTAAATTAAATATCAAATCCTGCAAAAGAAGACCAAACAGTAAGGAGGTCTAGTGGTTGTCAATCAGAAGGTATCCACTACGGGAAATCGCATTATTGTAAGGCAGGTATGACTGTTTGGCGACTGGTGCAATCCCCGCCGCGTGCACACCTACAGTGGAAAAGATTGCCTCTACTAAGTCAAGATCAGGAGAGTATTGAATGAAATGGTGGGTAATGTGCACTGACTTACGGAAGAGTTCAAGCAGGCACCACACCCATGCAAGCAAGTAGGATTGCAGAGATTGTGAAAGTTAAGGCAAATGCGCCAGACGTGGTAGCACCTTCTTCCCCTTCTACGAAAAAAGAATGCTCCTAACAACATCGCATAAGAGACAGACGGGGCTCATGTGTAAGCTGTGCCGTGACGAGCATTGACGGCCCCCTCTCTGTGGTTTGCTCAAAGAATTCTCGCATGCTGTGACACAGGACATGCCAATGCTGATAGGAGGTGGTAACAAGTAGTGTGGTTGGATGTGGACTTGCACAACATAATCACGCGCACTAGTTGCCTTCATCCCAAATTGCCCGCACAGTTCCTCCGCATAAGTTGTAAGGCTAGATTGCATCGACGGTGACAGGTCCAAGTGGGAAATGTGCAACTGTAGGCGTTGACAAACCAAAGTGGGAGAGTGACACCGCCGTTAGCTCAGTTTGGTCTGCCCGTTGTACAGCCGCACCCTGCACATCCCAACTCAACTGTACGCGCTGAGACCACACATGACCCTGGGGTCTTTCCTGTCCTTACCCCCCTTGGCATTGTCGTTGTAGTGAGATACCCATGATACGTTGCACAGTAAATGCAGCGTTGGTGCTCTAGTTCACTTACTTATCGGATTCTGGAGCATCCACCCCGAACATAATGACAAAACTAGTAGTGAGGAAGGTAACTTCTTCATTGTTGGCTTGAAGATGCGACATTCAACACTGTAGCATAATGGAGATCAGTGTATGTGGGTCGCTGTATGTACGCACTTATGGCTTGAGCGCACTTTGTTATTCCAGTTTATGGGTGAATGCAAGCAACAAAAGGCAATGCATCGCGAATGAATTAGCCTTACCAGTCAGCAATGTTGCAGTTGCGAGCTTGTCACCCTCTGAAAAAAAAGGCATTATGAATGCTCCAGTCAAACACCGTGCATGAGCATTCCACTGGGATGAGCGGATTAAGGGAATTTCAGCTCTGAATGATGCAAACGTATTTCCAAGTAGCTGTGGCATTCAGCTGTGAATGAGAGCGACAAAGGCAATGCATCTGGAACAAACTCAACTTACCATTTGGCATTGCTGTAGAGGCACTTTTGCCACCTGAAAAATAAGGCATTGCACATTAGACATGGTGCAAGTAGTGTGTTTCACTCATCCAACGAAAGGTCAAGCATCTCCACATAACGTCATGCCAGTGGTAGTGGTAGCGGTAGTGGTAGCAGTAGGGAAGAGAACTTCACTGTGGTTGCCTTCAAGGTGCGCTATTTGAAACGCTCGTTCCGCCATGCATTAGGATTAATGACTCCTCATATTCTGACTTTCAACCTAGGCGATCTTTCGAATGCACGTTTTCTCGTGAACGCGCAAGTCAAATGGCAAGATTGAGCATCTCACTGGAGCGAGTGAGTGCGCTTACTTCACTCCACCTTAATTTGCCTCTTTAATGCAACCACTTCACAGGGCTGGTGTGCTGTCACACGATCAGTGAGATAGAAATGATAAGGCATCTCCAGGTGGCAGAGTAATGAGTTTTTAACCTGACGGCATGGTATGCAGTGCGAGATGCTGTAACAGCAGTGAAAGCTGTGAAGGTCCCTCACCTCTACCTATGCCGTCAAGTCCAAGCCATCTTTGTGACTTAGCTTCGAATGCATACAATAAAATGCAATGGGTGTGCGAAGAGTTGGACTTACCATCAGGCACTGTTGTAAAGTAAGTTGCGCTAAATATAGGAAGGCCGCTCTTTCGAGGTGCTTTTACGACCAACTCGTAATAGGTGCTGGGCAGCAATCCATGTAAAGTGATATTTCCAGTATCGACGTCCGCTTTAGTCTTAGCAACAGGGCCATGTACATAAATTGGTGTCGCACTTGCTTCAATTTGAATCACTCCGAGGTCAGACAAATATTTTTTATCCCAATTTATTTGAAGGGTAGTACGATTCAATAAATTCCATGCAATGCCTCCTGAAAAAGGAGCAGCATTGCATATTAGGCAGGCTGCGACAATTTTCGGAGCATTTTCCTCCTAATGCCACTAAAGCAGTGTTGATGGAAAAGGGAATGTCACTAGGTTTGCCTTCAAGGTGCAACAGTTAGCCAATTTGATCCACCAGGCACAGGGGTTAGTAAGTGTTGCCATTCCACATGGCATCGCCTGTCATAACCTTACATGAGCGTGGGTGGGAGTGTAAATGAATTTGAAGAATGAAAGCAAACACACTCTTGACGATACTGCTTGATTATTGTTGTCAAATTTAAAGGCAAGTATCTCTTGCCAATCGGTCTAGCAATTGTTGCACGTTTGTAGCCTCCTTATCAGGAGCCCGTTTATTTGAAATGCACTAAGGAGGTGAAACTGACAGGACAGGGATAGGAATGCGCATCCATGCCAATGCCAGCATGATCATACGTATATGTCAAGCCAACTTGCCCTTGACAGCCAACGGTATGGCCTGCACTTGTGGATGACATTGCAGAGTCAGTGGTAGGTGCGTCCAATAACCGAAGTCAGCAATGGCAGCAGATGCACAGGAAGCCGTACTGTGTGTATGACCAAGCGATTAACACTTCAGTGAAGTCATATGGTTGACCTTCCCGAATGCATGCCTACAGTGGACAAACCTGCTTTCTGCTTCGCAATTGCACACGCCAATCCTACCTCAAGACTGGGGATTTAACGTCTCCCACAACCCGGAGAGCGGTTTCTTGTCCCAAACTGCGTGCATTTGTACCTACCCCTACCATCTACTTTACCCATGAAACAAAACAAAACAAATCAATCTGCCGATTTTAAGAGCCTGAGGGCGAAGTAAGCGGAGACCTACAAGCCTCGCCACTAATCGCCTTACCCATGTCATGCTGTGGCAAATAGCAGTAGGGGATATCGTACAGACGTGTAAGGACCACAGCGTGAGTACATGAGATTGATTGTAACCAATAATGCAAAGGCTTGATGTGAAGCATGAAAAGAATGAAAAGAATCAATTGGTGTAACAAATGCTGCTGTGTCAAAGGCTAATTCGCATATGCTAATGAGAGTCAGTTATAAGAAGCCAACTTACTCCGTGCTCCATTCCCCTCCCGAACCAGAGTGGAGAAGGCAAACAAAATGAGACAGAAGTGAGGCACCTCCATCGCCACAAATGTCCTTTTATTGACAACCTCCATGGCATTTATACGAACGGTTTCCAAGTTATTAGCCAATGAAACGTCGCCTTCTTGACCCACAAATCCACTTCTTCATGAGTTCTAGCATGTCACGACGTTGTGTCCTTGCACGAAGTCGTTCAGGTATCAAATGTGCTTGGAGATAGTGCAGAGCGGTGCATTCCACACATTTTCATTTATACAGAGGTCATCTCCTTATTGCCAAAGTCCTTCAGTCTACATCCGTGTGCAACGATGCACGTCTGCATGCCCGATCATAATGATAAGCACATCCGCCGACAAGAGTGAAATGGTGAATTGGGCATTAGTCGTGGACTGCCACATCTCTTTGTCTGTTCCAAGTGTATCTATAGGGGTGGTGGAAAGCTTGGAAAAGTTGGAGATGTGATGGCATAAAGAAGTCATTGTCGTGCCCATCACAACCACCTGCACACACACTTACTCATTTGAACCATCAATGCCTGTGTGTTCAACATCTACACCATGCTACCCTGTCACATGCAGTGTGGCGCGTGACAGCACAGCGCACACTCTTCTACAAGTCTTCCCTCAGAGGAGGCCAAAATACGCCGACCCTGTCAGTAGTCCAGTTTGACCCACTTTCTTGGGTGAAGCACTTCTCCATCAGTAGACCACGCCGATCACATCGTCTCAGCACTTAACCCTGAGAAGCTGGGCAGCCTAGTGCTAAGCAATGTATTCATACATGGCTGAAGGAGGTGGACGGTGGGATTCGGTCACCTGTGAGCTTTCATTCCATAAGCTGGGCCTGACTTAATGTTTGCTTTCTGCAGTGGCAAAACACACTTTTGGGACAAACGGAGAGATGTAGTAGTCCACGATTAATCTTTGCTGTTTTTCCCCAACAAACAGAATCAGAGCTCCTTCACAAACTCTGCCACACTGTCTGTCTGCTGCGCTGCTGATTCTCTGCCACAAATCTGTCTATGTGCACGGACTCACTAGTAAAGTGCAATTGTTACATTCTTTGAAAAGAATTGGAGGGATGAAAGCACATAATATCTTGCACAAATGATCTAAAAAACCGCTTTAGTGAGTACACATTGCTCACTTGTCCATCATCTACTCCACTGAGACAATCTGCGTCTTCTAAGAGTAACAAGACATTGGCCCACCATCACGTTCACCATCGTAATTGCAATACATCAGTAAATCAAGTGCACTCACCCATTCTCTCTCTGTGAATTCAGTGAAAAGAGTGTGGCCCCCGTCCTCCTCCATCCCACCCTCTCTGCCACTTACTTAGTAAAGCGTGCGCTTTGCAGGCGCTGTCTATGCATTGCTGAAGTTCTGTGATGTAGTTATGTTTGGCATTGGAATGAGGATAGATGCTGATGCTGAGATGAGGGAAGTTGATTAGTCGAGGAGAAGTGGATATATGATTGGTGGGATGGTTAGGAGTTGGATTGAAGAGGTAGAATTAATGTGAATTTGGGTGAGTGAATCAAGTGCGAAGCAGGAGTAGCCTGAGAAATAAACGCACGCCGGATTCACATTTTTGGAGGGTGGTTTTAACGCACCACATGGATGGATAGGTGGAATGATGAATGAACTCCTGATGGGATGGAATGTCTATTGCAATTGGGGGATGCCTGGTTTTAAAAAATGATTTCCTTGTTTGGAGGGGAAATGTTGTTGGACTGATGAATATGTGTGTGAATTTCAAAAAATGTTTACATTTAAGTTCAGGGCAACGGGCGACTGGAAGTGCGGTTCACCTCCCTATGGACCGTCTGTTGGAGAAGACAGTTGTGCGAACTTTTAGTTTGCATTTAGCAGGTCTTTTTTCATCTCCTTCCTATCGATATTCTATACGAGGTATTGCACATCCAATTCATGGTGTTTCCCATGCCAAGTTGTTAAAAATTCCAGATAGTGCCTTTAATTGAGTTTCTTGAATCAAGACCAGCACGAGATGAGATGGATCTTTTGAAAGCCCTCTATGTTTTTTATGTCACTCAATGTCCAGCGTGTCTTTATAGCTTTCGGCAACCGCGCAAGGTCGAACATGCTTTGGTTCTGTAAGAATTGGATAGATGGAGATTCCTAAGGTGAGATTATGAGAAAAGCAATCCCAGAACATTTTGAAGTGAGAGCTCCTTCTATTAGCAAAGTCTTGCAGTTATTTTTCAAATTGTAGGAGGACTTGTGATAATCGAACTGTAAGGTCGACTGTCACGACATCCACAGGCATTCTACTACTCGGAGAGGAAGTGAGTTGTCGAAGCACAGAATGTCTGAGGTGGCACTGATAGGTCTCGGTGGCCCTACCGCCTAACGGCGCTTTAATTGTCCTCGTAATCGAAACAACGTGTTACAGAGGTAATCGCGGTATGACATGGCTCTTCTCCTCCTGTGAGCATTGTCTTGGGCGGCCCTGTTGGTCTACCTACTGCGTCAGCCAGCACAACATAATAGGTGGTGTGGTTGCACAGTGAAAGGCCTTCTTGACCATCTTCTCTCCTCAGACATTTAAGTCAAAATATGCACATTACAAGCACCCATCGTGTAGCTTCATATTGTTTGAACACGAAACAGAGGTTGTTGAATTATAACTCCAATCCTTCGCAAATGTGTGATTTCACTTCCTACTGAAATGCCGATTAAGTAGCATATCCATTTGTCAAGCCATCATCCGACCTCGAAGTTGCAGGAGCCATCTCATTAGCCCAAATATTATTTTGCTAAAATACCTCAGGAACCATAGATTAATTGTTGAGGTCGCAAGACGAGGATCTCCTCACACTCCCAAAACAAAACCGAGAAGTAGGAAAATCGGCAGCGAGGTACTGCACAATGCAAAACTGAGCAGTGGGGAAGTAGAAAGAAGGAAGGAAAGAAGGAACGTGATAGACTGGAAGGAGCGAAGAGAGGGAGAAATGTACTGCCTCTGGCCCATCCTCCACACTCACCTTATCCTTACTTCTGGGTAAAAATGTCTCCTGTCTCTATGTTCACTTACGTCGACTTATCAATTTGAAAACCCAAATTGTGGAAATGTACAAGCCTAACAACACTCCACCCAAGCAAAAGGCATCTAAACAGCACTAGTCAAGAGATGATTATATCGTAGATGCCCAAGTCAACTGAGCATAAAGAACACAAGATTTGCAGGTATGTTCCCGAAATGGGATGAAAGTGAAGTTAATCATTAATAAACTTGCTTTGTACTTTAGCAGCTTTCCATAAACAGTTTCTCAAAATGGTAATGTTAGGTCGAGATTTAAGCACCAAAGTGTAGAAAAATTCACCATATCCTTCCACGCACACTAAGTGATGTGTGAAAAATGAGCGTTGAATGCTACAAGAGGAAAGGCATTTATTGGTGCTGGTCTGATTAGAAACCGTCGATCTTGATGGCAAACGCACCTTTATATGGGTACGCTCTAGAGGAGACTGGTGGCAAATCTGCTTTCAATGCGGTGGCCGACGCTGCAGAGCAGTATGTCAGATTAGTTAGAGCTCTTTACCACAGAGCTCTCTCAAAACATTGCAAGTCTTTACGCCCCCGTATTTCAGACAAAAAGCCCAACTTTCCCATACCAAGGTGTATTACTATTCCCCTAATACAAGTGGCCTACGAAGCGGGTAATTTGCTTCCAATCTTTGAACGTTTCGGTCTACTAAACATAGTAATGCCTGCTTTTGTTGAATATCCATATTTCTGGAAGGAAATGAGCATGCAAATAGGTGTTTGCGGTTGCCTCATCACCTTTCCTTCTACCACCGATTTTGAATGCCTAGATCGAAGGAAGTAGCTTGTAAACGCTACGTTTGGAATGCGAAACTAGAGGTGATCTGAGTTTTGTAGGGAATCGGATTTCCCTCTCCCTCCTCCTTTTCATTTATTTGTCTGAATTTTAAATATTTTATTCAATTTGTCCACCTGCCGGTCAAAAGGCCTAGCCAGCCAAACCTTCTTATAAATAATCCTCACAAATCAATTTAGAAATATTTGCATTTTCAGAGTGAGCATGAGAGTCGAATGGAACACCAAGCATTGTATCTAGGCTTCATTTTAGGTGCAGTTTCCTCTAGCGTGCTATTTAACCATATGGGATTTTCTGTTTTCATTTTGCAATCTTCCAACCCTTTCCTACATCAATGCCAACACATTACCTCCATACCAGTAGAGATGAGTGCATCGTCGAGACATTCCACAATAACACCGTGAAGGGGTTTGTCCCGCGAATTGCACGGCATCAGATAAAGCGAGACTGCTGTCATAATTTGCTGCACAGTCAATTCGGCTGGAAAGCTAACTTTGGCACATTTCTAGGTTGACGGGAACAAGCTAAACTACGCCCAACGTCACACTATTCTTGCACACAATTTCCTTACTTGCCAGTGCTCCTCAGCTTTCCGCAAAATAGGCATTTGAGGAGGTGCAGTCATTTTATTTTGCAATATCCAGTAGCGATGCAAACCGAAGTCACACCTGCTACCTAGAACAATTTAAGTCTCCGCCATTCAACATTCGCACATTTGGATTTTAAATTAAATTTAATGATCAGAACACTTTCCGATTTGGCACCAGTTTTCATTCTTCTACTTTAATAATGATATTCTATTTCACCCGTACAAAAAGTGACCAACGTTTCTCAATTTACGCTAATTGTAGCAATTCCGTTTTCCTCTTTGAAAGACCAAAATATTCTTCAGCTGACATGTAGACGAAATCCACTCTTGTCCACTTTGGCGGGGCGAGTTATCAAATGCTCTTCACGAATACGTGGAGGAGATTAGTGGTTCTTCCATGGGCACCCACCATGCTTTGACTTACAAGGATGGAGTTACGGGGGCATTTACCCTACCCTGCGAAGGCTTTCTTCAAAACACCTTAAGTGGTTTCCATTCTGACTAGTCGCGGTTGAACTCGGACAGGTAAAACTGTTGCCACGCCACAAATGGCAAGTTGGAAGTGCTATTTGAGGCAACAGTGAGGCCGATTCTGCTAGCGCAAAGGCAAACATAACCCAAATTAATAGCTATTTCATCAGATATAACTTCTGCTTACAACGGGTTAATCGGCCCATTTGGGGGAGATAATATGGTAAAGAAATAACAAGCAGGGCCTAGGCAATTATAAAACGAGCTTGCGATTGTGGACCCAGTCACTTCCATGCAACAGTCCTCCATGCCATTTTGTTTAGGTGTCAGCAGCAAAAATTGACACAATTGTCCCTACTTGCAGCTACTTTAGGCTTCATGCCAAAGCATACTTCTCACGAGATGTCCTTACCTGCAGAGGATTCACTACTTGCTAGGGGTAGTCCAAACAGGCAACAGGTTGTAGTGATGACCCTTTGACTTTACAAGTGGAATCGCTGGCGCTGCATTAGTCAGTGAGTCAATGTGCCCTCTTGTCCAGGGGAAAATCTTACCCACATTTGTCTTCGGAAATCACTGACAGCAAAATGAGTTATGACGGATTTAGTTTAGCGGCCTGTGGTCGAGTTTGCGCAGTTAGTATCTCAGACACAGCTGGCGGCTGGTGAAGAAATCTATTGTCGTGCAAGTGACTGACAGAGGGGATGCTGGCACGAAGTGCCCTTTCATTCCTAATAAGCTCACAGTTAAAGCACCGACCTCGCATCGACCCTCCCATGCATACATGGATGGTGCTGCGGCAATGAAGTAGTGAGTGGTGCTAGAATTTTGATGTCAATGCATGATGATGATGAGACAGGATATCGTTCATGATAAGTGGCGATGCAATCACAAATCAGTTAGGAGTTCAAATGCCTTTGCCTAACGCACATAAAACTGACATCTGCCAAGAACGCCTAGTTATGATTGTGACGAGAATGATGGTCACGAGGCGGGATTATTTCATTGACGAGCTCTTTAATGCTTGAATTTTAGGAAAGTTGACTTTCTGGACAAATGGAAATAATGTGATGATCATGGGTGTCATTCTGTAACTAAAGTATCTTGGTTAAGTAAGGCAATTGAGGGGCTTGGAAGCTGTTCAGGCATAAATTCTTGATTAAGTTGTTTGCATAGTAACAGAAAGCTTAGTGTTATAAAGCAATGCGTGAGAGCCCACAAAATTGCCCACCAACATGTGGGATAATTTAGTGAGGAGAAGAAATTGTTTCTCCACATTCCACTCCAAGGCCGCTTTACTGTAGTAATCTCTGTACAAATCTAAGTGTGTTACCAAATTTGGGCCACGCATCGAACATTGAATACTCAAATGCAAGCTACCAATGCTTTTCCTATCCGACCGGGACTACGCACTTGTAATACTAGTCTATTTGCTGACGCATGGTTAATAATCAGGAAGCTCAACCCTCCGGCTTACCGTCGAGCCCGCATGCGCAACTGACTGACTGTACTAACAATATCACACATGGGGATGTAATCGCTAGTCCATTACCACTTTATGGTCATTCTAGCTTGAATCTCTATATGGTCCATTTCCATGCGGAGAATAGCTGATGTCCTGTCTTGACGGAGGAGTCCCATCTACGGGCATGGGTCCCACGCTTCTACCTGGTAGTGGAAGTGAACGTTTGTTGCAGTTATATGCAATACAAGTAGCTAGCAGGTCAGGAAGAGGATTTCGGCTAAATGAAAGAGCATAGTAATGGAATTTGAGGAAAAATGTTATTTGTTGTGAGCGCCAATCGCCAAGCAGCCTAAATGGCCTAACTCCAACATCTTTGATACGGATTCTCAGTTTGGGGACAAGTGGTCGACCTGAACTTCACAACGTGATGATGTCTTCTGCAAAATCGTGATCCACTTTGTTAATGCCACCCGCCTGCTCAGTTAAGCATCCACCAATTCTGAATTGTTTAATGGTGAATAGGTCATGCGCTCGGAGTATTGAGGAACGGTTATTATCTCAGTGAGCAGGAACAAGGACACACGCGAAAGGCAAAATGGAGGTAAGAGCTGTAGGAAATTGGGGCCCTTAGTGCCTGCAGCTTTTCTCCAGTCAGCTGTACATGCACTCACCACCATTCCCCCGAGCTAGCATCATTTACCATGGCCCTGATAAGTACTACATCTGCAGCTTGATTATATCAGCTATCGACAAGTGGGGCGAACGATAATAAGAAGCATTTTCGTGCCACTTAATGATTCCGCAATAACTACTGCCCATCATATTCACTTGATGCAATGTGTGTGCATTGCCACTGTAGATAGCGCGCATCGCATCAGGCCCAGCTCTGTGAAACGCATGGACACAAACGACCAAATGTCGCCACCTGCCTCTTTTAGCCATGCTTGGATACATTGTTTAACAATGTGGATCTTTTGTACAAGGCCACGCTAGCCCGCCTAGCTTCCCAGAACTAGACGCTGACACAACGTGATCAACTCAGTTTACTGGTCGAGGCACACACACGTCGAATTAGACGCAGTCCCCCTCCCTTCCCTTTTCCCCCTGCTACCACCCATCCGCCCTGCCGAAGATGGGTAGTGTTTGCAACCTGTTACCACCCCATGCTACCACTAACCTGATTGGATGAGTCATATGACGTCAATTGGAATGAGAGATGTTGAGGCTTGTGCAAACCAATTAGACGTCGCCATGTTGGCGTGCGTGCGTGTGTATGTGCCTTGACAGCCGCCCCATAATCCTCTGCGCATAGCACATGATGGGACGAAGTTGAGGCGTGGTTACGACTTCTCATTCTACGCTTCCACAGCATGCCCACGACTTCTAATTTTATTTTTACGCACCTTAAGCAGAGTGTGTCACCCTTCTACTTCAGACTAATTTGGTGTATTTAAAGTTAAATTACGTTTACTTGAAGGAATTTGCTTAGGAGGTCAAATAATGTCGGTGATGGCGAAAATGCAGCAGTGTCATCACCTCGGAAATAATATCCGCCACCTGTGAGGCTTTTGTCATGCACCCTTTCCCCTTCGACCACTCCAATAATTCCAGTTCCAAACAGTCTCATCAAGCACCCTCTTCTCTCCTCCTCCTTCTATGCCAAATCCATGAGTTGGCTGTGCAAGTCAAAGTGAACATTCCGCTTCGCCATGTTCTCATCATGTCGCCTCACATTGAATGACAATAGCATGACAGAAGGATGGTAAATGTTTGTCATGCAGACTGAAGCATATACCACAGCCAAGACTCAGTGCCACAGCAGTTACTCCTCCCAGCAAAATTACACTTAATTGGATCGAAAATGACATGGTCATTTGTGACATGATGGAAAGATGGTGCAATTACAAGGTGGGAAGAGTGCGGAAACCTCTTTCAAATATTGCAGTGCTAATGACACCTCCTCCTCCTCATCACTCAGACCTTCAAAGACGCGACTGCGAAGCATTTACATGCCCCGTCGTGGCTCACTTCGCTGGGTGATCCATTGCACCCCACTTCGCGCCCCTTTGCGTAGGAGTGTTTCATCAAAGGGCTGCTCCTTCCCATCTCTCTGTGAACAGCATGGTGTAGAAGTTAAGCACACAAGTATTGGTGGTGTGAGTGTGTGCGAGGCGCACGACATTGACAACTTTCCACCATCACATCGGCACTGTTTCTAGGCAAAATCACCAAAACGTGGATTGACAATGGAGAATCAATGAGTGAAGAGCAAAGTGCTGGCGGGAGAAAAAATAAGCCACACATTTCTGCTTGTGTGGAAATCCAGTAGACATACACATGTCAGGAGACCTCTCCTCTTCCACATTCAATTGCGCCTATCTCGACTCGGCATGGGATATCGACTGTGNGATCCTCTAGAGTCGACCTGCAGGCNTNCNATTCCCAGTTAATTACCCTCTCATGCTGCCACCTATCTTGACTAATTTGCACTGTCACTCTCCATTAAAAAAAAGAATTCTTCACCACAAGGAGTGCTTCTTACTCCGCTCTACCAATTTACCACCTTGAATGCCCACTCCCTTCCCACATACATTCTCTCCCTTCATTTGCAGCAAAAAATGTGGCCTGTAAAAGACAACGACAGAATACCTACTGACCGGAATGGCCAAATATGACAGGTAAAGCAAATATCCGTTATTTCCAGCAAAGTGCTTGACGTCGTCTTGTGCAAGAGACCCACATTGTTAAACAATGTATTCATACATGGCTGAAGGAAGTAGACAGCGAGATTTGGTCGCTTGTAAGCATTCATCTCAAGAAGCTGAGACCCATTACACGCCCCATTTCTACAATGGCGATGCTCGAATTTGAGACAAGGGGAGAGGAGTTATAGTCCACGATTAATCCGCATTTCATTTGCTTATTATTATAATTGGGCTTGGTGAAATGTATCATTTTACCTAAATGCAGGCTAAAGGTCCTAGCAAATAAGAAGATTATCTCTAAATAAATGAAAAAGACGTAGAATGCTCTGTAGTATTATTGGAGGTGAACTAATGTGCTTGAAGAATTTCGCGCAATAATGCTAGAGGGTGAGTGAAGTTGAACCACCCACACTCTGTGCATTGCGGCACACCGACTGTGGCACAGTTGTTACATGCGTCTATGTTCCCACTGACAGCGATTAAGCTTATGAGGGAAAAATGCTTCTCCGTTAAGAATTTAATCCATTTGCAAAACACTAAGTCAAGTGACTTGGAATTGATGAGGCAGCATTAGTGGTAGCAGTAGTGGTGTGAGGTTATTAAAATGGGTGGTTGGTGCATCAAAGGTGAGCATTGTATGTTAAAAAGGAGTAANGGGGAGCGTCTTCGCTCATTAGGTTCGGCAACGCCTGCAGTAGGTTTGCAGTCTCACTTCAGCAAAGAGCCGCGTGTGTGCTACTTATAACAGCAGCAGCAGCAGCAGCTGCAACAGCAAGAAGGGTGTGTAGACAGGGAGAGAGGACTTTGAGTAGGGACACCTTACACACAATGGCCAGCGTTCAGGTGCCGCAAATGTCAACCTCATGTTTCGGGATGTGAATTCGCATTGCGTCATCCATCAGTTGTGTTTCTTGGCACGCCGATGACAAGAGGCGTGGGAGTTGGATATGCAACCTCTTGGATGGCCCCTTAGTTCATGCGTGCAGTGCACTCATGAAGAAGTGGATTTGTGGGTCAAGAAGGCGACCTTGCATTGGCTGACAATGTGGAAGGCGTTCGTATAAATGCTGTGGCATTGTGAATGCGACGACTCTTTGCGTTGATGTCGGTGCTTTACTTCTGCCTCGTATTGCTCGCCTTCTCCACTCTGGTTGAGGAGGGGAGTGGAGCACGGAGTAAGTTGGCTTCTTATAACTGACTCTCATTAGCATATGCAGATTAGCGTTTGACATACAGCAGCATTTGTTACACCCGTTCATTTCTTTCAAACTTATCATGCTTCGCATTTAACCCTGGCATAATTAATTGCACCTAAGCTCACGTGCACACCTTGTGGCCCTTTTACTTCTGCACGATATTTCCCACCGCCACTTGAAAGGGCATGATGTGACTAGGGCGATTGTTACCCTGAACCATAGATCGCAAGTCCATTGAACCTCATGCTCCTAGAATCGACAGGTTGACTTGGCGTTGTCATGTTAGCTGGGTAAAGTGAATGGGGAAGGTGGGTACAAATGCACGAAGGTCCGCACACGAAACTGCTCTGCTAGTTATGGGAGACGTTGACTACTCAGTCAGAAGGTAAGAGCGGAGTGTGCAATTGTGAAGCAGAAAGTAGGCTGTCGAATTTGGGTACGCATTCAGAAAGATCAACCATACGACTTCACCACAGTATTAGTAGCCTGCTCATGCACACCACGATTTTCTGTGCATCTGCTGCCATTGCTGACTTCGGCTATTGGACGCGCCTACCAATGGCTCCACAATGTCATCCACAAGTGCAGGCCATACCGTTGGCTGTCAAGTGCAAGTTGGCTTGACATATGCGTATGATCATGCTGGCATTGGCGTGGATGCGAGTCCTTACCTCTCCTCCCGCCTCTTCGTCGCCTTATTGCATTGCAAATGAGGGGACTCTTGATACGGAGGCCAAAGCAAGTAAAATTTGCCACTTTGATTCGCATAAAGTATTTGCCTTAAACATTGACAACAAACAACAAGCGGTATAGTTACGTGTGCTCGGTTTGTTGTTGTTGTTATTACTATTACTATTATTAACCCCCATCTTAAAGGCCAACCTAGCGACATTCTTTTCCTAGTTAACACCGATTTTGTGACGTTGGCTGGAAAATGCTTTGAATATGGTTGCAGCCTACCTAATGTACAATGCTGTTTAAAGCATTAAATGGGATGTATTTAGTGATGCTAGTGTTCGAATAAGTTGACATCCGAATAACTTGTTTGCAAAGCAAATTGAGGCAAGTGCAACACCAATTTCTAAACGTGATCATACTATTAAAAAAGGAAAAAGTCAAAACCGGAAATATCATTTTCAGTGGATTGCTGCCCCGCACCAATTACAAATTGATCATAAAGGCACTTCGAAATAGTATTTTTTTTTCCTTACAAAGCAAAACTAAGTTTGAAACAGGGTCCACTGGTAAGTCCAATTCGCCTCAAATCCACTGCATTCCATTGCATGCGTTGAGGCCTAAGATGAAGAGATGGCTTGAACTTGACGGCCTAGGTAGAGGTAAAGGACCCGCGCAGCTTTAACTCGTGTTGCAGCGTCTTACACAACACACAGTGCGGTCAAGTTGAAAAGTCATTGCGCCGCGACTTGGGAATGCCTTATCATTCCCATCTCACTAAGCGCTTGTCAGCACGTTAGCCCAGCAAAATAGTCACTTAAAAGACAAAACATAAGCTGAGGTGAAGTAAACCCACTAACTCGCCTCGGTGAGATGCTTAAGCTTGCCATTTGAGCTGTGCATTCGCATGGAAACGTGAAAAAACAGGATCATTTGAGTTGAATGTCTGAACATGAGGAGTCAGTAATCCTCATGCGTGGTGGACCGAGTATTTGAAATACTGCAACTTGAGGGTCAACCACAGTGAAGTTCTCTTCCCTACTATCACCACTACCACCACTGGCACGACGTTAGGCGTAAATGCTTCACATTCCGTGGGATGAGCGAAACAGACTGCCTGCACCTTGCTTAATGTACGATGTCTTATTTTTTCAGATGGTGGCGGAAACACCCCTACAACAAAGACGAGTGGTAAAGTGAATTTGTTGTAGATGCGTTGGCATTTGTTGCTTGCGTTTATGCACAAACTTGAATAAAAGTGATCATTTAAGTCTAAAGTCCGAACGTGGGAGTCAGGGATCCCCAGGAGTGGTGGGCTAAGCATTTCAAATGCTGCATCTTGGGGCAATCAGAGTGAAGTTCCCTTTCCTCCTACCTCTGGCATAAAGTTGGGTAGAAATGCCTCACATTCTATTGGGTGCTTGAAACAAAGTGCTTGCACCATGCCTCATGTAAAATGTCTCATTTAGTTTCAGAAAGTAGGAAAATGGTCACTGCTGCAAAGCCGACAGGCGTAATTTGTCGCGGACGCATTGCCCATTGTTTCTTGCAATCACACACAAAAATAACATGCACGATCGTTCAAGTTAAAAGTCCTCACAAGAGGAGTGAGTAATTCGCCTTCGTCGTAGGCCAAGCATTTAAAATATTGCATCTTGAGGGCAATCACATCAAAGTTCTCTTCCCTACAACTGCTTTTACTGCTTCCACTAATGTGAAGTTAAGCGGAAATGCTTCACGTTCCATTGGATGAGAGAAAAAGAACGTGCCTACTCTGCATTGCCTTATTTTGCTTTAAAGGTGACAAATACATTACTACAACAGCACCAACCGGTAAGTTTAATTTCTTTCGCATGCATTGCCTTTTGTCGCTTGTATTCAAAGCTCAGTTAATAGGATCCAAGCATTAGGGAGCAGGGCTTGACGTAAAGGTAATCACAGCCTCTACTCGTTTCACAGTGGCTTGGAAATGCTGGCTCCTAACCGTATTGCCATGTCCTGCGTCATAGCATGAGAGAATGCGTTGAGCACACCACAATGAGGGAGTCGTCAATACTCTTTATTGCGCAGACTACACATGAGCCATGCCAGCCTCCTATGCGGCGTTGTTGAAAGCATTCTTTTTCCGTAGAAGGGAAAGGAGGTGCTNCCAAGTCTGGCGCAACTGCCCTGACTTCCACAATCTCTGCAGTCCTGCTTGCTTACATGGCGGTGGAGATCCTTGCTTGAACTCTTCCGTAAGTCAGTGCACACTGCCCACCCTTTCAACTATAGGCTTCAGATCTGGCTTTAACGAGGCAATCATTTCCGCTGTAGGTTTGCACGGAGCAAGCATTGCATCAATCACCAAACATTCATACTAACCCTACAATAGTGCGATTTCTCGTAATGGATGCCGTCTGATTGATAAATACAAGACTGTGTTAATGTTTATTATGCCTTTGCAATCTTTGCCATTCAATTTCGGTGGTTGGAAAGTGGGTGCACTGCTGTAAACGAAATGGGGCACAACTTTTGAACTGAAGTTGCTTCGAGACATGTGCAGGCTTGTGTCTTCCTTACAAATGTGGTCCAGTTCTTGCAATATGCTTCAATTCTGCCAAAAAGGCTGAAGCACCGCTGAAGTCAGTGTTTCCACTAACCTGACTGTCTGGCCACTACGTGCAATGAGAATGAATTGTGCAGTCATATGGTAAAAGTTGATGCGCGGTTGAAGGTGTGGGTCACTTCAAATAACCTTGTTGCGTCATCGTGTGACATGCATTGAGACAAAAGAATTTGGTGTAGCTACATGAAGCTGGTAATGCAGAATTTGAGGTTACTCAGGCAATTTCTGGTAAGTCTACTTGTCTCTTTACAATGTCAAGCAATAAATTGCTCTGCACGCCATCACAGCTTGCGCATTAAAATCACCCCTTGTTCCCAAAGTTTTCATATATTTGCAAATTTTACTTGACGCTGTACAAATGTCAGGAAGGATGGAATTATGTGTTCACGAATGTATGACATTGCAGGACTCAAGCAGGCGGGCATTATACATTGACCACATGAAAGACCCTCCTGCAAAGCGTGAGTGGATTGAGGGTGTAGGGGGAGATCACAGCGACACTTTGCGTTCGTCAACATTTTCCCTCGTTTTCCTGCCCCTGCATTACATATCGACTTAAGTGGAGTGGTGGACTTGATGAGGTTACCGCAGTGCAAGAAAAGCACCACCCAGCCACACTGGTTGCATTTTAATTTGGCCAAATTCTAGCTGATGAGCAACTGCTTCATGATGCCGTAGTCAACTAATGATAAACCTCCGCAGAGCCTCATGGCAATGAAGGACGTGCTTGAATAAAGAGCAAGTTGAAATGGGGAGTTGTATTGTCAACAAGAATTTGGGAGGGAATTGCGGCCTGTGAAATTTGCTCATCCTCTGCATTTGAAGCGTGAATATGTTGGCACTGCACAGGCGACTTGTATTGAAAGAGTAAATATTGTTCTGAAAGGATAAGGTTGGCTATTTCTTGCTGGGAAAATTCTCTTCCTTCAAAACCCATCATCGGCAACACCAAAATCCTTTACGACTGGTATTAGACTGTGTTACATAATGGGAACTAGACTGAGGGAGTGCGTCGAGCAAGGGAAGGTTCTTCTACTGGTGCTTCCTTGTGCATGAGTTCATTTTTTTCTTTACTGTGGTTATCGTGCAATAATCCTGCAACTCAGGCAGATATTTCACTGACACTCGAATTACTCTGCAGGCTAAATCATTTCAGCTTTCATCCCTCATGTCTGTTCCCAACGGTCGCACCTAGTCCGGCGTTTCAGGAGACACGCCAGCACTAAGAAGGCAATACGTGTTGCAACTGTTAGCTCTCATCCTTACACCGCCTCCGTGGATGGCTGCTCAACCAACTTTGCTGTATCAAGTCTCACTTACCGCCTTGTGTGTTTATTATTTCACTGGCTAAAGTGAATATCATGAGCGGTGTCATTGCGGAATCATTAGGTGATCAGCAGTGCTTCTCTCTACGCCACACCATCTCCTCCCAACAGTGGACTGGTGAGCGACGCAATGAAGTCATCTGCAGAAATGAGGAATTCGCAATGTCAGCATCGTCTACTACCAAGCTTAAAAAGTGGCAAGCAGCTTCATCCCTTCTCCATCCATGTCCACACCAATCCGCTCTCCTCCCTCATAACAACAGATTCGCGTATGGCAAAGTGGGCAACGCCTCATGAAGGAAATGCATGCGAGAATGTCCATTCATTCTCGTCCTCCTGCTCACTCGTCACCTTAAAGTCTGCGGAGAGCAGCTCTGAGCCTCTTCCAATTGACTAACTGCTAGGCTGTCAACCGTACTCCAGTCATTATATCAGCCATAGGCAGGAGGCATTCAATTGCACTTCCAGTCTGACCCGCAGAACATGCTACAGCGTTGAAGGGATTGGTATGGCAGATGTCTTGCCAGACACAAGAAGGTCACGTCACCTTGGCTATCTTGCTGCCCCCTGAATGAGTGACTTCGATTTCTCGCGTGGGTAGTGGTTTGTGTGCACCATTTGAAGAGCATCATGGAGAGGTCAGAACGAAATGTAACCGTGTTGTAGGGAGAGTCAAGTGGTCACATCCAACCAGCCAGTCCATTTTGGCTGCACTGTGCAGAAGAGGCGGAGTGGTGGGACGCAAAGACACAGATGAGGGAAAATTCCTACGAAGGACAAGTAACACCAAGCGCTTTTCCTCCTACACCCTCATTCCACTCACGCTCTGCAGGAGGTTCTCTCACGTGGTCAATGTGTGAGGGATGCCCGCTTGAGTGCTGCGATCTCCCGCATTCGTGGCCACATAGGTTCACCATTCCTCACAGTTGCACAGTGCACAATGGAATTTTGCAATCATACGCGTACTTTAAATTCACACTTTAAGGGGACTTGTAGACGTGAGAATGAAGGGTGATTTTAATGAGCAAGTTGTGTGATGGGATGCAGAAGCGGAAATTGGGGGCCATAAATCGTTCCACACACTCATGCAATCGCTTTAGTTGTGAATGGGAAAAATGGTAAAAATGTAATGAGCAACCTCAAATTCAGCATTAACATCCTCATGTTTCCTCACCGGATTGTTCTGCTTCAATGCGTATCACACGACGACGCGACAAGATTACTTGAAGAGACCCACACCTTCAACCACCCATCGACTTATGCTATAAGATTTCGCGATTCATATTCATTACACGTAGTGGCCAGACAGTCAGGTTAGGGGAGACACTGCCGTTAGCAGTGCCTATGCCCTTCGGAAAAATCAACACAGTTGTTTGCATGCGTTGGACCACATTGGTAGAGAAAATACAAGCCCACTTATGCGTTGAAACAACTGAAGTTCAAAAGTTGTACCCCATTTGGCTTACAGCAGTCAACCACTTTCCAGTCACCTAAATTAAATATCAAATCCTGCAAAAGAAGACCAAACAGTAAGGAGGTCTAGTGGTTGTCAATCAGAAGGTATCCACTACGGGAAATCGCATTATTGTAAGGCAGGTATGACTGTTTGGCGACTGGTGCAATCCCCGCCGCGTGCACACCTACAGTGGAAAAGATTGCCTCTACTAAGTCAAGATCAGGAGAGTATTGAATGAAATGGTGGGTAATGTGCACTGACTTACGGAAGAGTTCAAGCAGGCACCACACCCATGCAAGCAAGTAGGATTGCAGAGATTGTGAAAGTTAAGGCAAATGCGCCAGACGTGGTAGCACCTTCTTCCCCTTCTACGAAAAAAGAATGCTCCTAACAACATCGCATAAGAGACAGACGGGGCTCATGTGTAAGCTGTGCCGTGACGAGCATTGACGGCCCCCTCTCTGTGGTTTGCTCAAAGAATTCTCGCATGCTGTGACACAGGACATGCCAATGCTGATAGGAGGTGGTAACAAGTAGTGTGGTTGGATGTGGACTTGCACAACATAATCACGCGCACTAGTTGCCTTCATCCCAAATTGCCCGCACAGTTCCTCCGCATAAGTTGTAAGGCTAGATTGCATCGACGGTGACAGGTCCAAGTGGGAAATGTGCAACTGTAGGCGTTGACAAACCAAAGTGGGAGAGTGACACCGCCGTTAGCTCAGTTTGGTCTGCCCGTTGTACAGCCGCACCCTGCACATCCCAACTCAACTGTACGCGCTGAGACCACACATGACCCTGGGGTCTTTCCTGTCCTTACCCCCCTTGGCATTGTCGTTGTAGTGAGATACCCATGATACGTTGCACAGTAAATGCAGCGTTGGTGCTCTAGTTCACTTACTTATCGGATTCTGGAGCATCCACCCCGAACATAATGACAAAACTAGTAGTGAGGAAGGTAACTTCTTCATTGTTGGCTTGAAGATGCGACATTCAACACTTGTAGCATAATGGAGATCAGTGTATGTGGGTCGCTGTATGTACGCACTTATGGCTTGAGCGCACTTTGTTATTCCAGTTTATGGGTGAATGCAAGCAACAAAAGGCAATGCATCGCGAATGAATTAGCCTTACCAGTCAGCAATGTTGCAGTTGCGAGCTTGTCACCCTCTGAAAAAAAAGGCATTATGAATGCTCCAGTCAAACACCGTGCATGAGCATTCCACTGGGATGAGCGGATTAAGGGAATTTCAGCTCTGAATGATGCAAACGTATTTCCAAGTAGCTGTGGCATTCAGCTGTGAATGAGAGCGACAAAGGCAATGCATCTGGAACAAACTCAACTTACCATTTGGCATTGCTGTAGAGGCACTTTTGCCACCTGAAAAATAAGGCATTGCACATTAGACATGGTGCAAGTAGTGTGTTTCACTCATCCAACGAAAGGTCAAGCATCTCCACATAACGTCATGCCAGTGGTAGTGGTAGCGGTAGTGGTAGCAGTAGGGAAGAGAACTTCACTGTGGTTGCCTTCAAGGTGCGCTATTTGAAACGCTCGTTCCGCCATGCATTAGGATTAATGACTCCTCATATTCTGACTTTCAACCTAGGCGATCTTTCGAATGCACGTTTTCTCGTGAACGCGCAAGTCAAATGGCAAGATTGAGCATCTCACTGGAGCGAGTGAGTGCGCTTACTTCACTCCACCTTAATTTGCCTCTTTAATGCAACCACTTCACAGGGCTGGTGTGCTGTCACACGATCAGTGAGATAGAAATGATAAGGCATCTCCAGGTGGCAGAGTAATGAGTTTTTAACCTGACGGCATGGTATGCAGTGCGAGATGCTGTAACAGCAGTGAAAGCTGTGAAGGTCCCTCACCTCTACCTATGCCGTCAAGTCCAAGCCATCTTTGTGACTTAGCTTCGAATGCATACAATAAAATGCAATGGGTGTGCGAAGAGTTGGACTTACCATCAGGCACTGTTGTAAAGTAAGTTGCGCTAAATATAGGAAGGCCGCTCTTTCGAGGTGCTTTTACGACCAACTCGTAATAGGTGCTGGGCAGCAATCCATGTAAAGTGATATTTCCAGTATCGACGTCCGCTTTAGTCTTAGCAACAGGGCCATGTACATAAATTGGTGTCGCACTTGCTTCAATTTGAATCACTCCGAGGTCAGACAAATATTTTTTATCCCAATTTATTTGAAGGGTAGTACGATTCAATAAATTCCATGCAATGCCTCCTGAAAAAGGAGCAGCATTGCATATTAGGCAGGCTGCGACAATTTTCGGAGCATTTTCCTCCTAATGCCACTAAAGCAGTGTTGATGGAAAAGGGAATGTCACTAGGTTTGCCTTCAAGGTGCAACAGTTAGCCAATTTGATCCACCAGGCACAGGGGTTAGTAAGTGTTGCCATTCCACATGGCATCGCCTGTCATAACCTTACATGAGCGTGGGTGGGAGTGTAAATGAATTTGAAGAATGAAAGCAAACACACTCTTGACGATACTGCTTGATTATTGTTGTCAAATTTAAAGGCAAGTATCTCTTGCCAATCGGTCTAGCAATTGTTGCACGTTTGTAGCCTCCTTATCAGGAGCCCGTTTATTTGAAATGCACTAAGGAGGTGAAACTGACAGGACAGGGATAGGAATGCGCATCCATGCCAATGCCAGCATGATCATACGTATATGTCAAGCCAACTTGCCCTTGACAGCCAACGGTATGGCCTGCACTTGTGGATGACATTGCAGAGTCAGTGGTAGGTGCGTCCAATAACCGAAGTCAGCAATGGCAGCAGATGCACAGGAAGCCGTACTGTGTGTATGACCAAGCGATTAACACTTCAGTGAAGTCATATGGTTGACCTTCCCGAATGCATGCCTACAGTGGACAAACCTGCTTTCTGCTTCGCAATTGCACACGCCAATCCTACCTCAAGACTGGGGATTTAACGTCTCCCACAACCCGGAGAGCGGTTTCTTGTCCCAAACTGCGTGCATTTGTACCTACCCCTACCATCTACTTTACCCATGAAACAAAACAAAACAAATCAATCTGCCGATTTTAAGAGCCTGAGGGCGAAGTAAGCGGAGACCTACAAGCCTCGCCACTAATCGCCTTACCCATGTCATGCTGTGGCAAATAGCAGTAGGGGATATCGTACAGACGTGTAAGGACCACAGCGTGAGTACATGAGATTGATTGTAACCAATAATGCAAAGGCTTGATGTGAAGCATGAAAAGAATGAAAAGAATCAATTGGTGTAACAAATGCTGCTGTGTCAAAGGCTAATTCGCATATGCTAATGAGAGTCAGTTATAAGAAGCCAACTTACTCCGTGCTCCATTCCCCTCCCGAACCAGAGTGGAGAAGGCAAACAAAATGAGACAGAAGTGAGGCACCTCCATCGCCACAAATGTCCTTTTATTGACAACCTCCATGGCATTTATACGAACGGTTTCCAAGTTATTAGCCAATGAAACGTCGCCTTCTTGACCCACAAATCCACTTCTTCATGAGTTCTAGCATGTCACGACGTTGTGTCCTTGCACGAAGTCGTTCAGGTATCAAATGTGCTTGGAGATAGTGCAGAGCGGTGCATTCCACACATTTTCATTTATACAGAGGTCATCTCCTTATTGCCAAAGTCCTTCAGTCTACATCCGTGTGCAACGATGCACGTCTGCATGCCCGATCATAATGATAAGCACATCCGCCGACAAGAGTGAAATGGTGAATTGGGCATTAGTCGTGGACTGCCACATCTCTTTGTCTGTTCCAAGTGTATCTATAGGGGTGGTGGAAAGCTTGGAAAAGTTGGAGATGTGATGGCATAAAGAAGTCATTGTCGTGCCCATCACAACCACCTGCACACACACTTACTCATTTGAACCATCAATGCCTGTGTGTTCAACATCTACACCATGCTACCCTGTCACATGCAGTGTGGCGCGTGACAGCACAGCGCACACTCTTCTACAAGTCTTCCCTCAGAGGAGGCCAAAATACGCCGACCCTGTCAGTAGTCCAGTTTGACCCACTTTCTTGGGTGAAGCACTTCTCCATCAGTAGACCACGCCGATCACATCGTCTCAGCACTTAACCCTGAGAAGCTGGGCAGCCTAGTGCTAAGCAATGTATTCATACATGGCTGAAGGAGGTGGACGGTGGGATTCGGTCACCTGTGAGCTTTCATTCCAATAAGCTGGGCCTGACTTAATGTTTGCTTTCTGCAGTGGCAAAACACACTTTTGGGACAAACGGAGAGATGTAGTAGTCCACGATTAATCTTTGCTGTTTTTCCCCAACAAACAGAATCAGAGCTCCTTCACAAACTCTGCCACACTGTCTGTCTGCTGCGCTGCTGATTCTCTGCCACAAATCTGTCTATGTGCACGGACTCACTAGTAAAGTGCAATTGTTACATTCTTTGAAAAGAATTGGAGGGATGAAAGCACATAATATCTTGCACAAATGATCTAAAAAACCGCTTTAGTGAGTACACATTGCTCACTTGTCCATCATCTACTCCACTGAGACAATCTGCGTCTTCTAAGAGTAACAAGACATTGGCCCACCATCACGTTCACCATCGTAATTGCAATACATCAGTAAATCAAGTGCACTCACCCATTCTCTCTCTGTGAATTCAGTGAAAAGAGTGTGGCCCCCGTCCTCCTCCATCCCACCCTCTCTGCCACTTACTTAGTAAAGCGTGCGCTTTGCAGGCGCTGTCTATGCATTGCTGAAGTTCTGTGATGTAGTTATGTTTGGCATTGGAATGAGGATAGATGCTGATGCTGAGATGAGGGAAGTTGATTAGTCGAGGAGAAGTGGATATATGATTGGTGGGATGGTTAGGAGTTGGATTGAAGAGGTAGAATTAATGTGAATTTGGGTGAGTGAATCAAGTGCGATGCAGGAGTAGCCTGAGAAATAAACGCACGCGGATTCACATTTTGGAGGTGGTTTTACAGCACCAGATGGATGGATAGGTGGATTGATGAATGAACTCTGATGTGATGGTATGTCTATGCGATTGGTGGATGCGTGTTTTGAGAATGAGTTACTGTTTGGAGGGGAATGTTGTTGGACTGATGAATATGTGTGTGAATTTCAAAAAATGTTTACATTTAAGTTCAGGGCAACGGGCGACTGGAAGTGCGGTTCACCTCCCTATGGACCGTCTGTTGGAGAAGACAGTTGTGCGAACTTTTAGTTTGCATTTAGCAGGTCTTTTTTCATCTCCTTCCTATCGATATTCTATACGAGGTATTGCACATCCAATTCATGGTGTTTCCCATGCCAAGTTGTTAAAAATTCCAGATAGTGCCTTTAATTGAGTTTCTTGAATCAAGACCAGCACGAGATGAGATGGATCTTTTGAAAGCCCTCTATGTTTTTTATGTCACTCAATGTCCAGCGTGTCTTTATAGCTTTCGGCAACCGCGCAAGGTCGAACATGCTTTGGTTCTGTAAGAATTGGATAGATGGAGATTCCTAAGGTGAGATTATGAGAAAAGCAATCCCAGAACATTTTGAAGTGAGAGCTCCTTCTATTAGCAAAGTCTTGCAGTTATTTTTCAAATTGTAGGAGGACTTGTGATAATCGAACTGTAAGGTCGACTGTCACGACATCCACAGGCATTCTACTACTCGGAGAGGAAGTGAGTTGTCGAAGCACAGAATGTCTGAGGTGGCACTGATAGGTCTCGGTGGCCCTACCGCCTAACGGCGCTTTAATTGTCCTCGTAATCGAAACAACGTGTTACAGAGGTAATCGCGGTATGACATGGCTCTTCTCCTCCTGTGAGCATTGTCTTGGGCGGCCCTGTTGGTCTACCTACTGCGTCAGCCAGCACAACATAATAGGTGGTGTGGTTGCACAGTGAAAGGCCTTCTTGACCATCTTCTCTCCTCAGACATTTAAGTCAAAATATGCACATTACAAGCACCCATCGTGTAGCTTCATATTGTTTGAACACGAAACAGAGGTTGTTGAATTATAACTCCAATCCTTCGCAAATGTGTGATTTCACTTCCTACTGAAATGCCGATTAAGTAGCATATCCATTTGTCAAGCCATCATCCGACCTCGAAGTTGCAGGAGCCATCTCATTAGCCCAAATATTATTTTGCTAAAATACCTCAGGAACCATAGATTAATTGTTGAGGTCGCAAGACGAGGATCTCCTCACACTCCCAAAACAAAACCGAGAAGTAGGAAAATCGGCAGCGAGGTACTGCACAATGCAAAACTGAGCAGTGGGGAAGTAGAAAGAAGGAAGGAAAGAAGGAACGTGATAGACTGGAAGGAGCGAAGAGAGGGAGAAATGTACTGCCTCTGGCCCATCCTCCACACTCACCTTATCCTTACTTCTGGGTAAAAATGTCTCCTGTCTCTATGTTCACTTACGTCGACTTATCAATTTGAAAACCCAAATTGTGGAAATGTACAAGCCTAACAACACTCCACCCAAGCAAAAGGCATCCAAACAGCACTAGTCAAGAGATGATTATATCGTAGATGCCCAAGTCAACTGAGCATAAAGAACACAAGATTTGCAGGTATGTTCCCGAAATGGGATGAAAGTGAAGTTAATCATTAATAAACTTGCTTTGTACTTTAGCAGCTTTCCATAAACAGTTTCTCAAAATGGTAATGTTAGGTCGAGATTTAAGCACCAAAGTGTAGAAAAATTCACCATATCCTTCCACGCACACTAAGTGATGTGTGAAAAATGAGCGTTGAATGCTACAAGAGGAAAGGCATTTATTGGTGCTGGTCTGATTAGAAACCGTCGATCTTGATGGCAAACGCACCTTTATATGGGTACACTCTAGAGGAGACTGGTGGCAAATCTGCTTTCAATGCGGTGGCCGACGCTGCAGAGCAGTATGTCAGATTAGTTAGAGCTCTTTACCACAGAGCTCTCTCAAAACATTGCAAGTCTTTACGCCCCCGTATTTCAGACAAAAAGCCCAACTTTCCCATACCAAGGTGTATTACTATTCCCCTAATACAAGTGGCCTACGAAGCGGGTAATTTGCTTCCAATCTTTGAACGTTTCGGTCTACTAAACATAGTAATGCCTGCTTTTGTTGAATATCCATATTTCTGGAAGGAAATGAGCATGCAAATAGGTGTTTGCGGTTGCCTCATCACCTTTCCTTCTACCACCGATTTTGAATGCCTAGATCGAAGGAAGTAGCTTGTAAACGCTACGTTTGGAATGCGAAACTAGAGGTGATCTGAGTTTTGTAGGGAATCGGATTTCCCTCTCCCTCCTCCTTTTCATTTATTTGTCTGAATTTTAAATATTTTATTCAATTTGTCCACCTGCCGGTCAAAAGGCCTAGCCAGCCAAACCTTCTTATAAATAATCCTCACAAATCAATTTAGAAATATTTGCATTTTCAGAGTGAGCATGAGAGTCGAATGGAACACCAAGCATTGTATCTAGGCTTCATTTTAGGTGCAGTTTCCTCTAGCGTGCTATTTAACCATATGGGATTTTCTGTTTTCATTTTGCAATCTTCCAACCCTTTCCTACATCAATGCCAACACATTACCTCCATACCAGTAGAGATGAGTGCATCGTCGAGACATTCCACAATAACACCGTGCTGCTGTTTGTCCCGCGAATTGCACGGCATCAGATAAAGCGAGACTGCTGTCATAATTTGCTGCACAGTCAATTCGGCTGGAAAGCTAACTTTGGCACATTTCTAGGTTGACGGGAACAAGCTAAACTACGCCCAACGTCACACTATTCTTGCACACAATTTCCTTACTTGCCAGTGCTCCTCAGCTTTCCGCAAAATAGGCATTTGAGGAGGTGCAGTCATTTTATTTTGCAATATCCAGTAGCGATGCAAACCGAAGTCACACCTGCTACCTAGAACAATTTAAGTCTCCGCCATTCAACATTCGCACATTTGGATTTTAAATTAAATTTAATGATCAGAACACTTTCCGATTTGGCACCAGTTTTCATTCTTCTACTTTAATAATGATATTCTATTTCACCCGTACAAAAAGTGACCAACGTTTCTCAATTTACGCTAATTGTAGCAATTCCGTTTTCCTCTTTGAAAGACCAAAATATTCTTCAGCTGACATGTAGACGAAATCCACTCTTGTCCACTTTGGCGGGGCGAGTTATCAAATGCTCTTCACGAATACGTGGAGGAGATTAGTGGTTCTTCCATGGGCACCCACCATGCTTTGACTTACAAGGATGGAGTTACGGGGGCATTTACTCTACCTTGCGAAGGCTTTCTTCAAAACACCTTAAATGGTTTCCATTCTGACTAGTCGCGGTTGAACTCGGACAGGTAAAACTGTTGCCACGCCACAAATGGCAAGTTGGAAGTGCTATTTGAGGCAACAGTGAGGCCGATTCTGCTGGCGCCGCCATGTAAGCAAGCAGGACTGCAGAGATTGTGGAAGTCAGGGCAGTTGCGCCAGACTTGGTAGCACCTCCTTTCCCTTCTACGGAAAAAGAATGCTTTCAACAACGCCGCATAGGAGGCTGGCATGGCTCATGTGTAGTCTGCGCAATAAAGAGTATTGACGACTCCCTCATTGTGGTGTGCTCAACGCATTCTCTCATGCTATGACGCAGGACATGGCAATACGGTTAGGAGCCAGCATTTCCAAGCCACTGTGAAACGAGTAGAGGCTGTGATTACCTTTACGTCAAGCCCTGCTCCCTAATGCTTGGATCCTATTAACTGAGCTTTGAATACAAGCGACAAAAGGCAATGCATGCGAAAGAAATTAAACTTACCGGTTGGTGCTGTTGTAGTAATGTATTTGTCACCTTTAAAGCAAAATAAGGCAATGCAGAGTAGGCACGTTCTTTTTCTCTCATCCAATGGAACGTGAAGCATTTCCGCTTAACTTCACATTAGTGGAAGCAGTAAAAGCAGTTGTAGGGAAGAGAACTTTGATGTGATTGCCCTCAAGATGCAATATTTTAAATGCTTGGCCTACGACGAAGGCGAATTACTCACTCCTCTTGTGAGGACTTTTAACTTGAACGATCGTGCATGTTATTTTTGTGTGTGATTGCAAGAAACAATGGGCAATGCGTCCGCGACAAATTACGCCTGTCGGCTTTGCAGCAGTGACCATTTTCCTACTTTCTGAAACTAAATGAGACATTTTACATGAGGCATGGTGCAAGCACTTTGTTTCAAGCACCCAATAGAATGTGAGGCATTTCTACCCAACTTTATGCCAGAGGTAGGAGGAAAGGGAACTTCACTCTGATTGCCCCAAGATGCAGCATTTGAAATGCTTAGCCCACCACTCCTGGGGATCCCTGACTCCCACGTTCGGACTTTAGACTTAAATGATCACTTTTATTCAAGTTTGTGCATAAACGCAAGCAACAAATGCCAACGCATCTACAACAAATTCACTTTACCACTCGTCTTTGTTGTAGGGGTGTTTCCGCCACCATCTGAAAAAATAAGACATCGTACATTAAGCAAGGTGCAGGCAGTCTGTTTCGCTCATCCCACGGAATGTGAAGCATTTACGCCTAACGTCGTGCCAGTGGTGGTAGTGGTGATAGTAGGGAAGAGAACTTCACTGTGGTTGACCCTCAAGTTGCAGTATTTCAAATACTCGGTCCACCACGCATGAGGATTACTGACTCCTCATGTTCAGACATTCAACTCAAATGATCCTGTTTTTTCACGTTTCCATGCGAATGCACAGCTCAAATGGCAAGCTTAAGCATCTCACCGAGGCGAGTTAGTGGGTTTACTTCACCTCAGCTTATGTTTTGTCTTTTAAGTGACTATTTTGCTGGGCTAACGTGCTGACAAGCGCTTAGTGAGATGGGAATGATAAGGCATTCCCAAGTCGCGGCGCAATGACTTTTCAACTTGACCGCACTGTGTGTTGTGTAAGACGCTGCAACACGAGTTAAAGCTGCGCGGGTCCTTTACCTCTACCTAGGCCGTCAAGTTCAAGCCATCTCTTCATCTTAGGCCTCAACGCATGCAATGGAATGCAGTGGATTTGAGGCGAATTGGACTTACCAGTGGACCCTGTTTCAAACTTAGTTTTGCTTTGTAAGGAAAAAAAAATACTATTTCGAAGTGCCTTTATGATCAATTTGTAATTGGTGCGGGGCAGCAATCCACTGAAAATGATATTTCCGGTTTTGACTTTTTCCTTTTTTAATAGTATGATCACGTTTAGAAATTGGTGTTGCACTTGCCTCAATTTGCTTTGCAAACAAGTTATTCGGATGTCAACTTATTCGAACACTAGCATCACTAAATACATCCCATTTAATGCTTTAAACAGCATTGTACATTAGGTAGGCTGCAACCATATTCAAAGCATTTTCCAGCCAACGTCACAAAATCGGTGTTAACTAGGAAAAGAATGTCGCTAGGTTGGCCTTTAAGATGGGGGTTAATAATAGTAATAGTAATAACAACAACAACAAACCGAGCACACGTAACTATACCGCTTGTTGTTTGTTGTCAATGTTTAAGGCAAATACTTTATGCGAATCAAAGTGGCAAATTTTACTTGCTTTGGCCTCCGTATCAAGAGTCCCCTCATTTGCAATGCAATAAGGCGACGAAGAGGCGGGAGGAGAGGTAAGGACTCGCATCCACGCCAATGCCAGCATGATCATACGCATATGTCAAGCCAACTTGCACTTGACAGCCAACGGTATGGCCTGCACTTGTGGATGACATTGTGGAGCCATTGGTAGGCGCGTCCAATAGCCGAAGTCAGCAATGGCAGCAGATGCACAGAAAATCGTGGTGTGCATGAGCAGGCTACTAATACTGTGGTGAAGTCGTATGGTTGATCTTTCTGAATGCGTACCCAAATTCGACAGCCTACTTTCTGCTTCACAATTGCACACTCCGCTCTTACCTTCTGACTGAGTAGTCAACGTCTCCCATAACTAGCAGAGCAGTTTCGTGTGCGGACCTTCGTGCATTTGTACCCACCTTCCCCATTCACTTTACCCAGCTAACATGACAACGCCAAGTCAACCTGTCGATTCTAGGAGCATGAGGTTCAATGGACTTGCGATCTATGGTTCAGGGTAACAATCGCCCTAGTCACATCATGCCCTTTCAAGTGGCGGTGGGAAATATCGTGCAGAAGTAAAAGGGCCACAAGGTGTGCACGTGAGCTTAGGTGCAATTAATTATGCCAGGGTTAAATGCGAAGCATGATAAGTTTGAAAGAAATGAACGGGTGTAACAAATGCTGCTGTATGTCAAACGCTAATCTGCATATGCTAATGAGAGTCAGTTATAAGAAGCCAACTTACTCCGTGCTCCACTCCCCTCCTCAACCAGAGTGGAGAAGGCGAGCAATACGAGGCAGAAGTAAAGCACCGACATCAACGCAAAGAGTCGTCGCATTCACAATGCCACAGCATTTATACGAACGCCTTCCACATTGTCAGCCAATGCAAGGTCGCCTTCTTGACCCACAAATCCACTTCTTCATGAGTGCACTGCACGCATGAACTAAGGGGCCATCCAAGAGGTTGCATATCCAACTCCCACGCCTCTTGTCATCGGCGTGCCAAGAAACACAACTGATGGATGACGCAATGCGAATTCACATCCCGAAACATGAGGTTGACATTTGCGGCACCTGAACGCTGGCCATTGTGTGTAAGGTGTCCCTACTCAAAGTCCTCTCTCCCTGTCTACACACCCTTCTTGCTGTTGCAGCTGCTGCTGCTGCTGCTGTTATAAGTAGCACACACGCGGCTCTTTGCTGAAGTGAGACTGCAAACCTACTGCAGGCGTTGCCGAACCTAATGAGCGAAGACGCTCCCCCTTACTCCTTTTTAACATACAATGCTCACCTTTGATGCACCAACCACCCATTTTAATAACCTCACACCACTACTGCTACCACTAATGCTGCCTCATCAATTCCAAGTCACTTGACTTAGTGTTTTGCAAATGGATTAAATTCTTAACGGAGAAGCATTTTTCCCTCATAAGCTTAATCGCTGTCAGTGGGAACATAGACGCATGTAACAACTGTGCCACAGTCGGTGTGCCGCAATGCACAGAGTGTGGGTGGTTCAACTTCACTCACCCTCTAGCATTATTGCGCGAAATTCTTCAAGCACATTAGTTCACCTCCAATAATACTACAGAGCATTCTACGTCTTTTTCATTTATTTAGAGATAATCTTCTTATTTGCTAGGACCTTTAGCCTGCATTTAGGTAAAACGATACATTTCACCAAGCCCAATTATAATAATAAGCAAATGAAATGCGGATTAATCGTGGACTATAACTCCTCTCCCCTTGTCTCAAATTCGAGCATCGCCATTGTAGAAATGGGGCGTGTAATGGGTCTCAGCTTCTTGAGATGAATGCTTACAAGCGACCAAATCTCGCTGTCTACTTCCTTCAGCCATGTATGAATACATTGTTTAACAATGTGGGTCTCTTGCACAAGACGACGTCAAGCACTTTGCTGGAAATAACGGATATTTGCTTTACCTGTCATATTTGGCCATTCCGGTCAGTAGGTATTCTGTCGTTGTCTTTTACAGGCCACATTTTTTGCTGCAAATGAAGGGAGAGAATGTATGTGGGAAGGGAGTGGGCATTCAAGGTGGTAAATTGGTAGAGCGGAGTAAGAAGCACTCCTTGTGGTGAAGAATTCTTTTTTTTAATGGAGAGTGACAGTGCAAATTAGTCAAGATAGGTGGCAGCATGAGAGGGTAATTAACTGGGAATGGGAAGCTTGATTTCCCTTGTACATTGTAGAAGTCGATATCCCATGCCGAGTCGAGATAGGCGCAATTGAATGTGGAAGAGGAGAGGTCTCCTGACATGTGTATGTCTACTGGATTTCCACACAAGCAGAAATGTGTGGCTTATTTTTTCTCCCGCCAGCACTTTGCTCTTCACTCATTGATTCTCCATTGTCAATCCACGTTTTGGTGATTTTGCCTAGAAACAGTGCCGATGTGATGGTGGAAAGTTGTCAATGTCGTGCGCCTCGCACACACTCACACCACCAATACTTGTGTGCTTAACTTCTACACCATGCTGTTCACAGAGAGATGGGAAGGAGCAGCCCTTTGATGAAACACTCCTACGCAAAGGGGCGCGAAGTGGGGTGCAATGGATCACCCAGCGAAGTGAGCCACGACGGGGCATGTAAATGCTTCGCAGTCGCGTCTTTGAAGGTCTGAGTGATGAGGAGGAGGAGGTGTCATTAGCACTGCAATATTTGAAAGAGGTTTCCGCACTCTTCCCACCTTGTAATTGCACCATCTTTCCATCATGTCACAAATGACCATGTCATTTTCGATCCAATTAAGTGTAATTTTGCTGGGAGGAGTAACTGCTGTGGCACTGAGTCTTGGCTGTGGTATATGCTTCAGTCTGCATGACAAACATTTACCATCCTTCTGTCATGCTATTGTCATTCAATGTGAGGCGACATGATGAGAACATGGCGAAGCGGAATGTTCACTTTGACTTGCACAGCCAACTCATGGATTTGGCATAGAAGGAGGAGGAGAGAAGAGGGTGCTTGATGAGACTGTTTGGAACTGGAATTATTGGAGTGGTCGAAGGGGAAAGGGTGCATGACAAAAGCCTCACAGGTGGCGGATATTATTTCCGAGGTGATGACACTGCTGCATTTTCGCCATCACCGACATTATTTGACCTCCTAAGCAAATTCCTTCAAGTAAACGTAATTTAACTTTAAATACACCAAATTAGTCTGAAGTAGAAGGGTGACACACTCTGCTTAAGGTGCGTAAAAATAAAATTAGAAGTCGTGGGCATGCTGTGGAAGCGTAGAATGAGAAGTCGTAACCACGCCTCAACTTCGTCCCATCATGTGCTATGCGCAGAGGATTATGGGGCGGCTGTCAAGGCACATACACACGCACGCACGCCAACATGGCGACGTCTAATTGGTTTGCACAAGCCTCAACATCTCTCATTCCAATTGACGTCATATGACTCATCCAATCAGGTTAGTGGTAGCATGGGGTGGTAACAGGTTGCAAACACTACCCATCTTCGGCAGGGCGGATGGGTGGTAGCAGGGGGAAAAGGGAAGGGAGGGGGACTGCGTCTAATTCGACGTGTGTGTGCCTCGACCAGTAAACTGAGTTGATCACGTTGTGTCAGCGTCTAGTTCTGGGAAGCTAGGCGGGCTAGCGTGGCCTTGTACAAAAGATCCACATTGTTAAACAATGTATCCAAGCATGGCTAAAAGAGGCAGGTGGCGACATTTGGTCGTTTGTGTCCATGCGTTTCACAGAGCTGGGCCTGATGCGATGCGCGCTATCTACAGTGGCAATGCACACACATTGCATCAAGTGAATATGATGGGCAGTAGTTATTGCGGAATCATTAAGTGGCACGAAAATGCTTCTTATTATCGTTCGCCCCACTTGTCGATAGCTGATATAATCAAGCTGCAGATGTAGTACTTATCAGGGCCATGGTAAATGATGCTAGCTCGGGGGAATGGTGGTGAGTGCATGTACAGCTGACTGGAGAAAAGCTGCAGGCACTAAGGGCCCCAATTTCCTACAGCTCTTACCTCCATTTTGCCTTTCGCGTGTGTCCTTGTTCCTGCTCACTGAGATAATAACCGTTCCTCAATACTCCGAGCGCATGACCTATTCACCATTAAACAATTCAGAATTGGTGGATGCTTAACTGAGCAGGCGGGTGGCATTAACAAAGTGGATCACGATTTTGCAGAAGACATCATCACGTTGTGAAGTTCAGGTCGACCACTTGTCCCCAAACTGAGAATCCGTATCAAAGATGTTGGAGTTAGGCCATTTAGGCTGCTTGGCGATTGGCGCTCACAACAAATAACATTTTTCCTCAAATTCCATTACTATGCTCTTTCATTTAGCCGAAATCCTCTTCCTGACCTGCTAGCTACTTGTATTGCATATAACTGCAACAAACGTTCACTTCCACTACCAGGTAGAAGCGTGGGACCCATGCCCGTAGATGGGACTCCTCCGTCAAGACAGGACATCAGCTATTCTCCGCATGGAAATGGACCATATAGAGATTCAAGCTAGAATGACCATAAAGTGGTAATGGACTAGCGATTACATCCCCATGTGTGATATTGTTAGTACAGTCAGTCAGTTGCGCATGCGGGCTCGACGGTAAGCCGGAGGGTTGAGCTTCCTGATTATTAACCATGCGTCAGCAAATAGACTAGTATTACAAGTGCGTAGTCCCGGTCGGATAGGAAAAGCATTGGTAGCTTGCATTTGAGTATTCAATGTTCGATGCGTGGCCCAAATTTGGTAACACACTTAGATTTGTACAGAGATTACTACAGTAAAGCGGCCTTGGAGTGGAATGTGGAGAAACAATTTCTTCTCCTCACTAAATTATCCCACATGTTGGTGGGCAATTTTGTGGGCTCTCACGCATTGCTTTATAACACTAAGCTTTCTGTTACTATGCAAACAACTTAATCAAGAATTTATGCCTGAACAGCTTCCAAGCCCCTCAATTGCCTTACTTAACCAAGATACTTTAGTTACAGAATGACACCCATGATCATCACATTATTTCCATTTGTCCAGAAAGTCAACTTTCCTAAAATTCAAGCATTAAAGAGCTCGTCAATGAAATAATCCCGCCTCGTGACCATCATTCTCGTCACAATCATAACTAGGCGTTCTTGGCAGATGTCAGTTTTATGTGCGTTAGGCAAAGGCATTTGAACTCCTAACTGATTTGTGATTGCATCGCCACTTATCATGAACGATATCCTGTCTCATCATCATCATGCATTGACATCAAAATTCTAGCACCACTCACTACTTCATTGCCGCAGCACCATCCATGTATGCATGGGAGGGTCGATGCGAGGTCGGTGCTTTAACTGTGAGCTTATTAGGAATGAAAGGGCACTTCGTGCCAGCATCCCCTCTGTCAGTCACTTGCACGACAATAGATTTCTTCACCAGCCGCCAGCTGTGTCTGAGATACTAACTGCGCAAACTCGACCACAGGCCGCTAAACTAAATCCGTCATAACTCATTTTGCTGTCAGTGATTTCCGAAGACAAATGTGGGTAAGATTTTCCCCTGGACAAGAGGGCACATTGACTCACTGACTAATGCAGCGCCAGCGATTCCACTTGTAAAGTCAAAGGGTCATCACTACAACCTGTTGCCTGTTTGGACTACCCCTAGCAAGTAGTGAATCCTCTGCAGGTAAGGACATCTCGTGAGAAGTATGCTTTGGCATGAAGCCTAAAGTAGCTGCAAGTAGGGACAATTGTGTCAATTTTTGCTGCTGACACCTAAACAAAATGGCATGGAGGACTGTTGCATGGAAGTGACTGGGTCCACAATCGCAAGCTCGTTTTATAATTGCCTAGGCCCTGCTTGTTATTTCTTTACCATATTATCTCCCCCAAATGGGCCGATTAACCCGTTGTAAGCAGAAGTTATATCTGATGAAATAGCTATTAATTTGGGTTATGTTTGCCTTTGCGCTAGCAGAATCGGCCTCACTGTTGCCTCAAATAGCACTTCCAACTTGCCATTTGTGGCGTGGCAACAGTTTTACCTGTCCGAGTTCAACCGCGACTAGTCAGAATGGAAACCACTTAAGGTGTTTTGAAGAAAGCCTTCGCAGGGTAGGGTAAATGCCCCCGTAACTCCATCCTTGTAAGTCAAAGCATGGTGGGTGCCCATGGAAGAACCACTAATCTCCTCCACGTATTCGTGAAGAGCATTTGATAACTCGCCCCGCCAAAGTGGACAAGAGTGGATTTCGTCTACATGTCAGCTGAAGAATATTTTGGTCTTTCAAAGAGGAAAACGGAATTGCTACAATTAGCGTAAATTGAGAAACGTTGGTCACTTTTTGTACGGGTGAAATAGAATATCATTATTAAAGTAGAAGAATGAAAACTGGTGCCAAATCGGAAAGTGTTCTGATCATTAAATTTAATTTAAAATCCAAATGTGCGAATGTTGAATGGCGGAGACTTAAATTGTTCTAGGTAGCAGGTGTGACTTCGGTTTGCATCGCTACTGGATATTGCAAAATAAAATGACTGCACCTCCTCAAATGCCTATTTTGCGGAAAGCTGAGGAGCACTGGCAAGTAAGGAAATTGTGTGCAAGAATAGTGTGACGTTGGGCGTAGTTTAGCTTGTTCCCGTCAACCTAGAAATGTGCCAAAGTTAGCTTTCCAGCCGAATTGACTGTGCAGCAAATTATGACAGCAGTCTCGCTTTATCTGATGCCGTGCAATTCGCGGGACAAACAGCAGCACGGTGTTATTGTGGAATGTCTCGACGATGCACTCATCTCTACTGGTATGGAGGTAATGTGTTGGCATTGATGTAGGAAAGGGTTGGAAGATTGCAAAATGAAAACAGAAAATCCCATATGGTTAAATAGCACGCTAGAGGAAACTGCACCTAAAATGAAGCCTAGATACAATGCTTGGTGTTCCATTCGACTCTCATGCTCACTCTGAAAATGCAAATATTTCTAAATTGATTTGTGAGGATTATTTATAAGAAGGTTTGGCTGGCTAGGCCTTTTGACCGGCAGGTGGACAAATTGAATAAAATATTTAAAATTCAGACAAATAAATGAAAAGGAGGAGGGAGAGGGAAATCCGATTCCCTACAAAACTCAGATCACCTCTAGTTTCGCATTCCAAACGTAGCGTTTACAAGCTACTTCCTTCGATCTAGGCATTCAAAATCGGTGGTAGAAGGAAAGGTGATGAGGCAACCGCAAACACCTATTTGCATGCTCATTTCCTTCCAGAAATATGGATATTCAACAAAAGCAGGCATTACTATGTTTAGTAGACCGAAACGTTCAAAGATTGGAAGCAAATTACCCGCTTCGTAGGCCACTTGTATTAGGGGAATAGTAATACACCTTGGTATGGGAAAGTTGGGCTTTTTGTCTGAAATACGGGGGCGTAAAGACTTGCAATGTTTTGAGAGAGCTCTGTGGTAAAGAGCTCTAACTAATCTGACATACTGCTCTGCAGCGTCGGCCACCGCATTGAAAGCAGATTTGCCACCAGTCTCCTCTAGAGTGTACCCATATAAAGGTGCGTTTGCCATCAAGATCGACGGTTTCTAATCAGACCAGCACCAATAAATGCCTTTCCTCTTGTAGCATTCAACGCTCATTTTTCACACATCACTTAGTGTGCGTGGAAGGATATGGTGAATTTTTCTACACTTTGGTGCTTAAATCTCGACCTAACATTACCATTTTGAGAAACTGTTTATGGAAAGCTGCTAAAGTACAAAGCAAGTTTATTAATGATTAACTTCACTTTCATCCCATTTCGGGAACATACCTGCAAATCTTGTGTTCTTTATGCTCAGTTGACTTGGGCATCTACGATATAATCATCTCTTGACTAGTGCTGTTTGGATGCCTTTTGCTTGGGTGGAGTGTTGTTAGGCTTGTACATTTCCACAATTTGGGTTTTCAAATTGATAAGTCGACGTAAGTGAACATAGAGACAGGAGACATTTTTACCCAGAAGTAAGGATAAGGTGAGTGTGGAGGATGGGCCAGAGGCAGTACATTTCTCCCTCTCTTCGCTCCTTCCAGTCTATCACGTTCCTTCTTTCCTTCCTTCTTTCTACTTCCCCACTGCTCAGTTTTGCATTGTGCAGTACCTCGCTGCCGATTTTCCTACTTCTCGGTTTTGTTTTGGGAGTGTGAGGAGATCCTCGTCTTGCGACCTCAACAATTAATCTATGGTTCCTGAGGTATTTTAGCAAAATAATATTTGGGCTAATGAGATGGCTCCTGCAACTTCGAGGTCGGATGATGGCTTGACAAATGGATATGCTACTTAATCGGCATTTCAGTAGGAAGTGAAATCACACATTTGCGAAGGATTGGAGTTATAATTCAACAACCTCTGTTTCGTGTTCAAACAATATGAAGCTACACGATGGGTGCTTGTAATGTGCATATTTTGACTTAAATGTCTGAGGAGAGAAGATGGTCAAGAAGGCCTTTCACTGTGCAACCACACCACCTATTATGTTGTGCTGGCTGACGCAGTAGGTAGACCAACAGGGCCGCCCAAGACAATGCTCACAGGAGGAGAAGAGCCATGTCATACCGCGATTACCTCTGTAACACGTTGTTTCGATTACGAGGACAATTAAAGCGCCGTTAGGCGGTAGGGCCACCGAGACCTATCAGTGCCACCTCAGACATTCTGTGCTTCGACAACTCACTTCCTCTCCGAGTAGTAGAATGCCTGTGGATGTCGTGACAGTCGACCTTACAGTTCGATTATCACAAGTCCTCCTACAATTTGAAAAATAACTGCAAGACTTTGCTAATAGAAGGAGCTCTCACTTCAAAATGTTCTGGGATTGCTTTTCTCATAATCTCACCTTAGGAATCTCCATCTATCCAATTCTTACAGAACCAAAGCATGTTCGACCTTGCGCGGTTGCCGAAAGCTATAAAGACACGCTGGACATTGAGTGACATAAAAAACATAGAGGGCTTTCAAAAGATCCATCTCATCTCGTGCTGGTCTTGATTCAAGAAACTCAATTAAAGGCACTATCTGGAATTTTTAACAACTTGGCATGGGAAACACCATGAATTGGATGTGCAATACCTCGTATAGAATATCGATAGGAAGGAGATGAAAAAAGACCTGCTAAATGCAAACTAAAAGTTCGCACAACTGTCTTCTCCAACAGACGGTCCATAGGGAGGTGAACCGCACTTCCAGTCGCCCGTTGCCCTGAACTTAAATGTAAACATTTTTTGAAATTCACACACATATTCATCAGTCCAACAACATTCCCCTCCAAACAGTAACTCATTCTCAAAACACGCATCCACCAATCGCATAGACATACCATCACATCAGAGTTCATTCATCAATCCACCTATCCATCCATCTGGTGCTGTAAAACCACCTCCAAAATGTGAATCCGCGTGCGTTTATTTCTCAGGCTACTCCTGCATCGCACTTGATTCACTCACCCAAATTCACATTAATTCTACCTCTTCAATCCAACTCCTAACCATCCCACCAATCATATATCCACTTCTCCTCGACTAATCAACTTCCCTCATCTCAGCATCAGCATCTATCCTCATTCCAATGCCAAACATAACTACATCACAGAACTTCAGCAATGCATAGACAGCGCCTGCAAAGCGCACGCTTTACTAAGTAAGTGGCAGAGAGGGTGGGATGGAGGAGGACGGGGGCCACACTCTTTTCACTGAATTCACAGAGAGAGAATGGGTGAGTGCACTTGATTTACTGATGTATTGCAATTACGATGGTGAACGTGATGGTGGGCCAATGTCTTGTTACTCTTAGAAGACGCAGATTGTCTCAGTGGAGTAGATGATGGACAAGTGAGCAATGTGTACTCACTAAAGCGGTTTTTTAGATCATTTGTGCAAGATATTATGTGCTTTCATCCCTCCAATTCTTTTCAAAGAATGTAACAATTGCACTTTACTAGTGAGTCCGTGCACATAGACAGATTTGTGGCAGAGAATCAGCAGCGCAGCAGACAGACAGTGTGGCAGAGTTTGTGAAGGAGCTCTGATTCTGTTTGTTGGGGAAAAACAGCAAAGATTAATCGTGGACTACTACATCTCTCCGTTTGTCCCAAAAGTGTGTTTTGCCACTGCAGAAAGCAAACATTAAGTCAGGCCCAGCTTATTGGAATGAAAGCTCACAGGTGACCGAATCCCACCGTCCACCTCCTTCAGCCATGTATGAATACATTGCTTAGCACTAGGCTGCCCAGCTTCTCAGGGTTAAGTGCTGAGACGATGTGATCGGCGTGGTCTACTGATGGAGAAGTGCTTCACCCAAGAAAGTGGGTCAAACTGGACTACTGACAGGGTCGGCGTATTTTGGCCTCCTCTGAGGGAAGACTTGTAGAAGAGTGTGCGCTGTGCTGTCACGCGCCACACTGCATGTGACAGGGTAGCATGGTGTAGATGTTGAACACACAGGCATTGATGGTTCAAATGAGTAAGTGTGTGTGCAGGTGGTTGTGATGGGCACGACAATGACTTCTTTATGCCATCACATCTCCAACTTTTCCAAGCTTTCCACCACCCCTATAGATACACTTGGAACAGACAAAGAGATGTGGCAGTCCACGACTAATGCCCAATTCACCATTTCACTCTTGTCGGCGGATGTGCTTATCATTATGATCGGGCATGCAGACGTGCATCGTTGCACACGGATGTAGACTGAAGGACTTTGGCAATAAGGAGATGACCTCTGTATAAATGAAAATGTGTGGAATGCACCGCTCTGCACTATCTCCAAGCACATTTGATACCTGAACGACTTCGTGCAAGGACACAACGTCGTGACATGCTAGAACTCATGAAGAAGTGGATTTGTGGGTCAAGAAGGCGACGTTTCATTGGCTAATAACTTGGAAACCGTTCGTATAAATGCCATGGAGGTTGTCAATAAAAGGACATTTGTGGCGATGGAGGTGCCTCACTTCTGTCTCATTTTGTTTGCCTTCTCCACTCTGGTTCGGGAGGGGAATGGAGCACGGAGTAAGTTGGCTTCTTATAACTGACTCTCATTAGCATATGCGAATTAGCCTTTGACACAGCAGCATTTGTTACACCAATTGATTCTTTTCATTCTTTTCATGCTTCACATCAAGCCTTTGCATTATTGGTTACAATCAATCTCATGTACTCACGCTGTGGTCCTTACACGTCTGTACGATATCCCCTACTGCTATTTGCCACAGCATGACATGGGTAAGGCGATTAGTGGCGAGGCTTGTAGGTCTCCGCTTACTTCGCCCTCAGGCTCTTAAAATCGGCAGATTGATTTGTTTTGTTTTGTTTCATGGGTAAAGTAGATGGTAGGGGTAGGTACAAATGCACGCAGTTTGGGACAAGAAACCGCTCTCCGGGTTGTGGGAGACGTTAAATCCCCAGTCTTGAGGTAGGATTGGCGTGTGCAATTGCGAAGCAGAAAGCAGGTTTGTCCACTGTAGGCATGCATTCGGGAAGGTCAACCATATGACTTCACTGAAGTGTTAATCGCTTGGTCATACACACAGTACGGCTTCCTGTGCATCTGCTGCCATTGCTGACTTCGGTTATTGGACGCACCTACCACTGACTCTGCAATGTCATCCACAAGTGCAGGCCATACCGTTGGCTGTCAAGGGCAAGTTGGCTTGACATATACGTATGATCATGCTGGCATTGGCATGGATGCGCATTCCTATCCCTGTCCTGTCAGTTTCACCTCCTTAGTGCATTTCAAATAAACGGGCTCCTGATAAGGAGGCTACAAACGTGCAACAATTGCTAGACCGATTGGCAAGAGATACTTGCCTTTAAATTTGACAACAATAATCAAGCAGTATCGTCAAGAGTGTGTTTGCTTTCATTCTTCAAATTCATTTACACTCCCACCCACGCTCATGTAAGGTTATGACAGGCGATGCCATGTGGAATGGCAACACTTACTAACCCCTGTGCCTGGTGGATCAAATTGGCTAACTGTTGCACCTTGAAGGCAAACCTAGTGACATTCCCTTTTCCATCAACACTGCTTTAGTGGCATTAGGAGGAAAATGCTCCGAAAATTGTCGCAGCCTGCCTAATATGCAATGCTGCTCCTTTTTCAGGAGGCATTGCATGGAATTTATTGAATCGTACTACCCTTCAAATAAATTGGGATAAAAAATATTTGTCTGACCTCGGAGTGATTCAAATTGAAGCAAGTGCGACACCAATTTATGTACATGGCCCTGTTGCTAAGACTAAAGCGGACGTCGATACTGGAAATATCACTTTACATGGATTGCTGCCCAGCACCTATTACGAGTTGGTCGTAAAAGCACCTCGAAAGAGCGGCCTTCCTATATTTAGCGCAACTTACTTTACAACAGTGCCTGATGGTAAGTCCAACTCTTCGCACACCCATTGCATTTTATTGTATGCATTCGAAGCTAAGTCACAAAGATGGCTTGGACTTGACGGCATAGGTAGAGGTGAGGGACCTTCACAGCTTTCACTGCTGTTACAGCATCTCGCACTGCATACCATGCCGTCAGGTTAAAAACTCATTACTCTGCCACCTGGAGATGCCTTATCATTTCTATCTCACTGATCGTGTGACAGCACACCAGCCCTGTGAAGTGGTTGCATTAAAGAGGCAAATTAAGGTGGAGTGAAGTAAGCGCACTCACTCGCTCCAGTGAGATGCTCAATCTTGCCATTTGACTTGCGCGTTCACGAGAAAACGTGCATTCGAAAGATCGCCTAGGTTGAAAGTCAGAATATGAGGAGTCATTAATCCTAATGCATGGCGGAACGAGCGTTTCAAATAGCGCACCTTGAAGGCAACCACAGTGAAGTTCTCTTCCCTACTGCTACCACTACCGCTACCACTACCACTGGCATGACGTTATGTGGAGATGCTTGACCTTTCGTTGGATGAGTGAAACACACTACTTGCACCATGTCTAATGTGCAATGCCTTATTTTTCAGGTGGCAAAAGTGCCTCTACAGCAATGCCAAATGGTAAGTTGAGTTTGTTCCAGATGCATTGCCTTTGTCGCTCTCATTCACAGCTGAATGCCACAGCTACTTGGAAATACGTTTGCATCATTCAGAGCTGAAATTCCCTTAATCCGCTCATCCCAGTGGAATGCTCATGCACGGTGTTTGACTGGAGCATTCATAATGCCTTTTTTTTCAGAGGGTGACAAGCTCGCAACTGCAACATTGCTGACTGGTAAGGCTAATTCATTCGCGATGCATTGCCTTTTGTTGCTTGCATTCACCCATAAACTGGAATAACAAAGTGCGCTCAAGCCATAAGTGCGTACATACAGCGACCCACATACACTGATCTCCATTATGCTACAAGTGTTGAATGTCGCATCTTCAAGCCAACAATGAAGAAGTTACCTTCCTCACTACTAGTTTTGTCATTATGTTCGGGGTGGATGCTCCAGAATCCGATAAGTAAGTGAACTAGAGCACCAACGCTGCATTTACTGTGCAACGTATCATGGGTATCTCACTACAACGACAATGCCAAGGGGGGTAAGGACAGGAAAGACCCCAGGGTCATGTGTGGTCTCAGCGCGTACAGTTGAGTTGGGATGTGCAGGGTGCGGCTGTACAACGGGCAGACCAAACTGAGCTAACGGCGGTGTCACTCTCCCACTTTGGTTTGTCAACGCCTACAGTTGCACATTTCCCACTTGGACCTGTCACCGTCGATGCAATCTAGCCTTACAACTTATGCGGAGGAACTGTGCGGGCAATTTGGGATGAAGGCAACTAGTGCGCGTGATTATGTTGTGCAAGTCCACATCCAACCACACTACTTGTTACCACCTCCTATCAGCATTGGCATGTCCTGTGTCACAGCATGCGAGAATTCTTTGAGCAAACCACAGAGAGGGGGCCGTCAATGCTCGTCACGGCACAGCTTACACATGAGCCCCGTCTGTCTCTTATGCGATGTTGTTAGGAGCATTCTTTTTTCGTAGAAGGGGAAGAAGGTGCTACCACGTCTGGCGCATTTGCCTTAACTTTCACAATCTCTGCAATCCTACTTGCTTGCATGGGTGTGGTGCCTGCTTGAACTCTTCCGTAAGTCAGTGCACATTACCCACCATTTCATTCAATACTCTCCTGATCTTGACTTAGTAGAGGCAATCTTTTCCACTGTAGGTGTGCACGCGGCGGGGATTGCACCAGTCGCCAAACAGTCATACCTGCCTTACAATAATGCGATTTCCCGTAGTGGATACCTTCTGATTGACAACCACTAGACCTCCTTACTGTTTGGTCTTCTTTTGCAGGATTTGATATTTAATTTAGGTGACTGGAAAGTGGTTGACTGCTGTAAGCCAAATGGGGTACAACTTTTGAACTTCAGTTGTTTCAACGCATAAGTGGGCTTGTATTTTCTCTACCAATGTGGTCCAACGCATGCAAACAACTGTGTTGATTTTTCCGAAGGGCATAGGCACTGCTAACGGCAGTGTCTCCCCTAACCTGACTGTCTGGCCACTACGTGTAATGAATATGAATCGCGAAATCTTATAGCATAAGTCGATGGGTGGTTGAAGGTGTGGGTCTCTTCAAGTAATCTTGTCGCGTCGTCGTGTGATACGCATTGAAGCAGAACAATCCGGTGAGGAAACATGAGGATGTTAATGCTGAATTTGAGGTTGCTCATTACATTTTTACCATTTTTCCCATTCACAACTAAAGCGATTGCATGAGTGTGTGGAACGATTTATGGCCCCCAATTTCCGCTTCTGCATCCCATCACACAACTTGCTCATTAAAATCACCCTTCATTCTCACGTCTACAAGTCCCCTTAAAGTGTGAATTTAAAGTACGCGTATGATTGCAAAATTCCATTGTGCACTGTGCAACTGTGAGGAATGGTGAACCTATGTGGCCACGAATGCGGGAGATCGCAGCACTCAAGCGGGCATCCCTCACACATTGACCACGTGAGAGAACCTCCTGCAGAGCGTGAGTGGAATGAGGGTGTAGGAGGAAAAGCGCTTGGTGTTACTTGTCCTTCGTAGGAATTTTCCCTCATCTGTGTCTTTGCGTCCCACCACTCCGCCTCTTCTGCACAGTGCAGCCAAAATGGACTGGCTGGTTGGATGTGACCACTTGACTCTCCCTACAACACGGTTACATTTCGTTCTGACCTCTCCATGATGCTCTTCAAATGGTGCACACAAACCACTACCCACGCGAGAAATCGAAGTCACTCATTCAGGGGGCAGCAAGATAGCCAAGGTGACGTGACCTTCTTGTGTCTGGCAAGACATCTGCCATACCAATCCCTTCAACGCTGTAGCATGTTCTGCGGGTCAGACTGGAAGTGCAATTGAATGCCTCCTGCCTATGGCTGATATAATGACTGGAGTACGGTTGACAGCCTAGCAGTTAGTCAATTGGAAGAGGCTCAGAGCTGCTCTCCGCAGACTTTAAGGTGACGAGTGAGCAGGAGGACGAGAATGAATGGACATTCTCGCATGCATTTCCTTCATGAGGCGTTGCCCACTTTGCCATACGCGAATCTGTTGTTATGAGGGAGGAGAGCGGATTGGTGTGGACATGGATGGAGAAGGGATGAAGCTGCTTGCCACTTTTTAAGCTTGGTAGTAGACGATGCTGACATTGCGAATTCCTCATTTCTGCAGATGACTTCATTGCGTCGCTCACCAGTCCACTGTTGGGAGGAGATGGTGTGGCGTAGAGAGAAGCACTGCTGATCACCTAATGATTCCGCAATGACACCGCTCATGATATTCACTTTAGCCAGTGAAATAATAAACACACAAGGCGGTAAGTGAGACTTGATACAGCAAAGTTGGTTGAGCAGCCATCCACGGAGGCGGTGTAAGGATGAGAGCTAACAGTTGCAACACGTATTGCCTTCTTAGTGCTGGCGTGTCTCCTGAAACGCCGGACTAGGTGCGACCGTTGGGAACAGACATGAGGGATGAAAGCTGAAATGATTTAGCCTGCAGAGTAATTCGAGTGTCAGTGAAATATCTGCCTGAGTTGCAGGATTATTGCACGATAACCACAGTAAAGAAAAAAATGAACTCATGCACAAGGAAGCACCAGTAGAAGAACCTTCCCTTGCTCGACGCACTCCCTCAGTCTAGTTCCCATTATGTAACACAGTCTAATACCAGTCGTAAAGGATTTTGGTGTTGCCGATGATGGGTTTTGAAGGAAGAGAATTTTCCCAGCAAGAAATAGCCAACCTTATCCTTTCAGAACAATATTTACTCTTTCAATACAAGTCGCCTGTGCAGTGCCAACATATTCACGCTTCAAATGCAGAGGATGAGCAAATTTCACAGGCCGCAATTCCCTCCCAAATTCTTGTTGACAATACAACTCCCCATTTCAACTTGCTCTTTATTCAAGCACGTCCTTCATTGCCATGAGGCTCTGCGGAGGTTTATCATTAGTTGACTACGGCATCATGAAGCAGTTGCTCATCAGCTAGAATTTGGCCAAATTAAAATGCAACCAGTGTGGCTGGGTGGTGCTTTTCTTGCACTGCGGTAACCTCATCAAGTCCACCACTCCACTTAAGTCGATATGTAATGCAGGGGCAGGAAAACGAGGGAAAATGTTGACGAACGCAAAGTGTCGCTGTGATCTCCCCCTACACCCTCAATCCACTCACGCTTTGCAGGAGGGTCTTTCATGTGGTCAATGTATAATGCCCGCCTGCTTGAGTCCTGCAATGTCATACATTCGTGAACACATAATTCCATCCTTCCTGACATTTGTACAGCGTCAAGTAAAATTTGCAAATATATGAAAACTTTGGGAACAAGGGGTGATTTTAATGCGCAAGCTGTGATGGCGTGCAGAGCAATTTATTGCTTGACATTGTAAAGAGACAAGTAGACTTACCAGAAATTGCCTGAGTAACCTCAAATTCTGCATTACCAGCTTCATGTAGCTACACCAAATTCTTTTGTCTCAATGCATGTCACACGATGACGCAACAAGGTTATTTGAAGTGACCCACACCTTCAACCGCGCATCAACTTTTACCATATGACTGCACAATTCATTCTCATTGCACGTAGTGGCCAGACAGTCAGGTTAGTGGAAACACTGACTTCAGCGGTGCTTCAGCCTTTTTGGCAGAATTGAAGCATATTGCAAGAACTGGACCACATTTGTAAGGAAGACACAAGCCTGCACATGTCTCGAAGCAACTTCAGTTCAAAAGTTGTGCCCCATTTCGTTTACAGCAGTGCACCCACTTTCCAACCACCGAAATTGAATGGCAAAGATTGCAAAGGCATAATAAACATTAACACAGTCTTGTATTTATCAATCAGACGGCATCCATTACGAGAAATCGCACTATTGTAGGGTTAGTATGAATGTTTGGTGATTGATGCAATGCTTGCTCCGTGCAAACCTACAGCGGAAATGATTGCCTCGTTAAAGCCAGATCTGAAGCCTATAGTTGAAAGGGTGGGCAGTGTGCACTGACTTACGGAAGAGTTCAAGCAAGGATCTCCACCGCCATGTAAGCAAGCAGGACTGCAGAGATTGTGGAAGTCAGGGCAGTTGCGCCAGACTTGGCAGCACCTCCTTTCCCTTCTACGGAAAAAGAATGCTTTCAACAACGCCGCATAGGAGGCTGGCATGGCTCATGTGTAGTCTGCGCAATAAAGAGTATTGACGACTCCCTCATTGTGGTGTGCTCAACGCATTCTCTCATGCTATGACGCAGGACATGGCAATACGGTTAGGAGCCAGCATTTCCAAGCCACTGTGAAACGAGTAGAGGCTGTGATTACCTTTACGTCAAGCCCTGCTCCCTAATGCTTGGATCCTATTAACTGAGCTTTGAATACAAGCGACAAAAGGCAATGCATGCGAAAGAAATTAAACTTACCGGTTGGTGCTGTTGTAGTAATGTATTTGTCACCTTTAAAGCAAAATAAGGCAATGCAGAGTAGGCACGTTCTTTTTCTCTCATCCAATGGAACGTGAAGCATTTCCGCTTAACTTCACATTAGTGGAAGCAGTAAAAGCAGTTGTAGGGAAGAGAACTTTGATGTGATTGCCCTCAAGATGCAATATTTTAAATGCTTGGCCTACGACGAAGGCGAATTACTCACTCCTCTTGTGAGGACTTTTAACTTGAACGATCGTGCATGTTATTTTTGTGTGTGATTGCAAGAAACAATGGGCAATGCGTCCGCGACAAATTACGCCTGTCGGCTTTGCAGCAGTGACCATTTTCCTACTTTCTGAAACTAAATGAGACATTTTACATGAGGCATGGTGCAAGCACTTTGTTTCAAGCACCCAATAGAATGTGAGGCATTTCTACCCAACTTTATGCCAGAGGTAGGAGGAAAGGGAACTTCACTCTGATTGCCCCAAGATGCAGCATTTGAAATGCTTAGCCCACCACTCCTGGGGATCCCTGACTCCCACGTTCGGACTTTAGACTTAAATGATCACTTTTATTCAAGTTTGTGCATAAACGCAAGCAACAAATGCCAACGCATCTACAACAAATTCACTTTACCACTCGTCTTTGTTGTAGGGGTGTTTCCGCCACCATCTGAAAAAATAAGACATCGTACATTAAGCAAGGTGCAGGCAGTCTGTTTCGCTCATCCCACGGAATGTGAAGCATTTACGCCTAACGTCGTGCCAGTGGTGGTAGTGGTGATAGTAGGGAAGAGAACTTCACTGTGGTTGACCCTCAAGTTGCAGTATTTCAAATACTCGGTCCACCACGCATGAGGATTACTGACTCCTCATGTTCAGACATTCAACTCAAATGATCCTGTTTTTTCACGTTTCCATGCGAATGCACAGCTCAAATGGCAAGCTTAAGCATCTCACCGAGGCGAGTTAGTGGGTTTACTTCACCTCAGCTTATGTTTTGTCTTTTAAGTGACTATTTTGCTGGGCTAACGTGCTGACAAGCGCTTAGTGAGATGGGAATGATAAGGCATTCCCAAGTCGCGGCGCAATGACTTTTCAACTTGACCGCACTGTGTGTTGTGTAAGACGCTGCAACACGAGTTAAAGCTGCGCGGGTCCTTTACCTCTACCTAGGCCGTCAAGTTCAAGCCATCTCTTCATCTTAGGCCTCAACGCATGCAATGGAATGCAGTGGATTTGAGGCGAATTGGACTTACCAGTGGACCCTGTTTCAAACTTAGTTTTGCTTTGTAAGGAAAAAAAAATACTATTTCGAAGTGCCTTTATGATCAATTTGTAATTGGTGCGGGGCAGCAATCCACTGAAAATGATATTTCCGGTTTTGACTTTTTCCTTTTTTAATAGTATGATCACGTTTAGAAATTGGTGTTGCACTTGCCTCAATTTGCTTTGCAAACAAGTTATTCGGATGTCAACTTATTCGAACACTAGCATCACTAAATACATCCCATTTAATGCTTTAAACAGCATTGTACATTAGGTAGGCTGCAACCATATTCAAAGCATTTTCCAGCCAACGTCACAAAATCGGTGTTAACTAGGAAAAGAATGTCGCTAGGTTGGCCTTTAAGATGGGGGTTAATAATAGTAATAGTAATAACAACAACAACAAACCGAGCACACGTAACTATACCGCTTGTTGTTTGTTGTCAATGTTTAAGGCAAATACTTTATGCGAATCAAAGTGGCAAATTTTACTTGCTTTGGCCTCCGTATCAAGAGTCCCCTCATTTGCAATGCAATAAGGCGACGAAGAGGCGGGAGGAGAGGTAAGGACTCGCATCCACGCCAATGCCAGCATGATCATACGCATATGTCAAGCCAACTTGCACTTGACAGCCAACGGTATGGCCTGCACTTGTGGATGACATTGTGGAGCCATTGGTAGGCGCGTCCAATAGCCGAAGTCAGCAATGGCAGCAGATGCACAGAAAATCGTGGTGTGCATGAGCAGGCTACTAATACTGTGGTGAAGTCGTATGGTTGATCTTTCTGAATGCGTACCCAAATTCGACAGCCTACTTTCTGCTTCACAATTGCACACTCCGCTCTTACCTTCTGACTGAGTAGTCAACGTCTCCCATAACTAGCAGAGCAGTTTCGTGTGCGGACCTTCGTGCATTTGTACCCACCTTCCCCATTCACTTTACCCAGCTAACATGACAACGCCAAGTCAACCTGTCGATTCTAGGAGCATGAGGTTCAATGGACTTGCGATCTATGGTTCAGGGTAACAATCGCCCTAGTCACATCATGCCCTTTCAAGTGGCGGTGGGAAATATCGTGCAGAAGTAAAAGGGCCACAAGGTGTGCACGTGAGCTTAGGTGCAATTAATTATGCCAGGGTTAAATGCGAAGCATGATAAGTTTGAAAGAAATGAACGGGTGTAACAAATGCTGCTGTATGTCAAACGCTAATCTGCATATGCTAATGAGAGTCAGTTATAAGAAGCCAACTTACTCCGTGCTCCACTCCCCTCCTCAACCAGAGTGGAGAAGGCGAGCAATACGAGGCAGAAGTAAAGCACCGACATCAACGCAAAGAGTCGTCGCATTCACAATGCCACAGCATTTATACGAACGCCTTCCACATTGTCAGCCAATGCAAGGTCGCCTTCTTGACCCACAAATCCACTTCTTCATGAGTGCACTGCACGCATGAACTAAGGGGCCATCCAAGAGGTTGCATATCCAACTCCCACGCCTCTTGTCATCGGCGTGCCAAGAAACACAACTGATGGATGACGCAATGCGAATTCACATCCCGAAACATGAGGTTGACATTTGCGGCACCTGAACGCTGGCCATTGTGTGTAAGGTGTCCCTACTCAAAGTCCTCTCTCCCTGTCTACACACCCTTCTTGCTGTTGCAGCTGCTGCTGCTGCTGCTGTTATAAGTAGCACACACGCGGCTCTTTGCTGAAGTGAGACTGCAAACCTACTGCAGGCGTAGCTGCATCCACTGCGTGAAGACTCTCTCCTTTACTTCTTCAATATTATGGAATGCTCATCTCTGCTACCCCCACCACACATTTCAATCACCCTGCGACTACAACTACCATTGCTACTGCTGCAAATTCTACCATCACTCATACCACCTCATCAATTCCAAGACACCTGGCCTAATGTTCCACGAATGGACGCAATCTTAATCTAAGCACATTAAGGGTTCGGTGAATGGCGGCACGGAATTTGAATTCGACCCTTATCAGGAATCAGCTTGCTTCCTTATATCCAAATTAACTGCCTGCTTTTACCTGGGTCATGGAGAGTTCTAACATCTGCTCAAGTGGGCGGATGTTCTCGCATTTGCCGTGCACGTCTCCAGCAGAGGAGGCGACTGTGTTGGGCGGCATCAAACAAAGTGACTTGGCTACCCAACCGCAAGCGCTTGCGAGCAGCACACTGGAATCCATCAACAACCTACCACAAGTCATTTATCTCTATTTTGCAGAAAGGCTCTGAAAGCACTTTTATGTCCTCATGTCACATTTCACGCATGTCTTTGTGTACCACCTTCACCTGGTAATGCAGATGAGGTCAAGCATACGTCGACACTCACAGCTATTCATTGAACTGAAACTGTAAACCTACTACAGGCGTAGCTGCACCTACTGCGCGAAGACTCTCTCCTTTACTTCTTCTACGTTATGAAATGCTCACCTCTGCTACCCCCACCACCCCTTCCAACCACCCCACTGCTACCACCGCTTATACCACCTCAGTAATTCTATGCCACTTGGCCTAATACTTCGCACAACGCTGTCCCATAAGCACACCCGCTAGAGGTGGGAATACTTCAGACGCAAGTAGCAACAGTGCCACAGCCCGTGTGCCACGATGCAGAGAGTGTGGATGGTTCAATTTCACCCACCTTCTAGCATGTGACAACGTCGTCTTCTTGCACAAAGTCGTTCAGGCATCAAAATGTACTTGCAGACAATGCAGAGCAGAGCAGAGCATTCCATACCTTTTAATTTATTCAAAGGTCATTTCCCCATTTGTTAAGTCCTTCAGCCTGCATTTGTATGCAATGATGCACTTCTGCATGTCCGATTATGATGTTAGGCACATCCATCTGAAAGAGTGGAATGGTGAAATACGAATTAATCGTGTGCTACAACTCCTCTTTCTTTGTCTCAAGTGTTTGCGTCGGCATTGCAGAAAGCGTGTGTTAAATCGGGCCCAGCTTATTGGAATGAAAGCTCACAGGTGACCGAATCCCACCGTCCACCTCCTTCAGCCATGTATGAATACATTGCTTAGCACTAGGCTGCCCAGCTTCTCAGGGTTAAGTGCTGAGACGATGTGATCGGCGTGGTCTACTGACGGAGAAGTGCTTCACCCAAGAAAGTGGGTCAAACTGGACTACTGACAGGGTCGGCGTATTTTGGCCTCCTCTGAGGGAAGACTTGTAGAAGAGTGTGCGCTGTGCTGTCACGCGCCACACTGCATGTGACAGGGTAGCATGGTGTAGATGTTGAACACACAGGCATTGATGGTTCAAATGAGTAAGTGTGTGTGCAGGTGGTTGTGATGGGCACGACAATGACTGCTTTCCTCCACATCACCTCCTCCTTTCTGATGAAGAGCACTGAAATGTGGATGGACAATAGAGAGGGAACGAGTGACGAGCAAAGTGTTGACAACAATCCAGGTGATGGAATGGGCAACACATTCCTCCTTGTGTGGAAATGCTGTGGCTGTACGCAGGCCAAGAGACCTCTCTCTCTCTCTTCTACATCCAATTGCACTTATCTCCACTCGGCTTGAGGTATCGCCTCCTCAAAATAACTGCCCTAACAAGGCAAACAAGGAAAACAACCTCCCAACTCCTAGTTACCTACTCCGTCGCGCAGCCACTCACCGTGACCAATTTGCAGTGTTACCCTCCATAAATGAAAGGCATCTTCACCACTAGGACTGCTCCTTACTCCGCTCTACCAATTTTATCCCTTTCGATTCCTCTCACTTCATTTGTGGCGCAAGATTTGTGGCCTGCAAATGATAACCAGAGACCGTTTAGGCGCAAAATAATTAGAACTGATAGATGAAGTGAGTATTTGTGCGTTTGAATACACAACCTCCCAATCAAGGCGAAAGGCGTCCGTCCATTACAATGTCCTTCATTATCCATTCATACGTTATTTCCAGTAAATAGTTCGATGTTCAAGTGGAACTTTGATTTGCGAGCCCAGCAATAGAAGTCGCCGGTTTAAAGGCTTGCAAACCTGCATTTTATCGTCATACTCTGGAACACTTATAGGCTTGTTTCCACATTCGGTCGTCACCTGGAAAGTAGAGTGGGTGCGAAATATTTGCCAATGCGCTTGAATCACCGTGCATTCGGGTTGTGCTTCATGCTTGAGAAGTAACTTGGTTCATCACCACAGCCTGCCCTATGCGTGCATGGACTTGGTGTCGTTGTTTGGCGTCTCCATTAACGGTACTTGTGACAGGCAGGCTCACGGTGCGTCTGCCAACAGTTGTCAAAAGCGATGGGATACACTTGGTGCTGCGACAGCATCTCTTTCCAACAACCGCAAATTTTTTGCGCCACGATTCGTCCTGAACACTTCTTGCAGGCACAGCCGATTGGCTGAGGTCAAGACGAGTCGACAATGGTTAGAAGGAGAAGTATGCGGGAAGTGAACACAAGGAATGCATCACCTTTGCGCTTCTTAACTTGAGTCAGAGGCAGGAGAATTTGCATAGACGATGTTTCTGTAAAACCATTGGCAAAGCAGCTGTTGTGAATCGCGACGTCCAGAGTTCACCCAGAAGTAGACGCAGCGAGTTTGGAGTGATTCCTTGTTTCACACCATGAAGTCTCGCATGTAAGTCACGACTGAAGTATCAAAAGACGTTGAGTGATGTACATTTTACACGTACATCGACTGGGAAATCTCGGTCCAAAATGCTGTGCATGAATGGGTGTGGTCAGTTTGGAAGCTGTCAAACGACGCGTTTACCGTTGCACACTTCCAAGTTGAAGTCGGCCTTGCCTTCTCATCCCTCCAACGCACTCGTGTTAAAGTATGTGGATTTGGGTGGAGATGTACCTACTATTTTAATGCAAGTCGCTTGCGCAGTGTCAACTTAATAATACAAAAATGCAGAGACCGAGACCTCCCAATGCCTCCTCCCAAACTAATTTTGTATGTCGCAATGCCCTCGCAAATTACTATTACTATCAGTAGTACTTCTTCCCATTTCAACTGGTTCTCCTCTCAAGCATGGCCATCATTGGCACTAGGCTCTGTAGGGGTTTGCTATTGGGTGGCGTCTGTGTCAAGAAGCGGCACCTAAGATGTGGCCACACTGAAGTGCTTCCAGTGTGGCTGGGTGGCGCTTTCCTTTCATTGCGCTAACCTCATCAAGTCCCCAATCGGCTTAACTCCTGGGGTGCAGGAAAGACACAAACAAGGGGGGATTTTGACGATTGACAAGCTAAACTGAGCTCCTTTCCTCCTACACCGTCAATTCACCCACGATGTGCAGGAGGTTCTCTCACACGGTCATTGTATAATGCATGCCTGCTTGAGTCCTGCAATCTTCCACATTTGTGCCTACATAATTTCACACTAACTGACAGTTGCATAGTTGCGAATGAAATTTCGCAAGAATACAAACACTTAGAGGTCACACTTGTAAAAGGCCTGCAAATGTGAGAATAAATAGTGATTTTAAAGAGTAAGTTGTGTGATGGCATGCGAAGATGAAAATCGGATGAGGAAAGAACTGAATTTTCAAGAAAGGGAATTAGAAAACTAGTATTCGAAAGGAGGGGGTCCGAGATACGAAAAAGTGGGCATGAGATAAGAGTGAGAAATGAGGAAGTGAAACAAAAATCTGAAGTGAAAATTACACTGGAAGAGAGGTACATGTAACATAGAAAATTAAAAGTAATGTTAGGATGGAATATGTCATTGAGTGAGTGAATGAAAGGGAGGCAATTGGAAGAATTGCATGTAAGATGAAGAAGAAGTGCATTTCACTGATGCGCTTCCAATGCCACTACATCCATGAAGTGAGCTTTGCCTATTTGTTGGCACATGCCTCGTGAGCCTGCCTGCTCGAAGTGCTGGTAATCAAGGCCCTACACCCCGACACCAGGTCCGTACACTCTTAGAGCCGGCTGTGGTGATGAGCAGAGTTACTTTTCAATTATAACTCAAAACTGGAGCCCACGGTTATTTATACGCACTGACAGATGTGTTTGCACATACTTTGCATTCTATGCGATGTCTGAATTCTGATACAAGCCTATAAGGTTTCCAGTGAGTTATGTCGAAATGCAGCTTGGCGAACCTTGAAACCGACCTTTTCTGTTGATAGGCTAACAAACCACAGTTTTGCGTAAACGTTAGGCAATTTAGTGGAAATAATATGAGGTTGAGTCACGAAGAACACAATAGTGTGCGGATGCTTTCTGCGACCTAGCAGGGCGAGTTAATGCAATAGGTGATGCGGGGGTTGGATAGGAAGGTGAGACTTGGTCCATGAGGAGGTGAACCACACTTCCAGTCGCTCGTTTCCTTCTACTTAACTCCCAGCCTTTTTGTACTTCATAAGCCTTCAGTCGTCGCCTTGGCATCAGTCCAACAACATTCCCCTCTAACCGGTCACTCATTCTCCATCCGTGCATCCACCAATCACATAGACATGCAGTCACTTCAGAGTTCATTCATTATCCATCCATCTCGTGATTGTGAATCGGCATGCGTTTATTCCTCAGGTCACTCCTCCATCCCACTCGATTCACTCGCCCAAATACACATCAATCCCCCATCTGATCCATCCACCTCGACCCTCCCCCTCCATCCAATACCCAGCCACATCCTCCTAATCATTCATCCACCTCTCTTCAACTAATCAACTCCCCTCATTTCAGCATCAGCATTTATCCTCACTCCAATGCCTCGTGATTCCTGTTACGAGGCATCATTGAGTAGTCCAAGCGAAACTACATCACAGAGCTTCCCCAATGCATAGACATTGCCTGCGAAACGCACGCTTTACTAGGCAAGTGGTAGAGAGTGGAATGGAGAGGTGAGAGGAGGGCACAGACGACGGAGGACAGGGACCGCGCTCTTCCCACTGAATCCACAGAGAGAGAGAGAATGGGTGAGTGCACTAGATTTACCGATGGAACGTGAAGGCAGGCTAATGTTGTGTTACGCTTAGAAGACGCACATTGACTCAGTGGAGTAGGTAATGAACAGGTGAGCAATGGGGACTCACGAAAGAGATTTTTGAGAATGTTTGTGTGGAAAATGAAGTGTTTCCATCACTCCTACTTGTTTAGAAGAATGTAACAATTGTACTCGACAAATGAGTTTGTGACAGCAAATAAGCGAGGCAGCAAACAGACTGTGTGTGACAGAGTCTGTGAAGGAGCTCCGATTCCATTTGTTGGAGGAAACAGCAAATGGTCGTGCAGTGAAAGGCCTTCCTGACCATCATCTTTCCTCAAACAGTTAAGTCAAAATATGCACACTGCAAGCACCCATCGTGCAGTTTCATATTGTTTGAACATAAAACAGAAATTATTTATTTATAATCCTCATCATTCGTAAAGGTGTGATTGCACTTTCTACTGAAATGCCGAGTAAGTAGCGTGTCCATTTGTCAAGCTATTACTCCACCAGAGAGATGCAGGAGCCACCTCATTAGGCCAGATATCACACCACTGAAATGAGTGAGGCAATAATTGAAAAATAATTGAGGGCGCAAGAGGTGCTCAATAATGGTTTATTATCATGCTCAATTATCATATTTTACAGTGTGTTAAACTCCGCCAAATGTTCTACGTTATATTATCTCAAGACACTGTAAATAACTATAGAGCTTATTGTAATACGAAAGTGGTTAATCCCTTGGTATTGGTGAGGCGCCACTTTTGTACTTTGAATCAGCCCCTCTTATACCTCGCTCGGTGAGCTAGCCTTTTGGGCCATGCCACTAGCCCAGATAACTTCTCTGCGCTGAATATATATATTCTGCCCCAATATTCTGTCCTCTTTCGTCTTCAGGGAGTCTTGGGAAGCTGCATTGGTGGCAGCGGAAAGCGAACCCGGTCTTGAAGGACATGTATCCTGATTTTCCACTTCTGCATGATAAGCCTTAGTGAAGTACATATACTAAGGATGGGAGAATGGTGATGACCCCTAATAGAAGGGTTGATGTTGACGTCCACCTTCAGCATCTCTCCCAGTCCCGTGTTCTGCAGAAAAGCTATTAACAGCTAAATTGACACTAGCCGTGAACCAGCTAGAAGCTTCTTTACAGATTTCTCCTACCGTCCCCCATGGACCTGTTTTAAATCTTGTCCTCCCTTACTCAAATCTACTTCTAGGCCAGTGTTCCTACATCCATCTATGGACACGTATGATAGCCAGCGCAGTTCTCCGCCCTGAATCAACTTCCTAAACCGAACGAAACTCCAAACCCAGTCAAGCCGCCAAGAGGGATCAGTGACGTTGTGGTCAAGTATCCCCTCAGTTGCGCACCAATTTGGTGACCGGCACGGTTAGCTCGTGGGTGTTTCTTTGCTGCAACGACTACGTTGTAATGGCTGACGCGGGAGGTTGACCTGCGGGAGCACCGGGGACGAGGCTCAAAAGAGGGGAAAGGCTATGTACTGCGATAGTGGTTTATCCCTTGGTATTGGTGAAGCGCCACTTTTGTACTTTAAATAGCTTTCTTGTACCTCGCTGGGTGGGCTGGCCGTTTGGGCCATGCCAATAGCCCAGACACCTCCTCTGCGCCGAATATATGTTCTGCCCGAGTATTTTGTCTTCTTTCGTCTTCAGGGAGTCTTGGGATTCTGAATTATGATTATCGTTATTTATCCGAGGTTTTGTTGCAAAATTGCTTCAATTTCAAACTCCAGTTGCTTTTTATCTTTTTAAATAGATAATATTTAAAAACAACATTTTACGCATACCGCAAAATACACTAGACATTTAAAAGCACAAAACTTGGTTTTGTCATTTTTTATTTTTATTCACTTAAATAATTGGCAACTCTGTGAAATAACAAATGTGACCCTGAGGGTCCGCGATAAGTCAGGTCATTCTCTCAGTCATGTCTTCTCTTTCCCTGGCAGAAACAAATAATGTAAACGCATTCAGCACTGTACCAAGAACTTTAAAAAGTAATTTAGGTTTCCCTAATGCTCGTTTCTAGAATTTCCGGTACAGTATATAAACGAGGACTTCTTGCGGCGTTGCACTAAAACACAGGACTTATCTACTGTTCATCACCTTTGCCTGACGGCAAATGTTATCGCACCATACAAAATAGTTGTTGGTTTCTCTTCTTTAGTCTTAAATTGTAAATTTTAGTACCTGGAACATCTAGAAGGCCTCAAATACCTCACCGTTCTCAATGTCTCTGGTAATGGCATCGAGAGTCTCGAAGGCCTAAGAAGCCTTACCCGATTAAAGTGCTTAAACCTAAATCACAATTGTGTGTCGCTATTAAATGGGTTAGAGAACCTAAAAAACCTCCAAAGACTCTATCTTAATCACAACATGGTGCAGGATTTCCCCTCGTGGTTTCAACACAGTCTTGTTTCTCTTAAATCTCTACAAGTAGGCTACAATAGAATCGATAACGTAAGTACTTTTTTTTGGGTAATCGTTTGCGTCTGAGATGTGACGATGCCTTCTGTTGCTCCTAAAATAGCTTCATATCTTGACAAAGCTTCGCCGTCTTCCGAACCTAGTGGAGCTTGTGATAAAAGGCAACCCAGCCACCCACCCAGGAAACGCACATCATGGTTATATCTGCCCCTCAAAGTTCAGCACTACTGCTGACCAGCAGGAGTCTGTTTTCAAACAGTGCTGTCGATCTTTCGTAATCTTCCATCTGCGATCATTGACACTGTTGGATGGCCAAATTGTTGTACCTGAGGAGCGGAAAGAGGCAGATTGTTGGTTCGAGCAAAGTAAGATTTCTTCTTTTAGAATCTATGTAAAAAACTTCGATGTATTTAGAGCAAATGCTGCTTTACTTTAGGCGAGATATCACGCATCAACAGTCAATTGGAATCAAGAGAGGCCGAGGTGGCGGACCTCTCGGACTGTTTGGCACGCCTATCGATCGAGGCGGAGGGACGTGGGGCCCTCGCTGAAGGATTGGCCAGGCAAAAGGCTGAACAGGATTTGAGGCTGGAGGAGATGCGAAAGGAGCTTGCAGTCAAGGATGAACTGGTAAATACGGGCTAATCTGCCTAGGCGCCACATAGATGGAAAGGCTGTCTGTGAATTTTTTGACACCGAAGTGTGTCTAATGCTGTTTACGATCCAAATACTGGTTTATTCCTTGACAAAGGGGGTTTTGTTTTTCGATTTTCCTTTAGCTTCGAGCCAAATCGGACGAACTGCTGCGCGCCTGTCTGAAGCATTACGAAATAGAGCAGGAGTTGGCCTTCTATAAAATAGATACCAAACTCGCAGCCTTCCTTGGAAAACCGCCTGATGTGAATGCCGGTGGCGAAGGCGGCTACCATCGGTTGGATACTCAGGCAGTGGTGCGTTTGCGATGTCATCATGAATCCCTCGATTTAGGCAGCTATATTCTTGATCGGGACTAGAATGGGGCTCCTTCCCCTCCTGCCACTAACACCTTTCTCACATCTGATCCTTTTAAAAGCCTTTCCATATCCCTTTTATGGTCTCCCATGAATCGCATGTAGAATATCCTCAACGGCAGTTTTCTGGAGAATCTGAGACGAGATCTCCTGAATCTTATTGTGAAGTCGTAGCAACAAGAGTAGATAAGTCTTGTGAATGAAGAGACATGTGGTGGGTGTGTGCTTCGTAAATCACCTGGTCAGCCTAAATGTACGGAAATGGAACTTTCAGTCGTTCCTGCCGTTATCTTATTACACTTCAGAGCTGCTTTGAAACATTTCGATGTGAAGATGTGTTAAAGTACAGATAAGCAAGCAGGTCGTAAAAAAGCACATGTCAAACTTTATACGGATATTCAATAACATCAGCAAGCAACTGACGGCATGCTTGAAACGAACCAATTCGGGCAAAATCTGACCTCGGTTTGGAGAAAGTAAACTTTCACCTTTGAAGTGCCTCCTCGTTAAGGTGACAAAAACAAGTCCACAGGTCTGCCTCCTCCCTCCTGATCCAGGTTGTATGCCTGGCACTGCTACTTCGCCCGCTTTTCAACCCCCTGGGGCGGATCTGGTGAAGAATCTTTTATGTCCTTTTCAGGCCGTGAAACGAAGCCTTAGGAGCTAGAAGTACCACTGGGATGGAAGCTGGGTAATGCTACGTCCCATTTAGCCCCCAACACATCGATACGCCATGATTGCACCACTTTCTTCCCACCCAATTACTCATCAGGTCAGAAGGTGATGGCTGAACACCATTGATGGAGGCCTACTGACCTCGTTGGTGGACGCGCAGCCGAAAACGTCGCCTTTTAAAAGGGAGCTGAATTCAATGTCAGAGCCCGGCATAAATCACTTTCCCGTGGTCGTACACTTGCACGCTTGTTGTTTACCGCCCCCTCCACGCCTTGCATTTTTGCCTATAGTTAACTTCGACTGCCTGTATACGGCCACGGAATTCCCTAATTTCAAGTCACGCCTACAAATGTTGCCTTCACCTGTATGATCTGCCGGTTGTCTACCCGAGTCTGCAGGCCCTGGATTAGTCAACGTCCGCTACTGCCTATGACTCATCCTCGAGGCACGACGACGCGTGACTGCACATGTGCCATTTGGGACCGGCGACACACCATTTTGCTTTGTGTTGTTTCAAGCACCGTCATTCCGTACTCACCTAGTCGTTGTCGAGGGACTAACGTGGGTTCCTCTAACGCACAAGACTGTCTCTCATTTGCAGGTACCGTTTATTGAGAATAGGTGGATGGTCATCTTTTTAGGCAAAATCGCGGTAACAAGCTCCGTATTCCCGCTCGAAGTGATGCGCGCTAATCAAGATCAAGCATGCCATCTATGTGATTGGCCACGGGACAGTAGCGCGCGCAGTACGGATCAATAGTCTTCCAGTCGTTGTATGGCCTGTCCCCCGACTGTCCGTTTTTGTTCGGCCATCTGTGTGTGTGGGTGCGCGCTAGTCCACTCTCACATGCGTATACGTACAGCATCAACCAGTTTAGAACAAACGCGGCGCGACTTTGCGCCCCGTGCGGTTGCAGTCTCGCGTGCAGTTTCGTGAAGATAAAATCAACCTCCTTCCTGGGTCATGCTATTGTGTCCGTGCACGCGCGTGCAAATCTGGATCTAGTAGCATGTTCTCGCAAGCAGCTTCCGTGTGCACCCATCGTTGCACCACAAACAGCCTGTAGGTTGGTTGTTTGGCTCTCTCGGACTGGGATTCTGCCGGGAGTTTCACCAGCGTATCATAGGAGGTTATTCAGTCTTTTATCTCCGGAGTTACCCCCAAAAGTAGGGGATTGTAGTCGATTGGGATACAGGAATCACGATAATGCGATTTCGTCTCATCAAAACGATAAAACTTCCAATTCCATTGACAGTGAATTACTGCACAAATTCTTGCGTTGTAGGGTCTTTTCAGCGCAAATTGTATTCCCCTTCATTGTCGCAATGTAGAATAGTAGCAGCAATCCGTCTATGTATTTTTGATTGGCCACTTTTCCCTATTAGAGCAGGTGTTCTTAAACACCTGGCAATGCTGTCACAGTTACAAATAATGTGATCCATGAAACAATCACCTGAAGCAAACGGATTTTAATAGTATTGTCAGTCGAGCTAAAGGTGATTACATGTCACGTGGCCATCTACTGAATTCCAAATTAAGTAGCGGCTTCGGTGTTTCCTAGGCTCGCAGCACTAGCAACGTCAAGGTGGACGAGAGTCCTTATCTAGGCAAGTGTCGGTACATTCGCCTATCCAGTACTTCCACGAGCAACCAGGCCTCAGGTGTCGTGGCAATTGACTCACACACCCTTCCTCCACCAAAGAGTCAAGTGAATGTCCCCACTGATCCGAGGCGGACAAAATCCATCGATTTCTCCCCTTTTACCTCCTCTCTAGCCAGAGTAAGTTGCTTAGTCATCCCTCGCTGTTTGCTGCGGTATCGGAATTATCTCTAAATGGGGCGTAGGACATACGAGTCCAGAAGCACAAACATAAGCTAAAACCTAGGTGAAAAGTATGCTTTTAATCGTCGACTGCAGTGTTCTTAGTAATTATTCTTCTACTCAGTGTAAGTTGATGCTATTCCAGTAGCTGCTTCCCTGTAGATACCTCCAGATTCAATTATCCTCAGCATAGATGCGAGTTCCCACAAAGTGTACAAGTCCTGAGAATACGTCACCAGACTGGGGTTTCTCCCGAGGAATCTAGAAAGCATGGTGGTGCGGAAGCAGGCGCGCAAAGAGACCAAGGAACCAGTTGCTTAAAGATAATATGAACAGGACTCCAGGGGCTTTTCCAATGAACCCGGTCAGACAATATTGGTCAGTCTTGGAGCAACTTTATTGTGATTACACAGGACAGAAATTTCGTGACAAATGTGGTGCGATCAGAACCACGAGGCTTCTTGCCTCGAGTTGTACTTTGTTGCTTTCAGTCGTTGTACTTCTCTCTTCACCATCGTAGCCGTAGACAGTAGCACAGCTGACGCATTAACACCATTAGGTGAATGCATTCAGTCTTCATCAAGAAGGCTCCGTGTTCGGCAGAAATCCCGCCTTGAACTATTGGCTAGCACTGTCAACTCTTTATTTTTTAGTCCTTCCCGCTGCAACTCTCCCCTCACAGTGATCGCTCCGACGAGGAGGCGACTGCGGCTACTGCTTCATCCGAGGATTTCTGTAAGTCTCCTCTCTCAGCTATCCACGCGCAAGGGGGGTGGATTCCTTGCTTCCTCCAAGCAAGGTCTCCTTCTTAGGTCAGCCACTTGAAATGAGATGGGCCGTCTACTTCATTGCAGTCGTTTATCCCTCATGTATCTGTCTACTTCATCAGCTACTGCTTCAACTTCAGCCGTGTTAAAGTCGTTAAGTTTTTACGGAGAGTTATTTTACCCGATAATTGTGGGTGGAATGGGGACCGTTTTGTCTAGAACGGCCATAATAGCTTTGACCGACCTTCTAGTTCGATCCATGTAGTGGGGAGTGATGGTGCGCCAGCTCCAGTTCCCTCTGGTGAAGTCCTTCCCCTTCCCCCCTCTCCCTCTAGCCTTTAGTAAAGTCCAATGTCCTTTGCCCTCAACCGATCTTGCTAAAAAGTCGCTGCTATGACCTCGGGTAATTGGCCCAGCTACTTCTAGATTATCGGGACATTTGAGGGGTCATTTTCAACGAGGTTAAGTCCAGTGCATATCAAAGGTCACGTGTCCACTACTGGAGGGAGTAGTGCGTCTGGATTCTCTGAAAGCAGAGTGAATGCACAGACCTCATTTCACCTGTCAATCATTGTGAAGGGAATGTTGAAAAGGCCTTTCCAGAAAAGTAAACAAGGGTGCTGGTTGGTTCCCTACCTGGTCAGCCAATAGAATGGCTTCATGAAAGTGTTGTTAGGACTTTAATTCTTTATCTAAGTTAATGGCACTAGTTTTAAATAGCATATCTGTAACACCTTAAGACTTCCCCAAAGACGACAGGAGGCAAAATACTTGGGCGGCATATGTATTGCCGACTTAGTGAAGGACTGAGAGGCTACCAGCATGCCCTGAAAGTCACACCGCCCAGTAAAAGCACAATCTGCGGGGCTTAAGGTGTCCACGAATCTGAAAGGAGGAGTTAAACAAGCAGTCCACGTATGGTTTGCCTCCCCTGGTCAGCCTTCCGCTTCGGTTATCGCTATGTAGTCGGTGCTGTGAGAAAAGTACCACCTGGGCCGGCCACCAAATTCGCGTGCACCTGAGGAGATAACGGACCGTAACGTTACCGATCCCTCTTGAAAATTCCCCTGGATCTGGAGAGTTCCGTCCTGTTCAGGAATTGTATTGAGGAAAGGGCGATGTGCTGACTATCTCATATTACCTATTCAGATTAGGCGGTTGCTGCAGGGTTGTCGTGCAGGCTGTGTAAGATGGAGCGGTCATGCCAAAACAGGGCTTGGCAACCACCTCGAACTCGTGGATACACAATGCCACAGCTGACGCAAAGACCTGTGAAGGCTTAATATGTGACATTTGGCACGGACGCAATGTCCGAAACCCGTTTGTCTGGCGGTGGAAGGTGTAATGAAACTTGGTGGCAATGCCGACTTGCTTGTGCTCTGGCAGAAGGCTTATCGGTGTGTCATCCACCCTCCACAATGCCAAGCAGAACATACTTGACACCCGTTTGGACTGTTCACGAAGGTGAACTGCAAACTTTAAGATAAACAAACGACTTTGTTTTGTCTTTGCAATTCTGATTCGCGACACCTTTTCAAGTACGATGCAATTAAGTATTCATCGTGCAGAGGGTTGACAGTGCCAGTCTAACTCATCGAGCAGTTGAACAGTGAGTCAGTCAGGCCAACAACCAAGCGGACTGGATGTGAGTCATTTCCACGGAGAATGCTTGTCTACGCTGTAGAGAGTGGAAGGGAGATGAAAACGTGCATTCCGCTTCTTTTGGAGGGGAAGGTATTCCTGTTTCCCGGCACATGCACGCACACTAGTCTTTACATTTTTCCGTAGGGCGATGCTTCATACCTTGCTGCTTTCAGCTGCCCGAGTCCCCTCCAGAAATCGCAATAGCTTGCATCAGTTTGTGGGAAGGTTTATTTTCGACCCACGGAGGGGGTGGAAGGCTGTGGACACAGTTGAAAGGTCATCCTGCCAGGGAGAAGTACAGCCCATGCTCCGTTCCATTGCATAGCCACCTTCTTTTGAACTTCCTCTCCTCCCCGACCCTCCTCGTGGTCCATCCTCCTCTCCGCCGTAGCGAATCTCTTCTTAGAGAGAGGTGGTTTCGAATATTGCATTTCTTGATTTTTCTCAAAGCCTGGACGATGTTCTACCGAGAGCGCATTCCTTGTTTATTACTCGCTTTCGCAGTAACGTTTACCTGAAAGCGGCATTAGAAGGGAGCTTATCAGATTGCGATATCCATTGTTCCCTTCGGGTAAACAAAGTACACCTTTCTTTGGGGTCAGCGGTAATGCAATGAAACTTGTGTAGAACCCGAAATTGGTGAGTCTCTTTACCCTCAGCCACCCATCCTCCGTGAAATTTCGATTTGGCCTAGATCGCTCGCCACTGCCATCAATTCAGTGACCCGAGTCATCTTAGCCATGCCAGTACGGAAGTGCTGTGTTTGGAACACTGTGCTGCTTGGTGGACCTTGAAACCTCTTTACTGGTGTAAAACGTTTGGGAAAGAAATGTAATCCTTGTGGATTGATTGTCATGCTCATCGTCGATCCCCATGGTGGGAGTTGTTCCTACGTCTTGAGTACCTAGTCCCTTATTTTAAGTGATTTGTATAGTTACTGTATCCTTCTGCGATTAGCTGCGGAATCCTTGAATTCGTCATGTCAAGATCTGTCTTCGTGGTCATCGCCTCCTCAGTAATGGTCCCGAAGGTGTAACACGGTGTTAAGTTCAATAAAGAGTCTCATCGTGATGATCTGTTAGGTTTGTGCTGCATTACTCAAACGGGTGTTTAAAGTTATCGAGAGCATGCTTTTTCCTGCCAAAAAGTAGAAGTTATTCCTGTCGAACTTGCTTGTTGGTACACTGCTACTTATAGGTATTTAAGTAGTACACTATAATTACTCGGTATGAAATGTATCACTTGGAATTTTACTAGTAAGGTTTATTTCTACTCCTTTTACAGATATCTCTTATTCAAGCTAACCTTAATATATTATGCCTCCTAAGTTTCAATCAGTCGTTGCTGCGCTGCTCCCTTATTTTTTTTGCACTGAGAGCAACGGTGGCCACACCGGCCTTCGTAGCCACACCAGAGGCCTTCCTGAAGTGATAAACAAGCACACCATAAACGGAAAGCCATTATACAGGTGGAGACTGGGAAACTAGCGTGGAAGAATGTGGCAATCTTCTAATAGAATAAGTCCTTGAAGTAGGAAGCAGGGTCCAGTTCTTACGAAAGGATTCTTGTCTTATAATTAGTGGAAATTGTGCGTCGTTTTGGGCAATGAATGCCATTCTTTGCTAAGGTTTGAAAATGAAACGTCTCTTGTTGATGTGTTTGACCCATCTGTTGCTTAAAGGATCATCGATGGATCAAGAGTACTCATTAGGTGGCAACATCTGACCCATATCTCTCCTACACATCTTGCCTGTCTCTTTTTAACTTCAAAAAGACATATTCAAGACTAATGAGTCCCGGAAGCATACTTTCATGAACTAAGGCTTGGCCAGTTCCTCGCCAACCTCTCCAGGTAATTGCGTCGTTAGCTGTCCATCTGCTTGCGCAATTCTGTGCAACTTCTCTGTGCATTTGAATTTGCAGTTTTCGAAAGTCTTTAATATGAAACGTTGTGGTAAGTTTGATCATCTTATTCATGTGTCTTCTAGCACTCAAAATCCTTTTTTGGCCCTTTATTCATCTGTTCTTCTGCTGTTCATAATTTTGAAGAATTCGATTTATGGTCCCACTAACATCATTGTCGCTTTTTGGGGTGTTTCTATATTTCTTCAGGATTGCAAATGCATTCATCCGCTTGACTGCTTTGTTATGTCTTTTTGCCCATACGATCCACACCTGGAACCGCCTTCGACTGAAGGGCACCAGTAATGTGTAACGCGCTTCCCGGACCCTAGAGGTCCTCGCCTTAAATGGTTCAGTTTTATTCACCCCTGAATCTGCCCTTATCGAGTAAGCCTTAGCATTTTAAAGCGACAAAGTAATTAATAGGCTGCCAATTCAAAACGCTATGGCTAGTTGGACTGAAACGTGCTACTCTCAGTATTTCAGGGTCCTTAAATTTGGCAATCAAAGGTAGCTTTCTCCCCGTGGACTCGCTTATCTTTATCAGATGGGGGAATGCAAATTAGCATTGCTGCCTTTTGTTTGAAGAAAAGTAGCAAAAACAGTCTTCAGAAGAGTTAAGCCAAAGTTCCTAACTGATTGAAGCAAAAATGGGATTGTGTGGATTACGAATGGATGTGACTTGACCTCATGTCGGTGCCATCACGCATTCATCCCAGGACCTCATACCCATATTCTGTTTGTTTCATTGTTTTTCTATTCCTATGGTGCTGAGGCGGTAGGCCTGAAAACCCAGAAGCCCTCTTTAAAGCACCGCTACTAGCCACCCTGTTCACCCCACTCAACTAAACTGAGCATTTTCATCTACATAAGTTGTTAAAGGTGCTAGAGAAGGGTTCAAGCACACCAAATTTATCGTCTTTTTGTTGCGATACGGTTTTTGCGGTTGTGGGGGTTGTAAATTACCCGCTTCTGATGTCTTCTGCACCTGAGCTGGCCAGAAATTGTGAATTCCAACCGTCTCCCATTCAGGTCGAATTGGGATGATCTAATCCGATCTGAAGTAAAAACTAGTGCCGCCGCACAGAAAACTTCTATCAAGTCTAATCGCAACACACGTCCTTACCCGTGGACGAGTTGACTCTACGCACCACAGCGTTTCATCAATCGCACTGACTTAATCGTAGAAGAGCTCCACGCCCTCAAAGTCATACAAAGGCAGTGTTTTGTTTCCAAAAATCAGCTTTCACCTGTCTATACGGTAGAATAGACAACTTTGGACCTGCTACTTATTCATAGCATAAATGAAGGGACGAAATGGAGACTTCTCATACGATTTCTCTTCCGAGTTCTCAGATCTGGAAGCCATATTCCATTCTTTACATACCAGCAATACGAAAGAGATTTAGACCAATGGCATCGGTGACTGCGGCACAGACCAATAGGAACGCGACAGGGTAGCTGGTTAGTTGGCCACAAACGCCTAATCCAAACAAAGCGCGGCCATTTCCACATGTGACGAGTCACAACCGACAAATCAGATGTGTACACGTGTCCGAAAAGAAGGCTTGTGCCGTTCTGGCATCTGCCCTTGTTCTGCTTTTGCCTCTTCAGCTGAAGCGTCGCCGCAGCATCAAGAGCAGCAGCAGCAATTGGAGGAACCTCAGGAACGCGGCATGCCCCTCACCTCCACTCCGTTGAAAATGGTCTCCCCACATGCGCCTTCCACGTTGAAAGGAAGGATTACCGCCAGTGGGACCGTTACAATGCCTTTCTTTAGCACCTCTCCGGAGCCAGAGGAGCTTACCGAGGATTCGTGGTATCGAGGCCCACCCACCAATCATAACGGGTCGCGCTCATCGGTCAGCAACCAGGTTCGTGCATTTCTTTTTTTCTATTAAGTACACGCAAGACTGGAATTCTTCATGCATGATTGAGGTAATTCGGTGTGAAATGTTCTAAGACAAATCTTTGCCGAAGGACTGAAAGCTAAAGAACACCTGATTGAATCACTGCGCCTGTACGATGTTAAAAAGCCAATTCCATTTGATGAGATTTATTTTCATTGCTGAGTTACTGAGTAGTAAAGCTATGGTGCGTTTACTGAGACTGCGAACTAAGTAAGCCTGGCTTTCAGAATTGAGTAGAGGTAGCATTTATTCCAGTGTCACACATACTATCATCTGGCTGGAATCATCTCACTACAGCAGTGTCAATTCTGGACATTTTTTCATCCGCAGAAATGCAATCCTCGTTCTATTGTGCGAATTCAGTGTGATTCCGGCATCGAGGCGGGCAACCACTGCTCCAACGACATCCAAGAAGGTAGTCTGGATGACGGTCGTATCGAGTCCCTTCCCGATTGTGCGTCCCGCACCTACTTGCTTGTCCCCTTTACTTAAATACATTAAGTAGTTGGTTTCATTCCCTCTCTCCCAGCACCCCATGTCGAGCACACCCCGTCCCAACGCAGGGACAGCTCAACCCAGGCCTCCATCAGCAGCCAGAACCATCTTCGAAACCCTTCCCGTTGTCAAACGGACTCCCCAGCCGTGGAGATGATTCATCGCCAATGGCAGGAGAGGACGAGACAGCGATTGGGCAAGCCCCCCACTCAACATTCCAATGAAAGTATTAACGTCAAAATGGAGGTTGGTAGTTTTTACCTTTAGATTGAAAATAAAAACCGGTAGCTGCCTTCATTTTAAGGTCAGGTTGAGTGGTGTTTTGTTACCTAGGTGAATGGAGATGATCTTAAGTTGATGAAGAAGGAACTGGTTCGTCTTCAAGCCGCGGTCTTGGGACTGTCGACTGAAAGGGCTAGACCTTCGTCGGAGGTGGGCCTAATTTGTTTTCTAATATTGTGCAAAATGGCTATGGAACGGGGGCACTAACTGTAAAGTGGTATGGGATTTTTGGTCCACTGGTGTGTCGGCCGACGAGACTTGGTCCCACTTCTCGCGTGAAAGGCACGACTCCTGCCAGAAGTGTTACTATTATCGCATTGTCCAATAATAATACGAATTCGCTTCCCCTGTACTCCAACTGGCCTAAATATTCCAATTTATCCCAATTAGCCTGGTCGATAATTGGGGTGGGTTTATGCTTGCGTGCGTACGCAAATGCTTTGGTGGGACAGACAGGCGAGTGCGTTCACGGTGTGCACGCACACGCACTTGCTCGTCTGCCTGTCTGTCCTGCTCCATGCCATAAGTAGTGCCACCAGATTCCACGGGGCTAGTTAGTTCACTCGACGCCCAAATGGGCTACCGTCACCTTCATTTGATTCGCTCACACGCTTTGACATGGTGAGTACTGTCGAGTAATTTGAAAAAATTAACTTTTTGTACTTTGTGCAATTCCAAATGGGGCGGTCTAAACCTTCTTCTAATGTAAAACGCAAGTGCGAGGCTAGGTAGACTTAAAAGGACAATGACATTTTTTTCCTTTTAAGGTGGTATCACATTGGATGATTAACTGTGATTGCAGAAAGGTGGAAATTTTTGTGATTTTTATAAAAAAACTTGACCAAACATTTCTCGGTACGAGTCTGTAAGTTTTAAACTACAAAATTGTGGCTCCTTTTACTCAATTATAATGAAAGCCTGGTGACGTTTCATTTAGGTCATTTATTTAATATTTATTTTTCCGAGTTAGAAGACGAATAAAGTGATTTGTACCATGCTTGAGGTTTAAGCTGAATTTACCCCATTCCGTGCATTTATATTTGAACCAATTTCACTCCCACCGGTGGATTCCAAGTTTGGGTTCGATGTCTTAACCTCAGGATTTATGAGCTTTATAATCTGCTGTCCATGTAGCGCGTTATCTGAGTGGTTAAAGGAATTTTGGGAGCTACAATGTTATCAGCGGCTTCTAGACGGGTCGGGTAGGCATTATACCCATGGGTTGATGTTTTAAAGCAAAAAACTTGTCACATCCTTCTTGTGATGCTTCATCACTAGTGCAGCATTATTTCTACTTCCATGAAGTTTGGAAGAACAGGATAGAATTCTATATTTTAATCAGACGTCAATTTATTTGGTTTAAAGTCTCGCATATGGCCCAGACGTGATTCAGCAGCTAATGTGTGTATCTGGATGTGTGCTTGCTCGATGTTACCTCCTGCTTGTGATATTTTTGTTGCTATGACGACAGAGAAGAGGGCGTTCCTGTAAAAAAGTAACAGACCCACTGTGTGGGTGAATCACGCTTCGCAAGAGATATTGCGCAAATTTGGAAGACATCTGTCCAGCCCTGGACGCTCCAATGTGAAGTCAGGTCGGAGGTTGACCATCTTGAGGTCTTGGGATTTGTAGTAGGAGGCGAAATAGAAATAGCGCGCCTGGATTTATGAGCTATTTCACGTGAATATTTAAATTATCCCTACCTCCTTTCTCACAATAGTCACGCCCTTTTCTATGTCGGAAGTAGAGTTAACTTCACTGACTCACCTACTACTAGCCGCCCAACTTAACAGCCACAATTTAAAGTGTTTAGGACTTTCTGGCATTGTTGAAGCAAATTCATTTTTACCAGACTAATAAAAAGGTGGTTTTTAATGGGAAATAACTTTATTCTGCCCAGACTGGTTCTGATGATGCCGCAAGACAAAAGACCTCCGATGATGTTGATTTTGCGTCGACCTTTTCTGAGCCCCATAATGGCCAATCACGACCCGTCATTTCAGCAAAACGTCGAACTAATAAACCTCCATCCTTCCGGCAGGAACGATTTAGCCACCTAGCCTGCTCCTGGAACCCAAGTGACCACACAGAGGGCTCGATCACGTCTGAGTATGAACAGAGTGAGGAATCATGTCAAATATTTTTAAATAATTTCCTTATTCAATGGTGGAGTTGTCGTCGACTTCTTCCCCTCTTAGCACAACATCGTGAGAACAAAACTCCGACCAAGAGGTTCCATGCTTGCATTCGTGGGGCTGCATCGGCAGTTGATATTCGGAGAAGTCTTCATAGAGCCTCCACAGGATATCTCAAACACCGCGGAAAATCGATGGAGATGTTGCCAGACAACACACCATTGGATGTTCAATTACTGTACAAACTCCAAAGTGAGTTGTACGACCTTCACGATCGCCTGCAGTATGCGGAGAACGCAAATACTTCGAGAGTAAGACTGAGATTCCAGTTGCTTATCAGTGATGTCACTTTTTAAGCTATCGCTAAAGAATTTTTTCTTTTGCGAATAGTTAGAAGAGGCGATTCGACACATTAATGTGCTGGAGAGTGAACTAAGGAGGAGTCGTGGTCGTCGAGATAGTCCGGAGGGGAGGAGGTGGCAGATTGTGAGTTTAGTCTAAATTGCACGCTCGAGGGTAGCATATAGTTTGGATTTAACCAATTTAATCTTTGTGCCGTTTGTAGCGTTTTTTAATAGAGGGAAATGTGATCGTTACAACTCAACTTCATTGTTCAGATATTACAGCAGGACTTGCCTGCCGAACTGATCAATTAGTAGTACACAGACCAAAAACTGAGTAAATTTAGTCCTCTTCAAAACAAAGACTTCTTGCATTTATTGTAGACTTGAACAATCGTTACGCGGTACAATTTAGTGTGGGCATAGCTGTAATGGACTGACAATGGATACATGTCACATATAGGTGACGCCAGTGGAGAACGCGGTAACTAGAAAATGTATTCAGAATCTTTTCGCGTGGTGTTATGCATAGGTTTTTACAGGAAAATAACTTATCGTTTTTAGTGTTTGTAGCATTACAAACCCGTAAAGTCCTGACGCCTTGATAGTCAAGCGCAAATGCTTTGACTTTGAATGGTACCCTTTTGCCGTGTTTTGATTATCCTTCTCCTCTTCGTCAGCCATCACGGTGGTAGTCGAATGCCTTGAGGTCAAACTTAGGGCGGAGATGATGACCATGCTACGACTTCATCCATAACGATTTTATCTCACAGATCTCAGTGGGGCGCGCCTGTTGTGCTTCTGGTTGGCGAGATTTGATGGCCTGTCAGTATTCTTCATTGTGCTTCCGAACGTTTTTCCTTCATTTTTAACTCTCGTATCAAAAGGCGGCTGTTGTGTGTGCTTGACGGATGTGAATTAAGTTTGTCTGCTTGACAAGCTCAGTTTAATGTGAATTGAAACCGGCGGAAGCTTATTGTCAACTTTTTTATTGCGGTAAACGGAAGTGGAACGCAACATTCACCATCACGTGATGTACTTTCGCATTCAAAAAGACACTCTTCCCCCCAATCTTGATCATGGAGGGTTACGTATCGTTGTTAATCCAAATACAGATTGACGTATGAAAAACAGTAATTCATGGCGTTGACCATCTTAAGTAAGAAAACAGTTGATTTACCCCTGCATCAATTGGAAAGCGGGTCATTGGGATTCAGCTGCACCCCAGCAGATCGTTACGGCACCCTCATAGGGCTGAATCTCCGAATAAGGCAACGTAACGATAAGGCGGAGCGTTGAATCCACACCACTTCTCCATCATTTTAGCAACTCTCCGAAGGTCTGGACGAGATGCGGAGATGTCGAGACTGTATCTTGGAGCTGCAGCGCAAGTTGATGCGCGATAGTCCCAACCAACCACGTGGTATGTTTGCTCCCTCTTTACCTTCCATTGTGGAACGGGCTCTGTCTGTCAGTTAAGTCTCCAACGTACCATCTCTCTCTTCCCCCCTTGCACAGATCAAAGCAATCAAAACGGAGACCTAGAGGAAGTTCGAGGCACCCTTAAAGCTCAGGAGCGTGAACTTTCAAAGTTGACTGGAATTGTCAATCGGTTGACCCAAACTACGCCAGGTAGGCTGTTGCCCAACTTTTGTTTTTGCAGCCTTTATAACGGAAAGAAGTGGGTATTTCCGCATATGTTATGCAATTTCCTGTTATAACCATAAAATTGTGGTCGCATTTAGCGGTAGCATGCCTGCTTTGCTCTCAGGCAAAGCGGCGGGGGAATATTTAGGGAATTTTTGAGCCCGGAAGCATATGGGGTTTGCCAGTGCCTAGAACTAAGCTGCTGATAATTTAAAAATGCTAAATGGGAGGTGTGAGGACAGAAAATGTTCTTAATCATGATGATACAGAACCAGAGGCGGCCATATGGTCGGGTGAAATTAACGTCGACGGCATTCCCACTTGTTATGCTTTTGCTTTGGTCATGGCATTGAAACGGTCCACTAGGAAAATTGATGTTTCGCATTTTCCTCTCCTTCAGTCTGTGATAACTCGGCGGGTGAGGTAACCGAGATGGTTCGTGTGGTGCCGTCAGGAAAGTTGCTTTGTAACGTCACTGAGCATCACAACTTGGAGGACTATCTCCAACACCTTCAAGGAGTCGCTGACGAGCTACGTCAACAACTTCAACAGAAGAGGGTAAGTTGACGCGCCTTCCAGATGGGTAGGCATGGAGTCTTCACATCTGGAGGTTATTGCCAAAATTTGACACGATTTTGATAGTCTTCTTCATTCATCTACAGTAAACGCTTTCCATCTCTATCATTATGGCTCGGTGCTCGGACACCTTGGAGTCGTCACAGGGTGCATGAGCGTGAATGTAGCCTTGCTATCAGCTTGTAGAATGGGTTGGGAGGCCAGCAGCCTTGGTAGCATAAACAGCGCTCCGTGTGCACCGGGTCGTGGGAGACTGAAGGACTTCACTTAGCTCAGTGTATTTCCCTTACGATTTGCAGACGTAGCTAGGCTCGAATAGTGCTATTCATTCCCTCGGCATCTTACGGCAAACCCCTTGGCCGAATTTCCAAGCTCACTTACAGCCTAAGGACGGTAACACCTAGCGCTAGCACTTCCAAATATTTGAAACGACGTATATGTAGGCAATTTGCAGGCATTCTACTTTTCATTGGTGTTGTGTACATGTATTTTGGCTACCATGACTACCGGGAAGCGATACTGCTGCCGCCATTATTAGCGCAGTTTTGAGGGTGCCGTTAGTGCAAGGTGAGAGGAGTACGCAAGAAACAAGGGCGGCCTTACGCTTTTGCCTCCTGTAACTGGAGTCTTGTCCACCACCCACATACTACTTAATTAGGGCTTAAGTGTGCCACGTTTCTGTGTGTGCTGCTTTACTATGCAGGCGAAGCTGAAGGAAGTGAGGACTTCTTCACTGGAACTTCAAAAACTCTTAAAGGTAATGTTTACCCTCCTGCCATTGTTTATAACCTCCGTTTCTACCTATTCAATTGTTTTACAGATTTAAGAAGATGCCTTTAATGCGTCCTTTTTTTCTATTGTTAAGATAGTAATGTATTTCGATGCAGTGTTAGGCTTAATGGCCTCTCGATTATGGGATATTTTTCCATCTCCACAGGAGCGCGAAGGCGAGCTAACTCGAGTGACCAGTGAGCTGCTTGCGAGCAAAGAGGAGCTGCTGCGCGCCAATGACAAGGTGAAGTCGATGATTGCGGAGCGCTCCTCGTAAGTTGAGGTTTTTTTTGTCCCGGTTCCGTGGCGCTTTAATCGGCTCAGCTGACTTTCACCCTCCTTTCGTGGTGGTAGACAAGCTGACCAAGCTGAAGCTCAAAGGGCAGAATCACAACACCTTGAGGAAAAGATCGCAGAACTGACCAGTCACCTCGGTGCTCTGAGAGTGGAGGTAAGTGGTGGAAGAGTTTATTCCCCTGCATGTATATGGTGAAGCGAATAGGTCATCCTAACCACTTTAATCCTCCGTGATATCCTGCCCCACCACAGATTGCTGCCGTGGAGCAACAAAAGGAGAATCGGAAAGAAGAATTGGAGGCGATTTCTCGACGTGTTGAGGAAAAAAGCTCGCATCCGCAGAAGAGAACTTCTCAAGCGTAAGCAATCTCCATCCTGCATTATAAGCTAGTTACCCTCCTTCGAGAAGTCTACCTACCTACATATCTAGATGATGATTATAGTCACGGAACTCCGTAAAAATCTTTTTGGGGAGCGATTGACAAGTAGCCTTCCTAACAGGTGGGCTGATGAGGTCGAGGCGATCTCGGCTCAAATTCGTCTCTTCGAAAATACTTCCCTTTTCTCTATGCAGGTTCACCGGTTTCACCACAGAAGCTTCCTCCGTGGGTGATGGAAATCCACGGTCAGACAGTAGTCACTTTATCTCACCACGCTACGAGTTGGATCAATTGCAACCGAAGGTTAGGTCCTCTTGCTTCATGGGCATCATCGTCCCTTGAAAGGGCCGTTCAGCTTTCCACTTTCTCCTCACAGGTTGCAGAAGCTCGGGCTCGCATGGAGACCCTCTCAAGAGAAATCGGCATTCGCACAGCGGAACTGGAGCTCCTTCGCTCCAAGAAGGCTCAAGAGGCGCACCTAGCTGATGTGCAGCTAGAGGCAACTCGTCGTGAGCTGAGGCTCAAGCTGGATGAGCTCAGCATTGCCAAGGTGAGATGTCCTTGGGCAGACAGTTCTTCCCCTTAGTATCCCAAAGCCAAATAAACCTTTCTGTATCGTGTTAATTTTAGGAGGAGTTGTATTCTGTTCGTCAGGAACGGGACCGCATGGACTCGGAGCTTCAGTTCCCTCGACAAACCGCCTCTATGCACCCAGTAATTCAAGTTTCTTGATTTCGCTACCTCCACAAAACTTCCTCGGTAACAAGATGTGTCTTCTTTTTTCAGACCTCCGATGGCATTCCAACAATCAGCGGGGATGTGAGCGAATTAGCACTGCGCTTGCAAAACCTTCGTGCCGACATTAGTCGTCACAAAGACGAGATTTCCAAGTTGGAGGATCAGAGGAGGATGAAGGTAGGCCGCCGGAGTTGTAAACTACCTGTACGGTGCTAGCCTGTAAACACTAATGAAACGCGTATTCTTTTGCAATTGCCAGAGGGAGGAGGTGTCCCAACTCGAAAAATCCCTAACCGAGGCGAAAGAGGAGTTGGTCTTGACCCAAACCCGCCGACAAAATGCAGAGGCTCAGTTGTCACTAACACGGCAGAAGGGCGAGTTGTTGAAGGGCCAGTTGGAGGCGTTCGAGGCCAGTGTGGAGGTGAAACATAGGTGAATGTTGGATTTATTCGATTGTATCCACTGTTCATGGAAGAACTGATGTTGTTTTAGCTTAACCACATTGTAATCACAAGGTTTATGTTGGAGAGGTATGTATGATTTTTAGCAATGGTATTTTTAAATGAGCTCTTCGTGAAACTCATCAGGCGTGTTTTTGGAAGGGTGAGATTTATAGGAGGGGACGATTCATGATACAGGTTATAAAAGCGTTTAAGATAATTATGGCATTGCTACGTTTAAAGATTTTACTGGTTAACCGCTGTTTTTGAATGGGTCGCCCAACGAGTTTCGCTGGCTTTGATTGGTGCAGAAAATGAGCTGAAAATGTCCTGCAGATTCATCGCCGAGTTTCTTCCTTTTTGGCCAAACAAGTGATATCGAACTCGACCGCTTACGAAAAAAATAGAATTAAATTGCCTGTATCAATAACTTTGGCTCAAAGGCTTTCGTGATTCTAAGTTGTATCGTAAACGTAAGTAAATTGGTAACAAATTGACATGTAGACTCATCTCCGACCTATGCTCCTCTTCGGAGTCTCGAATCGTGGCAATGGAGAAGGAGCTTCAGCGAATGCTCAGTTCCACTCAGCAGGTCGCCTCTGAGAGGTCCACCGCAAAGATGGAACTGACCCAACTCAAACAGCAACTACAGGCAGGATCCAACGAACTCCAGAATCTAGAGTCAGTCGCTTTCTTCAGTCGTAGTTACAAACGCCACCGTAGTTCTTCTACCGATATCTTTCTTTGCTCACTTTACAGGGCTCAAATCACATCAACCCACCAGAGGCTGGAAAAATCCGATTCCAACACTAAGGTCTCACGGGCTGGTGAAAAACTTCGGGCTCTAAACGAGGTTCGCTTTTCTGTCTCTTAGTAGTTTGTGCTGATTTGCTGGACTCCAAATAAACAAAGAACCTTTTTGTTCCGTAGACAATCGCTGCCCAAACGGTGGAATCCGAAAGGCTGGCTCGCGAGATAAGTGAGAAACAGAGATTACTTAAGGAGATGCAGGTGAAACTGCATTTTCCAAGGGTGCGTTTTCTTCCCAAAATGGTGAATTTTAATTTACCAAAAAGTTGGAAATACGTTTTAATTTCATTTAGCATAACAACGGTGATATCGACGCAGTGGTTTCGAGACTGGAGGAACTCGAGAGTCTTCTGAGACAGCGAGGCATGTTTGAGCTTGCTCGATTATTTTTTTTTGAAGGCGCTGCATTTTGTTGCTATTTGCCTCAATTGAAAAGTGATACTGCCGATAGATTCTTGGTACAGGCATTTATTGGCGAGCGGTAGGAGACTTATAGATTTTTTTTCGTCAAAAACGTGTACGCACTTTTCCTCCTTTTTCCAGAACACGAAATTGAGGTGCTTATCGGTGACAAAACAAAGCTGATGGAGGACCACAGCCAGCTGGTTTCAGAGCTGACGACAACCCGTAGTCAATTGGAGGCGACACAACGTGCCTGCAAGAAGCTTAAACGCCGCACAGCCAAGGAACTGGCCGACCTTGAACGTGTGGCCGAGGAGCAGTGTAATCGCGCAAGTGTGTTTGCTGAAGAGCTGGCCCTCCTGCGTCGAAACTACACTTACCTCCAGGCTAGGGTGCGTTCTGCTCTCTACTGACGCCTACTTATTTGGCATCAGTAGCATCTTGTCTAAGTAATGATTTTTGTTCAAGGTGTCTACTTTTGGCACGCTGATGGACGAGGTTTTCGTGGTAAATTTGACAAAGCACATTCGTAAACAAAACTTGCACACCGAGCTTTCACACACTCCGCCAATTCTCAGACAGTCGTTGTTTTTGTCCTCACCTTGTGTCACAATGCACGCTCACTTCTGTCCCCTCTCTACTTACCTCTGAAGCACAATTCTGGAGCGCCTGTACGCGCACTCGGCGTCACTGCCGTCTGTCATCCCACCTAGCTGGCCCACGACGTGTGAGCTGGCTGTCACAAGTACTGGTAGGACACACTTCAGATCCACTCTCGATGGAAAATCCAGTAGCACCAATTAAATTAGAGATGCTCCAATTGCCATCGACGGTTTTGATTTTCATCGTCTCCCCTACTGCACCTTCCAGATAGCGGCCAGTGAAGAGGTTTCAGATCGTGAGCGCCGTCTGCAGGAAGCTCTGTTTGCAATCAAGACTGAATTGGCCGCCTCCAGCCCCACCGCCGGTGGAATCGATGCAGCGCTTCGGCATTTCGACGCTATCGAGTCGCTGGTTCGTCGAAATCTCCACTCCCCATTGAATGGGTTTTCCGCCACCCACCTCAAATCCTTCTCTTCTGTTCCAGTAAGTTTGCTACCACTCACACGGTATGTGGGGGAGATGAGTTTAGACGAGGTGATATCCTGCCCCTGTTATCTGTCGCCCATTTAGCATTTGGCAATGCCACAGGGCGGGAGTGCCGAATCCGTTGGGGAGGAGCAACTGCACCCACTGCCTCCCCAACCCACTTCCACGAAAAACGTTCGTCCACCTTCTTCCGGTTTGGGATCGTCTATAACCCCACAATCCTCTTCTGATGATAGGCTTCTTAATCTCCAGGTTTGCACAACGCGGTTAATTCATAACAGTAACATCGCGGCATTTGTTAACACTCGCATGTTTTGGTTAAGGAGCAGGCAAGGCGACAGCTACTTGAGCATCAAACCAATCTGGAGATTGAACGACTGAAACATCAAATCGGGACAACAGAGGGGCACCAATAAACCAATCAAATGTGTACAAAGCCCCCCGCCCTCCTCTAGGTCAGTCCTTGCGTATCGACCGTATTCAAACCAGCCAATCAGTGAGTTTAGCGCACTCTTCTTCCTTTGTAGGCACTTCAGCGACTGGATATATCAGCCTCATCTTGTGATAATTCCCCCTCATTACACTGTGTACATCGTGACTTCTTACCCTCCTCTCATTAGGTCTCTATTACTTGTCTTCCTGACATCCTTCCCAACCCCTCCTCCCCTTCAACCTCCTTGCTTTTTTAGAAAAAAAATGAGAAATGCATAATTTCGGTGGTTGTATGCAAACTGTGTACCTGTGGACGTTGTTCTATGCACAAGGAGGCGAGTGTATTATGATACGCGATCGTGGATGCTGGGTGGGTGCGGTCACTGGAGACTGAAAACGGTAGGCCGTGACTTGGTCTTCTCCAAATCCGGCTTCACCTTGTTCACCGCCACGCTGATCAGGCCTGGGAGTGGCATGTGGCCGGTCTAGAAGGGCGAGATGAACGAAATCACTTTTAGGCTGCGGCTGCGTGGAACCGTGTGCCGCAGATAGCACAATGTTGCCATGACCTCTTTTGGTGGCCTAATTGCTTAACTTTCCCTATTCTTACCCCGGCATTTTTCTCCTGCTCCATACGGTACCGGTTATCATTGGCCTCGATGTTCTGTTGCAGAGTAAATTCAAAGACTTGTGGGATTCCGGTAAAACGAAGGTCCAAGTAGATGAGGGTCTGGTTGGAGGCTATACACTCCTGGAACTTCTTGCCTGCCTCCTTCAAAATGGCAAAATATGTGATTCACGACTGGCGTTCACTTTTTTCATCTCAAATCCTATCTGAACTCACCGAGCTGATGCTGTTATTGGAAAGATCCAATTTCTGTAGGGTCGAGTTGTGCGTGAGAACTTGGCCAAAGACGAGGATCGCCGCATCACCGATGCTGTTGGCGGCCAGATTGAGCTCCCTCAAGGTGGTGTTTCGCAGCAAAGACTTAAGCGATACAATGAAAAGAAGCAATATTTTTCCAGCTTTTGCTATGGTTCTTTTGTGACCATAGCAGTCAGTTTAGTGGTGGTCAAAAATGCTGTCTAAATGTGTACCATCACGAGCCCTATCGTTGCGTCTACTGAGTGCTTTGTTAGTAGCAGTGTCGACCATAAGTTTATCGTTTTTAAATGCACTTAATACTTTGCATTAGCACCATGTTTCTGCTCACCCGAGCGATAGAGCTGGCGCCATCGTCACGAATGCAATTCAGACGAAGGTTGAGTTTCATCAAGGTACCGGCACCCTTTGACAGCGCATGACTCAGTGCCTCACCTCCCTCCGCGTTCAGCCGATTGTTTGTCAAATCGAGGCACTCTAATCGGCTGCGTCCGTTGATTAATTTTCCCAGGGCTCGGGCGCCCCAATCGGAGATGATGTTGTGCGAGAGGTTGAGCACCAGCAGCGAGGGGTGATCGAGGAGGTGACCAACCAGCACACGGCATCTCTCACAGTCCACGCGACTGCTATAAGGGTGCAAGGAAGAGAAGCCGTTAATATTACTGACAAAATCGGATCGGACTTCACCGTTTCGGTGCTACTATCCGGCCATCTTGACCGACAAACTGCTCTCCCCTGTCAAGTTCACCAATTAATACAGTTCCAATTCATCAAATCTATCGAAACTCACTTCACCAACTCCAGAATCCTCAACGAGGTGTGACTCCGAATTGCCTTAGAGAAACTGATGCAATCACGGCCAGTGAACTGAAATTGGCTCCACTCAAAATCCAAGCCCACATTGCGAACACGATACTGCACACTAAGGTGTGTCAATCGATCCAATTTTGCAATAACTTGACCCAAATCCAAGTGGTTCACTGCAGCCGTGATCTCACCTTCCTCGTCATCATCACCACCATCGCCGCCAGCGCCAGTGCCTTCGTTTCCTCTCTCCTCCACTCCACCAATGAATGCTCCCTCTGCACCACCAACGCCGCCGCCCTCCTCGTCGTCTTGCTCATCGAAGTCGTCGCTATAGTCATCGAATTTTTTCTTGCCCACTGCGAAGTCTCGAGATCCCTGTTCATTATTCAGGAAGGTAGTAGGTAAGGCGGATCGCTGAAAGGAGAGAAGCGAATTATTGAGTTGTTTGGGGCAATTAAAACAAGATAGGGCTGATGCGGCGCCTTGTGACAAAGGGAAACCCTAATCTATGGAATAATCTGGCTCACCCTAGTATTTCTTATCATAAATTTCTCCGGTGGGAGAAGCTCTTTAATATCGAGGCGTCGGACGTAGGCTGCACCGAGTTGCACCGCCTCCTCTATCCATACCGGATAGGTCTGGTCTGGCACATACTCGTGGATCATTTGCTCAAGGTACTTCTCAAAGAAGGCGCGTTTCCATGAATTTCCATGCTTAACTACATCGACTACGGGCCAGCGGGAGAGGCTCATGCGCTGCCAGAAGGCCTCATCAGAGATAGTGGGTGCAACGACCTTCAGGGGAATATCCGTTGGAAGAGCGTCCAACACGCGTTGTAGTTGCTCCTTGTTGAGGTGTGGAAGGGCACTGTAATTAACTGATTAAATGAGAGGAGAAGGTAGTCTGGAGGACAGTCAATTATGAAAGAAGGGAAAGGCGGCGGATTCTACATTCTAAAAGATATGCTCCAGCGGTTGGCAACTCACTTATTAAGGAAACGTAAAATTCTTAAATTATTAAAGTGCGGAAGTACCTAATTGAGTGTAGGGGTATATCAGCTGCTTTAACTCACATGAAAAATTTTCAATGATTTGCTTAATAACTAAGTCAGCTAACGAGGGAACAACATCTGGGTTATGCGTAAGATCTTCAGCAATGAACCGTCGAGTCGCTGGAGGGATATAAGAATCTGTTGTTTTCTGTTGTAAAGTCTCAGAAAAACTGAATGGAGGAGGATGTGCTTGTTTTGTTTGAACCTGATCAATGGGGGGTTCTCGCGGTTGTTCAGTTTTACCTTCCTCATTTTCCATTCCCTGTAGATTAAATGCGCCACAACTGTAACCATGGCAATCAAGGTTGGAAATGATTACCATTCTATAGTTTTAAAGCAAGGTTTGGTAAAGTTTTTCATGCCGTTTCGTCCATCAAATGAATGTGACCTTTCTTATAGCATTTATTCATGCTTTATTTTTGATTCCTTTTTGTAATTTAGGTCAAAATTTCCCTTCCGTTTGTAATGGGGTATAGCAAACCTTTGCTAATTTCAATGTAGAACTTCCCATTTCTAAGAAATAAAGCAAGATGCACCTTACAATTGTGTTACGCAAACACAAGTAAAATTCAACCATATCGTAGCGACCGGAGACTTCTCTGAAGACGAAAGTTGACACAGTACTCGGGCAGAACATATATTCAGCGCAGAGGAGGTGTCTGGGCTATTGGCATAGCCCAAACGGCCAGCCCACCCAGCGAGGTACAAGAAAGCTATTTAAAGTACAAAAGTGGCGCTTTACCAATACCAAGGGATAAACCACTATCGCAGTACATAGCCTTTCTCCTCTTTTGAGCCTCGTCCCCGGCGCTCCCGCAGGTCAACCCCCCGCGTCAGCCATTGCAACGTAGTCGGTGCAGTACAGAAACACCCACGATCCAACCGTACCAGTCACCAAAAAAGGTCAGTCGTAGACGACATCAAAGAGTGGTGTCCTTGAATTAGTCAACACTTTAGACCAAAACGAAGTACTTTAGGTTCTTTATACTAAAAGCACAGAAGCTGCCTAAGCATCAGTCCATCCTTTCCGCTTTACTGTCACCTCACTGCTGTACAGCCATAAATCTAAATTCTACTCAGCTAGAAGAGAAGTGGGGAAAATATTGTCATCCAGGCACCACAGATTAATCTGTGATAAAATTTTTTCGAATAATTCGCGGTTCGTGTTGATTCAGTTGTTAATAGCTTGCCTGCAGACCACGAAACTGGAGTGGTTGCCGAAGGTAGACTTTGTTGTCAACCCTTCTGTTAGAGTCTTCACCGATTCTTCCACAGGTGGAATAGGGATGCCTTCCATCATGCTAAAATTTGGTAATTAGCAACGGAAATCGGAGCAGTTGTCCTTCAGGATCGGATTTTCTTGCCACCGGCCACCAATTTAGCGTCCCTAGTCTTTCCCACAAAGGTGTTGCAAGAGAGGGCTAATAAGGAAATATTTTTGGCAGGAATACCGTACTTTCTTACGACTTCAGAAAAGACTCGGGGTGCTGCATTGATGGCAGAGGTGGGATACAACGCTGATTTTCATCTGATAAGGAATGAATAGTCAACGGCTTTCACAATCGCAAAAAATGATTGTGGTCAAGAGCATTTAGAAGTGATTCAAAACTTACTACATTTATTCACATGCAGTCATTTTATGGGATTGTTGAAGACACCAGTCACAAGATCTCAAGCATTTTATGAATTGATAAGCCATGATACATCCTACCACTGCCACCGATGTAGACCTCGAGGCCATCCGGAAGTGGTCAAAAGTTACGTACTTTGCCGGAAGGCATATTGTAATACGTTAATTACTTATTTCCTGGTTTCGATAAGGGGTCACTTCGTGTCTTAGTCATCGCACCTTTGCCAAATGGGATGTCCTCTGAGCCCTGACAGTAGCCTCAAACCACTTCTGTACCTTCAATATTTATATTTCGCCCTAGTATCATAACTTGCTTCGTCTTCAGGCAAGTCTTGAAGCGCATGGTAGAAATAAAAGCCTACTGGTAATAAACAGTGGTCATGCCTTTTAGAGGAATCACCATGAGGGAGCTCAGTATCTGTATGATCAAAACGTAAGTTTGATCGGAATACAGTGTCTACAAAGAAGAGGATTTTTGCGTTAGTAAAGGTAGTGTTTAGGTAATGGAAAAATGCAACAAAGAACACCAAAGTAAAATGCGTTGAAGGTAAATATACATGGAATAGACCATTATGGTAAATATAACCACAGGATGGCACTGCTTTTAGTCAGTCTTATCACTTTCGCGATTTCAAAAACATAATTGCGATGAAAATTCTCATTCGCATGTTTTTGCACATCACGATTGGTCTATAGCTGCTTAAAGTTAAAATAATTTAGCGACCTATTATTGGAACAAAATAAGTGTCCAAAATGTAAAAATTGAGGGTTTTCCAAATACTTTCATAGCCCACCTCTTAAATTAAAGCACTTAATCTTGTATATTTCCCTTCGTTAACGTATGTACGTAGAAACTCCTGGCTTATTATAAGTCAACACTTTGCAAAAATGTAGAAAGTCTTATTATTTTTAATATTTGACGAAAGATTAACCTAAAGTATGCACACCTAAATATCTTCTTCTCTTATTGGCTTACTAATGTCCAACGAGAACGCGACCTTTTTAGATTTGGACTTGTAATAGCACTTGAAGCTTATTCAGCCGTTTAGACTTCACATTCTCATGACATTCATTAAATAATTTGACGATGCGGAAAGCTTTGTCATTGATTGTAAAAAATCACCAATCTCAGATTCCACCTGATGAGGTCGAGGTCAGGGCTTTCGTTGAAGGCTTAGAAAATGCGGATTCATGGACTGATGTGAAATTACCACCTGAAGTCGAGGGTTGTCTTGCCTTTTTGTGTTCCCGTCAGGCAATTAGGGGTAAGATGCTATCTTAGAATGATAAAGAGGCTTTTGCAGACCCTAGCTTCGAAAATCACTCCACACTGAAGCCATCCATCACCTGGTTGGTCAAAGCGTCCTTATTTGAGATTTCGCGCAGTGGCGTTGATTCGTCGGTTGGTAGCGCTTTCAGCTCTTCATTCTTTAGGCTGATCCGTTTTACGGTCTTCGGGTTCTTCTGTCGGGAATCTCCATACCTCAAAGGCTGTGCGAATCCGAAATCCAAAAACTACTGGCTAACAGTGGAGAAACGGATACATCTATTACATCAACTTCAACCCCATCGGAACCATTCAAAAAGAAGGTTAAAAAGGCTCAGATCGCTAAAGAACTGTGGGATGATGTGTCTTCTGCAGTAGTGAGTTTCGCGCAGCTTCATTTGTCTAGGCTGCCATCCATTGCTTTGTTGAAAATGTTTGCTTTCTTAACAATTTCAGTCTGAGTTAAACGGTGATCATGTCTTGCGTATCTCGAATACCTACTCCTCGATTGCTCGTGCAGTGTTTTGGAAAGAACGCGGAAATGAGGTTCTGCTAAACTGTCTGCAGATTTACCTAAAGATCCTTCAAAAGTATGCTTCGTTTTTTGCCCACTTGGGCGTTTCCTGCACTTACCTCTCTCCTCCTTTTTAGTTCTTCTAAGGTGGATCTAAAGTCTATTGTAAAAAAGGTGTTTTTGCTCTGTCAAATTCTACATGGAGCCCTTTCTGATCCTGCTAATCCAACCTGCACCCTCTCCTCAATGCCGTCTATGTTCGTTAACAACTGGATCAAATCTATCTTCAAAACCATGATCGCTCTCGTGGAAACCCTTGTACCAGCCCTCTTTACTCGGAATGCCGAATGCGTTGGAGCCGATTGTATTGCCACTGATGTCTTTGACACTATGGTATTTCATTCCCTCATTAAGTTGCTAAATATGGTGAGCGTGGACTGACGAATCCATCTTGCTTACTTGTCCTTTTTAGGTTCTCTTACAAGAAGCCTTTTTTTCTCTGTTCTCCACTTCGGTGAGTGTCATTTCTCTTTTCTCGGGCGTGCGTACACTGCGTTGTTTTTTCAAGGTCATATTACATTTGATGTTGTCACTGTCGAGGTGCTAGCTTCATTTCACACGAATGCTGCTGAGAGCTTTCCCTGCCTATCGAAGGTGGTGGGTCTTGACCCTTACCTTTTCTGTACGGTTTTAAGACTGTGTGCCTTTCTCCATGCTAGTTGCTCTTCATGACTATTCTATATAAGGTATTAAATTGGTTCTGAAACTCGGAAATGCAAGCATGTACTGCACCTGACCTCAGGTCTGTGCGCAGGCGCGTACATACATGCGTGCACAAGTGGGCCGGTGTTCAGGCAGCGCTCCTGAGTGACGCTCGTGTGACCCCGTACAGTGGAATCAGTATTGACCTCTGCTCATGTCAACTCAAAACCTAGGCGGTGTTGAAATATTGGTCGTTAAACTAATGCATCCAGTTTTCTCGATTTAATCTGATGCCTCCAGACTTAAGTTGAAAAATTATTTGGCAACTGCCAAGCACGAGGCGATGCAACATCTCTTGGATGTCATCTTTTCAGTTTGTGCCGCTGTTTGCTCAGCTTATCAAGTGGAGGACGTGTTTGAATTCCTATGCTATAAGAGCCCCTGTGAATACTACAAATTTGAGAATACACTCTAAGCTTGTTCTTGTTGCAGCGGCTTTGTTTGTGTGACATCCTTTGAGAGGGTTGGAATGTTTCGTAATCGGCGATTGGGGAACTCCCTTTCACATGTTTATGTTAGACATCGGTTTTATGCAATCTGTTGTCAAAATTTTCTTTAAAAATCCTGCATTTTGTGTACTTGGCAGGAAAGTAACACTTCATGCATTGAAAGGCCTTTGTATTTGTGCCCATATCGAGATCTTCCGCTTAAGTTTTACTACTTAACGCACATCAATCTCACACCTGGGCGCCAATTTATCAAAGTATGTTGCCTTTTCCGTATTTAAACACTTGTCCGCGCAATTTTTTTCAAATCCGGAACGTCTATTACCTCGCAAAGATAGGTTGATTGGTATTGCATACTGATATAGGCACCGAAATCCATTATTTTCAAGAAATCTCTCACCCTTGCTCTCATTTTGCCAACAGGACAAGCGCCAAGTGGAGTGCTCTGAACTTGACGCTGCGCACCTTTGGTTTAATCTTTGTCTTATCTCTAACTACTGTCTACCGCTGCCCAATGCGTCATCCGACGCACCGCTTAAGCTACTCCCTCCCACCTCCACCAGCTTTACAAAATTTACCACATTTGCTCTGGAGAGACTCCGCGGTGAGCTGCAAAACTCCTTTGGCTCTACTTCCTCCGTTCTTGTCAACCGGCTACTCTGCAGTCGAGAGGGTGAAGCCGGGGCGCCTATGGAAGTCGATGTTCCTGTCAACAGTTCCTCGGAGTGGGCAAGAACACTGTGTAAAGCATCTTACTCTCATTAGTATATCACTTTTTAGGAAGGGAATTAACGAGTCTCTCGTGTACTGTTCTTCATTGTTTTATTTTAGCTTCAGTTGACGCCTACGAACGGTTTGTTTTAGAAGCAGACTTTCGTCTATCACTTGTGCTTTCCGGCCCTCTCGATGTCTTTCTCCTTGACTTGGCGTCCGCCTTCTTTGCTGCTACGGTAAAGATTCCATAAGTTAGCTCTATTTTGGGTAATAAGACCATTTACATGATTGCTGCCCGCATCTGCAAAATAATTTCTTCTGAATTGAGGCTGCTGCTTTAGTTTGGATTCTGGTAGGGTCTTTGGTTTATTGCTGCTACCTTATGGGGTCTGTATGGGTTCAATGCTCTACATTTATTTGATCCGCCTGTCACTGTTCTTCTAATTAACAAAGTGGTACTTCAATAAAACTGCCCTACAACTTGTATGTAATGCTTGAAATCAATAGATTACCTTAATTTAGTTTCGACTTTTCCCCGAATGATATTATTAAAAGCACCTCTGCTTTTTCCTTTCTTCCCTTTAGAAAACTGTCAAATCGGAATCTACTGATGGTAGGTGCCTTTGTCTAACAAAGTTTTGATCTCTGCATTCACAAAATTTTGGTCAGTTGTTCAGTTTTCTGGTTCACAAATTTTATGAGGCTTTTATGATTTGATACTTCAGTCAATACCAATTGTCCCCTCTTGTTATAAACGCTATAAAGAGCGAATCGCCAGCATTGCAACTAGCCCCCAAAATCTTTCTTCTTTCAGAAAACGCTTCTTTGTTATTGTGTGCAGAGAACGCAATCCTAACCCTCTCTAGCCTTTTCCAACTGCGTGAGATGCACAACACCCTTACCGCAGCCTCCGACAAGGACGTCTTCATTCGAAGCCTTGTTCACCTCATCTCCCTGCACCCAGAGCCTCTGGGTCGCTGTCTCACGGCTCTCTTCTGCGTCCTCGCCCCCACACCAATTACTCCTGATACCCTCTCCTGCCTCCATCTTCTCCCCCCAGATCCCCAGCTCTCCCTAGACCCACAACCCCCCGTGACCTTCCGTCTCCTCGCCACCTACCTCCTCGATGCCTCCTGCTCCCAACCCAATGTGATTGAGACCTACTGCACTGCCGCGGTCAGCAGCCCCTTCACTGACCTCCCTCCACACATGGCTCAACTCATTTCCCTCCTTTCTGCTGCCTTCTCCAGTCATGCCTCCAAAAAGACTCTTCTCTCTGCAATCATCGACACTCTCATTGACCCAGCAGGTGTTGAGGTGCTCCGTTCCCTCCGTCTCGTAGTTTTGTTGCGCTACCAACTGCATTACATCTTCGATCCGCCGCGTCATCTCAATGCTCAGGTTAGACCCGCCATTCTGGGTACGGGGAAGAAGGTTGTTTGGGAGTTTACTAATCTAGTGGGTCGAGGACCCTCCGAAGGCTACTTCTATGACCTTCTCCATGGAAAGAGTAAAACCAGTTCCACCACCCCTACAATGTGTTCTCCCCCGCCGCAAGACGGCTTGGCCATCATGACACTGGTTTCGCGGTCTGACTATGATAGAGTTTTTACTCGCATGCTACTTCTCTTTGATTCGTGGTGGCAGTCGACTCCTCTGTACGCTGCCTACGGGGCGCAGTTGAGTTGGCGCCTGTTAGAAATCCTTCCACCCTCCGCGGGCTTTGTGGAAGAGATCTCTTCTGTTGTGAATGGAGCCGAGTTAGAGGAGGATAGTGCACATCACCGCATCATCTACCTCCTTGTTCTCTTTGATCGGCTGCGTCGTTTGCCCACTTCTATTTCTTCCTCGTCTTTAACGTCTGCAAATGCGGAGAAGGAGGCTAAGCGGAGCAGGCATCGCATTGAGGCCATTGCTGTAAGTGTACTACTTTCCTACCTCGTATGTGGAATTAAATGCCCATTCTTATCGCTACTTCATTCCATCCCAGAATGAAACCTTCAAAGCACAGTCCTCGCGCCGCATTAATCCAACGAAACCCGCCTTCTCCAGCGTGGAAGGTTATGAGGTCTTCTTCTCTGTTCTACGCAGTTATAAGACCCACCTGCCAGTCCTACTCACGGAGGCGCTGAATCAGCTACAGAGTCTGCAGAGGAGTCTGGAAGACGGGATACATCTAACCGAGTCTCATTTGGTGTTTTGGCGCGTCGTTGTCCACGCACTGCGAACTCTTTTCTCACGGATTCAGGCTGGTGGCAAATTGCACACGCCGGGAGAAACGGAACCGCTTCCACTAATGACGGGAGCAGCAACTGCGACGAAGAAAGGAGGCAGCGAACCACTGAAGGTTTGCTCCACGGGCACACAGAGCGCTGGTTCTGTCGGCGCCCCTGCAGAGGTGGCAGACATCACGGGTCAGGCGAGCAAGAAACCTGGAGTGAGCGTGCATATGCTTCGCATCATTTCAGAAAGTCCCATTTACGCTGTCCCTTTATGCAGCTGCTGGTGCTAAAGACAGTTTACGCTTGATTTTATGTGCTTAAATTCCGTGCAATATTGATCTATTCCATTCTCTCTTCCACAGCTTAATCCGGAGTTGTCCTATTTCTTCGATTCCTTCCTTCAAAACTCCGTGACCATGATGGAGTACCTCTTGCAACAGCTTAGAGCGGAACTCGGCTTTTCCTCTGGCGGAGTGGTGGAATGCCTCTGTCCTGACCGTCTCGTTGCCAGTGGCAACGAAAACTCTTTCCTCTTAGACAAAGTGATGATTGGGCGGCTAGTGGACGCTCTGCGACGTGCCTCCAGCGGCTCTGATGAGGAGGAGGAAGAGATCAATGCAGAAGGAGCTCGACTTTATGCTTGGAACAAACTTGTCCGTGAAAATGGTCTTTGGGACTGGCCTGTAAGCTCTCCTAGCACCTCATTTTTTTATCGTCAACCCTCTTGGGCACTCAATCTTGATGTTTGGTGTTTTTGTCTGTAGATATCGGAAACAGACACCCTTTCACAGGTCGCTTTCAACCGCCTTACCAACGCTTCCGTGGAAACCGCCTCCACTCCCCGATCGATCTTAATTGGATGTTTGCTCAAAGAGACCGCACTGTTTGCAGGAGCTATAGTTCTGATCCCTCGAGGTTCTGTGGCCTCTGTGTTTCGCTCAATCCCCGTGGAGGAGAAGAAGACGACTCTGACCAACCTCTCACGCCTACAACTTAATCCTCTCGTATTTAGTCTTGGCATTGATCTCTCCGATGTACAGCATTACTATGCCGCCCATATCAAGAATGTACGCACTGAGATGGTGCTAACACGTACAACGGAAAACTTAGTTCTCGATACACTCGTTTTTGGCGCGGTGAATGTTACCTCAAAACACTTGCGGGCGGAGATCTTCGCCTATCTGGAAGCAGCCACTGGTCTTCCTCGTGTACTCAGACGCTTTGCCAGCGGTGATCTGCCTCTTTTTAAAGGCCTTCACTCCAATCCCATTTTGGTTGAGTACCTACGTCTCTTCTGCTTGTTTCTCCTTAGAGGTGGGTGTCTTGTGGTGTGAAGCACTCTCGTGCCACCTCATGCATCACACTCTTTTTCTCCACAGCCACCAATCCCCCTTCCAGCGTCGAGCTGTATACCACTGCGGCGAAACAAGCCCTTCAAACAGCACTGGACGATAAAGTGATTGCCAATGCAGTCTCCTCTGTGCTTGACAACAGGGAGGGTACCCTATCCCAGCGCTACTGCATCTTTGTGGAGCGCATGCTTCGCCTCATCGCTGCACCTTGGGCGGGTGCGGACGAAACTAAAGAGCTGTGTCTGGAGATCCTACTATGGGCTATAAAGCCGTACGAGTGTGAATGTCCAATCAGGGGTTATTTCATCGTTTCTGGCATGCGTTGTCTCCTTTTAACTGCGTGGAACGTGTCGGCCTCGGCTCATCTCCGTTTCGCCGAGATTTTGGCCTGCTGGGCCGAACGGGGGCAGACCCGTTTGGCCGTAGAGGAATGCGTTGAAACAAAAGTGCGGAGACAGTGATGTATACTAGCCTGCACTTTATATTTTCGTATGTCTAATGCTCAACTTATTTCATCCGCAGAAAAGTCTCCTCCTCACCCTTTGCGCCATCTACGATTACTTCAGCCTCCTCCTTCGCGCCTTTGCATCCTCCGAACCAGTTGATAGCGACAGCCTGGCTCTTCCAGATTCTCACTACACTGAGAATCGAAATCGCGCTGCAGTTCGTGGTTTTCAGAACTTAGATTTGGCTAAATTCTTTGGCTTTTTCACTCATCTCTCTACTGATGATGATGGTTGCTACCACATGCTTTTTGGGAGTGGGTGGAACTCGGCTCTAGACAACTGTCTCCTCCATGCTCTCTGTGGACCAGCAGTAGGTAGAAACACCGTGGTTCCTCGCCTCCTTTCTACTCTTCCTTTCCACTTGTCCGCCTCCCCCCCCCTGGAACGGGCCTGCGAGGAGGTCTGCACTTTCGCCTCCACCCAACACCACTATATCCGTCAGCCATGGTATGGATGTAACACCTGTGGGATTGTTACCAATCGCGGGTCCTGCCACCTCTGTGCGAGGGTATGCCACCGTGGACACGATCTGGTGTATCAGAACACCAGCGAGTTTTTCTGTGACTGCGCAACTGAGATGGGACAGGTGGGGAAGTGTCACTCGATGATGAGGAGAGTGGCGGGTGGTGGTGATGGGCTGCTTGAGAATCTCTTGCCCTGGACGAATGGTGAGTACAAGTTGTTGTTTTAACTCCCCACCCTTCCAAGTTAACAACCCTTGTGCTTTTACTTCTTCGGCTATCTGTACTGCTGCACTAGTTTTATGTCGGGATGTGCAATTAAAAATAGGGCTACAGACTTCTGTCTTATTTGTTGCCTCAACAAAATTGCTTTCGGAAATGTAGTATTGATGACCTAGCTAAGTCTTGCAACCCCTGATGACGTTGGTGAAGAATGTTCAAACCTCTTCAGCCTCTCTTCAAAGCTAAATATACATTTTTCGTTCCCTTGCCCATTTCCCCAGTCACCTGCTTCCAGCCATCTGTCTACGACAAAGCCTGTGACCTGATTGCCAAAGCCGCGTACCGCCTCCCCTCCGCCAGTGTTGAGGCCACCTCAGCCGTCACGCCTCTTAATCCTCTCTCTACCGTCGCCTCGGCGACAAATACCAGCAACACGGCTACTCCCATGGTCTCTGCCTGCTCCTCCTCCGTCACCCCCGCTACTACCACCGCCACTGCTGCTCCCGCTCTGCCCCCTCGCAACAGCGAATGGATAACCGCCGAGTCGGGCTCTAGCGATGCCAACATCATCCATCGGATCCGTCGCGCAGGTGCTCTCCGCCGACGTCCGGGCCTAGTTGCCTCCAAGTCCACCTCTCGTGAAGGTGGTAGTGGTGGTGGTGGTGCCCCCGTTAGTGCTGCCTCCACCGTTTCTCAGCCTCCAATCGATCTTGTTCCTTGCCTCTCGGTCATTTATGGTCTCGGTGGTGAAGAGGGGTGGAGAAAGAAGTTCAATCTTTGGACTGTGGATTCTGCGGCCCCTAGACGACGAGCTGTTGAAAACTTCCAACGCAAATTCGGGCACAGACCGCAGCCTTTCTTTGAACCCATCGTCAAACGTCTTCGCAGTCAGGTTGATTTTGTTTTATCATTCATAAAAAACGCTCTCTTTATTTAATCTCTCCTCGTCATACGTTCTAGTTGAACAAATATGAACGGGGACATATTTTAAACATAATAAGGTCGCCAGCGATCTTTCGAGGGGCCCGTAACCTCCTGAGGGAGGAACTCACCCCCTTGCTACACTCTGCAATAGCATCTTTTGCGGATGTTTTCAAGCGCGTAGCAGAACCGGAAAACCTACGCTCCTCCGCCATTCAACATCTCACTTCGGCCAATCGTAAATCTCCTCACCGAGTTATCATCTCTTCGCGTCTCGTGGTACGTTGTGCCTTAAACACTGCAAAAGAAACCGACACATTTTCTGCTTGTTTGTTTTTCTTCAGACCCCTCTGCTATTCTTTGATACGGAGTCCATGGCCGCGGCAAACGAGGTCTTCCAACTGCTTTTGCCGTTACCTGCGTCACCTATACCATCACCGTCCGCCACCTCGGTCGTGACACCAAACCTCCTCTCATCCGTGTTCCCTGCTCTCGACTCCACTATCACCGGTGGTCGCCAGCGTAGAACCGCCACTGACCTTAACTCCCTGCACCATTGGATCGCTGATGTCTTTGCGCCTCGGCGTAGCCACCACTTGTTCGATAGTTCTGCTGCCCCCTCATCATCAATGCCGCCAGGGTCAAATACCATTGAAGGGCGAACTGATAACGCCAGCGCTAACGATGCCATCGCAACTCTCGCCCGAGTTCCCTCAGTGTGTGGGTGGCGACACTACCTTCTCATCGCAATGGCACTGCCATCGCCCTCTTCCGCGTCCCGGTCTCGTGAGGAGGGCTCGGTGAGCGTCTTCCAAGTGGATGACCTCTTTACTACTGCAGCAGCGTGTCAGGAGAGTATGGAGGGTGCTGTGAGGATTGCGCCTGAAGTAGCGCGCGACACCCTCCCCTCATCGAGGCTGCGGAGCTTTGTAGTGCGCCTCTCCTCCCTTCCACGAGTAAGCAAAGTCAATTGTGGTTTCGAGGTCACGCGACTGGAAGTGCATCCGACAAATGAGGCAGTGTTCACAGCAAGCAATCAGCAGATGTGTGCGGTGTTTGGCCTCTCGACTTTGGGCCAGGTCTGTGGACGGTTGCTTATCAACCCGTTAATAGAAAGCAAAGATGAATTCGTGATTAAGCCAATCTGGTTGCCGGGGTCGTCGCGCTTCATTGCACTGCTGACCACGAAATCGGTGCAGGTAAGCCTGCTTTCTGCCTTGAGTTACTCTGTAATGTGTGAGAGCCGAGAGAAGCTTGGTCGGTCTTAGCGTGGCATTAAATTGTATTTCTACGAGGAGGTTCTCATCTACAGACCCTCTATTTCCAAGTTGAAAATGGCTCATTCGGTCGAGAAGTGATTGCAAAAGCTGAATCACGTTCAACATTGCGAGCAGTTTGCGTGCTGATCACGCTTTCTGAAAGCATTAATCGTGGAGCCGAATGTGATGAAATCACGTTGACTACTGGCGAAACATTCTCCCTGTTTCTGTTCTCCTGCTATTTTGATGTTGCCTTCCCCCCTTCCCTTTTTCTAGATCTTCGATATCTTCACCAATTCGCCCAAACTGCTCTACTTCTTCAGGCCGGTGGAGGGCAACTTCGTTGATGCCACCTTCATCCACGCTCCAAGGCAGCGCAAGGGGGTCACCAGCATCAGGAATCCAACCGAATCCACTATTGACAAGTACCATTTCTCTGACGTCATTCTGGTTGTTATGGCCACATTTGGTTCCATGATGCTACAGGTAGGGTGGTCCAAACTTTTCTCCTCCACTCTTCTTAATTAAACCAGATTGTATGCTACTGAGGCATTAATCAGTAGCGAGTTGGTGTCGATTCAAGACAGTACAAACGTGATTGCATAACGTACCCACCGACTTTGACAGCTTCAAATGCCATCAAGTCTGATGCTGGTTTGCATTTTGGCTTATTGCGGCCTTGTACCTTAGCACGAAGACAATAGTTTATTCGCGGTGTCGAGGCGCACAAATCGCGTAATTAAGTAGTATTATGCAGGCACCAAAAAGGGTCAAGTCAGGTGGGATCAAAGGCTGTCGAGCCGGATGCTGCCTTGCATTTGAGGAACTGAAAGTCTTCCTTTAATTTACTGATTATGCTCAGTTGGTGGTATAATTTTCCCCATTGTTCGTTCGTGATCCCAACATCCATTCACCACTTTGTATCTCCACTGAAAGCAGCTGAACTTGAGGGCACTGAAAGCTTCTGAATTTAACACCAATCTTTATTTTCATCACTCACCAACTATTGCAAACGAGTAATGGGTAACCTGCTGTCCATCTGCTATCTGCCGGCAACTTCTAATAAGTAGTATGCATCATCACTGAGTAATTCTGATTGAACCCCATTATCCAGCGCCTACTGCTCACTACACGCGTGAGCCAGGGCCACTTCTACCTGGCAGAGAGCCTCGATTGGGAGAGTGCCGGTCTGTGTGAACTCGCTGACACGGGGGCCAGCGCACTGTCACTCGATTCGCTGCGCAATTCCAGCACCGGCACCATGGCCGAGGGAGGAGTCAGTGTCTTCTACGCTCCCAGTCTGCACCTCCTCTTGCACTCCTACAACTCCGGTCACACTTTTGCTACTGCTGTCGACTTTTCGGACGATGGAACAGTAAGGGTGAACCACTCATTCCTCCTCACTGAAGCCAAGGCCTCTTCTAGCTCTGGCTCCACTCCAGCCTCATCGTCGTAAGTGATATTTGTCTACTTGCTTACTCCAGTACTCTTAGTTCTATTGTTACTAATTCAATCCAGGCCTCGCCTTGTTTCTTTATCTTACTGAAAATTATTTGGTCTTTCAGACTGCCGCAACCGAAGGACCAGATGAATAATGCAACCTGGAGCGGTCCGCTGCATGATTGGGCGGAGGTGGTCAATCACTCGGGCGTTCTCACAGCTACAGCAACTGAAGCCACCACCACAGGTAGTGGGACCCATAGCTTACGTCGTAATCTAATGATCGCGGTGGAACCGGACATAGTTTGGATACAACCACTGCCTCTGGAGGCCCAAAAGCCCCTCTCCAAATCAATTGATGAGGCAAATGTGCCCATCTCCGTTGCTTCTTCGAAGCCTGAAGGCAACGTTGGAGGTATTCCTACCCCCACTTCCCTTCTGGATCTCCCTATCTCTGAATTTGCACTGTTTTTTCTCGCTTCTCTTAGATGAAAGCTCGTCCCCCTCACTTGTAGCCGCCTCTCTAACACGATACTGGAGCGGCAGTCAAAGCCATGAGCCCCGCCTCTTTACCCTTCAAATCTCACGAAGTAGTTCCGTTCAAGTGCTTGTCGGCCCTCCTGAGTACGTCCGCTTCATTCATCCACCCTTTCAACACTGAAAATTCATTCGGCCCTAATTTTTTCACCTCTTCAGATCTCGAATAATTGACACAACTCCGAATGATTCATCTTCCCCCAGCCAAGCAGAGAAAATCACTTTTGCCTCTAAACACAACCTCCTTCCCACGCTGCCTGGTCAGTTCTGGCTGCAACCAGCCCTGCTGTACCGGGAGCCACAGTCAAGCTTCAAAGCCAAGACTCCGAAGATCCCGATGCTGTTGGAAGATCTCCTTCTTTGGGACGTCTCCACCAATAGTATGGCCTCCACTTTCCTCAAACCCGAGGCTGCGACCATTCGCGACTTCGCCAGTTACGCATTGAGCGCCCTGCCTGCATTGAGAATTATTTTGGAAAAAAGTGAAACTGGTCCTCATCCACCCTTCTGTGATTTTCATGAGTGGGCCTCGATTAGTGAAAATGTATGTGGTTAGGTTGCCACTGGTGTTGTGATGATCCAATTTTCGGCTTCTTTTTCTAGGTGAACTTCTACAGCCGTGACCTCATGAGCATCTACAACCACGAGACCCTGAATCAGCGCCTAAAGCGAGAGGGTATGCCGGTGACTTTTTCGGGTCGCAGTCTTGCTTCCCCACCGCAGGGCTTCAAACCGAACGTTGTCGCTTTCGTGATCGATATTGAGGTCACAAGGCCCACGCAGGAGGTAATCGTGGGTCTGCGGGTAGAGCTGACCGATACGTGTCGCCCGCAATTCCTCTCGGTAAGTGGCATCCGTCGTTGAGTGAGGGAGGGACCAGCTTTCAAAGCAAAATCACATTGATTGCAATGTTGTTCCCCTTCGTCACAGGTCTGCAACCGTGTCTTCAGTCTTGACTCAGATAAGAAAAGCAGCAAGAAGAGACAGTTGATGTTTGTGGATTTGTCTCTCAAGTTGTCAGAAATACTACAGGTGGGTTCCGAGGAAAGCCCAACAAAGGAATTGGAACCAATTCGGTTGTATGGTGAGTATTTTCCCTTTTTTTCTCATGAATTCGGTCCTCAGGTTCTTTTTTGACCTTTCTCATGGACTTGTTAACTTGACATTCATAGTGCTCTGCATCCAAACTACTCCTCTTCCTGGTTTAGCCATTTCCATAGAATGTGGAAGTGAAGTGTTTTTTACCCTTCTTGGGATTTTTTGTCTAGAATTTTGGCAATTTTTGCAAAACTGTCCGTGAAACAAATTCGTAAGCTCAGCAGTTGGAACTCATGAATAGTTCATTACAGCGTAGTCTCGGCGGGGATACATGTCTTAAATGCGCACTTTTCGCTATTTTAATCTATATATGTATATCTGTGGTTCTGCCCCGTCTTTATAGTGGTTGTTCATTTCAGTTGGGCAAAGCCAGCACTCGGACACGCTTACCAGCATCGATCGTATTCTTGTCTACACTGTGCCTCGGTCGCTTATCGACCCCTCTCTCCTAGTCTCCCATGCTAGCGTCAACACTCAGAACCAGCAAGCTGTCAACATGCAGGAACTAATGCTGCGTTTGAGCAACAAGGAGGCTCGAGGTAAGTACACTTCTTGCCTTCCATCTAGCTTGGATCTAGCATCGTCGTAGACCTTACCGTTTGTTGTCGCCTTTCCCTCCACAGTCGCTCGCTACAATACCTCCCTGGTGAAGTGGTTTGACCGTCTGATGATGTCGGGCTTTGTGACGAGCATCGCGACTCCACTGACCCAGGCCAGAGAGGGTTTCTGTGAATTCACCACACCGCTATACGATAATGTGGGCGATCTCGGCTCTTGTGTAGTAGCCACTATCACTGACTTCTTCCAGTCGGCAATCGTTGTTGCTCAGGTAAATTTCCGGTCTCATTTTTTCAATGAATCAATGCCGGTCCTTTCTGCCTTGGTGAATTCCTAATGCCTAATAGGCAGCAGGACTCACTTCACCTCAAGTGCCGTGTTCAGTCGATCTTAGAGCGAGTTTTCTTGGATTCTTTTTTCCTTCCCACACATCCGCTAATAGCAATCTGCCCAGCTGTCTACCTAGTTCATCCGACTAGGTTTTGGCAATACAGACGATGCGATTTCACCCTTTTGATGGACGAAGACAATTGAGGGGGAGCGACCTTTTTTAAAAATTTGTTTTGAGCAATTCATATTCCCGTCTGTTGAAGTCGATGGTTGCAGTTTTTGCTACTGATTCGCCAATTTGTTCTCTTTGATTTTGCTTGCGTTGGAAGTTCCAGTGCCTTGCGACACTTAATTTCTTCTTTTTTACCCTAGTGCTAAACTATGGTACTGATAACGATTTAATTTCGATGCATCTATGAACAACGAGAAACCAAAAGGATTTATCCGGTGGTAACATTTTAGATTTCGCTTTAAAAACAACACGCCCCTACATTCTCTGCCCTTTAGGAACCCACAAAATTCAGTCTTGAAGAACTCCAACCCTTCCTTACTCCTGTACTGACCAAATCCCTTTTGGAGGCATTCGTGCATCCTAATAGCACCATTATGTGCACTGTCACCGACCTCATCCGCCTCCACGCCTCTTGTGGTAACGAAGACTCCACTGCCTCTCTCATCGCCCCTCGCACCATTCTTGGCTCTCTTATCTCGGATTTCCTCAAAGTTTTTACCTCTTCCGCTACTGCCCCTTCGCGCCTCTTCGCCTCTACTTCTTGCCTTGCCCAATTCTCCCGTGTCTGGCAGCTGGCTCATGAGTACGGTGGCGGAGTAAACGCAAGTGCCTCGAATGACCTCACTATCCAACTTTTCACTGCTCTACAGGAACACCTCTTATTCTCAGAAGAGGAAGTACTGCTTCCAAATATGTTTACGCAGCTGAATAGTCTCTGGGTAAAACTGCTTCAGGACCTCTTGAAAGTGGCCATTTTTGTGTTGGCAGAGTCGTGTTGCGACAACTCTTCTACGCCCTCCTCGTCGGTCCCTGTGTTGGGTGACCTCATTGTTCGTCTTTTGACTCATAAGCAGTCCCAAATTGCTTGCAACACGAGAGACCTCCTCTGCATCACTCTGGTCTGTCTGTTTACTGGCAACTGTCGAATTGCCAAGCACCTCTTTTACTATTCTCCCTTCCCCTCACGCTTGGGTCCATCTTTATCTTCCCAACCTCCAAAAACTTCTGCATCTAGTGAGAAGAAGGAGGAAGAAGAGAACTCCCGAAAGGGCTCGACTAACAACGTTAATGATGACGACGATGTTGGTACTCTCGGTGGTAATGAAGGCAGTGGTGGTTCAAAAAACACTACCTCGATCAGCACCTTCCGTTTACGGCGCATCCGCTGCCCCCGCGTTGTGCCAAAAAGGCAGAGCAATCTCGGTTCCTCCCCTTTTGTCACCTCTTCCGTCAACAATAGCGAGAACAGTGCTGGTGAGGTGGTCGACGGAAACATAGAAGAGATCGGTCGAACTCTCAATGAGATGCTCCAGTTCATCGCGTCAGCGACAAACATCTTAGGGAATGATGCCGATGACGATGAGGAAGAGGAAGATAACCAGGGCAGTGCCGGAAGTACGGTCGAATCACTGCGCCATAGGTGGGATGGTGCACTTTCCCGCTACCAGTCGTTGCGAGAGGCTGTGGACGAAATAAGGCGCAGCTTTGGGTCGCGCCGAAGGGGTAGACCATCAGCGACCGTCGTACTTGGTGCTAATGATCCAATTGTGAGTGCCTGTTTTCCCTACCATCACTGCATAGATTGGTATAGATAGTATTGGGTTTTTTCCTCTGTGTTTTCCAGTCAACTAAGTTGGGATCTTTGTTTCTTCAGAGCCTCTGGGTTACGTCTGGAGATGTTATGGGATTTACCAGTCTAAAGTATGCTTTTGCGGGGATCTGAGAGGTTAGCATCTGGGCAGTAGGGCTTGGTGGCTGGACTGCGGAAGACTGGAATATCTGGCGTAGCTAAGTATGCATTTTCGTTTTTTGCAGCGTTTCATGGACGAGTTAAGTGAATTCGAGGAAGATATTCAGCATCAGCATGACGAGGTAGGTAATAGTCAAGATGGATACGAAGCTGATTTGGCGCGTAAATATGGGTTGTTTGATGATGACGATGGCACAGAGGAAAACAGAGCCAATGAAAACGAGGGTAACGTTGAAAATGCAGGTGGCGAGGTGGTGGAGTCTACTGAAGAAGATAACGATGAAGGTGATGGTGATGACGATAACGACGATGATGATGATGATGATGAATGCACTGAGGGTAATGGTGAAGGTAAGAGTGGCAACAGCGAGGGTGAAATCGAACCTACTCAAGTTGCTGACGACGGTGACGATGAGCATACCGCAGACATGGCTAGAGGTAAGTTTGTCCATTTCATTTATGTCATTTCACCTCTCCTGTCCTTGTAGACATTTTCCAATACGTGGTAGACTTGCTCTCCACTCATCCCGCGGACTCGAAAGCAGCGGGCAACTCGGTTCAGGAGACAGTGGATGCACCACAGTCATCTGGCACGTCGCGGCTTCATGTCATCTCCCGTGATAACGAAGGTGGCGGTGGAAGTAGCTCCAGTGTAAATGATACGTTGTCCCACGAGTCGGGTCTCTTTGATACTGCTTTTCTGGAACATATCGATGAGGACGTGGTGCGCTTTTTACTTAGTTGTTGTTGAAGGTAGCCTTTGCCTTTGTGTTACTGATGTTAATGGGCAATGTGTTCGCGTTCTCAGATCCTTAATCTAGCCCTTCAACGAAGCATTCGCGATCAGGGCGGTCCAGGCACTGCCGCTTTGCTGGAAGAGCAGGCGGCTCAATTCCGAGTTTCTCCGCAGGTGAGCTTCTGCTTCACCCATTCATGGTGTATTCAAACCACTCCAAATTTTGATATTATCCACTTTTTGTGTAATCCAGGTCTATCTAGCTTTTACAGTGAGTGCTGGCTCTTAAGTAATACTCGCTTCCTCTTTAGGCTTGTTGTAAAAGACTTTTGTTCCCACCCCACCACTTTCGCGGCTTTTTTACCTTTCAGGTCACGGATGAATCACCACTAACAACCATGGCAACGACGAATGCCTCAAATTCAACGGATGCCGTAGCGACTCCGGCAGCTAAATCAACGGTTTGGGTGAGTTGAGTTGCTATAGTTTGGTTGCTCGATCGCCCGGAAAAGAAACTGGTGTTTTTCCCTTATATTCTTCATTTTTAGACCCAAGTTCTTCCGTCAAACAGCAACGAAAATGAAGTTGGTGAGTGGTAGACGATATTACCTTCTCACTTTGACCTTTTGGGGTGATTAAATGTTTCTGGCGCTTTTCACCACCATCTACCACCTTAGTTGAGGTTTTGATCTGTTTCGGTACTTATACTCACTACCATTTTAGTACCAGACTGTTTGTTGGCATCTGTTAGGACTGACTCATCTCTCTTCCCTTCCTATCTCCCTCTTTGTCAGGCCGAAAGACTAGCAAGGAGTCAGTAGGCAGCCCGCTCTCCGAGGGTCTGCTGCTTGACCTATTCGAAGACATGGATGTCCCTCCCGCCGTCCTCCCCAGCACTCCTACCAGTTCTTGCGCGAGGTTAGTTTAACTAGTCTTCTCCTTGCCTAGCCCTCCATCAGCGATTACCAAGCCATTCCTCCCTCGACTTCTGGCTAGTTGGAGCTTCTCTTCCCACATGGGTTCCTCGGGCTACAACGGCGACGACGATGGAAGCGATAAGAATGATAAGGACGACGGTAGTAGTGATGGGGAAGATGATGGCGGTGATGGTGGTGGTGGCTCTACTCCACCTTCAAGTCCACCACCTGACCCTCCAAGTGGTACCTGGAGCTTTCTACCACGCGATCGGCAGAGTCTATCAGCGGCCCGGGCCTGCATTGCTCTCACACGCCACCTCGTGACTGTGTGGGCGAGGGTGGTAGATGTGGGTGACGGAGAGGAGGCGGTAGCAGAGTCGGAAGATAGCAAACGACTGATGCCTCTGATGCAGACCACCTTCACGCTTTGCAGACTGCTGGAGGCTATCGCGCAGTGCTCGGGACTACCAGAGCCTGAGGAAGATTTGAAGGAAACGGCTGATGCAGCAAGGTTTGCTGAATTTATTATTAATGTTCGATTGTCTTTTTACCAATCACCTATAAACGAATTGTTCTAGAAATGAAATCCTTAACAATTGCGAACCTTTTCCGATTAATATCGTATTCATAACTCAAATCCTTTGTATAGAGACGTTTTATCTCGACATTTGCAGAAAATGAAGTCCCACGAAAGTCTTTTCCTGTTCGTGGTCTTTCGACTGCGCTACCTGTCCCCTTTTGCTTCAGGACCACTTTGGCAGATCTTGTGACAACGCTAACAAACAGCCTCCTTCGCCTTCACCATCACTACCAACAGCCTGAAACCTCACGGACCACCCCGTTAAAACCCACGCTACGCTCCGAGCGTCTTCTCCTTGTGATCAGCCTACTGTCTCGCGTTCTCTGCGTCTCGTCTGCGTTGGCTGCTGTTGACACTGACAAGAACCATGAAGATGGCGGCAGCGATGGAAGCGAGGAGCACATTACAGCCTCACCTACTGCCCTCTTAGTTGGTAAGGCGGTCCTCAGTGGACTTGCTGACCTTGACTCGAGCGAAAGTTTCTTCTCCAAGTGCATGGACGCCTGTTTGGGCATCGTTGAGGGCCTCTCAGCGAAGTGGGAGAAGAGTCATAACGTGCGTTTATAGTTTGTGGTCCCATCTGATGTCACTGGTGTCCGTAAGTAGCATACTTCTACCTTTCGTAGTGGCACTTTGGTGAGAACATGTCCTCCAGCGCTTTAGTCACCACCACATCAGGCCGCCGAGGCTATCGCACTAGCGGTACGTTTAATCTACCCCACCTCACAGCTGGCCTTCTTCAATGCGCTCGTGGTATCAACTTCTCCAGCCTCACCAACGGCTTTGGCGCGGGACTGACCAACTGTGCACCTATCCTGGACGCTCAAGCCTCTTTGGTGCACCTTCACGCTCCGCTTCACGTTGACTTCGATCTTCAACTCACCGAGGCCGCTGTCCGACTAGCAATTGCTCTCTTCACTTGTGTCCGCGCTGGAGGGGCGAAGAGGGAGAGCAGTGGTGAATACGAGGAAATAAAAAAGAGGTGGTGCGCAGTGGTGTACAACCTCCTGGAGTCCCTCACTTCTGAGTCATCCTCTTTCACCGACTCAGTATCCACAACAGCAACACCGACTTCCTTCTCAAAAATTGACTCAAGTGTGTCAATCATCGGTCGACTGGTGGGACTCATGCGTTCAGTAAGCTTCTCTTGTGGCGTATCGTTGATTTTTTGTCGAGTTACTGCCCTTGAAGGTCCAGGCGTCCTAGAAAAATTAAATTGAATTATAAAATTTCATAGGCACGCGCTTTATCTCCCTTTACAGCTGCTGATCTACCTGGTGGGGCAGAAGCATTACCGTCAGTTGAAAGATATCCATCTTTTGAGCCAGGCGCTTATTCGAATGCGTGGCGTGTACAAGACGAGCATGGAGCAGGAGGACAACGCCTATACTGCCTCTTCCTACCTGCTGCCTCTTCCTTATCCTAGCGAGTGTCTCATGGTAAATTTGGCATGTTCAACTTTTCTTTCCTTAGTTAATTGCAACATTAACTTCGCGTTCTTCTCTTTGGTTCATCAGCTCAATTGCATCAACACGTGTCTTGATGTCGCACTCTCTGACCGTTCCTCGTGGCAACGCCTGTGCATTAGGAAATCGGGTAAGTGGGTCTCGTCTCTTCTTACCCTCTCCATCTCGCATTCTAAACCTCTATTTCCGTGTATCCGACTCTGTTTAGACGACCTGGTCTTCATGCTGGAAGCGAGTCTTCGTGTTCGCGATGTCCTGGCGCTTGGTCTCTTGACTCTGGTCCTTGTGGCCATCCTTCCGGACGCCAAGCAGGCCAAATTGGGCATGGTAGGATATCTTTCGCTTTGTTTTATTCACCCGATTCTGGTGTTGTCAATTTCTTTCTAATCCACTCTACTGAATGTGCGATGATTTGGGGGGGGGGGGGGGGAATATTTAAAGTTAGCCCAAGAGGTTGAAGCGGGAGTATTTGGTTGTGTTTGAACACTCTATGCTGTCACTTCCTTCTGAAAGCTGGCTGTCTTTGTGGTTTATTGGCAAGAGATGTCACTTTTTCTTTTGATGTTTTTATCACTCTTTAGACCACTTTCGGGGGGGGGTCTTTGTCATCAGCTACGAAAACAGCGGCGACGGCGACAAGTGGATGCCCTGCCACCACCAGCTACGCCACCAAGCTCGTTAATATGTTGAGCCGCCTACTCCTCGAACCCGATGGTGAGGGTAGGATCAAGGATCCTTCCGCCTTCCTCCTCAATTTTGTCCGTGGTAACATCTGTTGCCGTGGGGATCAGCGGATTCGTTGCACGGCCTCTCTCATCATCACCGCTCTCGCTTGGTGAGCTACCGCCGAACGTAGACCTCATCCTGCTCTCTTCAGCTACCTTGTTAGGTGGACTGGCTTGGATTTATATTATTAATAATTAAAGTTGTCGCTAAGAAAGTGGCGTATGAAGGAGGTTCTCAGACCTTTCGACTGGTATTTCAATCTATTTTGTTGTCACTTAAGGTACAGTGAAAACGACTTGTTTTCCACGCTCCTGCTGCAGCATCTGCCCAAGTTGTGGTCAGAGCTGCCCAGTTTTGCACTCTACGGCGACGAATTAGTTCTTCTCTCCATCTTTCTCTTCAAACGCCACCCAAAGTGGTCAGGCACCACGCCCTTCTGTAACCAACTCTTGGAGCTTCTTCTCTCCCAAATCAACTCCGTCGCGGAGCACCCACTGCGAGATATCTACAAAGCTGTTCTTGTACGTCCTGCCTGCCTTCCCCGTTCCACCACCGGCACTATTTAACTCCCCTTTTTTCTCTGCTCTGACAGAAATGTCACAGTGTGTCTGGATTTGTCTCCAGTATCGCGCACCACACCGATGACCCACCGTTCGCTGGACTCCACTTGCCGCCCAATTTCATCTCCACCGTCATACCCACCTACTTACCGGGATTGGTCAGCTCAAATCTAATTGGCTGTCCCTTCGATTCTGAGCCCTGTCTCCTTTGCAATCGCTCCCTGCTATCTCTCCCTTATGTCCTTTTCCAGTGGAACTCCTCTACACCCTCCAGACGACGTGGAAACACCTCCACCTCTTCTGGCGGCGGTGGTGCCCAAGGCAGCACAAGTGGTGCCGCAGGAAGTGCTGTTACCAGCATCTATCCCATGCCCACTTACAGCACAGATAGTAGACTTACCAACACCCCCCATTTAGCAACGTATACTCAAGCTTCTGTGTCTACAACCGCCGTCAACGCTTCGGTGGGCACCGCGACGCCTATTCAGCCCACTCCCACCACTACAGCCGCTCCCCCAGTGATCGAACTTGAACCACCGACCTGGGTTTCCCCCAATGTGCACATCTTCTCCCTTCTCGATACGTGGGAGATCGCTAGCATTGGTGTGCGTTTCATGGCTCCCGCGCCTGGACTGCGCAACGTTCGCACCCTCAACATTTTCACTTCAGACGCTTTTGAGTGCCCACCCTCGCGTCTCATGCAGGCACGGCATCTATGGCGCAGACTAGTGCAAGTTGACATTCCTCCCACTAAGTACAATGTGCTGATTCATCTTGCTGCAGAGGCGGACATTGTCCTACCGGTTACACAGGATCCCCCACCTAACGCCTCCAGTACTGTGGAGGTTCGACTCTCTGAAGGTCTTCCACTCACTGCCAATAGTCTTATCTTCCACTACGCTGCATTCCACGGATCGGAGGAAGGAGGTGAGGGGGGTGATGGAGATACTGAGGGCGGCGGTGAAAGGCGTAGTAGGCGACGACGCTGCTGTCGTTGCAATGTTACCATCCTCCAGGGTTCCACATGTCAACACTGTAAGCAGAATGGGAATCAGTGCTCTCGCTGCCTCTTCATCAATCTCAGTGATGAGGAGGTCTTCCTCTGTACTAAGTGCGGCTCCTCCAATTACAATTTTATGAACTTCTCCATGCTTGCGCGACCCAATTTATTCCACGTGAGTCGTCTGCGTGATGAGGAGGATCGCCGTGTGGCGCTTTCACGGATCGTAGGTCTAACGGAGGAGTTGAACACCCAACTTGCGGCCCTGGGACTTGCGCAAAAACATCTTTTCGGCTCTATCACTGTGGGACATCCTCCATTGCCGTACACTCCGGAAGTCTTGGTGCCGTTGTTCTGGCCCAGGGACTGTGTTATCAAAAGCGTGTCGGAAGCAGAGCGTGTGCAGCAGGCGGCTTTTCCACTGGTCTGCCGACTGTGGGCTTTGCGTCAGGCAGTCTCCATTTATGACGGTCGATGTGCCGCTAACTCGATGGAAGTCACTGGCGCTGGCACTGCCATTACCACTGCTGTTAGTGGCCGTGGTGGTGATGATCGGTGTCTGCGCTGTGTAGAGGCTGCCATCTGTCTGATTACCAACATGGCGAGCACCTTCACACCCTCCGTCTTCTCTGTGGAGGCTCGAAAGGAGTGCATTAGTAGGGGCCTACCACTGGCACACAGTCTCAGCCCTGTAGTACAAATGCGGCTGGTCGGATTTCTAAATCACATTACCTCCAACTCGATTGCATTGGTGAGCCTGAGTTTGTTTCTTTCCAAAGCAGATTAGCAACCTTCTCTCCTTCTGTGTGCTCTACTCTCTTTCTTTAACCAGATTAATCATCTTGGCGACAGCATTGTTGAGCGCCTGTTGGCACTGTCAGAATGCGAAAAAGAAATGTTCGAGTTTGAGCGTTCCAGCTACTTCAACATCGTATCATTGGGAAGGGGCGTGAAGTCCATCATCGCTCTAACTCCTCCCTGTAAGATTGCGATTTTGCAGTTTATTATTTTTGTTACTGGGACTTTCAAAGTCACTAATCAAAGTTGTTTCAGGCGATTTTGAAATCCAGTGACACGCGACCACTCTTTATTGGCGAGTTTAAATTCCTTCATCCTAGCTATCTTCATCTGTAGGTGGCGTGGACGCTGACTACTTTTGTCAGGAGGCGCGTCTGCGTACCGTCTTTCGTCTCCTCCTCGGACTGACGCGGCGACAGCAGGAGAAATTGATGAATGGGGAGACAGAGGTGGCAGCACCTCCCGTTGCAGTGATGGAATCCATCCTCGTCGAGTGTATTCGATTCCTCTGCGACCTCTTCATCCTCCCGGATAATGTGAAGAATTGGTGGTGGGAAAGGGGAGTCGCCGACTTTTGTCCTCCCCGGGTCAACTTCGAGGCCTGGATGCGCGGCGATGAGGCTGCGTCTTTCTCGGTAGGCGGTTCTTGTACCTTGGTGTCTAAACCCTTTTTTATGTGTAGGCCTCGATAAAGGAATTAGGGGGGCAATATTTTGGAAAAGTAAAGTAGATTTAGTCTCGTTTTTCAATCAACTTTTAAATGGTCAGTCTGTCGCAGTGTGTCAAGAAAATTCTGTGAAATCGTCGCAATCGCAACCGTAGCTTCTACTCACCCACCTCGCATCACAGATGCAAAGGGCTTGAACTCTGGCCACCTCATACCTCCTCCCCTTTTTTAGACCTGGAGAGAGCACTACCAACTGGCATTTGAGATGGCGAAGACTGAAGAACGCGTGAGGAAGCACATCACCTCCACCGCCTCTCGCGAAATCGCCCTGAGTGCTCGCTTCGCCCTCCGCTGGCTGCGCAAGACTGCACAAGCCAAACTTCCTCCCTTGCCTGGTCAGTGCGAGTCAGCCGCCAATCCTGGTGGCTGGTTAGCACCCATTCTCTTTCATTCTTTTGCTTCGCGTCAATATATGTCACATCAGGACTCGGGTCTCAACCTCCTGACCAGTCTCTGCCTTGATACTGCCAGCACCTCATCGAACCGCTCGGCGGAGTGCCTTTGTTACCTAGCTTCGCAATATGTACCCTACCTTGATCACCTGGTGCGCGCTAATCGGGGCTCAGGCCTGACTGACGAAGCATTACGTGTCAACCCACTGGTGATGTTCATGTGGGACCTGACCTCGGGCAACACCATCAAAGGAACGGCTGTGATGAAACGGACCCTGCGCAGCTGCTCCGCTTTTGTGTCTCAGAGCAGCACCACTATGACTGCATCCACAACTGCACCGACGACTGCACTGGGGTCGATGACGCCTCTTCTCATGCGTCCGCTGTTGCTGTACAGGGGAAAGCTTCTGGGTGGGTGACTTGACCTGACTTCTAGCCGAATGCCATCTCGGCTCCGATAGAAGTCTTTTTTCTCCTTTCACAAACAGACCACGTGGAGACGCTGCTGCATCGAACTCTCACCACCCTCTCCGCTATCGAGGGTGTGGGCGGTGGCAACAGACCGTCGCTACCGGCGCTACGTAACTGGACCGACTGCCTTCCCCCCCAACTCGCTCCTGTCAGTGGAAGTAGTGCCGCACCCGGTGCCAACCCCGGCTACACCTTGATGCACATCGCAGACCTTTTGGCCATCCTCCAACCTCTGGTTGGTCTTACCCCGTCTGGTTGCCACTGCATACTAGTCTAGAAGTAGCTATATTATCAATGTAGAGAAATACTGTGAGGTAGAAATGTATCCAAGTACCAGTATCTGTTGTGATTTACAACTTGGAGGCTTCCACCCTTTGGTTAGTAGTTCTGTCGCGTGAGTTATTTTCTTCTTGCTGAGTTCTCTCTCCTTCCATTGGGCAGAACGACTTGGCACTAGAACATCAAGATCGCCTCTACTCCTACTTCCTCCATGCCATTGTCAGTCTACAGTCTCTGGTCTACCAACGCACCATCTACACCGTGAAGGCAGAGCTCCTCTTCAAAGAGATGCTACAACAGCTTATGCAGAACACTTCTTCACGCGCTCCTGACCTCATTCGCGTGAGTGGCTTTCTCCCTCACATCTTTGTCGCTGGCTTTTTTTCTCCTTACTCTCATCTCTCCTCTACTCTTTTTCTGTAGATCACCATGGACTACCTCGTCCAGTGTCCTGTGCAAACAGACGACCAGAGTTCCGCCGTCTTTCTGTTGAAGCGCGTCTGCGCCTGCGCTTGCCCCCTTCCCACGGAGGTTGCACCCTTCCCAGTGCGCATCTCTGTGTGGCGGGATCAGGAGGAATATCTCTTTGTGCGACGTGTGCGTGAGGTGGTTATGTAAGTTTGGCGCTCGAGTTGATTCGAATTTAGTGCTATGGTCGTTAAAATGCTCTTGCCTTACTTTTGTCCATCTCTGAGTTATAGTCTTCTTGAAGTAGAGCGATTTACCGTGTACTATTTCCACAACCTTTAAATGTTACCTTCAACTGTTCTATAAATCTCTTGCCAGCTCGAATATTCACTCCTATCGCTAATGTTTTTGGTGAATGCATCTTGGAGATCAAAGTTCCTGTTGGATTGGTTAATTTAATATCAGATATTTGTTCAGTCGTGAATGTCCGACCAAAGTCTCCTTTATGGCTATTCAATCAACTGAAAAATTACCTCCTCCTCTTTCCGTCAAGGTCCAACACTCGCGGTTTCGGTCCCACTATCTCCGATGTGATTAACTACATCTGCGCGGAAAACGATCTGACCACAGACATGCGACTGGAAGTGGTCTGCGAGAATTCCATCCTTATGCCGCAGTTGCTGCTGGAGAATGTCTACAAGTACCTCTGGCTCCAGAATCCCACTAATGTAAGGCTCCTTCATATCCCCAATACCTTGGTTACCGATCGTCATTAGTCAAAACGGCTCGCTCCGATTATTCACGTCAGGCAAATAAAGCATTGGAGCTGATTTACCGAATCCCGGGGCTGGAGGCGGACAATCTGCCCTACGTCTCGCGCCTACCCCATCCTACCATCCCCGAGGAGCAGTATTCCAGACTGGTTGTGCTCACGGAGCACCCACAGGGCCTGGTGGTCATTCTCAATCGGCTGGACGTGGTGAAGGATGCTCTGAAGTGTCGCGACCTCCTTCACGTCAGTGTGCATCTGTTGGAGTACTGTCTTAAGGTGCCGCAGTGTCAGTCCTGTCTCGTCGATCCGCAGTATCGGTGGGTGTTTTTTGTTCCCAGCTCTGGAGACTTATTTTTCCGCACGTTCTAGTGTGCCTCATAAATACTTTCCACACGCATTTTTTTTCCTTCTTCAGCGCAATCCCCATCCTCCTGGACGCCCTCTACGCCTGTTTACAGGTGATGCATCAGTCAACGAGTGACTTCCACGACCAGGTGACCTCTCGTCTCGTGGGTATACTCACTACCTTGCTTCACAGTGCAGCTACCACCGCCTCCGATGCCGACTCCCTTGGTCTGTCCCGTCTTCTGTCCTGCCTCGCCCTCCATCCGGATCTTGAGGTGGTCCAATCCGGTGTCGCGCAATTGCCGGGCCTTCTAGCCTTCGGTGCGGAGCCTCGCATGACTGCCATTGTCGATTTCCTCCGCCAACACATTGTGGAGCCCCTGTTGATGTCACCTCAGGAATCAGATGGTAAAGCAAAAAGCAACACTAAAACCGACCTACTGCAGTGTTGCTGCGCCCTTGTAACCGCCATCCCCTTCAACACTCTACATGGACGGCGTCTACGTGCCCGGGTGGTCAGTGATCTTGCTCTACTGGAGTTATGCGTGGCGTACTTGTGGAGGATGATTCCGGCGGTGTTGGATCAGTCGGAAGAGACCACGTTAGAGTAAGTGGGTTTGGAGAATTCGCGAGTTTTTATTGTAATTTCTGTGAAACCAACTAAACTTTAAAAATGCATAAAGAAGTTCCAGTGACATCTTCCTCCTCTGAGGCGCTCGGGATGTGATACCCCTGCTGGATTATATTGGTTTTCATTCTCAGGCTGTGAACTCGTGGAAAATAGATTTTGGTCGGTGCTCACCATTTGCGATGACCTAATCCCACCTCTCTGAAGGCCTTCAAGTCCTTATGAAACCTCACACCTCTCTGCTAGTTTAATTCTGCTTTACCTCATCCCCTTGTAGCACCAAGAGCCCCGCTCTATCCGCCTTTCTGTACGACGACTCCCTGCCCTTCGTGTTGCAACTCCTTCGCGGCTGTGTGTGGGCGGTGTCCAACCCGGACGAAGATCCGCCTACCCCACCCTTTCCAGATGCTCCTGAAGGCCACACCACGCGACAGCTGCTGGCCTTCCTGCATAAATTGGAGGACTCCAAGTCTGTCGGCCGTGTGGGTCTGCTGACCGAGGATCTACTCAACGAGTGGGTGGCTGCTGGCAGTATTGAGGGCAGTACCACACCTGCCTCCAGTGTTGATCTCACCACAATTCCGGGAGTGGTGGCCACAGTGCGGGAACTGAGAACCCTTTCAGAGCAGCGCCATCGACGCAATGCGAGGGAATGTAGGGAGAAGTACCTGCTTTCACTCAATATGAAGGTCAATGAGAAGGGACAGGTGAGTGACGTCAGGCCCATCCCGAGCGACATTCACCAGTGCGCAAAACTAAACCGATACCCTTCTGTACTGCTACCTCACAGGTCGCCATGACAACAGCGAGCAAATTGGCGGAGTTGGCAGCCCAGGTGGTGGAGGAGACGGGCCTGCAATGTGCCATCTGCCACGAGGGTCCGCGTTCATCGCCACGTGAAGAATTGGGCATCTACGTTTTCATTCGACGTCGTAAACTGGAGGAGTCGCTTGCAGACGCCGGCTCTGCATCCACGGCCTCCGTGGCTTCCACACAGGCAGCAGTGTCATCCGCCGACACCAACGCCGACTCGGAAGGCTACACCACTGTCTCCAGTTTTGTGGTCGTCCACTTTGAATGCCACGCGAGGGCCGTACAGGCATCAAATCTGAGCGAGTGGAGTGTCGCCACCAGACACAATCGGGATGCTAGGTGCAACTGCCTTTTGCCCGTCCTCATGAACGAGGTCGCTTTCGACGCCGCCAGCAAGGACGACAAGAAAGACGAAAAGGCGGAGAAGGGAGGAGGTGGAGGGGAAGCGGGAAGCAGTGAGACCATGGATGATCTCTACGCCAAACGGGTCTCTACCTATGCCATCGGTGTAACGGTGAGCTTCTGGTTGTTGGTAGGTGGGCTGGGAAAAACTTTGGTTGCGCATCAATTGGTCTTGTTTTGTGCCTCTCCCACCCCCATAGATGCAAATCTCCCTGCAAGTGTCGACACGCCTGGCGCTGCACGACATTAAGCTGCTGCTATTGCGTTTCGCACACAAACGCTCCTTCCACGGCGAGACGGGCGGTGGTGCAGCGGAGAGCAACCTCAACCTCATTCCCCACCTCATGCAGGCATGTCATCTGTTCTCACTTTCTGCTCCGCCCTCTTCTTTTCTCCTTCAATGACTACCATTCGTCTATCTCTCCTTCCTTCATCTAGTTGGCCTTTTTCCAGATGAAGAAGGAACAGGTCATGGAGCTGCAGCGAACCAACCTGATGTGTGTGCTGGAGAAGCCTGAGTCCTAGTAAGAGATACTTTTGATCTCGTGGTTCAGAACCTCTCGTGATTGTTGCTCTCGGCTCTGAGGATCTTCTGTGTTCTAGCATCTCTAATGCCATGATGGTTTCTATTCACTACCAGAGTATTAAAAGTTTTTCCCTCCCCCTTTCACCCCAGTTGGAGCAGCGCTTGCTGGGAGGTCACGGGTCCACTGTACAGCGCAGTGGCGGCGCTTCACCTACTGTCACGAGTAGAGTGGGACCAGCACCGTGTCTCTCTGCTGCGTCACCTCATGGCTCTCGCGTACGCTCGCGCAACCGACGGAGTCGCCACCACGGAATCCCCCGCCTTCACTATCTACAAGCCCTACCTCCTTTTCTTCGGTCTCATTCAGGCCTTCTACGAGTACTTCTTCAAGGTGCGTGTGTGCTTGTCCTTCTTGCCATCTATCCACCTTGTCAATGGTGTTGGGTGTAACTCATCCTCCACTCCAGACCGTCAGGGCGCCAACCGATCAGGGAGCACACAGTTGTTGGTGGCCGGAGGCGGTGTCACGGTACATTCGTAGTTCGGACGAGCAGTTGCTCGTGGCGACGCCGGAGTTGCTGAGTTTCTTCGAGAATGACCTCTCGCCTATCGAGTCGGTGGAGGAGTTCCTCGATGTAGTGGGTGAGTTACCTTCCTTTCTTGCCTCGTCTTGCCCCAGGGTCTGCCAAGGCTTTACTGTGCGGCTGTTTTTTGTCACGGCTGTAGGAATGCTTGGCGAGGTGGACGCCCAGGAGCTAATCCAACTGGCCACTACGGGATCCCGATAGAAGAGCATTGGATTTGCTTTCACTCACTCCCCTCTTTTGATGATGATGATGATGATGATAATGGGTACCCAATCGCCCTCCCTCACGCACAAGTACACTCCGCTAGTAAACCCAAAAATGTGTGCTACCTGCTCTCTCCATTCTGCGTTTTCATCTGTCTAGTTTATTACATGCATACACTGGATCGTGTCCTGTCTTTTTCACCTACGAGTTGGCAGTGACTATTTCAATTGGTTGATCGACTCTGTAGCAAGTTTAATGAAGGGTATAGACAGCCTTCGCAACGACGACTTGGTAGGACTTCCGGTGAGGCCATGTAGGGCGCCGTTATCCACCTTTGCGCTCGAGCTCTATTTTGAAGGGAAAAGGATTTTTTGCTGGTCACTCCCCTAATTTTAGTGGAAGCAAGAGTCGGCCAGCTGGTGGAAGATTTCGTGGACCACTCACTTACGTGGCGTCAGAGGCCGTTCAGCTTGCTGTTGAGGTGGATCTGCTTACCTTTTTTTCCACCAGAACTGGCATCGTCCCCTCGTCGATTTCAGCTTGCACCCTTCACTTGTAAACGGTTAGAATCGTTCAGGGTGGGAGTTCACACACTTCCTCAGCATTAATTGAGGGTCCAGGGAGTCCCCGCAGCTAAGAACCTTACAACTCCCTGTGTGACACAAATAGAAGCAACTGAAACTCACCAGTGAACCCTGACAGGGTGCGCGGTGGGACCAGTGGATGGCCGGTGTCCACTTCTGGGAGTGCGTTTATTGCAGGCTCGCTCAATTCCCCTTCGACATTCACAAATTCCTGCCTTTCCACTGACGACTCTCCCGTGGCTTCGAATTAGGGTAACCCCCCCCCCCGTTAGACCTTCGATGAGACCTCGTGGGGCCGCTTTGATTGTCGGCGTAGAATCTCCGCCTATCACCCGTTCGGCGCGTTACCGGGTAGAATCGTGCCAATCAGAACAAGTTTAGTCTCAGCAATGATTGCCCACCACTTTATTTTCACCTTTGACCTTCTTCCTGTAATAAAACTAGAATCGCCTAGGGGACGAGGAGACCCTTAACCCATGTGGAAGCGGAGACCCTCCGCCCTGCTGTCGGCTTTTTGTTAATGCCACACCTCGACTCTGGGACGGATGTTTCTTTTCATCGTTGCGTCGATGATTTCGGCTTATGCCCCAAACCCGTAATCGGTTAGGACTGTCAACGAGGCGCGCGAGGAGCCCCAAAAAACCAAATGGATAAAAGATGAAGCCAAATAAGACGTCGTGACATTTTTACAGCAGACTGCACATACTAAAATTTATTTCTCCAGTTTTTGACTTTCAGTAGAACGCTGAAGTGCCTCGGGCAGCGGCTCCACACGGTGCTAAAATGAGACAGCACAAAAGTGAATTTGCGATGAAATTTATCAGTCCTTAAAAGGAAATGGGACTCGATTACTTGATTCGCAGTCATGTGAACACCGGCAGGGAGGTTGCGTTGGATGTACTCAAGGAAGACACTGGCTGTGGATCCTGTCAGATGAGGAATCTGAAAGGAGAATAGAAAAGAAACTGGAAATCGCATTACAAGTAGATATATTAATTTCACAAAACTCGCAAACGTAGACGAACCGTGAAAGTTTTAACATAAGTCCGGAACTCGTACTGCCGTTGATGTTTCTTGTAAATGAAGGGTGATTTGTTCAAGGAGAGGCGGTGGAATATTGGCGAGTTGCGAGTTTCCCTATTGGCATGTGCCAGAAAAAAAATCATCCAAAATAGTATTTAAATGTAAGAAAGGCTACGATAATATAGAAACGAGATTGTCAACCACCCGCAACAGAATTAAACCGAATTTGCCCCATCTTAAATAAAAACGAAACATACAAGTTTGCAAGCTATAAATGAATCATAAACAATTCTGCCAACTACTTTCAAGCCCTCACAACAGCGATATTCTTGTGAAACTAACAGCAACAAAATGTGAATGTCATGCACACCTCTGATGAAACCAACTTACTCACACTTTGCACTGCAGATCAAAATGACCACAAACAGTACAAACAAAACTTTCGTAGCTCTTCAGCACTGAAGGCTCATGACCTCTGACTTCAAGTTCCAGTTTTTTGATAAGAACATCAGGTTCATCGACTTCTTCACCCTGAGACTGTTATCGTAACTAAAACACATTACGTCAATCGGTTCCCGAATAGTTGACAGTTGTGCTAAGTTAAGATATGGAAGTAAAAAAGGACGAGAGGCAAACAGCCGAGAGACGCCAAAAACACGACAAAGAGGTCCCATGATTTACCTTTCGGGTCAAAGGAATGACAACGAATTGATTCACCATTAGTGACTTTCACGTTATAAATATAATGATAATGATGCTATCCCAATAAGCTTTCGCCCAAATAAGGTTATTTCGCAGTCCTCAACATTGTCTAGGAGAGCAAAATTCATTCTTTATTATCACATTCTCTAAGATAATTGGCACGTGAATTGACCATTTTTAGGTAAATTAAATATTTTCAATATTGCAAATATTTTTTCTGCTTTGAAAACACAAACAACTCAAAATATGCCTTAATCTTAACTTTTTTTGAATCGTCACTTTTGTGCCTGGCATGCTTTTGTAATTAATTCTTGTCAGCTTAGCCTGCTACTGGTTTGTAGATCCTCGAGTTCACTGGTCAGATGGAAAACACAGGTTAGACAAGTGTTAGCATGATTTGTCACTTTTAGTCAGAGCAGAACCGTCAGATGAGGTACAAGTCCCCGGTCCGTCAACTTACTCCCCTGTTGATTGTTTTGAAGCGCTGCAAACTCAGCAAGAGGAAATAGAGAAGACGGTAAGTTGTTTATTCTTGGCCATCACTGTGGCAAACACCATAGATCAAAGAAAGTGGACCCTTAGTCAGTGAGCTGTTACCATTGTCTACACTGGCAGAAGACTTTAATGAGCACACTGTGTACCTTGAGAAGCTGGAGGTGAGGTTGCAATATCTAGACTTCTAACGACTCCCTTTGCTCCATGATCTGTACTGCTTTTTCCGCCTCATTAGTTGTTGAAGAAGCGCTACGGTAAAATGCGTCGATCACGTCGTGATGGGAATTGTTTCTATCGTGCGTTTGGTTTTGCATACATGGAGTATCTAATGCAGGGCAAGAGAAAAGAGGAGGCCAAAAGGTAGGGCCTTTGTTCCCCCATTCACATACACCGGTTTAGATTCATTCGTTTCTGTGATGAATGCAAGGAATTTCTCATCTCTGTCGGCTACACTGAATTCACAGTGGAGGACTTCCATGAACAGGTAGGTTCTTCTGCCTTACACAGAATCACCCCAAACTAGTTCACTGGAATGGTTGAAAAGCTGGTACTCCAGGACGGTTCACTGTCAGAGTTGGAAGATCTCTTCAACAACCAATCCTACTCCGATTACTACGTTGTCTTTCTTAGGTAAGTCCTCCCTCCAATTATTGTCCTTACCTACCTTAGACTCTCCGTGTCCAGCTACATGCAACGCAACGAATCCTTCTACTCCAACTTCATCCCGGATAATAAGACTGTCCGCAGGTTCTGTGAAACGGTATGACTCCATTTCTCCATGCAACCATTCATATCAAAATCATCCATCTGCCCATCTCCCCATCCACTTGTTCGTACTGTTCGTCCGTTTGCATATCCCTTCAATTTGGCCTTATTTTAACCACCCAACCCCTCATCCTTCTCTCCATTTTCCAATCCATTATACAATTCACGCATCTTTCCGTCCATCCACTCGTCTCTTCACACATTCACCTATTTAGCTACCGAATTTTTCATCTTGGCCCCACCCAATTGTCCACCTGGTAATCCCCCCACCTATCTCCATTCATTCACCCATTTACACATTTGTCGATCTCTTCTTATCTCTATTCTTCCATCTAATATTCTTCTACCCACCCGCCCACTGGTCCATTCGTTCATCAATTTCGGATCAAGTGATCTCTTATGTCGAAGTATTTCTCCCTTATCCATCTCGTCAAACCATCCACCTTTCCAGGAGGTCGAGCCGATGGGTCTGGAGTGCGACAACATCCACGTAGCTGCACTGGCCTTGGCCATGGATGTACCAATTAAGATCGAGAATTGCCAACAATCAGGCGAGTTGAATTGCCTCGAATTCCCCGGTCGGGAGAACGCGAGTTCGGGCGAACATGCTGCCGCGCCTGTTGTGCTGCTCTATCGACCCGGACACTATGACATTTTGTATGCCTGAGAGAACGGTGTCACTCACACGGATATATACTGCAACATTTGCCGCTTTTTTCACTTTGCCTCGTGAAATGTACGCATGTGATTGTCTGTGTTAGCTCTTTGGTCTCTTTCCTTTGTAGTCGAGGCTTTTTTTTCGCCTTGCCCCCCAGTCTCCCCTTTCCTCGCCAACTAGGATGAATTGGACTTCGTCTCAGTTACATTTTTTGAATTGGATAGCTGGAAGTTAATTTTGTGCTTGATCTAGCTGGATATTACCTCATCAACTAATGGAAGGGACAGTGTATGGCAGGGACGTGCTCGCTGTGGAACCTCGCGTGATATGAGCAGTAGGTACGCAACTGCCATACTTTTTTGCGCCTTTCAACACTCCTCGTCATCTAGTCTACTTTCCAGTTAGGGGTGGTATCCAGCAAGGTTGTTGAAACCTTCCACGGCTGAGCAATTTTGCTCATTCCGCTCCTTGCTACGTTAGCGAAATTCACAACCCGCTTGACCACCGCTTGGTGCGATTTGCAGTTTGCTTGCTCCGATCGTTGGTCAGGTGAAAAGTTAACGCTAATCCTTGGCGCTACATGTATCAAATTTGGTCTATGTCTGACCCAGCAGAGCCTGTTTTGCCTTTACAAGGAGTGGTCTGTCATGCAGAATTGAATGACTTTATTACCGACGCATGGAAGGGTTGGAAGAAACACGCGAGATCGAAAATTCTACTTTGAACGGATAATAGCTGCCTTGCGTAATTATCACCACGTCAAGCCACAGGAGATGGACGTGTGAGTTTTTCCTTCTCTCTGCTGTCAAGGAACACTTTCATCCTCCACCACCGCAGTCCCAGCTCAGATCTCCGACCTGACACTTGGTTCATTTTGCAGTCCAAAATTCTTCACCACGCACGAAGGGCGGTTCCAATGGAGCGATAAAAATGACAACCCTAAACGTACATTGGACTGACCTTTTAAAGGCGTTTTGTTCCGCGCTGATAGAGGTCACCTAGGGTCAAAATTTGGCGTCGATGTGTGATCTTCCTCTTGCAGGCGGCAATAAATGCAAATGCCACCCCATTTGGGCAGCACAGAATTCCATGTAGGTCAATCCTCCTTTTCGAAGAATGATGGATTGCTTTTAAGACTCTTAGAACCCCTTTCTCGTGAGAATCGGTTGAGGGCGATTTCTGCAGAAGCAGCAATCACTGACCAACTCACGAGTTGTGCTCGAAGCAGTCAAGTCTCAATCATTTTTGCTTTTGCCTCCACTCTCAGCCATCTAAAATTTTACTAATGTTGAATGATTACTTCGTCTTTTGTGTCAGGTAACCAAGGAGGCATTCTTCAGTACCACTAGCTGTTCTCTATATGCAGGTCGATTCGGCACTCTGCCGCCCTCTCTCTACTGTTCTCATTCTCCCCCAATTTTATGCCCCACCCCTATTTCATCACGTATTGGTTGAATGAACCACCCGATTGGAGGTGGTACAAGCGGGTTCGCCTCGGTCCCGAAGCTAAAGCGGGAGCAGCAGCTCCTTGCCAGGACTGGAGACGTCGTGGTCTCCGAGAGCAGCAACAGTAGCACCAACGAGAAATGCTTGAAGAATCAGTGTTACTGTAATGAATCACCAGATGGCGGCGCATCAAAGCTAGACAGACCTCCACCATCCTTGGGACTTGTGGGCCGCTAGTGACGAGGAAATGTGTTGAGGCTTGACGCGTCAAGGACAACGTTCAGTGCTGCGGTGATGAGACAATTTGTCGACATCATTCACATCAACTGGGAGGCGAAAGGAGTGGAGGAAGCCACTAAGCAAATGCATCTCATTCACAGATGGAAGGCGACAAGGTTCAGGAGGCTGCCACTTTGTTCTCCAATTCCCTCATCTGCGTCGGAGAAACGCGGTACGCGATTAAGATTTTCCGCTGGACAACCGAGTTGCAATGGGAAGAGGAGTGGACATATCCCATATCTGTGGCCGTCCCCACTAAGACACAAATGTCCTCAAACTTAAAAGTATGGAGGAAAATAACCTCCCAAGACCCAAGCAGGACTAAACGATCAATGGAGGAAAAGAGTCCCGCTTCACCCCCTCTGTATTCCCCTGACGATGTTTGCCCAAGTAATCACCATCTCATCATTGGACACTCGCTATCAAAATAGACTAGACGGTTAGGAAATAAAATTTGGATAGAAGTGGAGGTGGAGGGGGCTAATTTTTTTTCTTGGCTTATTTGGTTTTAGAAGTAGGGGTTCAAGAGGATGCCACCGTGTTTGGCCTTCCACGGCACTGTGTCCCTTCAGGTAAACCCTCTTCCAACGTATGACATCCATCCAAAGAAAAAACCGCCCATTTTTTCGTTGAAAAATGAGTGAGCTTACACCCTCATAAATCATGTCGCCTCTGCAAAACACGTTAATAAATCAAACCACGATGAAACACCGCCCTCAGTTTCACTAACAAGGTGTCACTAGGTGCATCAGTTGAGGCACGTCGCGTGGATGGTATCCACTTGCTCATTGGCTTGCCTCACCCCATCTCCCAGTTTATGTGAATGGTGTGGTCTTGTCACCACACCACTGAACGTTGTCCTTGACGCGTCAACCCTCAACGTCTTTCCTCGTCATTAGCGACCCGCAATTCTCAATGGTGGAGGTTCACCTGGCTATAATGCGCCACCATTTGGTGATTTATTCAGTAAAACCGATTCTTCAAGCATTTCTCATCAGTGAATACTGTTACTACTACCACAGACCACGCCGTCTCCAGTCGTGGCTTCAGCTTTGCTACCGGAGTGAACTCGCTTAAACCACCTCCACTCAGGTGGTTTGTTCGAACAATGCGTAATGAAATGGTGATGGGGGTTACAAGTACGAAGAGGAGGAGGAGGATAATCGAGCTGGCAACAAAGAGCACCGAATCGACTGAGTGACTCGTATTTATCTGTGTGTAAACAAGCGCGCTAGTGTCGCAAGTCCCTACAAATGACAAGTAATGGCAGTAAGCTCTGCTTCTTCCGTCACCTGGTATGAAGTGTCACGACAGCTAGAAATTTCAGCCGCTCTTGTGGAAAATTGCTGGCACACTTTTTTGCCAGCATTGACTGGCCACTGCCTCTTGAAGTTCAGGCTTGATGCCCATCCGGATTTCTCCTATTCACAGTAGAACGTTGGCAGAAATGGGAAACCCGCAGTGGGCTTCTGTTTCCCTCTGTGTTTTGGCTCAGCACATCCCCCTCGCCATTTGGCGGAACGAAATTGCCTTCCAGTAGGATCCATCGTTACGTCACTGAAACGAGCGCCGCTACCGTCACTGTGCAGCGATTGAAGTCTTTCGAACGGGTAGACCTCCATGGGTGTCCTCATCATTGAAGTTAGTACCACGATTGCCTGAATGGCGTGCTGACTGGTCTCCACCAGCTACTAATGATAGAACACAATTGACATACACCACAATCTGTGACACTACTCCAAGGGCTCATAGTGGACAATCGCGTCAATCCCTCTCTGATACCTGATTTAGGCTTTTTCTTACCATCTTTTGAAAGTAATTTAGAGGTTGGAATCAGGATCTCGATTTTCAGGCACAATTGAGGTGTCTAAAGGTTGTGACATCAAGATCTCTACAACAGGAAATGCCATGCATGTGGTAGGATCGTGTATCCCTCGGATTGGGTTGGCTTTCTCTCAGGCATACCACGGCAAATTTATCACCGCAAAGGGGAAAATTGGCCATTTTTATTCCCTGCCTAAAAAAACTACTAATTAAAGCATTATTCACCGCCAAAAACTGTACAAAGCATACACGCGCACGCTGATAGAAAGAGGAATGGTACCAGTGACAGTTGGAGACTAAAGTCACCCAAAGGAGCGCTTTCGCTCTACCAACTGCGTCCTCAATGCCGCCGCAGAGATGTTGTCACCACCGCCGACAGTGCGCGTTACTCGTCGACAAACGGGCACCGGGGCAACACAGATTTCTACTCGCGTCGCTGAGTCACCTCCGGGAACTCGGCGACCTCCGCCTTCCACTGACGCCACGGGCTCTGCCTCAAACCAGCAAGAGACGGGGGCGGAGGGGTCGAATCGGATGCGTAGTACAGCGCCGTCGTGCAATGCCGACGGCCATCGGGCTGGATTTGCGGTCACTGCGAAACTGTCGTCCATCAAGAGGCGAGTCAACTCAGGATCGATGGAGGCTGTGGCACAAGTGTGACGGTGTGCGATCAGACTGGCCTGGAACGGCGGAAAGAGAGAGATCCCAAAACTTCTCTATCCATCTATCCACGCATCCTGGATCCATTTATTTATCTATTGATCAACCCAGACACCCATACATCAAAGAATATTTGCAAACCTTTGCCGCAGCAGCCCTAGCAAATGGCCACGCGAATCCTAGTTCCGTGGCTCTTTGGTCGGACGCAAAGTTCCTGTCCGCGGTGGCGGCGTCAATGTTCATAGCGGCAGCAGGACGTTGCACCATGATAATCTGGTAGCCTAGAGTGTGGAGATGAAGCCGCGAGAGTCTACGCAAACCCACCCCCACCCGAGGCAGTTGAGTGGGGTGAGCAAGAAGGCTCCAGATCTCTCGCATCTCATCCAACATCACCGCGGCGCGAGGTGTCGACACACTTGCCTGAGAGGCTACCCGACCTTCTGAGAGAAGGCTGCGCAGATTTGGCAGCTCTTGCTCATTCAGGCCTGGGGAAGACAGACAACTGACTGGTTCGTGGTATGCGCAATCATAGTCATCAGATTTGGCAACTAATGCCAATTCAAACTTGGGGCAAAATATGTTGACGGGTTAGACTATCGTTATTAGTGTTCGAATTGGTAATAACTCTGATCCTCGAAGGTCAGTAGAATCGACGACTCTGCGATGGCATGCTACTGACTTATGCTGTTAGTAAGGTAGGGCGACCAAACAAGTTTGCGGAGTTTTAGTAATAAAATGGAAGTAGCTACAGAAAGCTTGTTACAATAATTCGCTGATTTCATTGTCATTATGATCCGTGACGCCTTCCCAGGCTCGCACATTTCCACTTTGGATAGGAACGTTCCATCTCTGGAGGCAAAGGAGAAAATTTAGTCCCAGCCAACTCCGCTTCTGTCTCACTTTTACTTCCCAATTGTTTAATCTATTTCTCTGGTGATCGTCTAGTGCCGAAAAAATGTTGGAATAACCTCGTAGAGGAACACAGAGGACGTGACTAGGGTGACGAATCCTTCTCTCACTCCTGCTTCTGCTTTATCTTTGGAAGCTAACTAACCTCGGTTTTTAAAGTAGACAAGCTCCGCAAAGCATATACTCATTTCCATGCCTTTTACAGATTTCTAAAAACTGCAATAAACAGTTGTAGCTAGGTGCACCGAAGACATGCTTTGTCTTAATCTCTGCTTTATAGGCGACAGTTTTCTTAACTCCTGAACCCGGATAAAATTCATTACTGATCACAGCCAGCGTCAGTGGTAGGTGCTCAATCTGGGCATCTACTTGCTGTTGTTTTAAGTGCGGTTCCGAGAGCTTCAAATGCTTAGCAGTAGACTACTATTGGGGATCGGGTATACTACTTATTGTAATAAGTAGCGAACCACATCGACAAGCTTGAAGCAGGACACGAGTCACCACTCCTTCTCGATCCACCACAGTCCGCCCTCCACGCTGGTATCATGGAGTTTTGACACTAACATCCTAGCTTGTTTGTTCATCTCCACACGCATGGGTCTTACGGTATCTTCAGAAGTGAATCCCGACTTCGACGGTTAGGTACTGTGTAACACCGCCCCAAAAGGAAAGAATCTGCCGGTAATGATGTATCTTCTGGAGACTGACAGTGGAGGGAGACTACCAAGTCTCACAAAGAGAGACCGTATAGTAAAAACTCATTTCCAGTAGTCTATGTGATTAGGCACTACATAATGGCAACAAGACAGACTAACTTCTGGCAGCAAAATCACGGCGGCGGCACTTATCTCTACTGACTCACCAATCGAGTCCACGTAGGGAAGGAGAGTGCGAGTGAGATTGGCCACGAAATTGGTCTCCACGAAGGAGGCCATTTCAAAATGGACCAATGTGGCACGGGGCGTCTCCACGGCCAGGAGATGTCTCAACGCCTCCATTCTCTCTCCACGGATGTCTACAAAGTGGTAGCGGCGGTGGAAGCATTAGTAAAGAAAAGTCTTGTTGACTTCACTATCACCTGTTTAATTGAGCAGGATGCAAGGATATTCAAGAGACAACCAGTGGTATGAAAGTTGACATTGTCCCTCCTCTGGAATCCTACTTTCGGCATTTATAAGAAATTCTATGAAATAATTTTCTTCTTAACCTATCGCGGCATACTTTACCGAGGTCCTAGAAACCCATAATGGGCCATTTTAGTAGACCGTAGCAGAAGTGTCTTACCAGGTGAGATGACAGCATTGTCCATGGTCTGCAGACCACCCACCACAAGGAGGTCAGGAAAAATGGCCTCATCCTTCCCCACACCGCCTCCATGATTGCCCCACTTACGCCAGGAGGACATGAGACCGGGCCAAAGGCTGCTCAGCCGTGGGTTCTCCTCATCTCGAATCAGAATATACCTTCATGAGGGAAGAAAGAGAAATGAGTTGCTTATGGGTGAATCAGATTCTTAAGCAGAACGTCTCAGCTCCAACATGTACCCTCATTCTTCGGACCCGTCTCTCTATCTACTCCGACTCAGACACCTTATATTGCAACACTGGAGAAGAGGTCAAATAGTCCAAGGCTACACAGAAGGTGCAGTGCATGTCTTGAGCACCAAATGCAGACGCTCAATCGCATCCCGCAAGGGAGGACTTCACCACCATGCCGCCCACACACCTCATGACAGAATGTGCAGTTCCCACCTCTCTTTCTCCAGTACAGCTAGCATGTGAGGTGGAGGGTGGCAAACCTTGCCGACAAACTGCAAGAGGAGCCGGCATATTAAACAGCAGTAATCACATGACACCGCATTCAACTCATTTCAATCGTTACCGTGGTGAAGATAAAGACCATGAAGCCTACGGAATTACGCTGTGTGGAGCAACTATGCGTAGGCTAGGCTAAGCTCCATGTAAACGAAGCGATGCAACGCACACACACACGCACAACTGACAGCAGTACAAGGGATCAACAATCGAAATATTTAGCAAAGCGGTTGTGGTTAGCTATTCACCTGTAGTTGGAGTAAAAATGTCACTTCATGAAGGCGGGTTCAGTCTTGAAGATGAGTCAGTGTGTACTGAGGGGTAGCTGAAAGCGGGTGCAGTAAAAGCCTTAATTTAGCTCGGACCACGCTTGAACTACAGGCAGCAATAGGAAGGCTCCAAGATGTTATTATTTCAAATATTCTAGTTGAAAATCTGATTGGGAGCTCTTAAACTGACTTTCTTTGCTGCTACAATGGAGGGGAGAAGTGCCACAGATGATCAACTTATAACCTGATGTCATGACTTAATCAATTAGTTGTTATGGCGTTATTCGCTTTAAAACCACATCAGCTATGGGAACTGACATCTTGGAGTGGTGAATATTCAAATGATTCTGTGTAAGGTGGCTAGACTACATGATTGGATGACAATCGACAATCCCATCAAAGATGAGATCCGATGCAAAATTTGACGGTATCATTGTCAAAAAAGAAGGGGTCTGAAGTACTACCAAATCAAAGGTGTGAATGTGCTGACGAGATGAGACGATGTTTTCACAGGAAAGCATCTACTTTCAGCATAAGCAGTGTGTGTCAGATTAGGTTCGTGATACCGTGTTACTGCCATATGCAAGCTTCGGTTCACAAAAATGTGGGTGAGAGCTATCAACTTAATGACTAGAGGATTTGTATGGGGTGGGGGCTCATGCACACCTAGACACGCGTTGTTGCTGTAATGCCAAGAAGATAAACTTGAGGCATCATGAATACCCGCCTCGGTGATTTTTGGAAGATCTTTTGGTTTTTCGCTCAGGTGGAAGCACAAGCTACGCCAAATAATGGCATAGGACTTTCGTTTTGTAATCAAAGGCATCGAAAAAATCAGTCAGATGAGCTACTAATCTATTGATATAGTATTTTGCCCATGCCTTTGAAACCAAAGGAACTGCTTGCGATGAGTATTATGCACCCGTTTTTGTAAAAGAAGCTCAGGAAGCGGTCGTTTGATAAAAGATGACTTGGTGAATGCCAGCCATCATCCCACAGACAGATGGGGTGGCCAAATCTCAATTCAAAGTCCTGCAAGTAGCTTAAGAAGTATTTTATAAGGAGGGAATAAGCCATCTCCGAAGCCGATCGGGCAGTTTCTAACCCAATTGACCAATCAGCTCAGCCATCAACCCCATCTGTTCATCTGATTGGCTGGTTGGAGGCAATCCCACTTAGAGGCGTCCAGTAACTGGTTCAAATTGTGGGGGTGCTTTGATGAATTACATCGAAGAAAAAAGTACGAAAACCACATTTTTAGTCACCAACTTTCGCGAGATTTATGTAGAATTCGTTTAGAACCCTGTGGTCACTTGTATTGACCTCTTTCTCTATCTGCCTTTCTCGAATTCACTGAGGCTGACCTGATAAAAAACACGCATCATGTATCCCCTTCAAAAATGACCCTAAAGGCAAGTTCAAAGGTCAGAAATGAAATGAGCACGACATTTATTCCTCTTGTCAGAATAAATCACTTCCAGTATAACAACTATAAAGGTGGAGGCGCAAACTCCTTATCAAGCACTTTTAGACATTGAAAAAGACTGTTTAAGTCGTATTTAATCATAAAAAAAATCCTAATGACAATTGTTCTGCATAACAGAAAGATGACAACAGACTGCTGTATAAAATTAAGGATGCTCGATAACGTAATGCATAAACTGTGCATTATGAACCCTTCCTCTATTCTCTGGTGTTGTAAATACTCGTGAAAACCAAAGTATTATACGCATTCGTCAGCAGATGCAGAAGTGATTTACACAAAAACGAAAGTGCCCATCGTGTGTCCAAAGCAGAAGAAATAACAACTCGAGCGGCACAAACAGTCACCGTGGAATTCTTTCACTCATGGGTAAAATGAGTTTACTACTACCAAAAAAGTCACAAAACAGCCTTATTGTCAGCCTCGATCTCCTTCTTTTCTGCATATCCACTCAAGAAAACGGTGTTTCATCTCAGCGCAAATTCACCAACCCAGGGGAAAAGTAATAAATTGTCAAGATACTAATTAATGATAAAAAGCCGAACGTGATGGCACCAGTAACTAACAAACAGCAAGAGACATCGCTAACTATAAAGTGCTCAGCAGATTGTGCACTTTTGTCTGCTCCAGGTATCGTTTAGAAAGTTATGATGGAGTTACATTTTTTAACAAAAACTGACCACCACTAAGAGATAAAAGCGATTTTTGTATCCTTAAAGGAAACAAGTAAAAAGCAGTGAAAATGACAAGGTTTCTAAACAATTGTTGCGCACTTTTCACCAAAATGGCATTTAAATACAAACTTTGGAGGTATGCCAAAGTTTTGGCTATGTGGAAGATTACCAAGTTGGTCACAAAGTCGGACAACTTCCACACCTCACCAATTGGCATGCATGGAAATATTTCCATGAATTTTCTGAGTGATCGCAAAAAAAACAACTCGAAAATCCGCCTAAGTAAAAAAGCATTCCCAATCAAAATAGGGAAATAGCAACCAACCGGTTAGCTCGAGGAGCAGTGTTATTGCGCCAAACCGCACCCTTGTCGTACTCCAAGACAATATGTACATCCGTTTTCGGTGTTTCAGGCAGACCAAAGTTAGATGGCGCTGCCAAAACTAGAACCAAACCACTCTAGGTTACGGATTTCTGAAAAAAATAGGGCATTTAACTCCACTTTCTCACCTTTAACTGATGAAGGCAGAGCTTGGGTTTCACGAGACGACAAGCGAGCCACGAGTGTAACCTCGGCTCCCTCTCTCGCCAGCCTTGTGGCCATAACAGGAGCGTTACCGCCCAAACTCAAGGTGCCGCGCTCTGCAGTCTCCCGCAGCCGATTTGGATTTGTCACCGTGGAGATGGCTTTTGTGACCAGGAGTTCGAACAATGAATGGTTCCTTACATATCGTCTATGAGAATTAAAGCACTTTTTTATCACCTCAGAAACCTACTCTGCTGCTGCACCGGCAGCGAACATTTGGGTGAAGTCATCAACAACATCCTCCAGACTGTTTAGTTCAAAAGATGCATTGGCAGAACGATGCGAGTGCCGTGCGGTGTAGGAAGCCGCTTCAAGGGGCTCAAAGAAAGTAAGAGCGTTGACAGTGACGTCTGTGCAACCGCCGAATCCGACTATCACGAGAGGACCAGGTTGGGGCTGTGGGAAGGGACGGTAGGATGCTTCTAGTCGATGCAGACCATTAAGAACAGCCTCAATATTGAAGTGCGGAGGATGGTAGAGCCAAAACGGCACGCACAGTGCGGCAATTGCAAACGCAGTGCCAAGAATGTAGTGTCTATTACTATATTGTGATGGCATCATTTAACACATACAAATACAAGCAATACTGCTTTTAAAAATGAGCGCAAAACATCCGAGAAAATTCTTGATGTTGATTGGTTTTTTTGAAATTTTACCAGCCTTCAAGGCTTCTGTATAAATAAGACTCATATTATCTCCAAGCCAATTAGTTTAAGTATGTTAGTTGTTCATAACACACCCTAAACTGCTGAGTAGCATTGCAGCTGATGTCGATTTAAATTAAAGCTTGAAGCACGTTATTGCTAATCCAAAACTCATCAAACAATAGCTTCTAATCTTAGTGATTTTTTTATATGTTAGGCATGTAGACTTATCTAAATTAAAAAATATTCCACTAAATTTCTTGTATGACTGGAGAAGTCAGTTGGGTTCTATAATTTATCAAATCACTTTTTAATATCAGTCTTGCTTAATGCACTGGATTTGTACATTTCGACTAGTTAGCCAGCCAACAGGATCGTCACGCTATTCTAATGACATGGCTCACCCCACCTCGTTGCTTTTATTCCCTGATCAGTATGCGACTTGATTTTACTTTCGAAGTAAAGTGGCTGTCTTCCACTTCAATCGCTAATTAGTGGTAAAACTTTTAGCAGACCTGATGAGTTCAACTCCCATCCCATCGCTTGCAGTATTTGCCACTTCATCCCTTCCTAGAATAACTCCGCTGCGATAAAAATATGCTGAGTAGAACGTGCCGCTCCCACCTTCTCAGGCGGTGCAGGCAATGACACCACCCACTAGCAACTTATATTTCTGCACATGAATGAAGCAATGCGGATACGTTAAGGACAATGAGAACGATTAACCATTAATTTTTCAGGTCATTAGGTATGCAAGACTCCATCGCGCAGGCATTACATGGCAGGCGTTTGCGTGTTCTTCGCCAAAACCATCTCTTGATAGTGTTTGCCGCAGTAGAGTTGTTGGTCAGCCTGCTTATAGTTGTTGAGGCTATAAGAAGCAAATTTGAAAGGATGGGTTAAGAAAATCCTCAGTAATTTGGCTGTTAATAAGCACATGTGTAGGTAGGCATTCTCACTTGAGAACTACGTCACACTGGCCACAGCGGAAGCAGCCCTTGTGCCAGATCTGGCCACCAGCCTCAACTCGTTCCACGGCGTACACCGTCTTACCGCAACGGACGCACTTCTCAAGCTTGGGCTATTCAAAAAGATAACATTTGGAAACTCTAGATGAGATTGAAACACGGAAATGAGTGCTGCAGAGTTGACTTGAAACGCAACATAATCTGATCAATTTCACGTAAATCTTAACCGTGAGTAGCAAGAGGCTTCTGGTCTGCTACTAATTTAAGCTGGGCAAACTTTGCTATCCCAAATCGCAGGGAAGCCCAATAGCCCCCTGGTAATAAATAAACTGAATTCCCACAGCCAGGGCTAATTAGTTGTGTGAACTGCGTGCGGCCAGTTTTGTGACTATTTTACGACCCAAAGTGGGCTATGATGGGACAAGTAGTGTCATTCCTTATCCAGCCCGCAAATAACCACACTCCTCATTAACGGGATTCACATAACATGTAAATTTGGTGCTTGGCCTACCTACGAATCTGCTTTTCTGCTTTTTTCGAGGAGTGCTCCAAAAAAGTGAAAGCTGGAATACCCTAATGATGGGGTAAGTTAGGAACTTAATGGCCCCAAAAATAAACCAGATTTTATTCTATGGAGGAGCACGCGGCTAATTTAATAGGATGTAAGTAGTATAACCGCAGTTGACTTATTGAGTTTACAACTGCTCTTTCTTTGTGATGAGTGATTCACCTCCATTTTTCATTTACTCAGGATAGGATGAGACTTCCTCCTATTACTTATCTAAAACTTTCGTAAATTTTCTCACATAAATCCATCCTAACCATAGCTGCGGTTTAAGATTCACAAGAGAATTCCATGCGACTCTTATTCTATAATGAAATTTAAGAATGTCATATTTGGTGTGGGTGACCCCTCAAAATGGTCACTTTGTGCATCCTGTGAGGCAATAGGGGGATGAGTCATTCGGCAAATACAGGCGGGAGGAGTGACTCGAAACCTACGCAAAATGTAGGTTCGTATGTACCCACCTATCTGTACAGCGAAGTTTGGTGATGAGTCAATGGCGTCACACCAAAGCTGCAGTTACCATAGCATTGCAAAAAATAGATAAATTTGTCTTAAGGGTTGATGAGATTTGCATCCAGCAACAAATTATCAAGGTGAAATAAAAGACTACAGTTTCGATGAGAAATCTACTTTTTAAGGGGACAGAAGTAGCCAATGCTAATTTATTTCACCTAAGAAATGACATCCTTAATCGAAGCATGATGATGTCCCGGGTAGTAGTGAGTACCACCCTAGAGTTGCCATTTGATTGGTCGACTGCTTGATGTGATTATTTTTGGGAAAAAATGTGGAAATTATAAAAGAGAGCTCCAACTTACGGGCTGGAACGGCATGCTGTCGTCAGAAGAAAGGCCTCTGTACGAAAATGTGCCGTGGGCGTCTATGTAGGTAGTCTGTCACCGCATCTTCACTGCGGCCTCCGATTGGCTCACTGCCATTGGCCAATTGGAAGGCGACCTTTGCCGACTTGCACACGTTCGCTGTTCCGCAAGGTGGATGACAGTCCCTCTCCCTTTTTGACGGTGATTCAAGTGAGGCGACAGCAGGTAGACTCGGATGTATCGAAAGTTACTATGAGTAGTTAGGAGATGAATAGCTATGGTTAGGGTGGTACTTGAACTTTGTCGTGAAGGGATTGAAAGTGTCCTGCGGCGTAGCCACGGGGGCGGGGGTTAAAATCATGGGTAATCGGAGTAGGTTCATTCCCGGTCATTTTTAGTCTGTAATTTTTTATCAACTGAAGCGATAACTCTACTTGTGTACTTATTTTTATCAGCGATATAACAATTCTGAAATGGCGGCTTCCTCCGCTTATTCAATTTTTTAATTAGAAGGCGGATGGCAGTAGCGTCTTTTTTTTGGTCATTAAATTTGTTTTTTTTTGGACAATTTTGCGTGAAGGCATTGTGCTAGCCACCCATCATCATCATCCTTTTATGACTTAGACTGAAATGCGCAAATGGTGCCGCTGTTTGTAGTATTTTCGGTACTTTCTTGATGCGGTTGTGACGTTGTGTGCCAACCAAACCCTAGCCCCTTTAATTAATCCGCCATGCGCCGTGTAAACACGATGTAATGTTCTGTTGTGTTTTTTAAAGTATTCCCTCTGATCAAGCAGGAGGCACTTGAGTCTCCGTAGATTATACTTCGGCTTGGCCTTTTGTATGTCTATAGATCTCCTGGCATGCTACTGTAATGTCTCACGACTTCAGGGGATACTCAAGGCACAGCAGTATTTTAATAACTGCGCTCATTCCAGTTATTATTTACTAAATGTGCTTTGTTCTGTACTTTCATCCAGAAAACCAAGATCCTTTTGCTGGATTTTGCTGACTAGGTTTTGCCCTTCAAAGGCGAAGTTCTCATAAATCATGTAAGTTAGCCAATGAAAATGGAAGAAATGATCGCGCAACGTTTGACCACCAGTTGAGGTGTTGTGACTGGTCAATTAAACCGACCGTTCTGTTTAACAGACAGACGGCAAGGCGCAGTCCCGTTTGACACGATCTTCCTTTTTTAATCAAAATTGTAAAACTGCCTGTCGCATGAATCAACCAGCCCTCTTGAAGTATGGTGTCATTTCTATCTACGAATTTGCCCCTCTGCAAGGAGGGCGAAGAGTCACCGCCGAGGAGATTCTAAGCAGTCGAAAGGGGTGGTAAAAGAGACCCCTTACCGCTAGTAATGACTGACATGATTGGCGCATTCCCATTGGTTCCACCGCAATGTGTAGCTGAAACCTCCTTCACCTTCCTGCTTAGGCTGCATTTTGATTGGCCCAAGCACGGGTATGCCCAGCACTCAACACACAGACATACTGCAGCATTGTAATTTGACTCGTCATTTCTAGTAACAAAAAATATGCCATTTTGGGATTTATTTGCCCTAAGAAGGTTCTACATAGCTGTGACATCTAGATGGAAGGTGACCTTAACCACCACTGATATGCGAGCTGCAGGAATCTTGGAGATGAAGCCCAGAAAAAAAAAGGATATCTACCTTATTCATCCTTCTAAATTCGGTCTTGTTGTCACCCGACGCCCGGTTTCAGTACAGACAAGCAGGGGAAATGGCCCAAGTGACCGCCTTTCTCCAGAATCTGGCTAAAGTACTTCACGAGGTGAAATACCACACGTGTGGTAGGACTTTTACGGGAGTTAAGGGTCTTTCGCGCCTCGTCTTACCTACTTTTTGAGGTTTTACTGACCTTTGCAGATGACAGGACTTGTTTTCCTTAGATCATCAATTAAGCGTGAATTAGGGACATCTAGGACCAGTAGAAGGTGTGCTAAATAAGTATTTCTCATGTGTAACAACATTTTTTGCATAAACGGACCTGAGCGCTCGATCCTTCTTGCTCTTCCACGGATTGGACAACTCAGCGGTTGCATGCGAGGTAGGAGTGGCGAAGACGCCCAATACCAATTTTGCTGGGTGGGTTGCTCCTCAAAAGGTAAGAGAGAAGGAAGACCTCCACTGTGGATGAACCAGTCTACGGGTTTTATAATGGCAAATACAAGCAACCGCTCCAATTCGAGATTCGTCGCACAAGGGTTTGGGTCACGATCTGCGCGCACGACGCCCCTCTTTGGACTGGTCACTTTAAAACCTTCTATGATCGTAGCTCGTATCTTGTAATTTACTGCAACCCATCAGTTACCTGTGACAACTGAAGCAACATCGGATTTATCGTAAATAAGAAATATTTGATTAGCCGTGGACACTCCTGCCCACGGGAGTACCAGCAATTAAAGAAGAGCGGCATTGGTATGCCCATCAGTCGTTTAAGGTAGTCTTGTTCCCTTCCTCGCGCCTTCTGCCCTCTCCCTCCTGCCAGTCACGTAGACACTTGGTTGCAAATCCAGAGGGACATTTGTGCGCTAGAAAAGGGCCTAAAAGTACTTTTGCGAAGCTAATGCTCCTCCTTCACTTTTTTTCCTCTTCATTCCTCTGTCCAATCATTCATGGAGTTAGCTTCAAAACACTATTAATTGCTTGTCTGCAGTTTATTCGACAAGCTCAGCGAATGTACTACTTTTTAAGTAGTCAGTAGCAGCCTAGTGACGCAATATATTTCTTGAGCTCCTAACCTTAGAATTACTTCTGAGGCAAATAGTGATAATCGTGTCTTCCAGGTGACAGACAAGCACATCACTATCTCAAACAATGTAGCTGGCATTTCCAACCCCTTTTTTGACACCTTTAACCAACCGGGAGAAATTTTGACCTTTTAAGGTCAATCTTGAAACACAACTCGTACTTTCTGGGGCCACTTATTTCTAGATAAACAGAAACTACTTTCTCACATCGTTGCCTCTCATCACAATGTGAGCTATAAAGTTAATCAGCTGTTGCTCCACCGTTTTTATCAGTCAATCCAAAATTTCCAAAACTCGCATTCCTTGTGACTAGACATGTGAAGAGCCCTGGCCACATTGTCCCATTTCCGAGCCCTTCAGCACATTCAAAGAAGGGTCTACGAAGAGGAACACAATTGCCTTTCGTCCATAGGAGATGTTCAACAAAATGCCCTCGGGGATTAGCGAAGTACATGACCTCGAGAGCCATCTTCGGTTGGACAAAAGAATTCATGAACCCCCGACGTGGTGAACAAAGCAAGCCGTGCAACACACTCAGACAAGACCAATTGGTAGTACGTCTGCACCTGCCATCAACCTCTCTTATGGATGGTTGAATGAACAGGAGGCTTAGTTACTGGGGCCCGGATACAGCGAGGCCCCAAGTCAAGCCGAGAGTGCTACCCTAACGGCACCATAGCTAGCAGAAAGCGCCACCTGCGATCTACTGCAACTACCCCTGGCGGAGGCTTGACAACAAGTCAGCATGTCGTACCACAGAGCGGAGTAGTCTAATCCAGGCACCCCTAATCACGATGCCAGGCCACAATCTGTGACAGCGATTGGACATGCATCCAACATCGCGTGGACATGGGCCAAGTCTCCTCTGAAGAAAAGCTTGGAAAGAAGAAATTGGGGACATCTCGCTTCAGTGATGGATGGAACACTCGGCTGTAAACACTCACTTAAACGATGTCAGGGACTTAAAGACGACCGATTTTACGCCTATCAGTGGCAGTACGGGCCGTGGTAGCTCCCACGCCACACCACAGCATTCAATGAGCGTGGAATGCCTGATTCCGTGCCCCAATCCATGTATTACCTGTCACAAAATCGTGCATGGGGTGAATCTAGCCATGGGAACGGTGTACAAGCGATAGAAGTATGCAGATCCCCATCCCACGATAGTTCAGCCGCATTAACAAATCCTTCCCTGCAGAAGCCGCTTCCAAGTAGGTCGTGGAATGAGGATGGGGAATAGTCAAATAGGGTCTCGATGGTATCAAAGATCAGAGGCGCGGTAATTACCGGAGTTGGTATTGTTTAGTAAAGCAATTAAATGTCATAGATGAAAGCATGGATATCAGATGGATGGATGAATGAATGAATGAATGAATCCAGGCTACATGGATTCGAGATGAATAAATGAACCACCAGGACAACTTGATGATTCGATAAGAACTCTATGGAGTTAACAAGCTTCCAGCTCTGCAAAACACCAAAAATTGCCTCATAACACAAAAAATCCATTCCACTTCCTTTTCATTTGAAAAATCTACCCATAAATTACGCCACAGATACTCTCGTGTGTGTATTTACGGACAAATTTGTACACAAAGCATTAGTAAAAATCACCTCTCCAAACTGCTCCATACCTCCTCCCCCAATCCCGCTCCCTCTCCCTAACCCATGCATCCTGCCTGCCACGCCTTCCAGCCGTCCGGCCGTCCACAAATCTTCCGCAACTTCCAAAGTCCCAGGCTTGATATGTCACACCGCTCTGGCGTCTTCGATGCCATGGCAGCTGCCGCCGGTAATTCTCTTGCGGTATCCACTCCCTTCTTCTCTTACGCTCCAGCTGCCACGAGTCTACCTCCTCCACATGCCCTTCAACAACAACAGGATCTCTTTGTTTTACTTTTCCTTGGTAGGGTCGCGTTCGAGCACAACTGCTCTCCTCTTCGTCTTCTCTCTCTCGCCGTTTCTTCCTCTCCTCACAATCTGCACAGCTACACGAAGATCTAGCTGATGAGGACGACCGCTGACGTTGCGGTTCACCACGTCTGTCAACAACCACGTTCACCACCGACCGCATTCGGAGTCGAGACACCGCAGGATCATTCGAGAATTCCCGTCTAATTTGAGGTCTCAGTGATCTGCGCCTCGATTCCAGGGGCTCTCGAAAACTACGCTGTCTTGGAGGGGATGCAAATGGTCGATTGAATTGGCGACCTTGATCCAGGGGTCTTCGGAATCTGGAAGGTGGGTGGGATGCATATTCCTGTCGAGGTGGTGGTGATGATGGTGGCGAAGGTGGTAATGGCGGTTGGGTTGGAGTGGGCGGTGTTTTTGGACCCTTGAAGGGCCGACAATCGAACTCGGGCTTAATTGGTGGGTATCTGGAAGCAAGCCTTAGAACACTCAGTCAATAGAGCACTTACTGTTGACTACTTGAGGCTTTTTCGATTTGCTGGCTTGCCAGTTTCTGCTGACGATGGTGAGCAGTCAGAAGAAGCAGTAAATTGGTCAAAAGTTGACGCTTTTCTGCGCTTAAACCTTGAAGAGGATTATTTGGAGAAGACGCAGGATCTGAGGTCTGTGCGGCACTCCCAGATTTGTCATCAATCTTAAAAGCAGCCAAATTTGACGTCTCTTGTAATTATGGGTGAAAATGTGTTTAAAAATGCCCTCAAAGCTCAAACCCCTTGCCAGAGACCTTACCTGAGACATCCTTCGTCAAAGTGGCCCCGTCGACTGGAGACTGAGCGAGGGAAATATCGATATTTCGAATGAAGAAAGAAGCAGTTTGAATCAATTTGTCTGCAATCAATCAGCTGACTTGACTCGTGTCAGCTAATTGACACGAAAGTGAGCACCAAGAGCATAAGAAGTAGGCGCACCCAGTTTACCCACCGTTAATCACTCGTAGTCCAAATGTAAACAGCACGAAGTTGTACCTTTACTCCAACACTGCATCGCTCCACATCATGTTGGAACATTGTTACAAGCATGCCAATATGGACGAGATGGAAATAAAGAAAATGTGACAGGGCAAAAGCTCCATTCATTTGCTTCACCGAAGGCAATAAATACCTCGGCATATGTCATCCCTCACTTAGAAGAACGATAAACGTATAAGGCAACTGTATTTGGCCAAATTGTACCATAAAGCAGACGAATTAAAAGTAAAGCAGCAAATTATGTCCCATTTATTCATATACAAAAGTTACAAGAACGAGGGAGGAAGGGTTGTTTTACGCGGGCGGCTTGTACCTGGGGATGAGTTTGGAGAACTTTGGCAGACCAATTATGTCACTGTCATAGTAAACGTTTTTGATATGTGGTCCTCTGTCCTTGTACGTATGCTTCCCATTGGCATCGATTGATATCGGGAGGAGACCTGATGGGTAAGCGGATGTGACAGATGACGATGCGCAAAAAATCTACTCGTTTCGTTTAAGTAGCAGTGATTTATCCACTTCACACACCTGCATTCTGAGCGCGTTCGATGAGCATTTCAACATAAAGCTGCGAGCTCTTGGTCAAACCAGAAACTTCGCGAGGCAGAATGGTTCCATCGGGGCGTAGGAATTGGCTCAAGATAAGCACGTCGGTGTGACGCAGCTTGAGGCCCAATCGAATGATAGGGTCGGTTATTCGTGGGTCACCGAGGCCGGTCATATCAAGGAGGTGGGCCGAGCGTTCCGATTTGCAACGGACGCCCTCATACTAAAAAGAAAATGAATTCTGATGAAAACGCTTCACAAACGCAACTTACGGTTGTGATATTGCCTTCTTCCGTCCGTTTGACTAAAATTAAAAATATTACGAGTAGAACATATTGCATAAAAGCGGAGGTAAGTTATGTATTAAGAAACACTCACTTTCTTTTTTGAGTAAATGAGCAGAAGTGAAAATACACCTTTTGGGGGGAGACAGCAAGAATCGAAGTAGAGAACTCATGGAGATCTAAATACACATAAGTGGTATTCAAAAAAAATATTTGATGTGAGGAAGGAAAAAGCAGTGATTCTAGTAAGAGAATATTGTGGGGACAGGTCGATTTGGGTAAAAACGACAAAGTACAATAACTCACGAGTAGCCTCCGTTTCTATTTGCAGCACTCTATGGTCTCAAAAGTGAAAATGAGTAGCGATAACACCGCGCAGGATGACAGTAAAGGCGGTGAACACAACCAATAGTACCAAACACAGGAACACATACACAGATCCTCAGATAAGGCGGCTTTGCCATGAAACACTAAAACAACCTAATGTTTCAGAGTTGCAAAACCTGTTTATCTAAGTGCAAACTACAAAGTATTGCGTTTTTGTACAAGCAAATTTTATTAAAATCTTTTTTTCTGCAAGTTTTATTTTTAACTATCAAATGTCTTCAATGGCGGCATTTAATCTGCTTGTGCTACTATGTAGGACTTTTTGTGATTTTGAAAAGAATTTGATAGACCATGCTCATTAAAGTAAACCAAACATAGCTTATTTTTTTTGCTGTCGTCTTGAGGATTTCACGTTTGCATAAGCATGAATTTTTGGTCCTAAATATTGCATTGGTGAGTATTTGAAGGACTCTATTTCAGTAAACACTTCCATCAATTGAAGTTCAATGATCATGCTCTTTTAATCTCATTACCGGTACTTCCTGATATGTATGAGACACTTTACTCTGTTGGGTGGTACTTTGTATAAGGTAGCAGGATTTATCGCGGGAGGTAGATACCGTTTTATTTCATTAGCGCATTTGTCTTCTAATTTACTCCATTAACCACTATGAATAATCAACTCAATACTCGCATCAAATTTTTCGGGGATTACATCTTACTTTTTCCTTAAAATATTTACCCTATGTTTGTGGACCCTCTTAGCCATATTCAGAATGTTACAAGTGTGAAGAACATCTCCGGATAGTCTCATCGGGGGGAAGAGTGGCTAGTTTGACGGTTAATTCTGTATACGTGAATGGGCACTTAAGTATCTACTCATCGTTAACATTTAAACATTCCTTCATTAGTTTAACTCGATTAATGCGTTCAGCCATGACGTGCCTTAAAATAATAAGGACTCAAAATCAAATTAAAATTATTGTATTTTATAAATGATACATGAACCCCCAGTTCCCCTTCGAAGTCGTAATAAGTCATGCCACTGTGAGGGACTTACAACCAAGGAGCTTTGTAGGACTGACAATCCTGCCAAAATGGCAGTAAATACTCCGGCAACCATCGAACTCACTCAGGCAATTATCTATTTAAACAAATAAATGAATAAATGAACAAACTTTTGGAGATTCTCAAAAAAACACCCGCATCTCCACCAAGTACTCCATGCAGTGCTTTGAAGCTGGTTATTTGCTTACCATGATGAGCATGTGAAGCAAGCGACAGCATGCATGGATATGTATGATTCATGATTGACACTTCTTAGTTCGCACAAACGTAATTGTGTCGTAAAATGCACCATTTTGACGTCATTCGACTAGCACCGTCCTAAGTGAATTTTGGATCCTACTGGTAAGGCGTGTTCCTATCAGGTTACCCTTATTGTGTACTGTGGTCGCACTTCATGCGCTCGGTGATGAACATGGGCACGTAGATGCCACACATCATAGCTGAGAGTAATTTTGGATCTGAGAGCATTGTCTTTCGTTTCCTAATTAAAGGTTACTCCATGGGAGGCTCAAACGATTGATGGGGCGAAAATTTAGGAGAAGTTGATAGTTGAATAGTTGCATTCTGACAGATTGATCTAATATACGAGCAAAATGTCGTGTCATCGCAAAAAAATGCCATTTAAAACTCGCAAAACATAATGCGAAACAAAAAATTTTTCAAAACTCACTTGGCAGAAGGCGTCAGATAAAATTCCCAACCAAATTCAAGGAATCGAATTTCGTTAATGGAGGTTATCAAAGCATAACTCTTCCTAGGCAGTTTGGGATGAATTAATGGATGGACGGACGGATGGTATACATGGTTTTACTTTAGGCTTCCCACGTGACAAATGACTCCTTCTCAAAAAGGTGTGTGTATTCTATTCTGGTGGAAATTCTGAAATTTTTTAGCCATTCCGATTCTCCTTTTATAAGATAGACCATTTCTTAAAGCCTACCCTGACTCCTTGGAGGATCCGACAAGTTTTTCAAATAAACACGACGCAAAGAGCGATTTCTAATCCATTTAATTTAACACTGGTTGAGTCCGTTGCCTATTTCTCAGGTTCAACGTGACGTACTTTGAATCAGCAATGTTGCCTTTCAACCCATAACCTAAACAATCCTATTAGTGAGCTAAATGCTGTTTCGTAAGCATCAAGTGGGTTCATTCCTAGTTTCGACAGATGCAAGAAAAGATCTTAGCGGTTGGGGGACATTGCCCTTCCTGGCTTCACGTTCCTTTTCGAATAGCGCCTTAAGCAGCCGCTTACACTAGGGAGGCAGAAAGTGAAGCCAGGAGGTAAATAACACGGACTCGGCAGTATGTCAACGGCACACACATGGTGTTGTGAGGGTGGGGAGGCAAGGCAGGATTGACGCAGCCCAGCATGAATTCTGGACACACAGATATCGCCGGTGGAAGGAAACCTGACGTTACGCTCGTCAGCTGGGTAGCCAACACACTCGTACTGTTGTTATGATGCCTCGAGGAAAAGGTACAAGACAGGCACTAAAGTTTTGGTAGAGGATGAATCACACCCATCGAAAAGGTGATTGATACATCGCTCCAGCGCTTGATCACCTCTCGAATTGGGACCAGAATTGACAACCATTCTATTTGGTGGGTGGACCCCACTAAACATGGAATTTCCAATAAGCGCAGGAATGAAAACCTTGTCGAAAGGCCCCAAGATGATGATTTTGGGTTTCAGTGGATCATTTCACACCCTCAATGATTCCCTTCCACCCTAATTTCAGTAACAGGGTGGCTTTCTAAAGCTGTTTGATGCCTGAAAATCGCCCATAAAATGGGGACTGGGTAGGGGATTGTCTTCTTCCAGACCTGTACACTTTTATGCGTCAGGCAGGGCTGCAGTAACGGACGGTTGCTAGCTAGCGCCACAATTATCATTAAGTGGACTGGGACGTCCATAATTGCCGGTTAAAAATAGCCCTCCAGGGTGCAGTTCTATTGGCCCCGTCTGCAGCCCTCTTTCCCCACTCCTCCACCGCCAGGCCAGTTAGGCTACTTTCATTCGCCCAAGACCGCCTTTCCAAGCACTGGGGGATGCAGTTGGCAGCCCAGCCACAAGTTGAAGAAAGGGGTGCTTAAGTGGTTTAGGTGGGTGCTTTGTTAGCCTTCCCACTTTAGCCACCTGACGTTGCTATGACCTCGTGCATTCACGTGCCGTCCATAAGCTGGGCCACTCACCGGAATCTGTAAGTAGTGCCTATAGTTCGGTGGCCGCTTCCCGTCGGTGGGACCGAGGTCGAGAGACTTGTATCGATTTTTAACAGCCGTTTACAGACCACAATCAGGGTGGGCATCGCACCGAGGCCGGTCGACGCCATGATTTCCATGTCTTTTAGGGCGCGTAATTAGGGCTAAAAGACGCTATTTTTTTCAAATGACTTCAGCCTTCACCTTTCCACCCGTTTGTTTAATCAAAGCGGGACGATAAAGTGGGAGACAGCAGTCAGTTCAGTAAGGCTCTAAGGGAAGCCCTGACACATATTCCGCCCATTTCCAAAGTCTGGATGGTAAACGCCGCCTGGATGATAATGGGGCCAGTTGAAGCATGGTTACTCCCCCATACACCTTACGCGTCCGCACGCACCTACACCCAATCAAATGGCTGAGGTGATGTCACGTGATGCCATGTAGAGCACTCAGTGGCTATTGTTTAAGGGGGACGAAAGGAAGTGCTTCTACTTGGCTAAGATATAGTAAACACGATGGTCCCCTTTTAATCCAAAAGATCATGTATTGTGAAGCATGAATTTGGCAGAAGGAAGGACATCAAAACATTTGTAGATGGAAATGACTCCCTTTCCAGAATAGGTGATTTCTAGGTGTTGAAGCGAGCGTTTATTCCCCATGTGCTTTTTAGGTCGTCTTCAGGTTAGTGTTTGTGTGTGTGTGCAGAATTGTTGACTGATGCGGACAAGAGACCGTCTCCTGGGAACACATGATGCGCCTAGCCATCTTTTTTTTCCACCGGCCAGCGGAAACATTGAGTTATAGGCAAGTGTCCATGACAGAGGGGGTGATAGTAGGGTCTGTGTCTGCTGGCCGGCAGTTTTTAATTTATCACGTGAGAGTTCGTTGTGCGTGTGCGTGTATCTGCCTTCCGGGAGAGAGGCCAAAATAATGTTGGCACAAGGTGGTCACTGAAGCTACTAAATCACTCCCTTGGCTGGAGATGTAAAATATGCCAGATATGGAGCTAAAATTGCTAAGAAAAAGATCGACTTGGGAGAGGGCTTGTCAATCCCGCTTGAGCGCAATCTTATTGGCCACTGATCCACCAATCAGAACAGGCAGCAACGAGAGGTATATCCCTCGGTTGTCATTGCAATTTTCTTTTGTTCTCCTCATTTTTTATCTGATTATCTGTCGTTCACTTGAAACGGAATGTACAAAGCTAGTAATTTCGGTGTCACCGACCCTTAGCCGCCTGATGATTCTAAATCTCGCATAAGAAATGCCTAGGATATATCGCATATCAAAGTAAAATTTCATAAGGCATTTTGATGAAAGTAGCTAGGTCAGTTTATCGGCAATTCCTTTGATCTTTCTCTCGATGGTCCCTTCCTTAGGTCAGCTAACCCGAGTTATGTGCTTCTCATTGCCAAAATAATCTGCCTGACCTCCGCTTTTATCGATTTTTTTCGGCCACTGAAAGTCGTGATTGGTTTGCCTCAGATGCAAATCCGAGTCACCATTACAACTGCCATTACCACCTTTTCGAAGGCCCAAGTACACTTAGGTGCATTGTTTGGCTTCCTTGGTACACCTTCTCTGGAACAAAATGCCTTCGAACATTTTGCGTTCGTAGAGTGTTTGCGTGGGCTCGTGTGCACGCATATGCATTAGAGGGACATTTTGGTGCATAAATCCTGCGGTACCCATCACTATCTTCACTACTGATCAAAGGATATCCACGCAGGCACGCCTGCTGAACTGCATTGAGGTAAACCATCGACCCATCCACACTTCCACCACGTCGAAGACTGACAAATGGATGCGCAATCAACAAGACTGGAAGTGGGGTCACGTGACTCAGTATACAGCTAACATTATCCCATCCCCTCCCGTCCCCCCAGCACCTGTAGCATCCGATGCAGGTCTCGAGAACAATACGGTATGGCATGGGGGGAACTGGGACGTCAGTAAACAAAATGTGGTAGGAAGAGGGTCTCGCGACAGCACTGTCAAGGCCAATTAGCGGAGGATGGGAAAAGTCTGCGCAACCGGTGCTCTATACACCACAAGGCGTACGAGTCTGGAAGAAACTCCATGAGAGCCAGGAATGAAAGTAGTGTTATCTCCGAACACCAAGTGAACTCCTGAGAAGATGCTCCAGGCTGGGACAGGCTGTCTGTCTTGACACAATTTCAAAGTTGTAAATCTGTATTCACGGTGAAATTTTGATTCTTGCATAATTTATGACAGAATTTACATCTACCGGTAGTCCAGCAGTGAGCATTCCGCACCCTCGCTAAGAGTTCACAAGAGCTGTCGACACTAACCGGTGTCTGACCTGTCACCTTTCATTGTTCAATCAAATGTGTCTCAAAGTTGGGTGGTTGTAAAGCCGATGTGTACTTGCGGTTTCAGTCAGGTGGTTGAGCTTCCCAAACTTTCCTACAGAGGAGATTTGGCTCATTACCACACGTGTCGGCGGATGTGCGTCCAATTACGAGCACAAACCGTGGCCTGGCACCCTAATTGGAAGTGCCTGGATTAAACAGATCCACGATTCGGTTTGGTACGGTACGGTTGGACATGTGAACGTGCTATCAAGGGTAGTAGCAGTAGAGCATAAATGACACTTATCGCTGTCTGTAGTGACACCATGGCAGCACGGTCTTCAATGACAAATGGGAATGCTCAAGAGTCTCGGCTAAACTTGAACAGCCCTTAGACGTGTAAACGGGGGGTTGGAGATCGCTACCGTCAGCGTTGGGCCTGTTTTAATTGGTTTTACTGAATTCTGCTGTGTCAATTCTGTGTTCACATGTCAACACAATCGGCGTACCATGAAGTCATTTGACAGGGCCAGTAACAGTCTCACAGTTCAGTGTTCTTTTAACGCCTAAGCATTCCAACGACGTAACTGTAAGGAAGAATTTTTGCATTTAAAACGGATGCTCATACAAAAACCGGCTGGAAATCAGATTTAAAGCAGTTTTATTTCACCCGAGTAATTGAGGCCATGTTCCTGGTACTGCTCTTTTTTCAGATTTATATAAATCGTCCCTACACAAGGTTCGATTTCCGGCCAAATTTTAAGCTTGCGCGTTCCTGATTTCGGGTTTGTTTAACTGAAACTTTGTCAATGCTTCAAAGCAGATACGTGCAAGCTGAACTTTCATCATGATGAAGTAATATACCTTATTAGCCTCACCTAATCGGTATGGTTAGCCTCCAAACACCTACGTGGTAAGCAGGGAAGCCAGGTCGAAGTTACCTTGAGGTGTGCACATGTATGCGTGTTTATTATTTTTCTTCTTTGAGTGCTGTCAGCTATGTGCAATTGCGCGTGTGTACTGCCTTCCTTCAGAGTGACGACAGCTGAATACGCTTGCCAAACTGGATCAGTGCCTTTCACCTCCCCCCCCCCGATCTCACCCCCAAACCACTACCATCGTAATCAGTATCGTCACCAGCCCCTTTCAACACAGACGAGGAGACGTCAGAGGCAGGCCTCATTATCGCCATGATGTGTTAACAGCAAAACGTGATGGTAGAACAAGCATAAGCGATGATACGATGAACAAGCACTTGCTTTCCCGTTTGAGTATTCTTTCTACCCCTTAGTGGTAGACGCTTTGATGCCCATTTCAAATGTGCCGGTGAAACAAAAAGAAGAAATTTTAAAGTGTATTTTAATCATTCGGATGATTGAATGCAATAGACCCGCGAAATATGCATGAAACCAGAAGATAATATTAAAAATACGTAATAACAGCAAAAAATAACAATGATAGTGCTTTACTCTGACTAAACAATATTTCACTGTGATAGCGTCATTTGGGTTCAGTTATCTATTTTATCAAATGAGGAGGGAGAGATGCTAGGTTAATTAAAGAAGAAACTGTTCAGCCAAGTTAGGAATCCACTACATGTAAGTTTGATCAACCATAATCCGAGAATCGATGCTTTCAACTGGAATCCATCAAAGGATCAATTAGAAATATCACATTTAAGCACATCTCAAGTTGTTTTCACATCCCTTCAAACCATGAAATTTGGTTTTTTTTGCCATTCAAAATGAGTAGATAACATTATTCAATCAACTCTATTTCAACCTCACTGAAACACGTGTCTGGTTGTACGTGTAGCATGAGGACGTCTGAGACATAACCTGACCCATTTACGACCAGACGGCTTCCACAAATGCACAACTAAACGGACTATCAAGGTTGACCTTGAGCCTGCTCCCTGATTAGTCGACTGAGCAGGAGGCAGACCTTGCCGCCGCCAATTCTCCCTACTTTTCCCTTGACGAAAAAAAGCGGCAGTCCTTGCATTCTCAGTGGAGCAGTGGGCCGCCTCCATGATGGTGTGCAGCCAGTGCTTTGTGAACTTTTAATTATCTCTCTCACATTAGCTCTACCACGAATTCTGCTTGCTAGCGTGTGCACTACCCTGTTTAGTAGTCTTTTTTTTACGAATATGTAGTCAGACTCTGTCGCGCACTTGCGAATTTCGCACCATTGTCTGCGCTTTGTTTATGGTTGGCGAAATTGCACTTCCATCCATCTAACACCTCGGATCACTAGCACGGCTGCAATCAATCGTTGCGCTACGGAATTTGAATATTCCGCATAGCCTTACAATTCTGTTACGCTTTACGGAATAGTAAACTGGGTGGGGTAAATGTTTGGTTCACTCAAATAAATGGAGAATTCTGCACATAAAGCATTCAAAAATGTGTTAGTCTTTGACGAAAGCGAAGTATTGGTGACTGTAAAATAGCTAAGGTCCTACATCCGCGGAACAGAAACCGTATTGACCGCTACTACTGCTGATTTAGGCAGTGTGAGGTGGATGGACGGTGTCAGGGGGGCCGAGCTGATGGAGGGATGCTTAAACGCACCCGTTTATTTTATAAAGGTCGCCTCCAACGTGGCTGACTTTTATGAAAATAATTACACAGAACGGAATTAAATTAAACAATGGGACAAATTCCCAGAAAAACGACAATGAAACAGGTTGTGACAAATATAAAAATCATTTTCAGGATAACCAAAAGCTCAGAAATAAACAATTTGATGTTTAGCACGTGTACAAAATCTTAATCTGCACATTTAAAAAAGGGGTATTTTCGATTCTTAGCGACCTTACGAATTCCAAGTTGAGTACAATTCCAGCTTAAAATAAGCAGGCTTCGAGAAGACAATTGTTAGGCAAGTGAGCGCAATTTCTACGTGGCAAAATAGTTGGACTTTTAGTGAATAACGCGGCGCCGAAAAATGCAATCCACTTCCACTCCAGAAACTGGGTTTCTGTGGCTCACGAAGCCCATCAGGTGTCGTCACAGCTCTTCCACGTTCGCACAGCTGATAAATCGATATCGTAGAGTTGTCCGCAGAGCTTGGACCAGGATTGGTGAAAGACGGTTTCTGCTCTGGCTTGATATAAACAGTGGCAATGGATCAGTAAAACATCCCCCAAGGATGCCATTTCACAAGCTAATCGAGTGCGAAATTTCCCTATTTTCCTGTATTTAGTACCAGAATAAAATTACTAGGTGCTGACATGACGATGCGACTGCCAGCAAAACGAACATTGAAACAAGTTTGGTCACTGAAATTTTGATGTTCTGGCTTAAGGCCAAAGGTTACTGGTCTATTCGACTCACGTGGTATGACTTTTGGACGGACATGTGCGTGTGTGATTGACTAGCCTAGAGGTCAAATGTCGTGGCCTTGAAGTCCAAAGTGCATTTACAAAAAGCGTTGCCGACACAAACACACACGCATCACGTGGTCCGTATGTGCAAGTGTGTGTTTACCAAATGTGGGTGTGTGCTCACCGCTTCTAGTGAGTCGCTCTCTGCTGGTAGCATCCCTCCTCAACTTTCAATTATCTTAACCATAGATCACGGTGGTTGTCGGGAGACCTTAGTGCTCTCAGTGGGGAAGGCATAGACGGCTTAGACCTTTCAATTATTTTCAAAAAAATGATTGATTGAGAGAAATTTGCCTAGAATTTTCCCCCTAAAAAGGAAAAATATTCGACATGATGGGCGGCCGAGGATGGGCATGAAAAGCAATCAAGAGACAAGAAAGGAGACGGCGGTACATACTCGATGCTACCAACCCCACCAATCACCACGCTGCGACCTTGGAATGTCATCGTCACGGCTGTCTCCCGCATTTGCATGCCTGTGCACGCATGCATACACGCACGTGCGCACTGCATGCCACACCGACGAATAAGACAACTCCTCCGCCCATATGCTCGTCAAGGCCGTAAGGTGGCCTTCAAACTGGCGTGTGCGTATGTCTAATGGCTGTGCGTACGCATACGTGCATGCACACGTACGTGCGCACATGCGCTAACGTAGGAGCCTTTATATTTCATAGGCGCGCATGGATGACGCGTGCGCACGCGCGCGTGCATGCCGCCTTCGCCATTCATTCATTCAGTCATTCATTCATTCAACAGAATAGTCGCATGTGCACGGTGCCGAAGGACCTGGCTGTTGTCTCGTCGTCGCCCGCCATTTCTCCTTCCACCTCCTCCCCTGCCGCCTCCTCCGCTGTCTCGCATTCCCTCCTTCAGGCCACCATTTTTCCTCCCAGCCGTCGAAAAAGACGTAGAGACGGCGACTGTCTCTCCACGTCCACGGCGGGTGTCACATCGTCTTCTTCTGTGCTAGCATCGGGGTCTGCGACAGTGACGACGATGCGAGACACAGAGAGCAATAGCGCCCTAATTGATTCCGAGGCGGCCACCACGACTACATCATCGACAATTACGACAGGAACTCTCCCGAACGCAGACAACACCCTCTTACGGAAAATTCTCGCAGGTGCTGATCTAGCCAGTGTTCGTAATCACAGCGTTCTGGTGGACAGTAACTTTTCCTTGCGCCGAACTTCCTCTATGTCCACTGCTTCCTCGCGCTACAGGTCTTGTACGCCTGACCCCAATTCCGACGACAAGCGTCGACGACGTTCCACTATGTTCAGTCATCTTACTCTGCCACGACGGACCTCTGATCATGAGGAGGAGGAACAGCGTCCTTGCAAGCGCTTGAAGGAACATGGAGTTGATGGAAATAAGAGCGGAAACAGTTCCCCTCTGGTTCCCATCAAAGTTGAATCTCGTGATCCTGAAGATCACCCGCCCTACGCCACCCCTGCTTCCTCTTCATCTGACGTCACCAATGGCAACAGCAATCCCGGTACTAACATCGTTAACACGCCTCTCGACATAACCGAAAGGTCGACTTCCAAGTTTCCAGGCAAACCGTCGAAACGCTGGCGGTTGAAGAGTCCAATCTGTCAATCCCCCTCGCATAGCCTGAGTCCTCCTACTGTTGCTAGCACTTCACGCGTGGATACAACCGAAGTTTTTCCTATGCGTCCACGGGCAAGAACCACTTCGGAGTTGGATAATGTCATCAGAATGTTCACCGAGGGGAAGTACCATCTGAACCGATTTCGGTTGGACTCTTTTGACTCCCCCAGTGGTGGCCTCAAGGCGGAGAAAATATCTACCACTCCTAAAAGTGGCGATCTAAGACGTGGAGAACCCGGTGATAAGTCCTGCGATATAACATCTCCCCTAAGCCAGCTTCTTGAATCCACTCCACCTTACAGCGGTGGAACAAATACCATCCACCCGAGAGCTAATACCACCACATCTGTGTTCCCTTGGTCATATGCCACAACCCTGAAGGGTAGCACAGGTGCAAGTCCCTCTTCCGTGGCTCGTGTAAGCCTGCCCCTCCCTGGAAATGGATCTAAGCATCACTTACAACATCTCCCTCATCGTCATCACCCGGATCTGGAGATGCTTAATTTCACTAAGGCTCCCGTTACTGTGTCTTCGGATTCCGTGGCCTCCATTCTTGCCGCGACAGCTCTCAACTCCTCCCAGTTCTTCCAGGGCATTCGGAACGAGCAGATGTTGAATCTCAGTCGGAAAGAAGTCTCTAGACAACTTCCTCCACCACCACCACCACCACCACAACCACCACCTATCCCACCTCCAATTTCACTCTCCCTCACCAGCGACGACATCCTCCAGTGGTCACCCAATCAAATGGCCGCGTTACAACAATTATTTCGCCTCCCCGACACCACGGGCGCCGTGGTTCAATCAATATCTCGTCCGTCAGTCAGTCAAGAAGCCAAGTTGCCGATCCGGTTGGCTCATGTCAACCGACTCCTCTTGTGTCGTCGGGTGGCCGAGTGGATGCTTGTAGCCAACAACTGGGCAATGCAAATGTGTCCGGCGCCGATTATGCCCGAGAACTCGCTGCTAGCAACGGCTGCAACCTATCGCTACTGTCGGTGCTCTGAGGCGGAGCTAAGCATGGCGCATCAGATTGATATGCGGTTGGAGATGCCGAGAGTGGGAATGGGCTTGAAAGCCGTTCTCCACCGTATATGGCCTCAACTCTTGTTGGCTTCCATGATTAGGGAGAACTTCTCGTTTTCCACCACGCCTATCCCCACAACAGAATTGAGTTCCCTGATTGGCGCTACCGGTGGACGGGAGGGTGGTGGTGGTGTTGTAGGCGGTGTGGAGTTAAATATCGCCAAGGCAGGAACCGCCGATTCGCTGAAGAATCTCATCAAGGAGGGAAATCAGCTCTTTCTTGACACTCAGGTTTTTGAGTGTGTGAGGAAGTGCATCTTCGCCCAGCGTAAGTCTCGATTAACTTTCCCCCTATTAGAGTACTTCCTCCACGCTTTCCTCTTAGCGCCCTCCCACAATTTCGATTGGGGAAACGACAAATGGGCTTCAAAAATATCCTATATTTCCTTTTCATCATCGTGAAAGGTGAATTCCATCAAGAAATGCGTAGGAGAGAGGGGAATCATCTTTGTTTCTATAGATTTTTCTAGTGGTGGGACAACGGGGACCCCCCTCGGTACCCCTCATCGAAAAAATCTTTCTTGACATCATTGGGAAAGGGGGGACGAAATGTAAATGTGGATTAGATTCCTTGAATAGCTCTCTGATGATGAAGATGTAGGTTTTCTGTTCCAGGCTTTTTAGTCCAGAAGATTTTTAGTGGAAGCAGCCCCCTTGATCCGTGTGAATGGATGTAGTTCACTGCAAAAAATTTCTCGATGAAATGAGATGAAGACTTCGCAGTCTGTTTTTGCGCTCCTTTAGTACGAGTCCTCCATAGTCTCTTTAGTCTTGAGATGGAGAGTTTCTTGGAGTTCCACTTCCGGTTCCAGTCTTTCCATTATCTCAAATTATTTCTGAATCGAGTCAAGTTGGAGGATGAGTGGGCAAGAGGTGTCGAAAATTTGGTAACAAGGCATATTTTAGTGTATAAAGTGGGATTTGCAATGTTTCCTGGATTTGTCGGTTATAGATTTCCTCACGATATTGGGAGTGTAGAGGTTGACGGTCGTGGCAACCCTTCTTGGAAGCCTTGAGGGATTTTTTTAAGTTTCCTACCCAAGTTAGAGGAAGGTAGGTAGGACAAACAGCGTGCCTTGTGCCGGCTTTCAGATAGTCGGCATTTGCTTCAAGGGCAACTCTTTGAAGTCTCCAAATTGTGGGTCGATTTGAGTGAGAATTAGAAGGTGTTTTTTAACTTAAGTCCCCATCATTGACTTCAAAGAGAAGTTGTCTGCGGAAAGGCTGGGAAGTTTCTTCGAGTTCAGACTTTAAATACCAAGAAACGGACAGGTTTTATTCATACAAAGGATATTTGCTGAAGTAGCAGCCTCCCTTATTTTCCATTCCAGAATTAGTTTCATTTTCCCTCGTCATGTGGAGCCAGGTAGACTGCTGTCATTCAATTTGAAGAATCTCGACCTAGGTCTCTTTTTAAACCTGAAATCACGTTGGAGTATCGGGGTAACTGTCGGCCTCAGACAGCTTTCTCAAAAGTAGTTGGAAATCGGGGTAATTTGAACCCGTTTTTCCCTGCGGAGCTAGTTGTTGGCTTTAAAGAAAGAGGAATCCAGGACTTTTGCCCAGTCCAAAAGGGGCTGGATGCAAGCTGAAAGGTGGAAATGCAGTGTAGTGCGTTTTACCGTCATGGAAGATTGGAATGGTGGAGTCTGTTTCCATAGTCAGGGTTTTGTTGCTCCCTTAAATGTGTCCTCGCGAGGAAATTTAGGCTGGCCCAGATGACGACAAAGCGGACCATTACAATGCCCAGTCATTTCTATCCTTTGTAAATGTCCTTAACCGTGAAATGAGTTTCGTCGAGGTCAAATCGGCTTGAACGATTCACAAGGACTCATTGCTGCTGTTCGCCTCTAAAATTCAGATCCAAGTTCAAACTTTCCCTTTTGCAATAATTATAGCATCGGTGTCAAGCATCCCCTCCATTATCACGTTGCCCTTGGCTTCAGGAAAAGGCACTGACGGAAGAAGCGAAGTCTCTTTCCGACCCTAAATGGAGTGAGGGGATGGAGATATGACACCCTATTCCATCGTTAAGTTTTTATCGTCTTCTGTAAACCTCTATGGAATGGGCGAGGGGCCTGGTTTTGCATAAGGGTTGGTAGATCGTAAGTAGCTTCAGAGCATACCTTTTCGAGCAATTTAAGTTGCGGCTACATGAATCTCAGCCGCCTTTTTATCGGCACAATTCCTTGTCATCATTCTTAAATCCCAATACCGTCATTAAGCTGAGCAACAAGTGTGGGAGGTTGTTTTTTTGTTGTCGCTAGAACAACGATTCACTTTCAGTTCAGGTGGGTGCTGGCTGACTTTACCTGCCCACACAGGCATGGATGATGTCGACGACAGCCTCCTAGCGGCTGTCTCACGTGATTTCGCACATCGGACACCGCGGTTCAGCAGTAAGGCTAGGCTAGGAGGTGCGAAATCGAAGTCAAGAGGAGGAGTAGGGGTCCAAACGAGTTGACAGTAGAAGCGACAATGAGTGAGTAGATGAGACATCGAAAGAGCAAGTAGGAGGAGGAGGGATTGGACTAGTCGGTGGCCGAGGCACCCTTGACACGATCAATAGGGCTGGCATTCGCGGGCCTTGCATGCGTGTGTGTGTGTTTACTGGGAATGTGTGTATGTATGTGCATGCACCCACACGTATACAACGACGTACTTTTTAGTTCGAGTGGAGTTATTATAGGTGGGTAAGTCCCTTATGCGCCCGTGTTTTTATGTCTTTGTGTGTGTGCATGCGTGCATAGGGAATGACGATTTCGCTATCACCACCTTTTCGAGACCTCCTTTCGCCCCGATTTTGCCGTTCCAATGGACCTTCTGACTGTTCTGTGATAGAATAGTCTAAATTGTCGTGCCCTGGAAGCAACTGCAGCAGTTGCGGAGCTAAAACTATCAATGAAAGATCGAAGTGTGGCTCCAGGTTGACGATTTTCTTAGGTTTGGTGGGTGGTTTTAGAGTCCAGGTACTGAGATGAGACAATGGGACGATGAATGCTATTGGTAGCTGAAAGTGGCTTCTGTGGGTGGTGGGTTAGTCCACCCTACTCATCGACCGTCTGTCCATCTACCCATTCCTGGTTTGATGTGATTTACCTTCAGCCAGAGCATGACGAATAAGTGGATAAGTTAAAAGCAAGTCTACTGCGAGAGCATGAGTGAGCAGTTTTGTCCTGATGAATGGTAATGACAAGCTAAAATTAGCTTCTATGGAAAGAGAGTAGGTTCGTCCATCTGTAAATCCCTCGCAGATCAATTTGCCTTCCTATCCCCTATCCATCCATCCACACGTCCAACTTCTGTCTCAACCGTCTCTCGGGTACTCATTATCCTGCCTCAGATTACTCCAAATTTGGCGTGGGTACTGTCCAGACTAAAAGCTCCATTCAGTCATGTGGAATTCTGAAACAATCCACCCGGCTTCCGCTTTGAATAAACGAGCGAGCAAGCGTTGGAGAGTAGCTTGAAGCATCGCCTATCTTTCATTGTTGTTGTGATCCGAATGTGGATTACGAAGGCGAATGGTGTTTCCCTATGCATCACGGGCACACGACGGGTAGCTCCTTCTCTTCTCGACTGACCGGGACTTTGAAAGCACTCCATACAGCTTTTAGTAAGAGCTCTATCCGATGTTGGCCTTTGCTGGCTGATTGTCTCCACGCTCGATGCTTGTCGTATACTTGGACCGTCTCTGGAGTTACTCGACACTGAGGGAATACTCCATTGCCGATTATATATGGAAACGACTTCCTAGTAGTTGTGATGCACTTACTCGGTCACCTATGCTGAATAGCTTCCATTTGATACTTTTTGGAATGTTTCTTTGACCTCGTCCAACCTTTGGATGGCCTAAAGTGTGGATGCCAATGATCGTAGAATACCATCGAAATTCCTCCAGTTGAAACATTGAAGACCAACTGCTCTTTGAGAGGAAGCCTTTGTTTGCTAAAAGACTGCCCTGTTTCGGAATGTCAGGTGAAGGCAGTTTGTTGAAAATTCGGCATGCAAGGCTGTAAAAGGAACTCGGGATATTATGAATTGTAGACTGACACTTAATTATCTCTGAAACGTTCTTTAACCCTCCTCGCTCATGATTATCACAAAAGTCTAAGTAGGTCGGCCCAGAGCTAACTCCTCTCATTGTTTCCAAATGTGAGTCTGTCTTTAACCGATCCGACTTTAAAATAGCAGCCCCAGATTTCAGTAAACGATGCGTTGAAAGATGATTTGCGCAGAAGGTGCCATTCCGTCAGGCGGTTTCGACATCGAAAGTGTGCATGCTAATGAGCTGGAAGGAGTGGTAACAGAAGAGGGCAAATAGTCCGTCTGTCTTTCACAGGCAAGGAAGGTAACCGGATATTTGGATGTTCTCCACCTCCACTTGATTTGAATGTGCAAGGGTTTGAAGAGTAATTAGGAGGTTCCTTGAAGCTTCCAGTGATGGACGCTTTTAGTCATTGATCTATTTGATGGATGGATGAACGTGGGAACTAACCAGAGACATAATGTTGAAGGAGAGACCTGGAAGCAGCCCTCGCAAATGATCTACTTAAGGAGTTTAATCTCAGATCTATCCCATTTTGACACTTCTTGAAGGTTGCCTCAAGGTGTTTAGCAGTCCTTATGTTCTCATTTCACGCCTTCTGATCTGTTCCGTGGCTAGCTACGTCTGTTCACTCAATGAACGGGCTAAGGTCGAGTAGTGTTGGGGACGGCAAGGGGATGGCGAAATCCGTTGGGAATACTTCTGTTCATTCCTGTTCCCGACTAACCCCGAAACATCTGCTTTTCCCCCGTACATTTGCGACCAAGCATCAGACGAAGATGGGTCGGATTCTTGTTTTTGCCACTTCTATACCACTGACTAATACCTTCCCTTGACCAATCAGGAAGGTATGTTTTTTTGCCTTTTAGATGCCTTTCCGGACTACTACCCCATATCCTACTCCACCGCGATCGGTGAGTTGCGCCAGTGCTGTCACCGTTGCTCTGGTGACGTCTCGCTCTTCAACAACGTGGTCCTCCTTATGAATGAGATGCAGTCAATCAATCCGGAGGGTCTGCACTGCCTCTTCTCTATCGATAGGCTCTCGGGTCTGTTTGTGCCAGCCTCGGATCCTCCCTCCTCCTCCTCTTCCTCGGCGTCTTGAAGTGACGGGTATTCTTCCGCCACATCCCAGTTAACATCCCACACCTTCGTCTCTTGCCGATCCGACCTCGCCACCAAATGCATTTGTGCCGAATTCAACCCTCGATCTATCACCCCCCTCTCCCCCTTGTTCCCTGTCTGTCTCTGTCTATCTTACCATTTGTCGAGAAAGCGCCACGGACTAATGAGAATGCCGCTGCTACTAACGATTGTCTTCGTACTCTCTCCCCCTTTTCTCTCTCCGTCTGTCGCTATCATTTTCATTCATTCACTTACTCCCATGTATAATACCTATCTATTTAGCAAACTACTGCATACTATACAATATTTTAAACGATCCTGCAAAAGATAATTGGTCTTTGTTCAACTCCTGCTCGCCTTTGTCTGGAAGCACCGGTGAGCCGGGCTTGTGTTGTATTTAGTCTGATGCGTATCTTACTTTCGGAGTCGTTTAATCCAACACCTTCGCAGTAATTAGATAAGAAGTGGAACTGTTGTAGCTGAAAGCTGACGAGTCCCACTATTAGAATAGGAAGACTTGTTTTAATGTCGACTAAACCTGCAACTGATTTCATTGGGTAACTAAAAGAAGCTTGTTGGCCGCGTTCCCCGCTGTTGATTTCTTCTTCGTAATCCACTCAACCAGTGGGGTCTCAACTTTATTCCCTTTATCTCATCGACCTCTTCCCTCTGCCAAAACACTTTGTATCGCCTGAAGTAGTAGTATTATGGCGGTCGGTAGATCCAAGTGAGAACCAGGAGTGTACATATGCAGTTGAGGAGCCCCTTACGTAGCTAAAGTTAGACTCGGTCTGCTGTCAGGAGTGAAATTGTCTTTCGCAAGGGGCTAAATCTGTCCTTAAGAAGGGCTTTTAATCCATCCTTCGTCACCGACCATTTCCATAAGTCAGCAGACCGGTCATGTTTACGCCCATGGTCTGTCTGTCTTATCAAGTCGAATTTACCTCTAGGTGGTGGTCAGGGCTCCTTGGGTCATGTTGTGTCCCCCTATCTAGTCTGCCAGTAGCGGTTGATAGGAATTTGATCGCGGTGGCTTTTAATGTGACCGATCAGCTCAACCAAACTTGTGATCCTCATGATCATATCGATTTCTTGTCAAGGTCCCCTGAGGTTGTACTTTTGTCAAGAAGATTTACTTGCTCCAAGGTCTCTCCATTTTCCGTTGAGGGCTAATACTATCGAAAAGGTAGCCAAGTAAGTGGAGGAAGATATCAAACCACTGCTGATTGTAATAATCAATGCCGAAATCTCCATTCTACTTTTTCCCCTAGGAGACAACCTTTTAGCGAATCCCATTCAAATAGCCTAAACCAAACTGAGACTTATCAAACCCTCCTTTTAACGCCTACCTGTTCTCTATATCCCGCGTGGTTGTCCAAGGCCTACGAAATGACTGGGAAATATGAGGGACTGAGGGGAAAAAGAAGTTATTCCTCCACATTGACGAGTTGTCTTGCGTTCCGCAGGGTGGATGGACTTCAATCTCCAGTTGTTTGGCGAGTAGAAGGAAATTTACAGTGGATAATTGTGTCTGCAGCACGCCGCCACCACCAGCGCTACTGCCAGACAGGTAGTTTTGGGAGTGACGAGACGTCTGTCAGTGGTCTCAGAAGTGGTTGTGTGTGGTTTGAACCCAATCAGTGGTGTTTATTGGCTTCACTTTGTGGTACAAAATCCACTTCTCATCACAGGTCAGCCAGTCAGTCGGTCAGTTTGCAACGCACCACGCGTTTATATGGAGCGGGTTAAGAGAAGTGAAAAACAAATTAGACGTCTTAGAAGCACTTTGTCTGTTAGCTGTCAGTGTTGGCAGATGGGTGGCATCCATCCACTTACCATTCGCTGCAATTCAACTTTTCTCCCCTTGGATAATTCAGGTGTAAACCAGTTATCTCCACCATCATCATTACGGGAATCAATGATGTAATTCAACAGGCATATTCTGAGGCTCCAGCATTTATAGGAAACGATGCAGGACAAAGTGGAGACTAGCAACAGATTGGCACATTTCATCCGCGTTTTGTAATGCCTGACTGCAAATAGTCCCATTTTACAGGTTTACACCAGTTGCAATAAGCCACAATATTTTAACTTTGTCAAACAAACAAGGCAGCACTTAATCCAGCCCCTCGGATGACCTTGGGAAAAAAACAGATGGAAGTCACTGGCACAGGTAGGAATGCAGGAGTTTGCTTCTCTAGTCACATCATTATTAACCTCATCCACATCCGCGAATTTTGTTTTTTTTTTCACAGCTCGTGTCATGTCCTGGATAGTTGGACATCTTGCTGAGAAAGAGGTCGTCGAGGACGCCTGAATGCTTTCACCTGACCTGCCCAGTGATCCTCTGGTCGAACTTTTGAGCTGTTCTTGCTAAACATCTAGGCGATTCACGAATGAAAGTTAACAGCATCTGCTTTTTAAACAATTTTTTCTGCATTTCCAATTTAACCAATTAGAACTTCCCAGATTCGCTATATCGACCAATTACAACTTTTCTATCGATTTTTTGCATCTAGTCAGCTGATACAAAGGCTGATCAGTCTCTCATCGATTTTCCATCATCTACCATTACCTTGATTTTTGGAACGAATTTCCTTAACCATGTTGCGCTAATTTCCCTGCGTTTACTTTTTTTAATTTTATTCTACTTATCCAGATCTAAAATCGACTGAATTTGTAACCTCCACGTACTTTTACTTTGTCAGTTAAATTTATTTGGCCATGAAACCACAGCTTCTCTTCTGGAGTTGTCCAAAACTCATCCAAATACTAAGTCTGACGGTGCTGTCTCTCTGTTTTGTATAGTGGGTTGGGCTGAGGCTAAGAAGTGTTTACCAAGTCAAGTAAAGTGAAGTAACTTACCTTCTCAATTTCCCCCTATTGATTTAAGGTCTGTTTTTATGCATCAAGTGCGTATGCTCTTTTCTCTCAAGGTCTGTGTGCAATTAAGAAGAGGAGGAGGAGGGCAACTAGCGCCACTACGGAAAATTATCATGCATCAAATGACCTTATTTACAGCCGGATTTTGCAGAGCACCACCTTCTCCCTCCTCCTCCCTTTATGCTAATTGCCTGCATTTTTTCGCCTTCCCTCCCCCACCCCTATCACAAATAAGGCTCGCCTTGACATTGAACTCTAAGGTTCAGTCGCTGCCTCGGTGGTGCGCGGTGGTGAAGTTCACATATCGATTTTTCTTGCCACCGCACCGCGCAACCACACCTTGATGGTAAATCGTGATTACAGCCCTCGCTCTCTCTCTCACCAAAGTGACGAGATGCACTTTAGGGGACGGTGGTATCGCAACGTGAGATCACAAAAGCACGAGTTGGTTACTTCGTTCCCCAGAAGGGGGCTTATATCTGTGCCTCGAGGCGGAAACTCGAACAAGTGTACATGTGTGTGTGTGTGTGTGTGTGTGTGCGTCTAGACACACCGAAGTGAAGTGAGGCGGTGGCTACAGTTCCAGTTAAATGACATACCCGCACATCCGGCATGCCTTCTGAAAGGGAGGGGGCGCCTGAATTTTGGACACCCTCTAGCACCACTGCTGTGTATCCCTTTTAGTGGGTGGGTGTGTGTAACTGAAAACAAAGCTCTTAGAAGACCTCCAAGCCTTCACTGTGAATGTAAGTCCAGTGCCTCCTGCAGCATTTGGTGGACAAATGGTGAGAATCTTTATGCGTTCAGTCGGGGAATGTTCGCGAAGGCCCTTTATTGGCTGTACAATGATAGAAGTGAGGTTAATATATGCAATGGGCAAAATAAGACAATAAAGGAATATTATCTACTAAATTTTTTGGAATAAAAACAGGCGGTTACTTTGCTAGATGAATCATTCAAGATTTCAGCCACCAGGATTCCAAAACAATCAACAAAAATCTGTTGAGTCTAGACACCTCGCAGCGTTCAAATGTCTAGGTTGTCTGGTTCTGTCAAAACAACGAAAGCCAGTTCTTCTCTCAAAGAGCAGTGGAGTCAGGCACGGCTGTATAACAAGTCCTCCTTTCGGATAGCTCCATAAAGTTGGATTTGTTAACTGCAATCGCGTCAGGTTTCCTACACCTACTCTTCAAATCTCCGTTTGAGCACTGTAACCGGCATCAGCATATTAGCACGTGGAGCTAGGAGGTGGACGAGTCACCCATTGCCTTCAATTTAGGACAGTCAGTCCCTCCACACGTCGATCAAACGAACCTCGTGTTGTTTTTGGCCCTATGACTCCTAGTGACCCTGATTTCTGTCTACGAAACCCACCCTTTAGAGAAAAAAAGTTAGGGTCATTAATAAAAGCCTTCTAAATGGAAAACCAAGCTACAAGTTAGTTTTAGATGTCTCCAAAATCATTAGTTATTAATCTATTTTAATTTAACCTTGGATAACATAGTACATTAGCTAGTAAAGTGCAGTGTACTTAACCGTGGACCAAACGAAATGATGACCTTTAAGGGGCCTTGACAAAGCCAGCAAAAGCGGCATCATAGCCATCACAGGTAACTGATCCCCAGTGGGAATTACTGAGCAGAAGTCCCACCACTCGAACTTTTGACGGAGCTTTGAGCACATGCACACTTTATGTAATCGAGATGTTCAGCCGATTTGACTACAAAGCCTCGTCGTTTACTTTTGAGACTGACAAGGAGCCAACATTCACTTAATATAAGCTTCAAATTCAGGCCTTAAAGTACTCCACGAGATCGCTGTTGTGCTTCTTGATTAGACGGAAAGGTCAACGTGGGCGTGTGCTGCTGGTGTAATATGCCTAATACCCTCTTAGCCTTGCTTGCAACGTCTCCTAAAACTAATCTTTGGTAATTCGCACATTATCAACACCATCGACTAAAATAGATGTTACGATTGGCTGGTTAGAAAATATCAATAATTCACCTTGCACATCCTTACTCCGCTCTGCCCGATTTGGTGGAGTGCTGTTTGAAGGTGTGCTTTATTCATTATAGGGAGAAAAAAGACCAATGCACTGAGAACACATGGTATATACTTAAATCGGGTAACATCCAAGGCAAGATGAGTCAGCAAATAGGGTCCAGCTCGAATAAAGCACGAATATGAGTGATTTTATGGGTAAGCCATCCTTCGGTGCTAGTGGTGTATGTGGGGCTATTTAACACCCTGCATGTGGCATGTAATTCTTTCTACGACCAGTCGGATGAATCACTCCTACCACTGCATTTCTGGCCTGCCCGGTTTTTTGCATTCGCCTGTCAGCTTGGCTGCACCCCCCCTATGCATGTGTTGGTAAGAAAGACGAAAATCTAGTTCAAGAATCATGTTTCGTTGATTTTAGGAAACATGGTAAGCCATTTCCTCCTTCCCACCAGTTGTCGTATAAAGGGCAAATCTTGTGCTGAGTCAGGGGTTGGGAGGGTCGTCGCAACGTCCTTTTTTCCGTTCCGCGCTGAGACCACCTTTTTGGCCATTAGTCACGTGGCCAAAGGACCCAATTTATGGACAGTCAACAGTGTTATTTTCCCATGGCACCCTTTTTAATCCTCTCCCCCTACATTCATCCGTCTAGCGTCAGGATAGGGTGTAAACAACCGCCGCCATGTTATCCGAAAAAAAATCAATAACTGCCTTATCCTTCGCACGCGCCCGCCGCGCTACAAAGACTCGTTCCGAGCTATTTTTCCTAAATGTGGCACAAGAATAAATTCTATGAGAATGTTGTGGAGTAAATATTATCTCTCGAGTTTCATGTTCTCATGCTTATACCGTCATATGACATTTAAACTTGTTCTGTAACTGTTAAGAGGATATAATACAAGTCGGTAGCTTGGCTTCGCCAGCTTAATAACTTGATGAGGACAGAACTCAGGGCATCAGGCAGGAAAAAAGTCCATCAAGAAGCCGCGTTTATTGTATTGGTAGGAAATTCTGCAAAGGTAGAGATGGAGTAACTGCGAGGCCATAATTCAAAATGAAGTAGTGACGGTGATTTAGACAACAGCAGTGCGAAGTGGGAAAAGGGACAGAAAGCACACGTAAAGAAGGTTTATTGCAGTTAGTAATTTGCAAAACTAGTGATTAATTGAAACAGTAGAAATAAGGCATGTTTTGCGGGTCGGTAAGGGAAGTGAGTGAGATTTGATGTAAGGGGTGCTAAAGAAGCATATTCTGATAAATTGATGATAAATACCAATTCACGGTTTTTATTCATTCCTCCATAAAATACCGTCAAATTCCCTCCTTTATGACAGTGTCTGAAAGGGTTGTACAACACCCGAGGCGTTAGTATCTTCATCATCGTTGCCTCCCCAATAACCTTTTTACAGTCAGACGCACACAGTAAACCAAGCTTTGTACTTTCAAATTCATCCATTTAAAGACACAAAAGTGACATTTCCTTAGCGAGGGAGTCGACTACTAAATTTAACACAGGCGGCAATTTTTTCACTGACCAATGAAATGCACCCTCCAGAGAAGCATGTACCTGTTCAGCACCCTGAAAGGCAACGGTAACCAAGACGGGGACAGAGTAACCCACTTTTATAGTTCTCCAATTCTCCTTCATGTGGATGCACTTTTAGGATCTCGTGAATCAAGCCAGGCAAAGTAAGTAGGGGAGCACGAGAGAGTGGGGAGGGATGAACTTGGTAAAGGACAAGCAACAGTAGTGCAATACTGACACATGGAAATAGTGCAGCATTGTTGGCAGAAATGAAGGATCATGTGCACTACCTGAGTTTCACTGTTGATTTTATTCACACGTGGACCAGATGCCAAGGGTTGCATATCCGCGCAGTAAAATTAATCGATGCCGTTTCAAAGACCAGGCACTCAAAGGATAAGGAGCACCCGACTTAAAATTTCTTCACTCTCGCCTTGTCATTTGCCCATCCCATCACCTGCCATACCATCGGGTGGGGAGACATTACCCCTTCACTAATTTATGCCACTACCACTGTGACAGATATCCAGCCCACGTCACTGCAAGGCATTCACCCATTCCGTTGTCTATACCTCGTGACCACTTCTTCTTCCCACTGTCCCTTTGCCCATCTCATTCAGCTACATGCAACCCAACTCCACTCACTTCACCATCTGGCAGTCGAATTCGCTGCATCGGTTGTGCTTTCCACCTCCTTGGACACTTCTTGCCAGAGCAAATGATGCGAGCATTTGAAAGAGGCGCCTCTTTCGTCGTCGTCGTTGTCGTCCTCCTCCCCCTCCTCACTTCTTACTGTAGGCATCACGACCTACGGCCATGTGATGCGTCGAGCACATGTGCATCGAGGCTGAGAGGCGCCTGCAAAAGCATCCCACGAGAACACACCAGCTGCCCGCATTCATGCATTCATTTCGCCGTCCACATGAACTGCATCCATGTGCACCCACAGAATGGGGTTACTGAGGCCAACGAAAGTCGGTAGGACAGTAGATGTGGTGGTTGTGGTTGTAACGCGGTTGGGATTGTGGTGCCTCATGCACCGCTGTTCGTCGCTGCTCACCGCATCAGCATGCACACCTACCTGGTAAGGCACACGTTTCCATCTTGCATGCAGTGCAGAATGGCGTTGCCACTAGCCACAGGCCAAGGGCTGCGGGGCAGGAGACCTGGCTCCGATTTAATCACAAAAGGGGAAGTAGAGACAGGGACAGACGCAGACAGGGACGCAGGCATGTGCTGACGCACGCAGACACAGATGTGGACAGCCAGGCATATAGACACAAACAGACAGACAGACAGAAAGACAGAGGCAAGCCCATGTACGTGGGTATGTCAGAAGTCTGTGCAATTTGGACCGTGGACTGTAAAACTCATAGTAGGTACAGTACAAACGGCTTTGAGATGGACTCTCGAGGGGCTTCGTAGATAACATAAGTAGAAGAAAGTGGGAAAAGTCGACAGCAACAATCACGCTAGCAATGACGAATGGAGTGAAGAAAGTCATTCATTCATTTATCCATCCAGCCATCCATCTATCCGACGGTCGTGTTGGCCTTCAGCACCTTAGTAGATAGATGGCTGACACACTTGCGAGTTACTAGTACATGGTTGCTAATTTCACAGACATTCACTTCCACCACCAACACTACAACGATGCCGTTGCAATTCGATGAATTTCTTCTGTCTACAAATGAAAACGTTGGTGAGGCAGACATGGTGGTCAATGCATGATTCCAGTGCGTGACGGTCAATGACACTGACACAGAAATCACCAGGTGATCCATTTCGGCTGTTCCAACTGCTTCCTTCCGCCCTCGTGGCTCCACCAGGCATACAGTTATGCCTCCACTGCGAATTGAAAGGTCATTCAGAAAAGAGAACTACTTCAAGCCTTCAAGGCCTTTGTAAATGACTCCAGTGATGGGGCGGTGTTGTCGCGAAATGAACTCTGCCACATTTCCATTCACAGTTCCCATCCTCGGTCGCCTGACCACCAAATTGTGTGAGTGAGCAGCTTACAGGTGTGGAGTGCCACCAAAGGTCATCGAAGAGTGTTCCAAAATCTGCCAACCAGCCACTTGGTTACACTACACCATCAGGAGTGAGAAGAGGATACACTTCTGCAGTGGAAAGACTCCAGACCTGTGTCCACACCGGTGTCTACCTGTCATGTCCAGTCGTCCCTCACTATTGTGGGTGGTGACAGGAGGTGGGAAGTGTCTCATTGCAGTGATGATGGTACCTCCCACACTGCTTCCACTGCCATCAAAGGCGTAGATGTCAAGAAAAAGGAGATTCGGATGAGGTGGAGGGTTGGCGACATGGCTAGGAGGCGGCTGGCTACCAGCGTAGGTGGTGGTGTGATAGAAGAGATGACTGAAGTTGTGCCTACACCTACAACGAAGTGACTCGGTTGTCAGTTGACAACTGACAGTTGTCACCTCTGAATTGCAATGTGCTCAGGACTGTTTGTTGCATGCAGCTCAAGGGTAGTTAGTGCTAGTGGGTAGTTAGAAATACTGGAACTGTGGAGTACTTGTTGTTGATGTTAGCCGTCATGACTTGAGGCGATGGACCTCCATCAAAATTGCCATTCTCTGTTAATAGAACTACAGAAAAGAACATGTGATGGTTCTCATGGCCGACATATTACCGCTGTGATGACATATTTCATTTGCAAGACCTGTTAGGAAGAAATACATCGCATCCTTAATGGTAGTCAATGATAGTCACTTTTGACACTTGATTCAATCGGTAGGGTGAAGGAGAGGATAGGGGGTACGGGTGCAAAAATGGCACAACAAAATTTCATTTAAATGGGGAAATCACCCTGGTGGACATTTGATCCACTGTCGACTTTGTTGCAATTCGTATCATTGTATTTGACGTTTGAGTGAACACTACAAGTTGTAGGTATACAACAACTCTTAAAATGGATAAATAGCCTTCTCCGTCTGCTCTTCAAAGAACTGGGAGTGACCAGACCCAGTTCATATTGTTTCGTCCATATCTACGATTCGTTGAGGTATCCGTACGGACAGCAAGCCCATGTCCAACTTTCACCATCCATATGCATTTCCAGTGCCTGATTCTACCATGGACAGGGAATTATGCTCCTAAGTCCATAAAAGGGGAATAAATATGCATATTGGGCGACCACATAATCCCTACGATAGGAATCAAAAACTTTGCTGCTAGATGGTCATAAAATAGTGTGACTCGTGCAGTTTTTGTCTGACAGGCTCTCGCATACATCTGCAGGAGTGACACCTCAAATTGATGATTTGTCAGGTAGGGGGAAATGGTTGGGTAGCTATTCCGATTCTGCTTCGACGGAGTATACAAACGATGGAGATTAAAAAGCCGGCTTACCTATTTTTCATTCCAAAAATCTAATGAAGCCAGCATAAAACTCTTCTAGCGTCATGAGACTTCCCCAAAGACTTAAGAAGGCATCATGTCAGGGCAGAAGAGCCTGGGAACTACTGGCATGGCCCGGAAGCCGGGCTTCTCGGCGGACGTACAATGGCGGGGCCCTGAAGTGGTGCGTTGTCAAAACTGAGAATTAAGTAACGCATTTTCTATAACTCGGCGATTACGGAGTTATGGTAAGGTTGAATGACTGGTAGCTGACTTCCGTACCCTCTTTGTAGAGGCCAAATCAACGTCACCTGCCATCGATCTTCTTCCTAATACTCAAGCGGACAAAAGTGAAATTGTCGGGAGAAATGAAGACCGAGGAATAACTTTCCACTACCAAGTGCTCTGAATCTAACAAGGTTGCTGCACCTTGTGGATGGCGATGGAGATCATCGCTCACGTTCTTCGTATTTGGAGACCACGTTGAAAGGGATCATCGACGAAATCGTATCTAAGGCCTTCTTTAAGGTTCGACAGCCTGGAAATTTTTTGGGCACACACCGTAGGATAAAGTCAACTTTAGGGAGTGGAGTGTTTACAGCCACCATTCAATGTTATTTGGCGGTTCGATGCCTCCTTCCAATTTTTCGCACTTTGGCTGGCTATTAGCTAGCCCTTTACACAAAACACCAGTAGATTTTGAAATTCTTATCCATTTGGACGATCCCCATATTGCATCCTATTTTTTTACCAGTTCAGCCTAAGTCTCTCCTTATTGGCAGGCGTGGAGAACTTAGACTTAGGATAGTTACTAAAAGTAGGGGTAGTCTTCACAGCCCCTCCTTAGATCCAGCCATCCAACCTTTCCAACGAGTCAATTTTGAGTAGTAACCAACCAACCTATTTTGATGCAAGTCGTCTTTGACGTATTGACATGAGTGGTGAAAGAGGTGAGACTGGTGGATAGTGCCAGTGTTGACTCCCAGTTACCTCTGAAGTCCTCATGGGGCATCAAACAGCCAAAGCAAGCCTCTAAATTCGTTTCAAAGAAGAATACAAAAGGGGAATAGTCTTGTTAATAAACAACGAAGGAAGCATGAATGCGTTACCTCGTCACACCGAAAGGAGCCAGGAACATCTTCAATGTTCTAATACTTTATTTCAGCAGAGCCATGGCGGAATGCAAAGGAGGTGATACTTAATGGTTCCAGTGTTAAGCAACTGATACACTGCTACTGAGGAAGTTGGAAAGCTTCTGACTGTGGTGCGAACCCATCGTGTTACCTACACTTGTCCCATGTGTGGCGACAATGCGCCTTTATTTCCACGCCAGAACTGCAACAACTAAGAGTCAAGGATGACGTTCATATCAAGGCGGAGGCTATGTATCATGTTTATGTTTGCTTTAGGCGTATAAATTGTTGCATACCCCGGTTCTGCACCATCCAACTGTAAGGCTGTGTCACAACGTCGTTAGAATGAGCTCAAGCGCTGCAGTCATAAAAAATACTACTCCAGAGAGGTAGGTTTGGAATAAAAAGAAAAACTAAATTTTAAATAAATTATGTTCGAAAACTGCAGTTGCCATTCACCTTAACAACACGTCAGATTTAAGCGATAAGCATAATTTTAAACCAAGAAAACGCAATTTATCACACTCACACAATGGGAAATTCTTAAGGCTGCAGCAGGGCCTAACACACTTGCGTTTTAGCCACCACCACCACCACCACCAGAGAGCTGGTGAGCTTGTTATGCATGCAGCACCGCCTGAACCAATCCATTTTCGACCTTCGACAAAAAAAATTAAGCGCACTAAAGTACATCATGCCAGTAGTTGTCACAATCACGCCCACAGTCATACAAAACCTTTCTGCCTGCCTGGTGCAGTATTATTACCCGCCTTCTTTCTCTCTCTCACTTCCACCCAGCAAATATATATATATTTTTACCACTAGAGCTTCTTGCGAGCAGAGTAGATCAAACATCCGTCCCATTATCGATCGGATGATCAGGGATCAGGATAACTAACTTACCACATCGGCGTGGTGATATCGATTTTTTCCCAACCTCATTTACGGACCAATCGATTGTGCCTTGGTTGGGTTGGGGATGAGTCATCGCTAGAGAGTGGCGATATGCAGATGCCTGCCTGCCTGCTTGCCTGAGGCGATGTAGGGTATGGCATGAAGGCATCATTTCTGCCAAGCATGTTAATGAGTGCTGACATAAGGTTACGAAACAGATTAGCATTAAAAAAGGTGTTTGGTGAAGCACTAAAGTTACTATCGGTTGAACTCACAAAAGGCATCGTGCTGAAACAGCAATTTTTTGAGGTAGAAATCTTCTCCACAAAGTTGACAAACCAGAGTTTGCACATGGGTCTACCTTAATACTTGAAGGTGTAGGGAGTTTTCCCAATTTATAGGCTAATAGTTTGAAGACAGGGAAATGGGGTAACGATTTCATCTGCCGTTTAATTTCGCCGCGCCAGCAACATTGAGACTGTTCACTGGCGGGGCTAGCGCGGTCCATAACGCGTATTCAGTGAAACGGGTGGCTTATCAGCACTTTATTTTCGTTACATCATAAATTTGGGCGTTAAGTCTCAGTTGCTTTAAGAGATTTGTATTAGCTGCTTACGCCGTCCAGGCTGGCAGCTGCCACACATTGAATTCCCGCCCCACTGCTCTAGCCTGAATGGGTTGACTCACCTGCTCTCTCGCTCTCTCGTTCTCTCACATTGGGGTCATGTCTCCTCTCCTAATTGGATGTGAACTTTTGTGATTGACAGCAGAATCAGATTGGTAAACACCAATAGTTTGGCTCATGAGTTCACTCATGGCTGACGGAGTGGATGTCGGAGGCTGTGGCAGACGAAGCAATGCCGTCTTGCTGCAAAGGCCTTTGTGTATGGGTTGTATATCAGAGTTAAACACCTCTTTGGTGCAGAAACACCCGCTCACCAAACAGGAAGCATAGTTGGTACTAGAATCACTTATCCCACCAGCCAGGCCAAGGTGCTGGAAGTTTAAGAATGTCAACGAGGGAAACTAATAGGCTAAATAGACGTCGCGCTTTGTATGAATAATGATCTTAACCTTATGATTTTTGGATTGAGAAAGTAAGGGCACCAATTGTGGGAGGAGGGGACAGAGTTTGAAGAGAACAAGTACTACATCCTTTGGAGGAAGAATGAATTTCAAACCAATAGATGATATAAAGGTGGATGTCAGTAAAGTCGGGCTCACCATGGAAGAGCTAGAGTTGGGGCTGGGTGGGAGAGAGGGGGTTTCAATCGGCGGTCTCGCATTACCAGCATTTTGGATCTCTTCGGATACACCAAAGCCTAAACTTTATCGCATTTCAACATCATCCACAGCTGTGCTTAAGACACTTAACGACTTTCTCACAAGAATCACCAAGTTTTTATAGTTTTATGTCCCTACGGAGTGCTTAATTTAATACGTGCCTCCGGAAATTTACTTCTGTTTACTAAGGAAACGAATCCCCTACTTCCTTCCTATTTCTACTTCCTTGTCCACAGAGTCCGAGCAGACCTATTTCACCTTTCAGCATTCCTCTTTAAGTAATTGCTTTATTTAAGGCTCTTCTCTATTTTGCCTTAGAAATGGAAGATTTTTGCATTCTGCTACGTTTAAACTAACACTCATATCCTCGTCCTCTAATACTTGCATTTTATTGATGATGACATCCCGACGCTGAAATCAAATTAGTAGCACGCCCTACTCACACAGAAGTATGGTTTCCATTCATCATGGAAACAGTTCATGAAAGTTAAATCAACCTAAGATACTAAGACAACCCGAATGCAATGTGAAAATTCCGATTCGGAGATTATAAGTTCATAAAAGTAGAAGACTCTTCAAGAATGTCTGCTCTTCAACAGAACTCGGATTCCAGATACTGTGCACAAAGATTGATGCTACCCCCTCGTGATTATTTGCTCCCTTTCCTATGCTCAAAATTACCAGAATTCCTTCCATGGTGTTTTGCTTTTTTTACAACACCATAAATGTTCCAAAAAAAAGTTGCAAGACCCAAGCACCCTTGCATAAACGGTGCGGCCACAGTTACCGCACACAACCGGATCTGAGGTGATCGTGACGCAGTAGACTAACTTTTTGCTTAATGCCAACTACACAGAAAACATGCACAAAAACTGAGCTAAAGAGAACATGATTCAAACTAGGAGCCTGAGCCATTAGAGTTGCTTTACATTTAGTCCTACTTTTGAAACAACTGGGAAAGGTATTTCTCGGCGGTGAAGAACTCTCCAAGGACGGATTGTGACTATCTGCTACTTGACTCCTGACTCCTTTCTCTAATTAATCAGCTTAAAATGGAACATACAGCTATGACGACTTTTTTGTAGCTCACCTTCACATTAATTTATTTGATGTGACGTTGGTCTTCATCGGCCCCTGGAGAGGGTTGGTCAAACGCGTCATGCTCACACTATAGAAGGTCGATTTTTTCGTCGTCAGTGTGAGTATTAATCTACTGCAGCCCTTAGTCTCTGCTCCAGTCCCTATGGCACAAATGACAGGCAAGTTGGTGGATTCTAACTCCAACATCCACGCTGGAATGCGTCGCGATGTAAAATAAGAGCAGTTCTGCTTCTTCCTCTTTCGTCTTACCATAAGAGCAAAGCTACCAATGCATGGCTTGACAATAGTCTTCACTGACGGAAAGCGGTAATGCCAGCATTGACTTTTTCGATAGCACTTAGCTGCCAACTGTTGGCGTTTTTCTTTTCATTTTAGCCACAACACTCATTGCCACTGTAGCTCCATAATCCCTGGCCTTAGCAGTCGAGACGTTGGCACCTCAAAGGTGATTGAGGACTTACCGTAGGGGGATATTCACCATAGAGCAACTCAAATAGGGTGTTCCGAAGACCCCTCAACTTGGATATCACTCATAAACAGTGTGATAATAGCTCCGGGTAATTAAATTTCACTCCTTTCCATTGGCAGAGCTGAGGAATTAATTTGATTATTAATTTTATAAATAAGTTTAAACCTGTGCCAAATGTGTCGTCGTGTTGCTTTGACACATCCTGCTCTCCTCTGCAGTGGTCCGTTCTTTGGCGAAATCAGCCATTCCTGATGACACTCGTTTTGGAGATGAAGGCTGCAAGGTGTTGGATGTCATGGAAGTCTGGAAGTAGCTTCATTATAAGCAGACAGGAAGGCTTGAAGGCGAGTAGTGCTGAAAAGGGAGGCAGGCCTCTATTTCACTTGCAGCGCTCCTAGTCTTCCAGAAGGGCAGGTCATGCCGCTGAGTGGAAGCACAACTTGCGAAGACTGGAGTGCTCATACAGTAGCAACATGATCCCTCCCTTCTTCTGAAGATCACTTCCAATCACTTCTGCATTGGCCACCACATCGTAGTCGGTGCTTTAAGAACCATCGCAGGGTCAAGGACGCCTTTTGTTGAGATTTCTTGCGTGTAGGAAGGGGTTTGGGCCCAACTTCATCCCAGCATCTCGGTAATTCCAATTTGTCTAGAATTTTGTCCTTTTTTAGGAAGGAGTTATGCACTGGCTATAACGAAGCACGCTTTACAATGAGAGCAAGCCTTCCACCAATCCCTCGTGCTAAGGAAATTTGCCTAAAAGCGGAGTCATTTGGTAAAAGGTAGAATTCAGCAAAATTTCATGGAACTAATGACTCCTGTCTATTCCTCTTTGCTACATTGTTCTCACCTCAGTCCTTCTAGCCATCCACCACATACCCACTATCCGTTCCGTAACCGTCAAATTATTCCATGTCCATACACCCTTTTATTTATCCTGACCCCATTCATCTAGTTGAGCCATGGAGGAAGTGTCTCTTGTTAGATTGATTAACACCTTTACAAAGGTACTTTTCAGCTCCATAAGAAACTGTCTGCTGTAGCTTTTCTTTTCCATACCCCTCATGTAGAACGTGGGAGTGGGATGGAAACCGTGTTCTAACCCTTGATTAGAGTCTTCAAAAATAAACCCATTTACATCAAATGCCTCTCATCTGTCATGCTAAGGTTTGCTATTTTGATTTAAGCATTTAAAAATCTGGACGTGTGTCCCTTTGGATCGGTTTTACTTGCCGCTGTCACCATAGTGTAGCGCGGCGAGTCTTCTAGACGATTTGAAGGGCTTGCAGCCTGCGGAGGCTAAAGTGCCACTCAGTTAAGCACACAGGGCAACAATGCGCCATTCCACTACACCGCCATCGGGAGAGAGGATTGGAGTTAATGGTACTTAGTCGCATTTGAAGTAGTGACAATGTAGATACTTCGCATGGAATACCATAGGCATTGCCTTGTCAAGACGCTCCATTCCAACACTTCAACTAATGGAAGATATCAAAGTAGAAATATCAGTAAGTCAAGCATCTGAAAGGCATAATTATGGGCTCCATTTCCGGCTTCTTGAATCCTTGTCCCTCACAACAACAGTCTACTTCAAAACTGGTAATCTGAATGAAAGCCGACTATTTACACAAGAAATTGTTGCCACCATTGATTATCCTCTCGACATGCCATATTGGCTGGTACAAATGAAAAAAAAAGAGAGAGGGAGGAAGCCACAACCTCTTAGACACTTTCAGAGTCGCTCTTTTTTTAGTGACATTAAGAGGAGGAATTTTAAAGTACAAAATGGATGGTATGGGCTGCGATGTGGCAATAACACTTTCACCATCACCACTACTAACTGTATAAAGGTTAAGGAGGAGGCGGTGATGATGGCTACGCGAGCGGAGTTGTACAGCCCTTTCAGAGAGCGACACCCACACACGCACTCGCAGAGGACAAAGAACGAGGCAATTTAAGCCAGCGTTATAAAGGCGAAAATTTCACTGGTTTTTATAGGAGTGAGGACAAATAAAAATTAAATTAACAGGCTGAAGGACGTTGCAAAGTCGTAAGTTGAGAGTGATTCTTTGGGGAGATAAAAATTCCCATCGATAGATACATAGGTAAATGGAAACAAAACAAACGAATAGATGAATAGATGGAGATTCCTCCATAATTAAATTTGGAATAAAATGTATTCCCACCAGAACTCCTAAGAAGTCTTTTATTAGCCAAAGAAGCCATGAGAACCATCACATGTTCTTTTCTGTAGTTCTATTAACAGAGAATGGCAATTTTGATGGAGGTCCATCGCCTCAAGTCATGACGGCTAACATCAACAACAAGTACTCCACAGTTCCAGTATTTCTAACTACCCACTAGCACTAACTACCCTTGAGCTGCATGCAACAAACAGTCCTGAGCACATTGCAATTCAGAGGTGACAACTGTCAGTTGTCAACTGACAACCGAGTCACTTCGTTGTAGGTGTAGGCACAACTTCAGTCATCTCTTCTATCACACCACCACCTACGCTGGTAGCCAGCCGCCTCCTAGCCATGTCGCCAACCCTCCACCTCATCCGAATCTCCTTTTTCTTGACATCTACGCCTTTGATGGCAGTGGAAGCAGTGTGGGAGGTACCATCATCACTGCAATGAGACACTTCCCACCTCCTGTCACCACCCACAATAGTGAGGGACGACTGGACATGACAGGTAGACACCGGTGTGGACACAGGTCTGGAGTCTTTCCACTGCAGAAGTGTATCCTCTTCTCACTCCTGATGGTGTAGTGTAACCAAGTGGCTGGTTGGCAGATTTTGGAACACTCTTCGATGACCTTTGGTGGCACTCCACACCTGTAAGCTGCTCACTCACACAATTTGGTGGTCAGGCGACCGAGGATGGGAACTGTGAATGGAAATGTGGCAGAGTTCATTTCGCGACAACACCGCCCCATCACTGGAGTCATTTACAAAGGCCTTGAAGGCTTGAAGTAGTTCTCTTTTCTGAATGACCTTTCAATTCGCAGTGGAGGCATAACTGTATGCCTGGTGGAGCCACGAGGGCGGAAGGAAGCAGTTGGAACAGCCGAAATGGATCACCTGGTGATTTCTGTGTCAGTGTCATTGACCGTCACGCACTGGAATCATGCATTGACCACCATGTCTGCCTCACCAACGTTTTCATTTGTAGACAGAAGAAATTCATCGAATTGCAACGGCATCGTTGTAGTGTTGGTGGTGGAAGTGAATGTCTGTGAAATTAGCAACCATGTACTAGTAACTCGCAAGTGTGTCAGCCATCTATCTACTAAGGTGCTGAAGGCCAACACGACCGTCGGATAGATGGATGGCTGGATGGATAAATGAATGAATGACTTTCTTCACTCCATTTGTCATTGCTAGCGTGATTGTTGCTGTCGACTTTTCCCACTTTCTTCTACTTATGTTATCTACGAAGCCCCTCGAGAGTCCATCTCAAAGCCGTTTGTACTGTACCTACTATGAGTTTTACAGTCCACGGTCCAAATTGCACAGACTTCTGACATACCCACGTACATGGGCTTGCCTCTGTCTTTCTGTCTGTCTGTCTGTTTGTGTCTATATGCCTGGCTGTCCACATCTGTGTCTGCGTGCGTCAGCACATGCCTGCGTCCCTGTCTGCGTCTGTCCCTGTCTCTACTTCCCCTTTTGTGATTAAATCGGAGCCAGGTCTCCTGCCCCGCAGCCCTTGGCCTGTGGCTAGTGGCAACGCCATTCTGCACTGCATGCAAGATGGAAACGTGTGCCTCACCAGGTAGGTGTGCATGCTGATGCGGTGAGCAGCGACGAACAGCGGTGCATGAGGCACCACAATCCCAACCGCGTTACAACCACAACCACCACATCTACTGTCCTACCGACTTTCGTTGGCCTCAGTAACCCCATTCTGTGGGTGCACATGGATGCAGTTCATGTGGACGGCGAAATGAATGCATGAATGCGGGCAGCTGGTGTGTTCTCGTGGGATGCTTTTGCAGGCGCCTCTCAGCCTCGATGCACATGTGCTCGACGCATCACATGGCCGTAGGTCGTGATGCCTACAGTAAGAAGTGAGGAGGGGGAGGAGGACGACAACGACGACGACGAAAGAGGCGCCTCTTTCAAATGCTCGCATCATTTGCTCTGGCAAGAAGTGTCCAAGGAGGTGGAAAGCACAACCGATGCAGCGAATTCGACTGCCAGATGGTGAAGTGAGTGGAGTTGGGTTGCATGTAGCTGAATGAGATGGGCAAAGGGACAGTGGGAAGAAGAAGTGGTCACGAGGTATAGACAACGGAATGGGTGAATGCCTTGCAGTGACGTGGGCTGGATATCTGTCACAGTGGTAGTGGCATAAATTAGTGAAGGGGTAATGTCTCCTCACCCGATGGTATGGCAGGTGATGGGATGGGCAAATGACGGTCTGGAATGAGGGCAAGGAAATAGTAAGTAGGGTGCTCTGTGCCCTCCGATCTTCTGATCTTGAAAATGGTATCGAATAGTTTCACTTTGGCATCGGATGCTCCCTGTTTCTGTAGTCACAGTCGCTTTTCAAAAAGCGCCACTCTAAGGGAAAGGTGACTTGGAAATAGAGGGTAAGCGCATTACCCTCAGTACTTATCATCGGTGTGGCGATGGCATCCCATCTTGTAAACTCTCATCATAAATTATAATCCTGGTACGGCGGTTGTCAAATTGCAGAGACTAGTGATGAAGTAGGCGACGAGAAAGCACTTTAGGAAGGGAGGCAAATGGTACTTAAGCTCTGAAATCTGGAAGCCTTACCTTTAATAGGATGTGTTCCAGGTGGATGCCAGAGCAGGTGTCAGGAGGGGAGCGTAAGTGCCAGCACTCATTCCCTTCTTCCTCTTTTAGCCCCTTTGGACAAAACAACGAAGTCAAGGGAAACCCTGAACTTTTGATTCCCAAATCTCCAGCGTTAAATCTACATACAAGCGAATTTGAACGTCCGCATTTTATTGTCTACAAGGTGTAGCGACTTGCATCCACCACAGAACTAGGAAAAATGCCGCTATTTTTCCGACGGGAACTGCGTCAGAGCTAACCGGGTGTTGCGGCAGCAGCAGTGGAATAAATCAGTGTTATGGTTGAGTGGCTACGAATAGACCGAGTCACGCATAGCCCCATGCCTATTATCTTTTCTAACGCCTCGTTTCTCCCCCCCACCCCGCACTTCCCCAACCACCAATACTCGCTCTGGTAAAGTTTAATGTAAATTGAAGTGAATGTAATGCAGTAATCTCCTTCCACAGATCTAACCAATCAAGGAACATCGAGGCAGCGAAGATCGAAGGTTTCCCTCCAAGGAGAGGCAAGTGCCTCAGCCGACTTCTGTTTCAGTAGGTGGGTGGGCAGACCATTGGGCTCCTGTTTGAATGTCTGGATTTACGCGAGCCTTCAATCACAGCTTGGCATCAACAACTGCGCGATTTCCCAAATGGCTGCGAAGACTTTGTATCACGTGCGTGTTAGATGGCTGGACAGCGGCGCCATTTGCATCAGACACAAAGACACCTTAAATCATCCAGATGCCCGCGCCTCTACATCATCCAAGATTAGAGAAGGTGACGTGGAAACTTCGATTAGAAACTCGGCGACTTGTGCTACTTGTCTCAAGCTGGAAGAGAAGCGTCTGTAAAAGGCATTCTAATGTCTCCAAGAGAGAGTAACGAAGGGGTTGAATTTCCCCCGACTCCATTTCCATTCATTCTGATTCGTTAAAGCCACTCAAAATGCTCCCTGATATCCGCCCCCTTTCAAAATTTCGGAGATAGTTAGAAATGTGTGCTTTGAGTTTCCGTGTGCACACCACTTCCTCCCCTTTGACCTCCTTTCTCCTCAAACACCACAATCGTCTCCGTTCAGGCTATCAAAGTGAGAAGTGACAACTTCTCATCTCTTACAATCGCACATAATAAGTGCACTTTGCTGAATGCCAGTTCAGGCACCTGAAATGAACGAAGTAGGACGCAAATCCACGCAAATCCTACAATCATGCAGGATGTGACATGACCACCCAATCCCCCACACCCGTGCTGCGATCTCCACGCTGGTTGTGCGTGTACCTCGGATCACAACGCCACTGCTTCTACCTCAATTCACTGAACTCCAAACGACATGCTCCAACAATCATTGCTCAGACATACGCGACTCTCATCAAAGTACTGATTGACAGGTGAACTATCCACTGTCAATGCACTCGGTGAGGGTGTGGACACAACGCTTACCAACACGGTGCTTTCTGTTGCCACTGACATGTGACGACTTGTACCTCCATCAAAGCCTCACTGACACCTTTACACCACTGACAGCATTTGCAGTGCGTATTTGGACAATTTTCTGGCCAAATGAGATAGGCTATTTGCCATGACTGTCACCCTCACTTGGAGCTTGAGTGCACCTCTCCCACCACTTTATCGCCTTCTTCTATTCATCAGATGTAAATGCATAGTTTGCAGTTGTGGAAGGGCGGTGTGGCAGGCCTTATCATCAAAACCAGGTTAATGAATTCATCTGGACTTTCAATTTGTCGCCTACACTACTCAAATGGAGGATCCGCAGAAGTGGTTGATGAAAAGAGTATGTTTTGGGGGAACGAGAGTCGAAAATCGGCATTGCGATAGTTTGAGGACCGTTGCCACTATTGAAGCAGGCATTCTGGTGATTGCGGAGTTATTATTTAACCAAAAGAGAGCAGTCAGGAGTACAAAGTGAGTAAGCCAGTCAAACGTCAGTCAGTCAGTCAGCCGATCAGACAGTCAGTCAACCTACCATGCACTACACATTTCTACAAGGTAGGTAGAAAGACGAGAAAAACAAAGTAGTAGTAGTCTGGCAGCTGTCAGTACGCGGCATGTGGGTGGCACCCATTCACTCGGCTTCCACTGCATTCTAACCCTTCTCCCCCACAGTTGATACAGGTGTCAATCAGATGTCGCCGCCACTACCAATACCACCACCAGGTAAACACACTTGACACCACAATCTCCCATTCTCTTGCCTCATGGCGACAAGTCCTCCTTCATTACGAAGGACCGGGGACAGAGGTTCTCCCTTCCAGACGTCATGCTTCCTCCCTCCAGTGGTGCTGCATCTCCCATCACCACAGTCAAATTGTTGACTTCAACCAACTCTCCACGATACGTTGTCCTGTCACCATGTAACACGCCGACTCCACACAACAAACGTCAAATTTGAGGCGGAGGAGGTAGCTTTTACAACCTTGACATCCACTTCACCTCGGTTTGTAATCCCGTATAACTGGAATGTTGTCCACCCAACGTATTGGTGCAACAGCTGTTGAATGATATGAGTGCGGAGTCAAGGCAGGAAGAAAAGAGTGTGACAAGGCGTGGAGACTAAATCACTTCGCCTATGCCTTGACAAGCCTAACGCATACGCATAAACAGTGGCGGGTATTTGACAAGTCTCCACAAGGTCGTAACAGGTGCCTGCCACTTGCTGCCGCGGCTACCTTCACAAACTCTTTTTTCAAGCCACCTGTTTAGTGTGCACACTAAACAGGTGTAAAAAAGTGGAATTTCATCTCTTCAGGTGCCTCAGGGTTAGGTGATGTGTGTATGCGTGTGTGCGATTTGTTTATCCCGCTCCCAACACTCAATTTACCCTTGTGTTCAGTCATAAATCATACAAGGGGTATAGTTAAAATGGAATCCCTAATTTTTCATCAAACCACACATAAATTCTCCATTTTTACTTACCAATGCTATTCCTGTTGCCTTTTAAATGCCGCAAGGTATGACGCGGAATAACCGCTTTACTGGCCGGAGCCCAGAAGTGCTTTGAACCCCTAAATTAAACTTGAAGTCCCGGAATTCGAACTCCACCTTTGCCGACACAGACAGTAGTCAGTACCTATTACAAACCGAATCAATTCCAGCATAGTCTTGTTACCCTTAAATTCAACTCTCATCTAAAACATTTCGATAATTCATGTAGCTTTGCAGTTCCAATGCGATTCCACACACACACACCCAAGCTCGGCGGTGTCTAGTGCGCATTTCGGCCCTCTGACGTTGACGAAGTGGTGAAAAAAGAAACGAGTGTGGAAACGTCCGCGATCAAGACGGTGGTCCACGGGCGGTGCGTCCGAGTGTGCAGTGCGGTCCAGTGTAATGTGAGTTGATTTACATGCCTGTGCCTCTTCTACAAGCTGCCCACCCTCCTGGTGCGTGCGTGCATTCAATTTTTTACGAACAAACTTCAGCCGTTATTAACAATCCACTTGATTGATAGGTGCACCCCGCCTCCCTTGTCTGCCCCCTTTGTGTCACATTATTAAATCTGACCATTTAATTGTGATTTTTCGATTATTCAGCCTCTACCTGTCGGTTAGGAGGACTAAAACCCCACCACTGCTTCGGCACACAACGATTTTATTTCCGTTCCTTTTTCCAGTTGGGCAACTTTAAATATTTAGCCATGAATTATGGCCCGAGAACTTTTTCACACCTCTTAAGTTCTATTTGCTGGAATTTTTAAGTTGACAACATGGAAGACGCGCAAACTAAGGCAGGGAGGGGTAGGTTGTGTAGCGTGGTTATGTTTGTTTTAGCTGGCTAAAGTGTTACTTTTAGTTCACTGCGATGCGGAAACTAGGGGAGTGGTGGCGGTCCCATGCGTGTTTCGTACTCCAAACTCTGTATTCTTAGAAATTCTTACCTAAAAATAAGTGAATCGAGGGCTTTTGTATTCCTCCTTTCAACTTCGTCGTCATCTCGATATTGTTTAGCCGCTCACCCAAGACTGGTTCTCCTTTTTTAATCCTGGAATGTATCTTATTTCCAAATGAGACTCACAAGTAAGCGTACATAGCAACGTTCTTTGGCAACCTTTTCCGATTCATTCCAAGTTGGTTTTGCTTGGTCACCAGTACTCATCCAGTACTCGTTTTACGGCTTTTTTGTTATGCGCCCCTGCTGATCCGGCCGTCCACAGCAGATGCTTCCTTTCTGTGGTGCTTGGACAAAATTCGGATCGTTATTCCTTTCCAGTGTGGCCCCTAAGTTACCCCCAAAAACGTAATAAGCCATACCTGTCTGAAAATGTGCAAGAGTAGACAACTCTCCATAACGGCAGCATGTTGGCCAAATCGGGAAGCCTGAACAACTCGCACGGCGAAATGAAGACTCTTACGTAAATCGCCTTGTTACAATCATCTTTGCAAGAGAAAAGGAAAAAAAGACCTTGTTCTGATTGAATTTGAAAAATTACATAACTTGTATTTAAGAGAAAATGCCTAGGATTATAACGCCAACACTTCTGTACCCACCATTGCCACAGTCACACAAGTCTGACAGTGCTTTTCCTCATTAATTGCACAAACAGAGCCAAATGCCGACATCATGACAACAAAAATGCACACACGTACAAATATTGCTTTCTTCTTCTCTGTCTTAAGTACTTTGCTGCCTTGGGAAGTGCCCTCCTCTCGCTTGCCCCTTACTTCGGTGCGTAGATAGAATAGGTAGACGGGGAGGGATGGAGGCAGAGGCAGGGGTTTACCTTACCTAAAGCCGTATTGAGCACACACGGGAGCCTAATTTCGGCTATTGCTTATAGCGGATGCCCAATGAGCGTCGTCTAAAGTCGTGCGCACGTGTGTGTAGGCTCGTGCATAGGTGCATACACATACGTGTGCACGCGTGCATGCCAGCCATATTATTAATTATTACGTGGCAGGGTTGAAGGTGTGTGAGGCTACAAAGGGGGCGGAGGAGGGGGCTGCGCGTCATTGCGGGGCAGGAACATTAGTATTATTGTTGGGTCGTTGTTGCTGTTGCTACTGCTCGTGGCTGGGACATTTTTTTGTCTGGGCGACTGCTGCATCAATTGGAAATTTTCGCTCTCTCCTAATCACTTTTCTCCCCACCCGATCAACATAAGCAATGCATTATTACATCAGACCAGACACTGTCAATTACCGTAACAACCCAATTTGACAAACTTCGTGACCTAGCAACCTTATGGTGGTTTCATTTAAGCTACTAACTTTATTAGTAAGATGATTTAAACAGGCCTAATTGACTTTTGATTTAACTTTGTCAAGTAATAAAGGCAATAAAAAACTGACTAACAAGCGCAGTTGCAGTCCAACTCACCCCCTCCGGATCAATCAAGTCAAGTGTACTCATAGCACGGATGATCGATTGCCAATTGTCAATTTGTAAGTCCACATGTGAAGACTGCCTCCTGCCGCATTTTACGGCTAGAGGCGTGTTCTGTATGAAAATGTCACGTTGTCAGGGCTAGACAAAATGATTGGGGGACTTATTTAGCAAGAATTTCTAGATTAACATTAACTCGCCATAGAAAGCCGCCCCACATGCCCCTCCCTTCCCGTAACTGGATGGTCAAAGGAATTACTGATATTCACATTTCTACACCCGTTAACATACCCGAGGGAGAACACAATGCCTTCCTACTTTTGTCTGCTTGAAATCGCCATCTCGCCACAGTGAAATCGGATTGGTTTAGATGAGAGTTGAATTCGGATAACAATATGCTGGAAGGGGTTGGGTACGACTGTCTGTGTCGGCAAAGGTGGAGCGAATTAATTCAAGTTTAATTTAGGGGTTCAAAGCACTTCTGGGCTTCGGTCTAAGCTGATTTCGCGTCATACCTTGCGGATTTAAAAGGCAACAGGCGATACCATCGACTAAAAATGAATTCACATCTTGATGCAGATCCATAGTGTAGGACGAATGACAACACACGGTTGACGCGAGCGTGTTTAAATCGCACACACGCATACACATTTAAACTGTGTGGTTCAAAAGATCGGAGAATTGCTGTCGAAATTTTGTGCAACAATCAGGCGGATCGGTTATACAATCTCAGTTTGCATCTCCCAGAAATTGCCTGCTGCTAACTTGTGGAGACTTGTCAAATACCCGCCACTGTTTATGCGTATGCGTTAGGCTTGTCAAGGCATAGGCGAAGTGATTTAGTCTCCACGCCTTGTCACACTCTTTTCTTCCTGCCTTGACTCCGCACTCATATCATTCAACAGCTGTTGCACCAATACGTTGGGTGGACAACATTCCAGTTATACGGGATTACAAACCGAGGTGAAGTGGATGTCAAGGTTGTAAAAGCTACCTCCTCCGCCTCAAATTTGACGTTTGTTGTGTGGAGTCGGCGTGTTACATGGTGACAGGACAACGTATCGTGGAGAGTTGGTTGAAGTCAACAATTTGACTGTGGTGATGGGAGATGCAGCACCACTGGAGGGAGGAAGCATGACGTCTGGAAGGGAGAACCTCTGTCCCCGGTCCTTCGTAATGAAGGAGGACTTGTCGCCATGAGGCAAGAGAATGGGAGATTGTGGTGTCAAGTGTGTTTACCTGGTGGTGGTATTGGTAGTGGCGGCGACATCTGATTGACACCTGTATCAACTGTGGGGGAGAAGGGTTAGAATGCAGTGGAAGCCGAGTGAATGGGTGCCACCCACATGCCGCGTACTGACAGCTGCCAGACTACTACTACTTTGTTTTTCTCGTCTTTCTACCTACCTTGTAGAAATGTGTAGTGCATGGTAGGTTGACTGACTGTCTGATCGGCTGACTGACTGACTGACGTTTGACTGGCTTACTCACTTTGTACTCCTGACTGCTCTCTTTTGGTTAAATAATAACTCCGCAATCACCAGAATGCCTGCTTCAATAGTGGCAACGGTCCTCAAACTATCGCAATGCCGATTTTCGACTCTCGTTCCCCCAAAACATACTCTTTTCATCAACCACTTCTGCGGATCCTCCATTTGAGTAGTGTAGGCGACAAATTGAAAGTCCAGATGAATTCATTAACCTGGTTTTGATGATAAGGCCTGCCACACCGCCCTTCCACAACTGCAAACTATGCATTTACATCTGATGAATAGAAGAAGGCGATAAAGTGGTGGGAGAGGTGCACTCAAGCTCCAAGTGAGGGTGACAGTCATGGCAAATAGCCTATCTCATTTGGCCAGAAAATTGTCCAAATACGCACTGCAAATGCTGTCAGTGGTGTAAAGGTGTCAGTGAGGCTTTGATGGAGGTACAAGTCGTCACATGTCAGTGGCAACAGAAAGCACCGTGTTGGTAAGCGTTGTGTCCACACCCTCACCGAGTGCATTGACAGTGGATAGTTCACCTGTCAATCAGTACTTTGATGAGAGTCGCGTATGTCTGAGCAATGATTGTTGGAGCATGTCGTTTGGAGTTCAGTGAATTGAGGTAGAAGCAGTGGCGTTGTGATCCGAGGTACACGCACAACCAGCGTGGAGATCGCAGCACGGGTGTGGGGGATTGGGTGGTCATGTCACATCCTGCATGATTGTAGGATTTGCGTGGATTTGCGTCCTACTTCGTTCATTTCAGGTGCCTGAACTGGCATTCAGCAAAGTGCACTTATTATGTGCGATTGTAAGAGATGAGAAGTTGTCACTTCTCACTTTGATAGCCTGAACGGAGACGATTGTGGTGTTTGAGGAGAAAGGAGGTCAAAGGGGAGGAAGTGGTGTGCACACGGAAACTCAAAGCACACATTTCTAACTATCTCCGAAATTTTGAAAGGGGGCGGATATCAGGGAGCATTTTGAGTGGCTTTAACGAATCAGAATGAATGGAAATGGAGTCGGGGGAAATTCAACCCCTTCGTTACTCTCTCTTGGAGACATTAGAATGCCTTTTACAGACGCTTCTCTTCCAGCTTGAGACAAGTAGCACAAGTCGCCGAGTTTCTAATCGAAGTTTCCACGTCACCTTCTCTAATCTTGGATGATGTAGAGGCGCGGGCATCTGGATGATTTAAGGTGTCTTTGTGTCTGATGCAAATGGCGCCGCTGTCCAGCCATCTAACACGCACGTGATACAAAGTCTTCGCAGCCATTTGGGAAATCGCGCAGTTGTTGATGCCAAGCTGTGATTGAAGGCTCGCGTAAATCCAGACATTCAAACAGGAGCCCAATGGTCTGCCCACCCACCTACTGAAACAGAAGTCGGCTGAGGCACTTGCCTCTCCTTGGAGGGAAACCTTCGATCTTCGCTGCCTCGATGTTCCTTGATTGGTTAGATCTGTGGAAGGAGATTACTGCATTACATTCACTTCAATTTACATTAAACTTTACCAGAGCGAGTATTGGTGGTTGGGGAAGTGCGGGGTGGGGGGGAGAAACGAGGCGTTAGAAAAGATAATAGGCATGGGGCTATGCGTGACTCGGTCTATTCGTAGCCACTCAACCATAACACTGATTTATTCCACTGCTGCTGCCGCAACACCCGGTTAGCTCTGACGCAGTTCCCGTCGGAAAAATAGCGGCATTTTTCCTAGTTCTGTGGTGGATGCAAGTCGCTACACCTTGTAGACAATAAAATGCGGACGTTCAAATTCGCTTGTATGTAGATTTAACGCTGGAGATTTGGGAATCAAAAGTTCAGGGTTTCCCTTGACTTCGTTGTTTTGTCCAAAGGGGCTAAAAGAGGAAGAAGGGAATGAGTGCTGGCACTTACGCTCCCCTCCTGACACCTGCTCTGGCATCCACCTGGAACACATCCTATTAAAGGTAAGGCTTCCAGATTTCAGAGCTTAAGTACCATTTGCCTCCCTTCCTAAAGTGCTTTCTCGTCGCCTACTTCATCACTAGTCTCTGCAATTTGACAACCGCCGTACCAGGATTATAATTTATGATGAGAGTTTACAAGATGGGATGCCATCGCCACACCGATGATAAGTACTGAGGGTAATGCGCTTACCCTCTATTTCCAAGTCACCTTTCCCTTAGAGTGGCGCTTTTTGAAAAGCGACTGTGACTACAGAAACAGGGAGCATCCGATGCCAAAGTGAAACTATTCGATACCATTTTCAAGATCAGAAGATCGGAGGGCACAGAGCACCCTACTTACTATTTCCTTGCCCTCATTCCAGACCGTCATTTGCCCATCCCATCACCTGCCATACCATCGGGTGAGGAGACATTACCCCTTCACTAATTTATGCCACTACCACTGTGACAGATATCCAGCCCACGTCACTGCAAGGCATTCACCCATTCCGTTGTCTATACCTCGTGACCACTTCTTCTTCCCACTGTCCCTTTGCCCATCTCATTCAGCTACATGCAACCCAACTCCACTCACTTCACCATCTGGCAGTCGAATTCGCTGCATCGGTTGTGCTTTCCACCTCCTTGGACACTTCTTGCCAGAGCAAATGATGCGAGCATTTGAAAGAGGCGCCTCTTTCGTCGTCGTCGTTGTCGTCCTCCTCCCCCTCCTCACTTCTTACTGTAGGCATCACGACCTACGGCCATGTGATGCGTCGAGCACATGTGCATCGAGGCTGAGAGGCGCCTGCAAAAGCATCCCACGAGAACACACCAGCTGCCCGCATTCATGCATTCATTTCGCCGTCCACATGAACTGCATCCATGTGCACCCACAGAATGGGGTTACTGAGGCCAACGAAAGTCGGTAGGACAGTAGATGTGGTGGTTGTGGTTGTAACGCGGTTGGGATTGTGGTGCCTCATGCACCGCTGTTCGTCGCTGCTCACCGCATCAGCATGCACACCTACCTGGTGAGGCACACGTTTCCATCTTGCATGCAGTGCAGAATGGCGTTGCCACTAGCCACAGGCCAAGGGCTGCGGGGCAGGAGACCTGGCTCCGATTTAATCACAAAAGGGGAAGTAGAGACAGGGACAGACGCAGGCAAGGAGGAGGGTGAGGAAATCTTTTCACATCTTTAAGTCATATCCAGTTATGTGGAGTAAATTAATCTCTACTTTTAGACGATAGATCTTTTAGCATCTTTTAGCATTCACCATCACCTGCACCACCACTAACGCCACTGCCACTCTGGCCAGACGTACAATCACTAGTGAGGGACGAGGTGACTCTTTTGGCAGTGGCGGTCCATCGTTGGAGCATCATCAATGGTATGTTTTTTGCTTTCACTTTTTAGTACAAATTCCATTTCTCATCGCAAGCCATTTATTCACTTAGTCAGTCAGTTTGCAGAGAACAACGCGATGGAAGAAGTGAAAAGCAAACCAGCCGTCTCAAGGCACCTTGTCTGTCATCTATCAATGTGTGGCATGCAGGTAGCACCCACTCACTTATTATCCTCTGAACACGACAGTCTCTCATTCTCTTGCCTCATGGCGACAAGTCCTCCTTCATTACGAAGGACCGGGGACAGAGGTTCTCCCTTCCAGACGTCATGCTTCCTCCCTCCAGTGGTGCTGCATCTCCCATCACCACAGTCAAATTGTTGACTTCAACCAACTCTCCACGATACGTTGTCCTGTCACCATGTAACACGCCGACTCCACACAACAAACGTCAAATTTGAGGTGGAGGAGGTAGCTTTTACAACCTTGACATCCACTTCACCTCGGTTTGTAATCCCGTATAACTGGAATGTTGTCCACCCAACGTATTGGTGCAACAGCTGTTGAATGATATGAGTGCGGAGTCAAGGCAGGAAGAAAAGAGTGTGACAAGGCGTGGAGACTAAATCACTTCGCCTATGCCTTGACAAGCCTAACGCATACGCATAAACAGTGGCGGGTATTTGACAAGTCTCCACAAGTTAGCAGCAGGCAATTTCTGGGAGATGCAAACTGAGATTGTATAACCGATCCGCCTGATTGTTGCACAAAATTTCGACAGCAATTCTCCGATCTTTTGAACCACACAGTTTAAATTTGAGCGGTTCACAATTAAAACACCTTCGCGTCACCGTGCGTTGTACTTCGTCCTACACTGGATCTGCACAAGATGTGAATTCATGGTTGAGTCGATGGTACCGCACTGTCAGTATAATTAGGTTTGGTCAAGAGAAATCAGCAGACAGAACCTGTAGCTGTTTAAAGCTGAATTAGCTCCTTCTCCCCACTCCCCCAACCCCTTCCCTTATTATTATCCGACCTCGTGAAGCTAGACAAATCCGATTTCTACTGTGGCGAGATGGGGACCTTCAAGCAGAGAAAAGTAGGAAGGCATTGTGATCTCCTCCTAAAATTCCCACTTGTTTATCTCCTTTGAATGTGTATGTGTGTGTGTGGATGCAGAGGTGTGAAATTTAGTAATAAGCCGTCCATCTGGAAGAGCATGAAGAGTTTGAAGCGAACGAAGCATCTAGAGAGCGAGAAAAAGAGTTCCATGGCCATGGGCTGGCGCATTTCGTCTGTCCTGCTAACCCTAACGCATGCACGTGACAAGCCTTTACGGGAAGTAGCATCTATTATTTGCAATGTCAATATTCAACATTTTTGTTCATACAATTCGTCTTATCTTTGATCAAATTTTAGTGCCAACGGTGAAGGCGTTACTGAGCTTCCCCATGACCTTTTAGTGCAGCCGTTGTAGACCTGAGTGGTAATGCTTTTTTACACCGTTCTTCGAATTAACGCGAGTTTATCATCATCCTGTGTTTTGGGTGAACGTCTCTACATAAAATGAGTCCTGTCAACGCTGCGCGATTCCTTCGTAAACAAGGCGCGGTGAGTCATGAGTCTCCACACTCCAACTCAGACAACCTGATAACACTACGACTTAGGTAGGTCGCAATTTTTTTTTTCAAGTAAAAACAAAGTAAATTCACGTGAAATACATCTCTCTATCCTTTCTACACACAAATCGACTGGTCTATCTTTATCTATCTTTCATACTTTCTGTCTGCGATTGTGTGTTTGTGCGTCGGGATAGGTGGCGCCTTGACGTCGGCAGGCCGGCAGACAGGCAAGGCAAGGGACTAGACAGGAACGGCCGTCAGACAAACAGGCTATCAATTTTTAAATTGCTCTTCCTCCTCCTTTTCACCCTCCTCTCCACCTACCTCCTCTCGTCTCCTCCTCCTCCACCACCACCACTTTCATCTCCTCCGATTGCCGCCTTCCACGCATACCTTCGTGCGCCCAGCTTGTGCGCGTTCACGCCGGAGGGACTGAGATGTGAGCCTACTTATCCATAATTTTAATCATTTTTTGTTAACGAGTAGCTCCCTTTCACCATGTCACCTCCTAGTACCCTAGTCACTAAGTCTGCTTAGTCAGGTGTGTGATTCGTGAAACCGTGGCAGTGATCGTTTATCTATTCGATAGTTCTGGTTGGTTTCGGCGACAATGGTCCACCATTCCTTCTCCTACTTCTGTTTGGATACATAAGTATTTAAAGGGTCAAATTAAGATTCAACCGAGACAACGAAGAAAAAAAACGATGGCTTTGGCAAGCCATAGAGGAGAATTGGAGGGTTTGGAAAATCGGTAGTCTTTTGGATGTCCGCGCATTAGTAGTATTGGCAGTTTGTCCAGCCATTGCCATTGCCTGTAGATTTCTTGCACTAATTAAAGCGCATTTTTGGGTGGTTATAGTGCCTTACGTCCAATCATAAGGTATTGGGAGTGTCCAGGTCATATTGAATGACTGCAAGTTGTCAGAAACACGTGGTACGTAAAGGTATCGACTTGATCAAAAATATCGGGAATGCCAATTTAAACCTTTGCTGGCAGTCAAGTTTGTCACCCCAATTTTATTTTCAAAAAGTACCGACCACAGCGATGTTGCATAATTAGCAAAGTAAGAAGATTGCAGAGTTTGCAGATACATACTTTTTTGGGTAAAAAAACATTCAACCTACCCTTCGAAATTGCTGGTTTGATCAAAAGGCCACCGAGAATTGCTAGTGTAAACCACAAATATATCCAAAAAGGTGGTTCATGATTCTTAGCTTTTTATTCTAAATTTGTGTGCAGAACGGCTTCTTTTTTTCTATTGAAGTACTTTAACGAAAATTGCAAACCGGGAAGCCGAAATCATGATGAAATGTAACAAAATCATTTTGTTCAAATCCAAAGGACACCGAAGGCTAGTTTGAGGCTCTTAAAACTATTTTGTTCCAAAAAAGTTATTAGGTGAAGTATAAAGATAGAAATCTGGATGAGAATTATCTGCTTGAACCAATGTCAATGTTATCCATCAGAAGTCAGAGTAATCGAAACTCCTTAGGTCATATAAAGGATGGGACGTCACATATGTGTGACGCTGGTGGAGAATTTTAATGATATTAAAGAACATGGATAGGAAGTTGAGGGAAGGGTTCCTCTTAAAAATAGTGCCTTGTAATGGACAAAAACAACTACTTCTACTTTAATGGGTGCGCGGTATCGTTCTCATGTAACATTTTTAAAGTAAATGAATCATTAGAAAATTTTTATTTGAGCTGTGGAAGCATGCCTTAGGATAGAGCTGATTTTCACGTTTGAACAAAAAGTATAGCGAAAGTCATGGCAGTTATTCATTTTGAGTGCGCAGAAGCTGTAAAAAAATGAATGATTTAACAGTGATGAAGAAAGTCTCCTCAAGCTGGAGTAGTCTAAGGTGCCTTGTCTGACAGACTGTTCTACAAACATGTAGACACAAACAACCACAAATTTCACTGCGACAAGTGACGATAAATCAAGAAATCTACTTGAGGTCACAATACCTACTTTTAGGTAAGGAGCTACACACAACAAAGCACTTTACAGCAACCGGTCCACTCAAGGTGCCACTCTCTTAGCACTTCGATTGTTGTGATTCCTTAAAGAAGCGGATTAGATGGGAGAAAATTCAAAGGGGATGTGGAACGTGATCGCGACTGTTGGGTATTCCTATTTCCATACTCTCAAAATTAACGCACTGCATCTTCCATCCAGGGCGTAAGAGAGGACGGCTTCTCCTCATCTAAAACCATCCAGCTGCCTACTTATAGCGTGTTGAAGCACTTCAAATAGCATAACCGTGGTAGAATGGTTATGCATGAATTTGGCAGTAGTTTGGAACCTGCCAAAATTCCATCATGGCTGACTTCTTTTTTTCCCATCCATCTGATTCAAGTTAATTTTCAGGCCTGAAAGCTCTGATTATCAAATTTCCCCTTTACCTCAATAAGGACCCGATGCGAAATCCCGCTGAAACTTGATTTGAGCGTGCTAGGGGGAGGGGAGAACTAGTGTCGTTATCTTTCAGCATTCACCTGTCAGTTTTGAACTACTACAGCAACACAGTGAAAATCGTGAGACTGAAGTTTTCCATTTAGAGTCACACGCAGTCTCAAGTGTGGAGGGAGTGTGAGAGCGGCTTCGTGCTTGCGTGGGTGCATTGCTGTCATCGTCTACCTTGTTATCGCCTTAGTTCACTGAGGGCACCGCCTGTTTCACACCACGGCCCCAAGCAGGAAGGTCCAAATGAGTACCCAGTTTGACGATTTTATAAGTAGGCGATTAATCAACCACCAGAATTCCCCACAAGAGGCTATTTTGTTGGTTTATTTTAACCAATAAGCATTGTCTACACGGCTCATTTCAACAATTAAACAGCGAGTGACCAGGAAAGCCCGAATGCTCACGGTTTGCCAATGAAATTAGTCGATTTGCCGTCAAAGTTCTGAGCCGTTTGAAGGGTGACGTTTCATTTAGGGGAGTAATAACAGCTAGCACCCACTAGATGATACAATTCTCCGTCCTTTGGGGTGATGTCCATCTCCACATGATGTTTTGCACTTTTTTCAAGTAAACACGAGACAGGTAATTGCTACCCCCAGCCTCACAGATAATGTTGTTGCATTTTTAACAGACAATACAAAAATTGCACTTTTATGCGACCCCACTTTTGGGCCGTGAGGTTTCAAAGAGTAGGAAAAATAAGACTGGAGAATAATAAAAAGAGGCTAAATTTGTATCACCTAACAGCAAACATTTTCAACGTATATTTTTCGACTACATGCTGTTCCTATTTCATTTGCACAGCCAAATGTTGACAGAGGGGGAGAACAAGAATCCAGGTTCTGGAGGTGCGAAAAGGGCTTGTACTAAAAAAGATGCGGCGGCAACTTCAAAAGCAAGGACGAAGATTAATGACTGGCTACACAACTGGTTGTAACCTGCTACCTACACATCTCTCCCTCGCCACACACACACATAGGCTCTCTCTTGGTCGTTAATACTCTTCTTGTCCTTTCCGTCAGATAAGATGGATAAGGAACAGCGAGGTGGAAGGGCAATGAAAATGTTGCCAAATGACCAATCACCTTGCGAGTTGAAGGTCAGCCATGCTGACGAATCACATATTGACCTGGTGAGGGATTGATCAAAATTATTGCTTAAATTAAAAAGGAGTGGTTTTAAAAGTGTAAAAATGGGAATTACTATATTGTGCAGTGATTTGGTATTTCGTTGAGATTGGAGGTTTAATCAGGCGGGGCCCTCAAACCGTACTTCCCCTGAAGGAGGAGGGGTAGGAGAGTTCATTGGGTACGCTTATGGCCTCCTACCTCCTTTGTGTGCAAATGATGACTCCTTCGCCACACTCTCATGGCTATGAATTCAAGAAAGACTTCAGATGCTATAATCAATGCATTGATCGATTCTGTAGTGGTTTCGTTAGTTCTATCGAGTTGGCAGGGGGTACGCAATTTGACAATGATGACACTCTGAAGGGCTGGAGCAAACAGAGGTAAGTCAGCAGGTGAGTAGGCTCTTGTGCCGAGTCGCGGACCGGTGTTTTGATTAAAAAAAGCAGAAAAATCAGGAAAGGATAACTGCGCACTAAATATGGGCAATTTATGAGCGCCCTGACACTCCCGTCCCCCTTTTGAGTGTTGCCGGTGCAAAAAGCAAGGGGGCTGCAGTCAGGGGAGCGCACGGGACGTTTTATGGCCCGTCCGACACATGTGCGTAGCAGCGAGGAGCGAACCAGACGGGGGTGCAGTCTGTTGTAAATGCAGGCGAAACACCAAGTGGATCGCTGACACGAGGTACAGAAGTGAACTGTCAAAGTAAGCCACTTTCAATCTGTCGACGCTTGCTGTAGCCTTCATAGCATTGAAGTCGATAAACATTGATTGCTATGCCATTGTGGATTAAATACGGATTGCGAATTTAAAAGGTCCGGCTGGATTTGTGAGGGTTGATTAGGAGTATGAGGAAAGGTAGAGGGGAGGGAGGTAAAAAGGAAGCAATGTCAACTTCATTGGTGTTAGAAGAATACCAGGAAGGTGAGGATAGTAGCAAAGAGTGATTCCAAAGGTGAATAGCCGATATCCTTCCCCAACGTGGAGCCATTTCCGAGTAAGACAGCCCACCTCAACGAGACCGTTGATGGCAGTGGTAAGCAGTCGTCGTTCCACTACCAAATCCAAGATCTCAGCATAAGGCAGACGAGAACTGCTTGTCGCAGATGATGGTGATTGTCACGGCCACTCGGAATACCATCCAAGCAGCTGTTAGTGGGGATGCAGCTTCTACCGACACTGGGTGTAGCCATGCAGGTCAAAATGAAGGCGAAGTCGTTCAAGAGAGACAGGACGAGCTTTAGTACAACTCATACGGATGCGTTTAAATCTTACTTCAGGAAAGGGAGAGGGCACAACAAACGGCGATTTGTTGTGGAGATGTACTTTACTTTGCCGGTAGACTAGCTTTGATGTAGTGTGGGAATGCTCCAACTTGTTGGAACAGAGGGATTACAGAGTGGTAGCTTTTGGCTTACCTGCGGAGTGACGTCCCGACAGAGGGGGAACTTGTAGGTTGGTGGTAAAGTGGGAGAGAAAATTTAAGTGTCACGTCACTCTTGACCACAAGAAACCACGTTTGTCATTTGTATGTACAGTGGAAGGGCAAAATTGCCAAGGCTTTTTTACCAAAGAAACTCCAATGAGGCAACTACTAGCTGTCGTTGAGCTTGGTGACCGGACGCCATGTCAACTAGTAGAATAAAGTATGTCCTGATTGGGTCAATGGAAATGGAAAACTTCCTCTTCAATGCATGTATTCTCCAACCTCAGGACGAGAGCCGCTAATTTCCATAGAGAGCTAAACTCTCTTTCCACCAGACTAGAAACGTTGCAGAAGTAGGCGCGGGAGACACAGCTACAAATTAACGCGTTCACCTGCTCAAGATCGCGCGCCTAGGTCCCTGTTTCAATCACTACATGCACCGTTCCTCTCCTCCTGGCGACATTTGCTGCAATAAAAATGATGAAATTATGTGGTGATGGTAGGGGGTGAAAGACTGTTTTAGTACACCAAGGGTATCCAACTCGCGTCACTTTGAAGGAAAAAAGGAGCACTCCCACACACACATAGCTGGGAGAACTTGAAGAAGGAGAACAATAAACTCACACCCACACACACACCTCAAGGTTACTGCGACCTGGCTTCTCCGCCTGCCATGTAGGTGTCAAGAGGCTAACCATAACTGATTAGGTGGGAATAAAACGAAGACTCTTTCGTTGTTTACGCAACAACCTTGCAGTATGATGTAAGAGCAGCTTTCACTTACTTGTGAGTCTCACCCACTGCTGATGAGGTTGCTAATAGAGTAAAGGGCAGGAGGGTGGGTGGATGGATTATTACGGGATGAATGGCGAGGAGGGAAGAAGAATCACCCTTGTGGCGATGGTATCAGAGATGTAAGTTGACTGATTCTGTCTAGCGTGGAAGCAGTTCACAATGTTTGTGAGGCTGAAGTGGATCTAAGCCAGACTGACCTCAGAGCCATCTAGGCACTAGGACTGAGGGGACACAAATTAGCAGAACTTGGCGAAGTAAACTCCACAGCTCCAGTGTCACATCTTTCATGGGATATGCTTATTCTTTAAAACTACGCCTCATCAACAGCTTAAAGTATTAAAACTTCTACTACTACAATTCAGTTTCGCCACTACTCCATTTATTTCTCAGGAGACAATCTAGTTTTTTTTTTTTTTAACACGTCGAATTAAAATGGACGGAGGATTATCAATGACGGCTAGGGCCGTTGACAGCTGGCACGTACGGGAGAAGCACCGAGTGAAGGAGGAAGGAGGAGAAAAGGACACTATCATACCCTTGTTCTTCGCGGAAAGTAGGCGGCGGAAGTGCGCGCCGCCGAGACAGTGACGCCGTCGTGGTGCAGTCGTTTTCTCACGTCCTTCCAACTTTCATTGCACCAGTCACATCAACACCACTCTATCTGGTTTACATGAATGTCGTTTACGACTGAAATACCTGTTCTACTGTGTAAACGGTTTACCTTTACGAGGCAGGTAATGGCAACTACATTGCTGAAATAGTTTAATTCTCTATTTGGAATGAAGTTAAAGAATGGAGACTTCAGACAGGTTTTCTTGTCGCTAATTAATGGCTAGGCGGTTGGAAATGAAGTAAACTACCGTTTCCTGCCATTCGACTTGGACTTATCTCAAAGCTCTCAGGTGGTACGCAACTGGTTCTCAAGGCTAAAGTCACCATTTTGAAATGATCTTTTTGAAACATCGTGTCCAACTGAAGACAAATGATGGCACTTTATAATTTATTATTGAGAACAATTATTTTCGATGGGTTAAAATTGGACCGCAATTCAGTAGTAATTAGGACTCAGAAATTAAGTCTGAGTGGGGTGTTCTACAAGTCAACACGGTTCCAACAGCCCTTCTTCTGTGACGTTTGAACGTACGCTCCAACTGGGAAAAGTGAAAACTTTTAGTAATTGTAGAGTGGGTTTACAACCACTGCCACCAATGTGGTAGCCGACTAATTACCTCTGAAGGAGTCGTAGAGGCTACGAATACGCAAGTAGCTTTACTACCAACGTACATAAAAGAAGTGAAATGGCAGTGGCACAGAGCTCTTCCTGCCTCCAGGATGAAAGTCGAGTCAAGTGGGACTTAAAATGACCCCCTGTTAGCCATACTTTATCATGTCAATACCAAGCTCAGGAAGCCGAATAAGGCAATCAATCTAAGTAGGAGGCCATCCATGCTCACTGCTACTGCATGTCAAGGAATGTCACGTGGGCTGGAAAAAAAGGACATCATAAAATGTCATCACAATGTGGTTTGTGAATATTTAAATATAATTGTGCAAATTAAACACCGTCACCTTGTGGGAATGCGAAAGTAAGTATCCGATGCTAAAGGTCATTTCAATTAGCCAAAAAGATGATAACCTCCCACCCAACGCTAACTCCTTCTAGATTCTTAAATTGACTTTGGTTATCAAAGGTGGGGTTGGTCTTAAGGATATTACAAAACAGGACGATCTTTGGAGTCAGTAATGGGTGTTCTTTTTGTAAAAAAACAAACAATTTTAGGTAAGGATGTCCTATTATTCTTCACTCTGCAAACTATTAAATTTTCAACATTTCAAAGGAAGAGAAAAACGATTCCATATACCAGAAATCATAAACTATAAGCATTACCTGAATAAAGTAAGCAAGATCGCCTCCCAGTAGGTTAACATTCTCCATTGACACCCTAGTATGCCTTCGTCAAAATGAAGATTTTCACAGGAATGCAAGATCACGTGTCGTTAGATGTTGGAGGAGGAGGAGAAACATTTGAGTCAACGGTGAAGAGTATCCACGTTTTGCTAGCGCTGCTAGTGATGCGAAAATAGGGAACGTACCTCTTGTCGAGCCGACATTTATTCACCTTTCGGCGACTACACATCAATTCAAGTGTCTAGCATCCAAATACGACAGACAAGAGGATACAGACAAAGTGAAAAAGTTGAGCACCTCATTCTGCACAGCAGTTTTAATTGATGGTGAGATGGTAATGATGAGTAAGCGTTAGTGCTCATTGCTGATAAAGTGAGACGACGGAATGTGTAGCCTCCTCTCCTTTCCATTCATAAACCTTGCATTGGCTAGGGCTCAACCTTTCAAGGAAACAGGAGGAATAATCAACCAGGGAAGGCATATCCCAATGTTTGAAAGAGGTGGGGAAGACTGACTCTTAGAAATGAGTAGCTTTACCAAAATCTGTGAACAGGAGTTGCGGAAAACGTAACTAGTTTTAATGGACTACTTCCCCTAAGATAGCGGTTAAGAATTGAGAAAAACCAACCAACCCTGAAATGATGCATGCTGCCAACGTGCAGACCTCAAAGTTGACTTTGCGAAGTGCGCATAAACTCATACGACGTGTCGCCGGCATTGCTTCTGACATGCCCAAATGCTTTTAAACAGAGTTTGCCCAATAAGAACACGTGACCCTTGATAGAGAGAGAAAGTGCTTTAACTCGTCCAGAAAGTGTTGGTAGCTGGAAGAGGGCTGAGGTTTGTTACTGAGACTTACCTCACTTCCGTTGGAAATCTGTTGCATGCTTTTCTAGCCCAGTGAAGGAATTGATTTAAGCCTTCAGAAGCATGCTAAATGCATCCAACCGAGACTTCGAAGTAAAATTAAAGACTGGTGTAATGGGCTAACAAAGAAAAAAAGGCAGCAGGCGCAGTCACGATAGCATTAAATTGGATTGGAGTGCATTTCACTTGTTATATAGCATCAATTCCATTTAAGTAGCATGTGCTCCGCACAAATTTTTTTAGCGAGGGGGAACTGGCTGAAAGTAAGCTTTGGCATCCTTTTGCTAGTCTGCACCATGATGGCATCAGCAATCGCTCACTTCGTATACGCCTAAGTGATTTTTATGTCGCGGTGCATTACATATCTGCATCTCGTCATTCTCTCATTCACTCACCGGCGATGAGTCATGCGACGCCTTAATTAACATAAAATCGTTACGTCTGCCGGGGGGAGGGAAGGGGAGGTGGGCAGCGGAAACGAAATCGATGCTCATTGGCCGTACAAACGTTTTCTTTGGGGGAGGGGGGCTGGGTTAAGCCCTATTAATGGCCTTACTCTTTGAACTTTGGCACCATCTCCGTAAATCATCACTTTTTAGATGGCAAAAGGGTCGCCTGGAAGAGTAGTTAAGTGTTAGAGACACTTTACGAAACAAAAAGGATAGCTAACCTTATCAATCGGATTTGATTTAAGGGCATAAGGTTTCCCCATCGCTGTTTTATAGTTGAGATTAGGCCAATTAAGAGATTGGGGATGTTGAAAACGGTGACAATTCGAGTCGTCCAAAGCAATGCCACTACTTTGCTAATAAGCAGTTTTACTTATTAAATATAAGTAGACAGCATTCCAACAGATCTTAAAATATGTGGTATCGCGAAGAAGTGAAACCATCTTCCCACTAAACTTTGATGCGTTTGAAAAATGTATGCTTCAGCAGTCTTATCAGGACCACAATTTACCAAAACTGGGCATTACAAAGCCAAAATTAATACTTACCATTAGTGTTACTAGTCGGCTCGGGTGTAAGTCCCGAAGCAATGAACATGAGAGAGAAATAATGACCTGGAATGCAGCCGAACACAAGCGCGTGTTTACACCTCTTTAAGATCTCAACTCACCTCACCTCGATGCGCCATTGTATGCTTAACTCATAATTTAAAAGGTATGAAATAAACGCGTCTCCACCATTGAATGCAACACAATGATTGCGGGTCGTGTGGCCTGGTTTGAAAGTGCGAGCGCTTATTGGAAATCGATAGCCCAATCAACTGACGATGAGCAATCAAGCCACCCAGTACGCGCCAATCGCAGTTCAAGGTTGAACGCTAGGCGGAGTTGAAGGTTGCCTGCAAAAAATTACTGTCACGCCCGTTGTTGTTGACAACAGAGAGAAGTTAAAGGGAGGGGTAGAACTAGTCATGGCGCCTATAATGTGGCGAGAGGTGCGAGTGCACTCCATTAGCCGTGCCAACTGCCACAAATGTCGTAGTCCACCCAAGAAGTAATAAGAGCAAATGAAGCGAACACGCCATTTGATGATAAACAGTTTGAGTGAAAAATATCACACGAAGGGGGTAGGATCCAGGCCTTATCGTTCTAACCTCTTATTCCTAGACTGTCGCATTCCTTTGCGATACGGGTAATCAGCGTTGGCGAGGCGTAGAAGTGTTCAGTGACCATCACACCCGAAGGACCACTTTCCCTAATTCACCCGTTGGAACCTCGTTGAAGAGACTATTTTCGATTCCTGGCGCACTCACACTTACTGTGATTTGCGTACAAAATTAACAGTCGTATGTTCATCTCCACTTGGAAACAACTTGTTGGACCGGTGCTAGGCGTGTCTGCAATCACAGGAGACTTCCACATTTCAATTCGCTAGACATTCCCTTTTCCGTAGGTAATTCCCGAGCCTTCTTGTCCAGTCCCTTATAATTGGCCAATATCGCATGCAAGTAGACTACAAATAACCCAGTAATCGAGGAAGGGTCGAGGTCAATCAGATGCGGACTCTCGCAATAATTACGTAAACGCACGCCGTAACCGCAGCTTATTCACACACATCGACAGGTAAGGATGTCCGTCTCGACGTTGGGTTGGGAACTCGATACAATCCAAGCTCACGGTCATAAACACCGGGTCACAACAACCAGAGGTCATAAATTAGATGTTGTCGCGTCCATAATACGCACAGTAACTGTGTCCCGTTGAAAAACACTAACAGACGGCACAATCCACCCCGAACATCGTGAATCCAGGCGACAGCGGTAGGGCAAGGGCCTTTTGAACAACGTGCTGATGATAAACGAATTTTCGCGTAAATGAACCCACGAATTTCCTGCCGCGTAGAAGACTTCAACCACAATGCAAGGGGGTGATAGTGGAACCATGCAGGCTGCACGTCTATCAGTGAAGAGCCCGCCCCGGGCAGTTCCATTGACAATTCACAGCAGTCATCGAAAGGTCAAAGCCCTAGAAGGAAAGGGCCTCTCCAGCGTATGAGACCGCTGACTGGCCACCATCGCTGGATTAGCTGATCTTCCATTTCCTCGGGGCTCAAACTTACTCCAACGCTAAACCGGGTTTCAAAATAAACTGGAATATGCGACTCCTGAGCGGATAGATTCCACGCAAACATCTGGAGGGTTATGCCACAAACGAATTAAACGGAGTGAACGAACGATGAACTGGCAGTTAAATAGATTGATAGCGGATTGCCGGAGGGACGGGTGGATAAACAGGCATTGTAAAATTCCTAGACGAAGTTGGATGAATGAATGCGACCTCAAAAATAAACTGACTGTCAAACTTCCATGAAGCACTGCGGAACCAAATGAAACAGATGACACAAATAAAAACGGGTTTTTTTTTAAATCTTCTTTCTCTTTCTACAGGCAACAGGAGCATAAAGTTTAACCACAGGGAATTAGAAGGATGAGAATACTATCATCTTGCCAGGAGTGCATGCAGGCCGAATGCGTTCAGTAGGCGGACGCAGGTCCCGGCCAGTGCACTGCCATCACCGGCAGAGGTGGTGAACCAGGCCAATGGGATGCACACGACGAGAGAGAGGAGGAGGAGGGAGAAGATGATGAGGGCGAAGAGGCAGGTGATGAAAGCGATGACATCCAGTAGACACCTGCCGATATGATGGTGATAATAGCGTCGCCGTCCTCGCCACCTCAGTCGACCCTGACTGCGATTTTCACCTCCATCAGGCCAGAAGACTCCCACTAGACGGTCAAAGGCTCCACCACCGGAGTCGTCACTGTCGTCGTCGGCATTGCCGACGCCGATTACGCCATCAGCAGGATAGAGGTAGCCGCGACGGCGCGCCATGTCCTGCAGGCGCTGACTGTTGCTGCGCCCGCCGAACTCGGCCTCAATGTCGGGAGGGGGGTGGGAAGCGGAGAGGGAGAAACGAACGTGCTTCTCCACCCGCGGACTGTCGTGGCAAACTGAAGGCAGAAGTGTTCACAGCCCATCGGAATAAAGGATTGGTGAAGAGCCGGAACCAACGGCTTTCATGGATGTCGCTAGCGTGTGATGGGTGGCCTTTGCATTCGAATCAACAAGGCTAGCATTAAGATGGAGCTGAAGGGCCGTACAATAAAGACATCAACAAGACGGCCCTCCGCTTTGAAGTCAAAATGCGGTGACTTCAATAATCAAATTCGGCTTTGGTGGATAGTTTCACGACCCAAATACCGGATCCAAGAAACAAACAGTGGTGCTGGAAAGCGACTAATGAGGACAAACTTGATTTTGAGGCGGAAATACGAGTACCAATGTGGAAAGGATGGGAGATGGACACCGCAAGGTCAATGGAAGTTAAATCAAGTGCAAATTCGTAAAGAGGAAAACGGAGGGACAAGAATTACCACCACCATCATAACCGGTAGCGTCCGAGTAGACGAGTCTATCACAATCGTTGCAGCAGGAGGAACTCTTGAGAATAGATCCACGCGTCCGCCTTCGCACCACGCCCTCTTCAGTCTGATGCTTTAGAAGCGGTTCGCTCACTGCGTCTGCGGGAAATACAACGTCCAAATCGTCCATGAATAAGCCTGCGGGATGGAGGAACAGGAGGATGATTCTCACTTCAGTGTAGGCTTGACAACAAGGACTTCTTCGGTCCCTGCTTACAGATTTGTAGGCTCTACTACGGCATTGAGAGGAGCGTACGCTAAAGAAGATAATTTAACATCTCGCAAGATGAATACATCATTTGAATGGCCTAGAATGAAGGCAACCGGGTGAATAGATCTGTGGAAGCTACTGAAATGGCACCACCGACTTCTAGCAGCCATTCTGATCTCAAAGCCCTCAAAATAACTAGTTTTCAATACAATTAAAACCTTCTAACAAAAGAGCTGCTCACCACCTCTATTCCACTAGCCCTCCAGGCCCCCTCTAGATTCTTGTGCTTTACAAGACCTTCAGAGAATAACTCGTTCACTAAAATTTGGGAACGCATGAAGAGAACAAGATTTAGTCTCTCTTGAAGTGACACTATTTCAGCCACCAAATTAGGTTCAACGCAATTGCTCTTTGAACAAGCTCCCACTCTTCAATGAAAGGAAAGAGCAGAAAGCAAGGGTTTTCTATCAGCTATCAAAGGCCATCCCAACCAACCTTCTTCGTCCGGTCGTAGGGGCAGCGGGAGATCAAGATGGCGCAGAAGAGGGAGGCTGAGACTGGGGATTCGGAGAAGAGAGGAGGGGGAGGTGGTGGTGGCGCCGTTGGCATCACCATCGTTGACGCAGAGATCGGGTGATTCGCGACGCTTCGACTCCTGATGGGCCCGTACTGCGAAGGCCACGCCGAGTTCACGGCTGAACGAGGAGGTAAAAGAGGTCAAAGTCTTGTGAGAGGAGGGCGAAAGAATTAGCAGACTTCCAAAATCTGGAATGGCCACTACACAGGTAGTGTTTCGTGACATACGAAAGGCACTCAGTGGAGAGCATCTACCAGCCTCGAAAAGCATAATGCAATTGAAGACGTTAGCCCCAGATCCATCAAAACCCAAGGGACACATCATTGACGTTAAGGCCATAGCCAATCAAACTACCAGCACATTACCAGTACTCCGGTCAGAGGATGTCCACACCGTTGTCAGCATTACAGACCCCACTTTCCCGGACTACCTTGGTTGGAACCTCGATGGTGTGTCTGTGCGCTCACGCAAATAAAGGCCAGGTCATGAGAAACTCACAGGCCCATTTCGAGGCAGAAGAGAGCGAGTGATTCAAAATTCTCGGAAGTGAGATGGTCGCAGGAGTGGTGATACCAAGCGGGTGGAGCTGTGAAGCACTCTCCATCCCCACCTCCGTCCACTTCACTATCCCTGCTGATGTCACCATTCCACAAGGCAGTGACGCTGTTGTTGTTGACCAGTTCAAAGAAACCTATCAGGGTGATAGAAGGAAGACTGACGATAGATGTACATTGAAATTAAAAGAAAAATTATGCTATGGGTCCAACGAAATTAGTATCACTCATGCGACTTATTGACCAATTCCACACACCTAAATGAAGTAGAGAAGCAAAAGAGAATAGCCTGGTTCCGACATTAAACCGAGCATTTCGGATACCTAGTGACCACAGCAGAGGCCTTACACACGGCTGGCGAAAATGAAGCCACACTCAGGAGGCAACGAGAATGTCAGCCTCACTGACCTAGGTCCATGACCTCTTTAAAGCAGTGAGGGATTACATGTGCATATACGAACGTTCGCAGATGCCTGTCCTGAGCCAAATGGAAAGTGGTAACAGTGAACAAGCACCTAGACCTTGTCACTACTCAGGTGCAATTGAAAGGTGAAATGAGCGCATTGGAAAGGGGTCCCCTGTCAAGGCGGTTAGTTTCCAAGTCATTAAAGGTAAAAAATTTGATTCCAATTGTCTGTTTCCACCTGGACGCATTTGAAACTTTCCAGCAAGTCATATGGTCGCCCATTTCTTAGGACGATACATTTAAGACCCTGGATAAGTCGAACAAATACTGTTACTCCATCAGCCTGAATCGACAAGACTGTGATTCGCTGGTAAAAATGCAAATCCGCGGCCATTGGTCGAGGTTTCGTTTTGGTAGGCAAAAGTTTCACTCCTAAACATGAACCACCCACTTGGAAGGCCTGAGATGACCAAGGTGGCAGAGAATGACGAGCTGAGACGCTGCGGCCAGATCCTAGTAGCCCGTGAATTTAAGAGAGAAGAATACTAGCAATCTTTGATTTCATTTTGATTCTACTCTTGATACTGGCTCAATGACAACTAGATTATCAATACTCGGACTGTGAGAAAACTTGTCACCTTGTGGAGCCAGATGAGTGGAACTACCATCGAAAAAGTCATTGAGCTAACGAGCTTGTGGACAATACGAAGGGTATGCTGGCTGACAGTTTGAGAGAGAAACCCAATTCTGGTAGGTGACTTCAACCCTGGAAATGGCCCGGGTTGGGACCAAGAAGAAGAAGGAGAAAGTGGTGGGCTAGGAGCAGGTGTTCAGTAAAGAAGCAGCATAAGTCTCTTCATCCGAAACCAACTATACCTGAATTAGAGGCGGTTGAAGCAAGGTTCAACAAAGGCGGCTATTTCAACCCGGCAAGAAAAATCGACGGTCCTGAAATTTGCATCGGCAATTCGTCTTACCAACTAGTGCTCGTGCCGCTCGTCAATTGTGGAATGAACGCTTACTCGACTGTCTTCCACTTTATTGTAAAAGACGGATTATGCTAAGATCCGCCTTCAATTTGTGATGATCATCGCCAATGAAACCTTCGTGTCATGGTCTCGCCATCCATGTAAATAAAACTATGTGATCTAGCATAGACGTCAGTTAGCGACATCAAAAAACAGTTTTTTAACTTGACAAGAGTGTGACAGTTCTAGCTACCTTGGTGTCATAAATGAGTCCGACGTCACGTAAAGGCCTAAGCTGGACCCGAGGTAGAAGTGGAGAGTGAAAGCAGGTTTGGCAAAAAGGAAGGAGGACAACCGACCACTTAACTCTTTGTAGCAATGTTTGATGTGACCACCATTCTAGGCGAATAGGCAACGGGAGGGGCTTAACTTCCTCACCAGACTGAACGATTCAAAGTCGCATTGAAGCTGAAGATGGATTCGCCTGGAGACTTGCAAAAGTCCAGCACAACGTCTGCCGCAAGTTGAAGGAAGTACGTGAAAATTGAGTTTTTAATGTATTTCAGCTTCCAGTTCTATACGATCGATTCATTCTATGTTGAAAAGAAAAGCAGTTTACAAACCGTCAAATACGTGCTCTTTTTCGATAAACCTTAAGTTCCGACCTGTCCAAAATATCCATTATGTGTCGAGCTATAAAAGAAATGAAGTCGATGTCGAGCAGAAGGTCGTTGCACCTCCTTTCCAAACCTGAATAATCACCAGCCGGATATTCAATTATCATCTGGTGCTTCACTTAAGGACTATTCTTCCGCTGACCAAGCAATCGCAACAACATAACTGCATTTCCACTGAATCCATGTGCTCCACCACAAAAAGTGCGTAATCCCCCTACGCCTCTACTTTGTCTGCCAAGCTGGGGTAGAAATACACCGGCTGTACAACAAAGAAGACGCATGAGAAGGACTGCTTAATCGCCATAGCAGCGGTTGGAGAGAGGAGGGAGGGAGGCAAAACCTCAAAGTCAACTTTGAGTCGCGCTAGGCGGCGGCATTTCGTGTGTGCACGTGGATGCTTTCAAAGCAAATCATATCAAACGGCCTGTGTAAGCGTTGGAGACATTAGGAGATTGCATAATTGACGGCTTTCAGCCCGAAGACAACGTTGATGAGAGACGCGGATGTTCGGCGATTAGATAACGAAAGTGGATGAGACTACGGGACAGGAGACGGAAATCTCCCTGAACCTTTGGTAATTAGAATCCTTAAGCGACTTGATGTTCAAACTCGGATGGGACAGAGTAGCTGGGTGAAATGTGACCGCTTTTGAGTGAAGAAATGGCTTTGTTTACTAGATTCATAATCCCCAGTGGAGAAACTTCTATTTAAGCGTTCAATATTGGAAGACAAGCTTGCCTATGATGGAATTCAAAGGGGGTGTACTGAATCATCGGAACGGTTACGTCATCCACCTGCCTGACCCCAACTCAAACCTCCTACACGATGCGCAATTGTATCATTTTCAGGAATAAGACTAAGCACTCAAACCACTCCAGTCAAACGTTGTTGATCTGGATTTCAAAATACGCCTAAATTGCTGTTGGTGCGAATAGTAAAAACGCCAAGTTTTGCCGTTGTAAGGTCGGACGCGGGATGGATGGGTGCAACGAAGGCAGATACACCAATCCGCAATGAGCGAGTAAACAAAAACAACCTAAGATGGATGAATTCAAAATAGCTGGGGGAGGTGGATTAGCGGCTCAGATGCAAATGTATCAAGTTAAAAACCAATTTAAGATAGACGAAAAGATCGATTGACAGGGTCAACAGATGGACAGTTAAGGGATAGAGATGTAGAAAAAAAACAACCTCTAAGCTACTTTGACTTACTCTTAGAGGTACCGTTGAAGGACTCCAACAGGGACCAGGGCAGATTGAAGGCGAGAGCCTTGGTATCGCACTTGTTTTGCAGACAATCAATCACGTCGTCAGCGTCTGACAGTACCACGAGGATGGATGTCAAGGAAGAACATAGTAAAAAACATTAAACCAGAAGTAGTAGCTCAGGCCCTTTTATATCCATCACTAGACTTACTATACGGACTTCTTCCATAGGGGGTGAGGCTTAAAAAATGGAACCCCAAATATGCTCATAGAGTACCTGAAGTCGGCAATTCGAACCAGCGAAAAGAGGGGGGGGGGAGAGAAAGGTCCTTCAAAAAGATATCAATGGGGTAGAATACGCCTGCTAAAGAAGAGTTAGAATTGCTTGTAAATAATTGATTAGAGTGAACAAGAAAATGCATAACGTGGCGGATGGAAGTGATGGATTGACAAGACCGAAGGAAGAACTTCAAAGGAGGTCTCAAGCTATACAGTAAACGGGAAGAAAGGATGAACAGAGGGTTAAGTAAACGAGCAAAAAGATGGGTAGATTGAGATTTTCGTCTTCACAACACCATTTTGGGTGCTTTTATCACAATACATTATCATCCTCTCCCAAATAACGGGTCAACAGAACTCGAGGATAGTAGGCAAAAAGGATACATTCTGTCCTATTGTCACTCTTGGCGCAGAAGGCCAGCTAAAAAGCAAAAAAAAACATTAGAAAGTGACAGTGGCGAAACGAGACTATTGGGACAACAGCCTTATTTTTGTTCATAAATGTGAGTTTTGAAGGTATCAACGCCACTTGAAACCCCGCTGTTCTAAGATGAAGAAGACCGACGCTGAAATGGAGTCAGAAAATCACCAATGAATTGACCTTGTTATTGCAAGTTTACACCTGCCTATGTAGTCCAGGCTTCGCTATTCTATTGGAAAGAAGGGACATTCTTCACACTGATGCGCTGGAACCTGAATCCACCTAAGATATTGTTAAAACTTCGACAAAACTACAACTCTTAGCATGAATCCAGACACCATCGTCGTTTCTATGGTGCCATGGTACCCACCTCACTTCTGAGGCAGTCAATTCCCACTCCCACAATACAGCACCTTCACCGCTCCCAAAGTTTGTTTTGAGAAAGAAGTCACCACTACGGATGGGCCATCAACACTCCCACTACCACCAAACTGACCAATTAAATTGCTACCGCACAACAACTAATAAGGCATAGCCACCCCCTCTCCTCCCAACAGACCAGAGGCGTTCTCCACCCACTTTATTTTCCCCAACTCAACCACCCCGTTTGGACAGGACTTGATGCAACCGCAATTACTATAAGCTGATAAGGACTATTTATGGCATTTTACTTCTTCCCTCTCGCACTCCGGTTGCCTAAGAGAAGGACACGCAAACCTCACAGCCGGATAGTATACTTCCTCAAGAGGGTTACGAAGCTCTTGCAGCAAATTTCGACCGACTGTCAGTGCTGAATTCCATTTTACTAACAAATTGGTTTCATATTTTAAGGCAATTTCCCATATGGCATTGGAAAGTGCTTTAACATGATCCATGTTGCCTAGGCCCATTAATAGCCGACAAGTGGAAAATAGGCGGGAGTAAATCGTAAATAAATAAACGAATGAGGCATTAAACTTCTAACTCTGAATTGCACGTCTAAGGGACATCAAAATTCCAAGCATCTCTTATCAGGTGCAAACACAACATGAACTTATTAGGATCACTATTGTCTAGACAAAGGCAATAACCTCCCCTCATTGATAAAAGCGATTGATGATCCCGTGGTAAGCGCAGAAATAGGCAATTGCCACCACAATAGCTAGTTCTCCTGCAACTCCCACTAACAGTAAAAATATAAAAAGGAAATAGAAACATTCGTAAACTTTAGAACCAAGTCGTGTCGGTGACATCAGCGCCACTGAAGGAAGGTGAAGCTGCATTTTCATAGGAAAAATACATCAAAAAATACGAAAAACTATGAATATCTCGACCGCCGACTTCCTACCACTAATCGTGGCATGGGGATTCCACCAATATTAGAGGAAAGCGATTACTTTCAAAGCTAGGAAAGAGATGTTGGAAAAAAGACCCCATTGAACTTGGTCAAAGCGATTAAAAAGAAGACCCATAAATTAGTGAAAACAATGAATGAATAAGTCCATTCCGCATCTCATCGGCACTTAGGACTTGAAAGATCCAATATCGATGAAAGAGAAAAGTGAATTCGAGTCATTAAAGAATGTTCCGGTCCTTTAAATATGGAGAGAAACCGAAGAATGAAAACTGCTAGAATTTCAGTAGCCTCCAATTCCAAGAGTTTAATTATTGCGTACCTACAAAGTGACTGTAATCTTATTCTTATTTCATTCATCTACATTGCAGCCACGAAGGCCACACCACCTACTCATTAGCATAGCGCTTGACTGACAGCATTAAAAGGAGGGAAATCCATTAAACTGTGAAGTTGTAATAGTTGTGGCCCACAAATTATTCTCCTTCTAACACCAACAGGAACTATTGTGAAGAAAAGGATTAAAACAACTACCCCACGTTTCGTTTCGCCACTTTAAACAAAAATAAGATACTACGAACAGTGCTAAACATCCCTGACGTTCCCAGTAGTTTATAAGAAAATCTTTAAAGAACGCCATGCACGACTACAGCACTCATTTGGACCAACTTTCGACTGTACGGACTCTTCAGTCTCCAGTTCTTGACGCTGTTGGACTTATGTTACGATTTCATTGTTTGCAAGGCAAGCACAGGCAAAACTGAATTGCCTACTCAACAGCATATTTTAACACGGTTTCTACCAGCGACACAGATAAGTGACACACTGTGCACGTTATCAATACATGGCCATTGTGCCTACGCCAAACCACAACACAGTGGTTGAGCTCTAACGGTAAATGCCGTATTTCCTTAGTCCGAGAATAACTGGACCAGAACAGTCCATCATTTTGGACGTGTACGCAGTTCAGAAGTATCAAGCCAGCCCATATTCCAGGCTGATTTAAAGAAGAGTTCGTTGATCGGTTTCTATTGAACGCATCTCAAAAAATCTTTCAAAGTCAAAGAAATACCTAATTACAAACACGTATAGGATGAAGAAACTACCGTACTTTATTTAAATGCGTAAGAGCATCAGCAATACCAGCCTTACCCTAAACTCTGCCACTCAAGAGATCAGCAACCCAATTTCAGGATGCCATAGCGACCGTGCAAATGTGAATCTAAGCTTCTTCTAAGAATGCAGCTCGCCAAAAAAGCTCTGAATACCCAACAAAAGCACCAGAACACACAGGTATGGCATTAATCTGGAAAATAGGAGAACTAAAAAGATTTTTCCCTGAACGCAACATTTCACTTGTAGTGTAATAAAATAACCATAGTTGACGACGTGACTCATCGGAATAGAAAACTTACATGGCATTCTTGCAATAGTTAGTGTCTTTTTATAGACAAATTTACAGAAAAAATCCCGGAATGAGCGGACCTTGGGATGAAGCCTTACTTTTAACGAAATGTAGATTAGTGACTTTAATTCAATGCGGATAAGTCTACCATACCACCATTAGGGTCAAATCAGTGCATAACAGTAAGGTCCTACCTTAACAACAAAAATAATTTGGACAACACGCCCCTTGCCTTTAAAAAGGGTAGAGATAGAAGGGGATAAACAGGAGAATGAACGACTCACAAAGTAGAGACAGGCAGCCAAATGTGGGAAAGTAGGATTGTAGCGCAGACCCTCAAGACATTGAAGACAGAAGATCTGGGTGTTGGTCAAGTCACCAGAGACCCAGGCTATCTGGAAAAAAGAAGAGGTAGAAACAATGAATAAAGCAAGAAACACAAAAAACCTAGTTTTTGAATATCAAGCTCATTCTATCCGTAAGCAAAAAAATTTTGGGGCAGCTAGAGATCATGTCTATGCAGAAGAGAAAATAAATAGTTGTCATAGAAGTAGGCACTACTAAATAGGTGCAAGGAAATGTGTAAAAACAATGAAAAATTCAAATGGAACAGGAAATAGAGTAGAAGCGCATTAAATGCACGGCTTATTGATTGACTGAAATAACAAGAAATAAAGTAATTAGCATATATATATGTTTGCTGTCAAACCTGGAATAAGAGATGGATGCAAGTGTACATGAAGAACTCAAAACTTTAAAGAATAGAAACAAAGATAGTGAACGCATTTTTCAACTGGTAAAAACGCTTGGATATGGGATGAAGGTCCTGAAGAACCACGATTAGATAATCGAGGCAGAATAAGGAACATAAAAGCAAACTACGAAGTGCCCGAGGAAAGTACCACAATACTCAACCAAAAAGCCATAGACGCAATCTAATCGTTTGAAACAGGAAATACTATCCTTAGGAAGGGCCAAAAAACACATAGACTTCTAAGAGAGAATAACCCTACCAATAATGTGGAATCAAAACTGTCTAACTAAGTGCTGAGCAGGCGAAAAGGTCTGAAGTGGCACCAAGTATGTAACACAATCAGTTAATCCCATTAGATACGATAACGTTGAAAACAAATGATAGAACCAAGTGCCGACTCACGGCAGCTTTTAGGAAAACCGGACCGCATTGAATGGCAGAACTCTGAACTATGCTCATCCTAACGCCATCTGCAACATAATTTCCGCACGCTGAATTATTTACACGCTGACAAACGCCCGATCACACCAACAAACATTCATTTAAACTCTTTTTTAAAACACATTGAGAATCATTAAGAAAAAGCAAGCAAAAAATTTCACTGAAAATATTATTACAACCCTTTATTGGCCCAAAACGTGCCATAATCACTTGATAAGGATGATTTGTAGCAAGTTCACCATAATTTTTGATTTGTTCCTAGTACAAACATGAACATTAATATGTGAAAAGGCAAGAAAATCCATTAGTTTGCATTATTAATTAATTTCAGTTATTTATGAAAAACTATGTCAGTGACGAGAGGGAAAGTGTTTCAGAGCGCCATCAAGGTGCCAGAGCACCCTTGCTTGCGATACTTTTGCCTAAATACGCAACTATATCATTCTTTACGTGGTGTGCCTGCCCATTTTAACCAGATAAAAGACATGGGTGTGTAAATCTTAACTCGCAATCTTGAGGGGACAGCCCCTAGGTGGTGTTTTAAGAATTCGGTCCACTTGATCCACGCTTCGCTCCCCCATATAAATATCTACTTTGACACCAACACTTCCCAAATAACCTTCCCAACCATGTGGCGAGTTCAAACACTTGCATCCCTAGCCCATACTACCACGTCATTGCACTGTAAGCGAGGCGAAACAGGGAACTTGGATAGCCAGCCATGACATCGGTATTATTTACAATCAGAAAGGAAAGAGTAATACTTGAAAATCAGTCCAAGGTATTTGTCAGGATAGATGGTGCAAAATCACAGCATTTTTTTTGCTAAAAGGGAAACGGAAGTACGTGGTTAGCAGTTAGGAGTATAATGGACAATTACACAGTAAGCACAATGGTGAAAATTATTTGGCGTTTGAGCTTACAGCAGCCGATATCGCTTTGTAAAATGAAACCGACATTTTCAATTGAAGGGTTCGAGCAGAATCACAGCTGAACGCTCACCGAACTGAACTTTCCGATGGAGATATCGGCTTGAACACACGTGTTCGACTAAAGCAGATGGTCTAAAAATGAGCTGGAGGAAAAGAAATTAAAGATTTTTCTCAATCTTCACTGGGGGCAAAATTAGATTTGAACGAAATGAAACGGTCTCCAAGGCACAGCCTCCAAGACCTAATCAACTGGCAGACAGACCAACAGACAGGCAGATGAAGCAGACTACAGGGATGGAAGGAAAAAATTCACAGTAAAACCGCACCGCACCTTGAATTAGCTTCAAGAGTCGTCTCCAGGTGTTCCCACTTCTGCTTCTTCAGAGGCAGGATGCGTCAAAGAAGGAAGTGTGACGGTGATGGCGAGTGAAACCTCCTCCTTGCTGTCGAAGCTCTGCGCCATCCCCCCCACCAAGCTGTCCAACTCTTCGTCGTGATCGACATCGACAATGGAAATAGTCTCACCTGCTGTCGTGGAAGAGGGGTGACGGCGGAGTGGTTCTACACCGCAGGGCTCCAACAGCAGAGGACGCGAGGCTCCAACGCTGTGCAGAAAGTGGAAGGTAAGCGAAAGGGAAAAATGTCTCACATAACTTCAATCTCCACTAGTACTCCAATCCTTCTGGAAACATTGATAGTGAAGCTACTCCCAGCCAACAATTAAAGAAGAATAGTAGATTCACTATACTGTGATCGAGAGAGGGAAACTCACTACTGAGGCGCAGAATAAACAAGCCCTGAGGAGACAGTTTGAACCGCCTCGTCCTCTCTCGCTATCACTGCCACTGGAACGGTGATGGCGCTGGGGGTTCCGGTGGAGGCGGTTTTAGAGGTGTTGGTTGACTTGTGAGTGGAGTCGACGAGGAAGGAACGTCGTGTGACCGAACAGAGGCTGTCAAGCTCCCCCTCTCCGCCACTGACGTTTGTTCTTGTGGATGGGGTTGTGACTTGCGGCGAGGCCTGCCGAGGTGACTGTCCGAGGCATTCAGAGGAGGGGGACTTCGGAAGGCTAAATGAATGAGAATAGGGTAACGCTCCATTTGGTAGCAAGAAGGGAAGCAGTGGTTTTTTTTATCTCGAATGAGTTACTCTGGTTCAGATTTCCTTCCAGAGGGAGAAGGCTTCACCCTTCTACCGGAGCATTGCTGTGCCAGCCTCTCCAGTTGACGAAATGACGAGTTCTTCGCCAGAATCTGCATACGAAGTCGTTCCAATTCCTCCAAAAACTCCTTCGCTCGTGCATCATTCTCCTGAATGATTCGACGCAGACGCTTTGCCTCGTTTAGCGAGTGTTCCAGCAACCTACAGGAAAAAAGAGAAAAATTAATAGAATCGAAAATCTTGCACATGCGGGGATTACTGAAAAACCTACTCAGCACGTTTAAACAGTCGAGATTTGAGATCCATGGCGATGGCCTTGAGTTCGGGATACTTATGTGCCTTCTCAGCCAACTCCTCACTAATCGCGCGTTCCGCATTCATCGCTCGACAACGAAGAATGTCCACCTCGGCTTGCAGCGTCTGGTATTCTTGACGAAGATGCTCCAGCTCGGCCTCCTTTGTCTCCAATCCAGCGTTGAGCTCCTGCTCTCTGAAGGCCAGAGTTTCACAACGTTCTTCATCTGGGAAATGGGCATTTCCATCCATATAGAGCATCTGGATTTCAAATCTAACCACTCAACTGCGTAGTTCAAACCGACTCATTCCTCCCTTCATGGGAATCACAAAACTAGAGCAAAAAAGAAGATAGATTCCTTACAGACTGCGTATCTGGATTGCGAAGATTCCAGGAGGCTGGAGTATCTCGTTTTCATTTGCCTAATTTTGCTCTCGTAGGTCTAGAAATGCAGAAATTCGGTTGCAATAGCAGTGGCTCATAAAAGTGGAGTCCTGAAAAAAAACCAGCCGATATCCACTCATGTCCCATAAACGCAATGCTTCTAAATTCCCTTTGACGGCTGCAAAATCTATCGGTTAGACTCACCTCAACTTGCTTCTGCATCTCCTCTTCCAAACCGTTGACCTTGACCTCAAAAGAGCTCGTGAGACGTTGAACCCTATTTTCTTCTTCCTCCTTCCTCTCCTCCACCGCCGATTGGATTCTGCTTTCCAAACCGGCCAGCAGGCAGTCAAAGACAGCGATAGGGGAGGGAAGAGCCGTGCCATCGACTTTTGTGACGCTTTGCGCCCGAACCATGAACTGTTCCAACTCGCACCGCTGACGCGTGACCTCATTGTCCGCCTGTTCTAGGCGCTCTCGAAGGTTCATGATTGTCACCCTGGTTTGATCCAACTCTTCCAGCAGATTAGCAGCATGAGTGTTGGCTTCTGTGAGGCGATCCTTGATGAAAACATCAGGCACTTCCACAGTCTTAGATATTCTGTATCACAAGTCAAAGACAAATAAATCCTAGAGTAACCATGGTGGTGGGGCTTAGAGAGTTGTGTACTTCAACTGCTTGGGATAGAGAAGGCGAGAGAGGGAAAGAAATAATAAAGGAATAGAGAGATTTACAATCAAAAGTTTGGCGAGTCGCCTAGCCCCAACTCCGACTTCCAGACTTTTTTGTGACCCACCCACATTCTCAACCATGCCAAAGACTACTTTACACATCAAAAATGCCTTCACCCAAACAGCTTGCGAGGTAGGTAGAAAACGCGCGTGTCAACCTCTAATTCGTCGATCCGCCTGTTGCGCTCGCGGGCAGTGTCCTCGGAGCGCTCCAATTCGCTGCGCAGCTCATCACAGGTGGCGCGGAGGTCGGCATGGGTTGCTTCGTATTGTCGACGTGCCGCACTCCACTCCTCCGACAGGAGGATATGCGCGTTTTGTAGTTCCACGTTCAGCACTGACAGCTGGTCGCACTTCGCTGACAGAGCTTCGTAATCCTCCTGAGGAAGTGTGCTATCCGTCCATGAGGTTTGCGCGTCCTTTTCCTAGGCAATTGGAGTGTGAGGGTAATGAAGTAAAATGCTATAAACAGTCTGCCTCAGCTTGTGGTGACCGTGGTTACATCAAGTCCTGCCCCAAACAGGGTGATTGAGTTGGGAAAATGAAGTGGCTGAAAGGAAAGATGGTCACGCTTTAGTTGTTGTGTGGCAGCAATTGAGTAAGTCAGTTCGTTGGTAGTGGAAGTGTTGCTGTTGCAACCGTGGTGGTGGGTCGCCTATCGGCAAAGATCTTGGTAGGGGTGAAGGTGCTAAGTTGTAGGCGTGTAATTTGACTGCCTGTTGATGGACTCAAGCATCTCGGAAGTGAGGTAGGTACCACAACACGAAGGCATTTCAATCCAAAGTGAGGAAAAGGATGCTGTTTGGCGGTTGAAAGTAAGTAATTCTACAGGCCAGAAACGATCATGCTTCAAGATGAAGTGAGATGGAGTGAAAGTAATTGGTGCTTGGAGGACATAAGGCTTTTGGTTGATTTCTACTTTACCTACCCCAAGACGCCGCGAACATAGCATAGAGATCGCAACAGAACAAAATTATAATCATGATGCGTTGGAAGGAGATGTGTAGAACTGTCCACCCACTTGAAACAGTTTTCCTGTTTTTTTTTGTGTGTTGTTCAAGTGAGGAAAGTTGATGATGAATTCGCATTCCAATACTTCCAAGTTCGATTGTCTGAACAGAACGGAAAACGGTGAAACAGTTTCTACCAGCATCGGGCAAAAGAGAATTCACGGGAAGCTCACATCAGAGGCAGCATAGAGGCATTCTGAAGAGCAGCAATAAATTGCTTAAACCACTCGCGACCTTTGCTTGACCACTCCGCAAACGCGTTATAGTTATCATCTGCCGTCCCAAAAGCAGGAGACACAGACGAAGCAGAAACTCTTCCCAAACTGTTGATCTCAGCCACTGCTAGGGTCTGAACGTGTGCCATCATGTCGAAAAAGCGGATGAGGAGATCGTTGATAAGGTTAAAATTGATGTCGTGGAATCCGTTAGCCGGATCTAGGCAACGAAGTTGACAATTTTTTGATAGCATACCTTTTTGGAAGGCTTCTCTGAAAGGGAGAGCAAAAGAGAAGAGACTGAAGACATTGATACAGATACGTAAGATACTAGTAGACGCTACAAGTTAGGATTTTATCGACTCTACCGATTGATATGTAACAGACGCTTGTCAAGACGACAAGGTTCTATCATGAGTAGCAACTTATTTACCTTTAATCTGCATTAATTATAAGTGCTCCTCACACAAAAAGTCGGACATGACGACCTACTCTTCAGCAATTTCCGAGAATCCTGTATGAGGTCGTGAGATGTTCGCCATCGTGTCAGCTGAAACTGAAGGTGTCCGAATTCCAGTCTCCGTCCGCGTCTGCGTGTATTCTACATTGTCTTCGTGGTCGTCTTCGACATCTTCACCGTCGCCACCTCCTTTGACATCCTCGACTGGTTGTGAAGCCAAAGCCGTGAGCACTTCTGTGGCAGCTCGGAATGAAAAGTCTTCAATGGCGTCTTGGATCTTCGCTACCTGAGCGCGACAAGGGATTTCTGGTTCACTCACTATTTTAAATGATTGGCAGGGAGTGTGGGCACACTGACTTTCGTGATTTTAGTCGTCTGAGCCCTCACTACCATCGTATTGAGGTTTCAATCCCAAGTTTTGCGCGGTTTTTGAAATACGCTCAATGTGTAACACCTTTCAGCCTTAGATAACTGAAGCTCTCCTAGCATCATCAATAAACCTACCGCCAACGTGACACGGTCAAAGAAGATTCGATTTTGGGCCTCAATGGCAGAGACGTCTAAAGATTTGACATCTTCACAAGAGGTGTCGAAAGTGGCCTCTGCGTCCTTCTCCGTTGCCATTGCATCACCACCATTCTTCAAGTGATCAATGGTTGTCACAACAAAAGTAGAGTGAGAAAGGGTTAAGACATTCTCATCATCCTCCTCATCTCCGACTTGAAGAGGCAGAACTGCCGAATGGATTTGTCGAAGATCACAACCAACCTCCACAGAGGCATTTACCAGGAGACTTCTATTAATCGTTCTACTGAGAGATAGCTGTAGAGGGTGAGTAGAAAGGGGGATGAAAATAAAACATACCTTCATAGCTCGAATGTTGTCAAAGTGACTGAGGAGACTTTGAATGATGAGACGGACTTCTTTCAGCCTATCCACAGAGTGAAAGGCGGCTGTGGTGACGCACCCACCCTCGTCACCCCTCGGCATAGAACAGAGCTCTGATGTCTAATTTTGACGAAGTGAGAGTTGACAATGCAACTCACCTCCATCACTGAGATTTCTGATTGTAAGCGCTTCAGAGCTACCTTCAACTCCTGGATGGTCTTATCAAGAATGCCCCCGCAAATGTGGAGGGGATTGACGACATTTTGAACGGGGTCTTCGATCTCAGATGCAGGTTCTTCTGCACAAATTGTCTCCTCGACTTTACGTTGGAGAAAATATGTAGTGATGACTATTATTTTATGAGATCATAGGAAGAACTGCCTACAGTGCTAGTGTGAGCGGTTTTTAAGCATAAATTTTTACAGAGAAGCCCATATGCCTAGGGCATCTAATATTAAAGAGAGCTATGGAAATTACCTTAACAGAAGGGTAAAAAAGTTAGTTTGAAAATATACCACAAATGGGAGGTTCGAGAGGAGGATGAGTAGATCTTCTAGGTAGTGTGCTGTGGACAATAACTTCCTGTTCCATCACTTCAGACCTGCCAGAATGAACACAAATCTAAGAGACATGAGAATGCACTGAGTGGCAGCATTTACCTCTTCTGGTATTACTTTGCCATTGATCTGTTCTGGTGTCGCAGTCTGACCAGTCATCAAATCGTAAACAGCTATGCCACGTTCCTGAAGCATCTAGAGGGATCGAATAAACAGGTAACTTGACCCACCTTATCCAGATTTTGGAGTTGGCGTGCGTGTTCAAGCTTCAACCTTGCTTCGTTCTCCTTAAGGTGGTTTAATTCGGTGCTCAGTGCCTCACATCGACCTTGATCTCCAAGAAGATCAGATATGCGGTCTTGAAGGCCCTGCACCTCCTTCCTGTACTCATCCAAGTTCTCAGCATGTAGTGCCCTCTCCGTTTGCAGCTGCTCTGACAGGTCAGCCAGTTTTGACTGGCAGCCTGTCAGGTCCTGCTTACAGGTGCTTAGTTCCTTGTTCAATGAGACATTTTTGTTCATCAGATCCTCAATGATCAGTCGGGCGGCATTGTGTCGCCGCAGGAGTTCAGTGTATTCCTGACCCTTTGGTGAGGCAATTAATTCTGAAAGGAGTTTTGACGAATCAGTGTTCAAAATGGACCTGGTTCGTGGCGGAGGGGTCGGTGAAAGATGAGGTCTTGCCTCGAATTCTTGAGCATCGCCCATAGAAGGATCCGTTGCTGTTCCTACAGTGATGACTTCTCTGCAAGAAGTAGCATTAAGCTCCGCTTCTAGAAGAGCGATTCTTGACTGGGCCTCGGAAAGATGCTTTTGAAGCTCGGATATTTCACTTTAAAACATAGAAGTGGGTAAGCGTTTCAACTGGGAAAACTTTTAAAATTTCCTGATTGCAAGCTCACTATTTCTGCGCATGTTCAAGCAGCGAAGACTCGTCTTCAGTCCTTTCGCGATTGCTTTCAGTTTGCAGCTGAAGTCTCTGCTGAGTTCGCAACTCCTCGGTCAGGTTATGATAGCGCTGAAGCCATTCTAGCAAGGGATAACTTGGAAAATGAACCAAAGGCTACCACGTTCCGAAGATTGGAACTTGGAAATCAAGTCTTCGTGATCAGCGTGAAGAATTTCATTCTCGGATTTTAAAGATTCGAGCATTTTACTACAAGTCCATGCTAATTTTCCGTAAACTTACGATGCACAGTTTAACAAATGCGATTTCTCTTGTAACTGGTCCGAAAGACGAGAATTCTCACTTTCAAGATCGGTAATTCGCTACAGAAATGAGCTAAAATAGTACGAGCTTTACAAGGACAGGGTTGCCTCTTGAGTCGCTTTCATAAATCTTCCTATAATTGTGGCATAAAAGGAGAAGACTGAAATTATCTCTCCGCAGCTTCGCCAGTTCCTTAAGAATTAGGAATGGTTTACATTGCGCACCTCAGTCACGTCAGAAATAGTGAAATCACCAGGCCCGCTTAACGTATTCACATCCGCTGACTCCATTCTAAAGTACTATAAGTATTTTGCAGTATACAGCATTACCCATTTCCCCCGCTCGTAAAAAATTGTGAAGACAACTTATTAATTGAATCCATTTACGCAAAATATACAGGTCAACATTCGTTTATTTGCTTATTTATCGTTAAATTGCCAGTGGCTGCAAGCACATGCACCACTTTTTTATTTTAAGCGCTTTTCCTAGTAGTTGATATGTCGCTATAGAAAAAAGCATTTGGTGGTTTAGTTGAGGAACTAATGCTCAATATGATACACCTCAATATATATTAAAAGCCAGTCGGCTATAACTTGACCACAATTATATGAAAAAACATGGTCTTATAAGTAGGAATAGCACAATTTTAGTGTACTTTCCAATTCTGAGAAAGGTGAACAGTATCAGGGTTGCGTTATAAGTAAGACATATTCGGTGCCAGGTCAGCTAGAAGATAGCGAGGAAATAGTAAGGGCTTTGAAGATGACAATTCCAAAGCTACTGTCTGTCAGCGACGGTAGGTAAAAGAAACCACTTCACCATTGACTGCACGGGGTAAACCGACACTCCAAATTGATATCGATGTCATTTTTACTCCACTTAGTATTCTCCTCAAAAATGCACAGTACAGGCCAATTTTATATAAACAGTTTATTTTTTAACCTACGGAAACAAAATTTTGCGAAAACCATATGTAGCGTCCCGAGACTCCCTGAAGACGAAAGAAGAAGCAATACTCGGGCAGAATATATATATTCAGCACGGAGAAGGTGTCTGGGCTTTTGGCATGGCCCAAAAGGCCAGCCCCAGCCAGCGAGGTACAAGGGGGCTAATTCAAACAATAAAAGTGATGCCTCACCAGAACCGAGGGATAAACCACTATCGTATTACACATGACTTCCGTTTATCGCAGTTGTGTGATTTTGGTTTTACGCACATTTTCTGCTGCGCAGGGACTTCTATCCCCGTAACATACCCCTGAACCTTTTTGTTTACTTTCTACGTTTCCTCTGCGCTTGTGCTTACATCTACTAGAAAAGGTGAGTTGTGGATGAGTGCCTAATGCTACAGAATGACAGTAAATTTTCAGCCCTATCAACTTGTTATTCATCCTCTCATTTACTGTCAGATTGCTTTCCAAGTGACTGATTGACTGACGTGAGATGGAAAAAGCGAGTATTACGCGGAATGGTGGGGCGAAAAGAAAAACTCAAATTTGGAACAATTGTGTCGGCTTGTAAATATACTATCTCCCTCTCTCATTTTAGCTGCTGTAGCCCCCTCCCCCCAAACTCCTTACCTTTAACCTCTAGTCAAAAAATATGAAAGAAGAATAAAGTAAATGCCTTTGTGGTAAAATATTGCCATTTCAATACCCCCCTTCCTCCGAAATCGTCCATAGATGGGACGAAAGGCTAAATATATTGGAATCACCAAAGTGAGTCACACACATCGCACGACCTCCGTTTCTGTATCACAGACGGTTTTTAAGGCAAAAGAGATTGACCAGGAGTTTGCTGGAGGACGGCGCAGGAAAAAAAGAGTCTGCTTATTTTGTTTTTCGCCTAATCATATGTATGACCATGTAGAATTCTCAATCTTCACCATGGCTACCAGGTCCTCTGCCATTCTTTACACTGGTAATATATGTTCGCCTGGCTTATTGTAGTCAGCTGAGAATTCTGTAAAGACGCAATAAGCTAAAGCAGAATGGCGAATCATATGCTGCTAGTGTAGAGGAGAGATGAGAGGTTATTAAGGTAGAACCATCACGCTTTTAACAACACGGATATACAAAATATCAAGCTGATGCTCTTTGTTTCAGTAAAGCGAACAAATCAAACCTGACTAAATCGTGCTCACTGCTAAACGTTAATGCTAGTAATACTTTGCTCCCGGGTTTACACGCGCTAATCATTTTTTGTTTCTGGGTGCATTTCATGCTCAATAATATGTAGGGTTTAACAATGCACTAGTACCAGTAGCTACAAGTGTATTCCTGGAAGCCATTAGAAGTGGGTGTGGAGAAGAAGGCTATACAATGGAGACGTAGAGAAGATTTGAGATACTGCTATGGTCCCGAAACTATAACCCCAAGGGAAAGTATAGTGTGCAGTTGCCTGGCCATAAAAAGGAAAGTTAAACAAAATATCACGGCACTGCACTGGTTCGGATTACCAAAAATTGGTAAGTGACTGCATCTATGAGATGTATCAAACGGATGAAAAATTTGAGCTGTAAGGTAATATTTATCCAGTTGTATACCAAGCCATTCCTGAAATATTCCGCTGAAATTCTTAAAACAGAGATTTTCCGTGAGTTAATTGAGGTCCCAAAAGGCGGTTAACAAGAAACCTGCCTATGTTAAAAATATTAAGGCAGACCTTTGATCTTTGGGTAAGTCTTTACATAGTTTTCAATGAGGCTAAATTGTTTAGTAACTTGAAGTTATTTTCAAGGTCATAGTTCGCTAAAGCACATTAGAGAAGGTGGTGGGTCGGCTGCGGTCTCACTTCACGTTCGGTGAAAGGTTCCTTAGTCACTTGCGTGATTTAGTCATTATAACGCATTCTTCAGTCTTCTGACACCAAGCCAACTTTCGACTCCAGCTATTCGATGGAACTGCCGGATTTTTCAAGTCTTTGGGAGGCCAGCAGTACGTTAGAAAAGTTGCAGGAAAGTCTCCTCAAAGACTACTCACCACGGAATCGGATAAATGCGCAAGATGTAAGCTATAGCCTATTGCCTGACTTTCTTGCCTTGCTAGGTCACTTTTGCTATCATATAGTTTAATGCCTTGTAGCTCTAACGCAGGAGATGGTACATAGCTTTATTGAATTTTACCTTTACAAGTCCCATATGCTTGAATTGTTCAAGTTGGTTTTGTATTATGGTCCGATGTACTCATTCATATGAGCTTAATTAGTAATTAGTCCTCCAAAACTCATGAAGTTGTTTGGGGTGATTTTTTCTCGCCAATGATGTGGCGGTCTACAGTGTTTCAACAGTTTAGACGAGCTATTCCTACTTACCAATTATTTAGCTCTATTTTTTTCTTTTGTGAACTTTCCAATCGTTTTGTGTGCATGTCAATAGGAAATTATCATTAACGGAAACTGCCGTGCTGTATCATATTATCCTGCGTTAACTAAAATATCACACTAAGCTCTGCAAAGAATTCCTGAATGTTCTTCCCCCCAAGCATTTTTAACTTTGCGGTACCCTGTTTTTGTTGCCTCATTTTCAGCCAAATATGTTGGGTGTTGGGCTCATCTTGAATGTCTCATCGGTTTGTCAGTGTTAAGTCGTTAAAATATAATCAGTCTTCGAGAAAAAGGCTGATTCCTCCTCCTTTTTTTCGAAACATAATGCATCCGATCATTCAGATATATTCATTGCCTTATCAGTTTGGTGTTTCAAATTATTCCTTGTTATATGTAGTAGCACGTCGGACCTTTTCCCAACTTGCAGTCCTTATGCGGTTTGAATTGAATGTGCACGCCTTTTCACACCTATGCTTCGATCTCATTTTTGCCCAAAGTTAGGATTATTCTTTCGGACTGAAACCCTTGGTTCATCGATCAACCTTATCCGCGGCATCACTTGTATTCAAAGCTGTTTTTGTGCATGTTTTTGTTCCTGTAAAAGAAGTAGCACTTAAAAACAAGTTGAATTTCCGATTAACCTATGGCTTGATGAAGATTTTCCAAATTAAGAAGATAGTGTAAAGAGTTATCGTAGCTCTACGTCCTTTTTTCAGTGACAGTCTTACGAATGTATTACCTCTCAGCTGCGTTACTGACAGCCATTTACCAAAAGTATCCAACCACTGGTGCCTCTAAAACAACAATCCATAGTTGATAGTGTGCTGGTCCAGTAAGCAAGTCCTCTTTTTCTTCCTGTTGGCAACTAAAAAGATATGATATTAGCTAAGTGCTTCTAAAATGCTGTATATGACGAGGGAGAACATTCAAGATCTTTCTCTTTTAGCTTTTCTTCAGCATAATTGGTTGCCATAGCCCCGCATGCCTCGAGACCTGCTCCTAATCTGATCAGCACCAATGTAATTGGTTAACTTGTCTCAAGGAACTGTCTCAGTAATTCATAAAGCGTTTTATAAAGGTTCTGAAATCCTGACTTTGCACTAAATACTCAATTCTCTACTGGACCGGTAAACCGCGGGATCACCGAAATCAGTAAGCAAATGTTTGCGGTTCTAATGTGCTATTCACTTTCGTCTAAAGGAAAGTGCTGTGTTTGGTACCCAGATGAGAGTTGGTCTTGAGTCGGGAAAGCTTATAAAAATTTTTATGGAAGGCGATAGAACAGATTTGGAAGCCTGATTTTATGCAGTCAATGTTTCTCGTCTCCTTCCACTAGCACCGCAGACGCGATCCCGACTCCTACAATAATTACTACAGCGACGGCATCTGCGGCGTCTCTTTCGGCATCGCTAAGCCCGAGTTCGCCAACCCCCTAGCGTCGTGTTGCGAGCAGCACTTTTTCACTGCCGAGGAATTGGACCGTCACACCGCTGAACACGTCGTCTGCCCCGGCATCCCCGGGATGGAGGGGAGTAGCTGCGGTCACAGTATTCATCCCTCTGCCATCGCTTTTCACCTGGAGACGGAGCATGCCACCGCCAACTCGGCCGCAGATACCAAGGGTGATGCTGAGCACAATGGTCCCGCTCTCAAACGGTGGCGCGAGGCTAGACGCAGGTGAAATTTCCCCCTCTTCCTTGAATTGATTTTAATCAGGCTCTCCTTCTCAAATTTTTTTGTACTGTAGGAACTATCCCACATTTGAACGTGTCCAAGCAAAGATTCGTGAGGTGGGCTATCGCATTGACCGCGGACAGGTCCTGCTGACTAGGAAATTTGGGTAGGAGTTGTTAAAGATGTGATGCTTTGGTGTGAAATCCTATGAGGTGGCAGACTGCATGTCTGTCCATTTTTTGCCGTGTAAAATTAACCTATTTCCAGTCTTCTGATTAGTTGACTTTAGCTGACAAGGTAATGGTGATCTGATGAAGTTTGATCAGGCATGCATGGTAGCATTGGAACAGGCTTGCATTTAGATCACGTTAGGAGGACTTCCGACTCGGATATTGCAGAATTTGATGACATTACAAATAAAGTAACTTCTAAATGACATTTAACTGAGGGGTAATCCGTAATAGAAGTAAGAATGAAAGCTTAAGGCTGCTCCTCTACGACCATACTTCTAGGTGTGACGAATAGGCCTTCGCATATCTGGGCAAAGTATAAACTCCACTGTAAGTCCAGCACGATGACTCTCTCCTAGTTTTGCGCTCCTTATAAACGATTCCTTTTGAAACCCTCTAGTTCTCTGAACTCACGAAAGCCGCGAGAATTGCGGAAACCCCGAAACGAAAGTAATAAGAGGCCCAAGTTGGAGGCAAACCGTGCCAACATTCTTTCTTCCGTAAGACAAGCATATTTACCATACTTCACTTTATAATCTAGGGTGATTCCTTGAGAGTTCGACCCTTTCTCCTTCTTTCTAGCAACAAACTCAACCTCCGCCTTTGGTAAGCAGCGGCCCTCCTATAGCTAATCAGTCTCGAAAACTTATATGCGCTGGTCGTTGTTAAGTAGGTGTTATTTTTTTAGCCACAGAGAGTGAATGCAGAATCGCGTTTGGATTATCCACCTGCGTCGGATAATCTCGAGTTAGCGACTAACAGTGGCGATGTTGGAAAGCCAGTATGTTCTTCACTCGATGGCAAATTTCCCATTCTATCGTGCCTATTTAAATAACGGCTGTTCTTCCTTTTCAGACTCCGTTTGTGGAAGATGTTGAAGACGCACCTGAAGTGGAGGTAGATTTGCCAAATGTACGCAACAATGAGAACGAGGAATCTCCATCCGTGCCAACCCCAATACCTCGACCCCTCGTCAGCTACGACAGTGATGTTAGTTGGTCGGAGCAGCTAGAAGAGGTTGAAGAGGTTGAGCCCCTCGCGGTTGGTTGTTTTGGTGCTTGTGGTCGATTTTTTAACTTGTGGATCAGTTTCTAACGTTGTTGATGTTATTTCAGTCCTCGTCTGCAAAGAAGACTCTTCTTGAACAACTCGAAACTGTTCAACCGAAAAACGCACAAGAGGAGGACACCAATGGAGACCCTCAGACTACACTTAGCTCCAATAGTAGGCTCTGGTCGTTTTAAAATAGCCTTTACTTGTAAAATTTTGGCAGCCCTTTCATTTTTTTTTCTCCAGCTTCTAAGAAGCGCCCAAAACGAGACAAACGAAGACGACGGCGGAGGGAACAACGGAATCGTGCAAGGAGCGATGCAGAAGATGAGAATGAACCGACAACATCTACAGTAGAGGATGATGGGGAGGTAGAAATCGACGAGGTATCCGCCAAGGGTGGAGTTAAGGCATTTGCTGCTCATCCCCTCGTCCAGATGTTCGCTAGACGTCGCGCCTGCATGCGACGCGCCTCGCTGATCAGCAAGAGGCCCACTCTGTTGCAAATGGTGCGTTGTCGAAACGCTGAGTGTCATTCCCTTTCCCTCTGTCTATCATTGGAATGGCAGTTTTATTTATCCCCCCGTTTATTTTTAGCTGCTCGCAGAGGAGATGCGACACGAGAGGAATCAGTTGATGCAGTGTGTGCGTTTCGTTGTGAAGAATAATTTCTTTCTTTCTGAATGAGCAGAAATCTTGTGTGGAACAAGTAAATTCACCCGTGCAGTTCTGCTGTCTTAAGGCATTTGGATTGAGAAATGGTGTAGGGCGTGAGGGGAATGTGGCTCCTGACCTTTGAGGGGTTGTGAAATACTGCGGACACCCTGAAGCGATATCTTGGCAAGTTGTTTGATTGTCATTTATGTAAAAGGTCACGCTTAAAAACATCACATTGAGGCCGCTGAGGTAATTAGAGGACCTCATTTTAGTCGTATTAACCAGCAGAATCAAAATGCCATTCGAATTGGCACCTACTCGATTAAATGAGTAGTATGTACCAACCATTAGTGTCTGTTAAAGGCACGCCCTTGTAGCTCAGCCCATTCACACTAAATGCAGCATTTTATCCAATAGCAACTTTGACTACCATCTTGTCAAATTAATCAAGCCATGATACAGCCTAGATTCCCCGTAAATTGCAGACGTGGTCCCTTCAAACTTGGACAGGTACATTTGTCACTTGCGGTGCTTACGCTCTCCGCATTTCGGTGATCAGCCTAATGGGTGCTCGGTATAAACAGGTAACTCACGTAGACAAATTGTAAACTGCGGTGACTTAGCAAGCGGATTACGGTATTTGACGGTCTTAGGATTTCTTCAGCGGAAAAGTGGGAAGTAGAAGAAAAGTTTTGATGAAATTCACTCACACTTTTTCCCACCATACTAAAATCACGCCAAAAATAGGAGTAAAGGGCCAAACGTGTTTTCACTGTAAGGCATTGGGTTGTGAAATGTTTTTCGTTAGTCATCTCGGGGTGGATTTGACAGCCGGGTCGTGTAGAGTTGTATGCAAACTCAAATAAGAATTTCGGGGTCTCGCATCATCTAGCTAAGAGTTGTGCGAGTATGTCTTACAGGGTGACTTCTATAATTTTCCTTGCCGTATTTGTCAATGCAAAGCTAGGCCTAATGCCGAATTCCCTAGTCTGATCAAGAGGGTGGAAGTGGTGAAAGCATTATGGCGGCATTATTGCCGCAGTAGCCTTCAACAGCAAGTCCCCGCGTGCAGTGAAGGTATCTCAAGTGTTTGGGTTCTTCTGCGAGTCCCACCTTAATCAATTGTTTACTGTGCAGCTGGTGACAGTCACGATTGATGCATTCCTGTCTCCATCAGTTCAGTCCGTCAAACGGAGGCTCGTTAGCGCTCCACTCGTTCATGCCATCTATCAAGGACCAAGCCACGTGGCTGGCGGAAGTGATGTGTGTTTACGAACGTTGGAAGCAGCTTTACGAAGCACAAATCTCTTGTTTAGTTGAAGTGAACATGTCTACGGGTTTATTGTCGCCATTGCGAATGTCTCAGTGACCAAATTATGCTTGCGGCCGAGGCCGACTCCAATAATTCATTGGATCACCATGTGGAAGGGCTCCATCATGGGCACACAGCATAACACACGTGGTTCCCTCTGCCACTACACAGTTGCATTGGCAGAGGGTCACGAAGTGGGAATGAAATTCGACCACTCGGAGGTTGGACGACAGGGTCGGTGAAGCGTTAGTATGTGTGCTGATGCTCTCTTAACGGAAGCAAGGAAGTGGGAGCCATCTTGGCAGCAAAATCACACAGCTGTCCAAACAGTTGTCGCTTGTTTTCACACATTCATTGAGCCTCGGTGTGGAGAGGAATGCACGCAAACGCTCTGGAAGGCATTCATTGCCGAGTTGTGTGACGAGTGATTAGAGTGCCAACGGACAGACAGACTTCGCAAACATCAACCTACCGTCTATTCTCGACGGGGTTACATACGTTTTCCGTGTTGCCTTTGAGCTTAAGGTACAGACATTTTCACGAAGAGAGCGGCTGAATTGATAACAGCATGGAGAGGGGCGACCAGCTTAGCAACGAAGCAGGTTCCAGTGCCAACTTCGCAAGGAGTGAATTCCCTCCCCCCCCCCCCCCAATGTTTGCTTAATCGTTTTAGCACCACGGCCACTGCAAAAGAGCCCGAATACAATTCATCATTGATTTTAGTTGCATCAAGCTAGTTCCAGGTTTGAGATCCTCGTGTTCCACGAACTACCCACGTCCCTCGTCCGATGGAAGAGGGGCGGGGAGATTTCACGAAATCGTATCAGATGGTGTTTGGCAAATGATGAATCAGCTTCCTGAGGAGACTTCTTCAGCAGTGAAGTCTGCAACGCCACAGACTTAGTTCCCCATAATAGCGACGACGCGAATGTTGACAGCAGAGACCCCCCGGCTGACATGCAAAATGATAAAGAGCAATGACAGTGGCATCGTTTGCTCTCCCTTAATTAAGATACAGTCACACCTTCTGTGGTGATGATAGCCTCATTGCTCCCATCCCTACCACCTTGCTCAACCATCCCAAAAGTCCAGTCTAAACACTGCCTCATCAAAATCAAGCTTCACTTTACTAATCAAACAATTTATGATGTCAAGAAAAACAATGCTGAGAAGTGCAAGCGGTAATATCATAACGAGGGCAATCAACTAACTATCACCGCGCCTCCTTGCACTTGCTCCACTCCGAGGACGAGCCTTGAATTACTTCGAAGCTAGGTAATCCTTCAAGGCAGGCAAATTCTGCAAAGAAAAACAGGGCCTTTAATCTCAGCATCCAAGACCTCAATCCACGCTTTTGCAAGTTGCAAGCAACACATCCATCCAGTTACCTCGAAACGCAACAAGTAGGCCTGCAATTTTGGGTACTTCTGCAGACACGTTGGCTCAAACCTCGACATCTGCATCAACAGATCGCACAGACCAAAGTCAGGATAGTTGATCTACACACAAAAGCGATAACAAGTGAATTGACACACGCCACCACTAATCAAGCAAGGGACAGCAATCCCCCTACACCTGTACAGCCGACAATAGAAGAAATGCCGGTAATGCATGAAGAAAACCTCCTATCTACCCAAAAGCTATCAAATAATTAAACAAGAGGCGAAATAGCGATAAAACATGGACTACATAAATTCAGGTGATAAAGATACACACACCTTACCACCAGTAAGCCATTCCTTTTCACCCAAATAGGCCTCAAAGTTCGGCAGTTTTTGTGCCAGTGCCTCCAAAAAGTCCTGCTTCACCTTCTTCTGCAAAACCAAAGCAGACCAGAGTACAGAAATAATTTGACGTTGTCAATTTCTGCCAATGTTTCCATGAAGAATTGACTTACGCAATCGGGATAATAACCAGTCTTCGCAAACGCGATGCGCAAGTCCATAATCTCGCATTGAAGCATGTGCAGCAGCGCACGTTGCTTTTTGCAATCGGGAACTGCAACGCAAACACACCGCAACATAAATGCGGACTACTCAACAAAATCAAATAGAATAATCTGACAAAGAACAATCCAAACCAACTCACTCATGCCGTGTTTATCAGCAATGTACTCCAAAATGGCCCCAGACTGAGTCAACTTGAAGTCATCCTCGATGTAGTAGGGTAACTATCGGAGCCAGTAGTTGTAAATGGAACATGAAGGCAAGACTTACATTGGGAAAGTCCAGACCCAACGAGAACTTCTCCGGCAGCCATGCACTACGGTCGTAGGTCGGAGCTTGAGACAAAGCATAAGACACAAACCATCATCACCTACCTGGACCAATCTTGTATTGTTTGTCAGTGAACTCTACCCCCAGGTATCTCAACAGAAGACGAATCTGCTCCCCGAGCTAGGCAAAAAGAAACAGAACGGTAGTGCAAAAAAAAATCGCCTCTGAGAAACTTGAGATAGCTCGCAATAGAATCGGACGAAGAATATTTCGCGAAGCGTATGAATGTGCTGTTAGATAAAATAGTGAATAATACACTACCGTGGGGCCGATTTTAACCGACTTCATTCCATGCGCATCCTATTGCAATGAAGTTGCCTCACTCACCCCTTCGACATTCCAGTATGCGAAAATTGGGATCATCGCGATGTGGGTGGATAGAAACGCAGACACGCAAGCCAAACAGACATTTGAAATCGAGGCCGATATATATACAACGCACCCAAATGACCTTTAGGAAGTTTGAATTGCGGGAGCATCAGCTTGTTTAAATAAGCAGCTAAAATTGAGTTCCTGCGTGAGAAAGGGTTTTGTAAAAGTATTCGTTAAAGGACTAAATAGGTAAGAAAGATATGGTACCAAGTTTTTTACAAATTATTTTCCGTCTCAGCTCGCAGTAATGACGAATCAATCAGCTTACTGTGCAAGCATAACGAAAATAAGTCGTTGTTAAAAAATTTTCCTAGAAGTCGTTTAAAGATTGACATCGGCACCGTAAAGATGTGAGAGGAACTGGCGCGTAGTCCCGAAGAACCCGGTATTCCCTCGTATATTCGCAATTATATCACCAGGTTTATTGCTAGGAGTGAAAAGTTTAGCGCGTCTATCAACGTCACAATGGTTTTAGCTGATAACTTGAAATCAGATCATAACACCAACTTGACAACAACAAACCAATTTCGACGAGCAGTCTTGGATTCTGTTAATTTCCTCGTAAGCCAGTGCAAAACAAGGCGTTTTTAACTCTGATTTAATAATCATTGTGGCACATTTTTATTCATGATTGGGCTGCATATCATACGTATATGAAGTATTAGCCTAAACGGGTAAATGTTTTGAAAATCCTATCAACGCGAACTCACTGATGATGATGCCAGCACAGAGATTCCCACAAGACATTGCGTGGTTAAGCATTTGCATACTAGAAGACGGAAATTCATTGTTTTGGGGGTATTCGTACCTCTGGCATATGCAATAAATATTTAAGAATATTTGAAATACAAAATAACTTAAAAGAATGATGAATGATTGTCTTGAAATGAGTGCATTACAATGTTCCAACGGCCTAGTGATACGTACATGCATTTGCTGACGATATGACAAATTGAAATGAGTCTCAAGCTCCTCCCCGTTGTTGCCTTATATCCGAAAGATGGAAGAGAAGCATAAACAAGAGGTGCTAGTGTATCGTATCGAGACTTTCCTGAAGGCTGAAGAAGACACAAAACTGGTGCAGAATATGTATTCAGCACAGAGAAGGTGTTTGGGCTATTGGCATGGCTTAAAGGCCAGCCCACCCGGCAGGGTACAAGAAGGCAAATTCAAACGTCTAAAAGTGGCGCCTCGCCGATATCGATGGATAAACCATCGTATTAAACTAGTGCAGGCATCCAGTTTGATCTTACACCCTGCTATATGTAAGCTCACTCGCGCTACACCTACTCATTCCTACCTGTTTCTTCTTCTACCTCCGCCTTCGAACCCTTTGTTCGAGAAGAATAGGATAAAAAGGCCTTCGAATATTCGGGCAGAATGGGAAGGATGATATAATACAAATTTTTGATTGTAAATCTTAAATTTTGCATTTGCATTCAAGCTAAAATAAATCTGTAGGGACACGACTTATTTATGAATGTGTCACTTGGCCTACGCATATGAGGTATACCAGGCCAAAAATGGTAAACAAATTTAAAAATTTTCCTTTACACATTCGATAAATATGTTGCCAGTATTGAGGTATCCCATCAAAATATCGCGGGATTATATCATTTCCGTAATAGAAGATGGGAACTCATTGTTTTGCAGGCGTCCGTGTCTCTCGCAAATGCTGAAAATGTTTTTAAACGATTTGAAATACGGAATGACTTAAATGAATGCTAAATGGTGGTTTTAGAATCAAGGTGTTACTGTATTACAATGGTGGTTTATCCCCCGGTATCGGCGAGGCGCCACTTTTGGACTATTGAATTTGCTTTATTGTACCACGCTGGGTGGGCTGGCCTTCGGGCCACGCCAGTAGCCCGAACACCTCCTCTGTGATGAATACATATACTCTGTCCGAGCATTGTGTCTTCTTTCGTCTTCAGGGAAGGCTTGGTACGCTACATTACAGCATACGAACAACCTAGTGATTTGTAGAAGCACTCCCTGTCCATATGACGAGTTGAAATGAGTCTGGAGCACCTCCTTGCTGTATCGCAGCGGAAGACGTCTTATGTGAGCCTTGACTAATCTCATTTACGCTCCGACTAATCAGTCATACCTGCCCTGCCCGAAGCCAATAGCCGAGATGGGACGAATTTATCCGATTTAGTAATTTCTTTTTCGTCCGCCACATTCAAGCTCTTCGGTAGAGAAGAATATGGTGAAGAGGACATCATGCATATGAATAGTATGGAGGAGGCTAACAGATTATGGAAGCTTGCGGGGAAGTGGAGGGTTCGGCATTTCCTCGAGGAATGGGTGAGGTCCACTCAGCCGAGAGGTTGGTGTCGATTGACTGCCAGTCCCCAACGTGGCATCTGCAGACGAACGTGAGAGATTTGTGTTGGTACCGTGTGTTTGCGAATGTAAAAAACATCTACACAAATGTATTTCTCTCCTCTTATTTTATTGAACCCGTGTACCAAGGTTTTCATCGCCTTTGTAGATGCCACAGTGGTAAATTCGTTATGGTGACAATGGAAACCAGAGACTACAAGGTCTTCTACCAATAACAGCCTCTAACAGGGGTTCCCTCGCGCAGTGGAGGTATTCCAACGGTCCGGGCCCTTTTGCAAGGTCCACCTTGATCAACTGTCTACTCCACGGCTGGTGACAGTCATGACTGATGCATTCCTGTCTCCATTAGTTCAGTCCGTCAGATTGGGGCTCGTTAGCGCTCCACTCGTTCATGCCTACATCTATCAAGGACGAGGCCGCAGAGTCGACGGAAGTGACGTGTGTTTACAAATGTCCAGAGCAGGTGCACGAAGCACAGATCTCATTCTGTTGAAGTAAACACGTCTACGGGTTTAGTATCGTCATCGCGAGTGCCTCAGTGACCAAATCATGCCTACGGCGGAGACCTGCTCCAATAACTCATTGCATCGCCATGTAGAAGGGCTCCTTCGTGGGCACACAGCACAACACACGTGGTTCCCTCTGCCACTTCACAGTTGCCTCAGCAAAAGTACGATTAAAGACATTTTGGAGGAGTGGAGAAGAGTCGAGATTGCAACCCCACTCCCTGTGTCCAATCAGTGGGCTGCTCTTTTCATGCGTCAAGTCAACCTCGTTGCGGAACAGAATGCTGACAGTGTCTCGGAAAGGCAATCATTTCCAACCTACATTTCACCAGCCATTCCTTTTCTGGTGGTCACAGCTAAGTATATCATAATATTCAAATGTAAAAATTCACAGTGCCGACCAAGGTAAAGTTATGACAGAGGCCTGTGCTTCATCACAAAGGACAAAATCCAAAAGGCTATATACAAGATAACTGTGGCTTCAAATTAAGACAACGTTTGGATGTCCACTACTGCCTAACGCCATTGTTTACGTGCCTGGATTGCCCACTTTATTCTTTCTTTTGAAGCACAAGTGAAAATTTTACCGACAGCGTTGCTTAGTAGCCTTACCCACTCCGCATCCCTATGTTAAACTCATTTGCACTTGTGGCAGTTGCCCCACACATTTGAAGCGTCGTCAATTAAAATTAAAAGCAGGGAAACAACTCGGGTTCCCACTTTGTCCTATAGAGTGACAAGCGAAGTATCGAACAGTAATGACAGGGTTTTTACTCTCTCTTAGGTAGGCATCCTCAGCATGTACTTCTGGAAAGAAATTACATCGGCCTTGAACCATTCTCAAAATTAGGAGCGCCATGGATAAGGGACTTGTCTAAGGTAAATTTCTGCCAAAAGAAAGGATGTGATCTCGCCTTCTGTGTTGTAAACAACACTGTTTTAAAATTACGCAGCATAGACAAATTTTCAAAACCATTTATTAATTAAAAGACTAGGACAAATAGGTGAAACAATGGTAAAAAGCGGAAGCATCAGTAGCTCAGCAAGAGCGATCACCTAACTGCCACCGCGCCACTTTGCAGTAACTCCAGTACAAGGCCGGCTCCTAAACTCCTTCAAAGCTAAATAATCCTTCAATGCAGGCAAGTTTTGCAAAGAAAAACATTGGCTTAAACCTTAGCAGGTACAAGCCTCATGCATGCTTTTGTTGCTTCCAAACGGTCAATTCAATTACCTCAAAATGAGACAAGTATGCCTGTAGTTTGGGAAATTTCTGCAGACACTTGGGATTAACAGCTCGCAAAAAATTAAAGTCAGGGCAATTGATCTACAAACAAAACCCGGCATCTCAGTGGCACAACCCACATCTGATCATTAAAATAGCCAACACTTTTCACATCCGCAGTCGAAAATACCGAAGAAGTTCTGCTTATGCGATATGAAAACACCTTACTGACTCAGCATCTACCAACTAACTGCAGAGAGCAAAACTGTGTAAAAAAGGTAGGTTAATGATAGGAATAAACTCACATTATCACCGGCAAACCATTCTTTTTCTTCTAAATAGGCCTTAAAGTTTGACAGTTTTTGTGCCAAGGTGTCCAAGAAACCTGACTTCAACACTTGCTGTAAAATTTGTGCAAATCAAAGGGGATCAGATCATGGATTAATCGCCAGTGTTTTCAAAGTGAATCCACTTACAAAATTTGGACTGTAACAAGTCATCCCAAACGCCATTCGCAAGTCCATAATCTCGCATTGAAGCATGTGCAGCACCGCACGTTGCCTTTTGCAATCGGGAACTGCAACGCAAACACACCGCAACATAAATGCGGACTACTCAACAAAATCAAATAGAATAATCTGACAAAGAACAATCCAAACCAACTCACTCATGCCGTGTTTATCAGCAATGTACTCCAAAATGGCCCCAGACTGAGTCAACTTGAAGTCATCCTCGATGTAGTAGGGTAACTATCGGAGCCAGTAGTTGTAAATGGAACATGAAGGCAAGACTTACATTGGGAAAGTCCAGACCCAATGAGAACTTCTCCGGCAGTCACGCACTCCGATCAAAGGTTGGAGCTAAAAGGGCGAGTCAGGCACAGAACAATAGCACTCACCTGGGCCCCACATGTATTGCTTCTCACCGTACTTTACTCCTAAGTATTTCAACAGAAGACGGCTCTGTTCCGCAAGCTAGACCAAAATAAAACATATTTAAACGGCAAAAGCGATTTAAAAAAGGTGTAAGCAATGACAACTCATCTCCGCTGGTTGTGGAGAACGAATAACTGGTTGTGTATTTAAGCCTAGGTATCATGGAACCAATGAAGTCACTATTGAGCCTAATAGCAATCAACATTGCTGTTTTTACTTTTCTGAAGTCTCGGTGTAAGAAACAGGTCTCATTTACCCCCGTGATATCCCAGTAAGCCAAAATGGGAGCCATGACAGCAAAGGCACAAAATTCAGGCAGCTGTTCAAAACGAAAGCCATTATATACCACCCATCCAAATGGCCTTGGAAACCAGCAGGAATGCATGCCCAAAACTTATTAAAATAAACTACCTGTTAAAATTCTTGCTAAAAATAAAAAAACAACAATAAGTTTTAATATAAATGAGCATTTGTTGTGGGAATAGAGTAAAAAATGGTAAATGTTCGTAGTGAAGTAAGAAAATCTATTTGCCCATTCCTAATTCAAAAACAAATCAAAAGGTATTCTCTAAGTATAAACACATAATAAACGAGAAAGTTGTAACTTATAAATTGGCAATAAAGTAAAAAGTAGAAAACTTGGAGCATATCTTTCATGCACCTTTTTGGTTATTCTCAACGATCCATTACCTCGTAATTTATACTTACTCGTAGTATCCGATTTGTTTCTTGGTTTGAATCATCTTGCAGTATGGTTAATAACATCGTGCTTTTGTAGAGTCCCGGGTGTAATACGATAGCGGTTTATCCCTCGGTTCTGGCGAGGCGCCACTTTTGTACTTTGGTGGGCTGGCCTTTTGGGCAATGCCAGTAGCGCAGACACCTTCTCCGTGTCTTTCAGAGTGTTGTGTGTCTTCGTTCGTCTTCAGGCAGTTTCGGGACGCTACACCGGGACTCTAAAGAGAAAAGAAGACAAAATACTCGGGAAGAATATATACTCAGCACAGAGAAGGCATCTGGGCTATTGGCATGGCTCAAAAGGCTAACCCACCCAGTGAGGTGCAAGAGGGCTAATTCAAAGTACAAAATTGGCGCCTCACCAATGCCGGGGGATAAACCACTATCGTATTACACTATCTTCTAAGCAATGTCTACTTAATGCATATTACGAATCTTGAGAACTAACTGGTTTATTGTTGATGGGTAACCGTGGATTTTGCGACATTTTGTCAAAGGAACTGCGCCACAGTTTAGGAATTTATGCAGACGGTATGAAGCGCATTCTGGGGAGAGTGGTGCAGCCGCACCTCCAAGCTCCCATGTGAAGACAATGCCGTCAGTTTAGTATCTATAAATTACCTTACAATAAACCGAAATTGCATTAAATTTCCTTACTTGTACATCTACGTCGGTGAATGTTTTGTGGTGGCATGTCGACTAATTTTTGATTAGTCTTTGTAATACGATAGTGGTTTGCCCCACGGCATTGGTGAGGCTCCACTTTTACTTTGAATTAGCCCTCTTGTACCTATCTGGGTGGGCTGGCCTGACATCTTTTCTGTGTTAAATACATATTCTGCCCAAGTATTTTGTCTTCTTTCGTCTTCAGGGAGTCCGGGGATGCTACATCTGCACAGCAATAAATGAACAAATCAAGTGTGAAAAGAGTTGACGCTTTTTATGTAATTTTTATCAACACAATGCATTTAAACCATTGCAGAATATGCCACCATCATTGGGGGTGGTCTAACGAAACCTCGGAGCATTTGCTATTTACGCTATGCTAGATGTGGATTTATCGTTTCATCATTATATAAGACATATCTAGGTGTTTACGGAAGTCAAAATTAAATGCACGAACAAAATGTCTCTCGCCCTGTTTAGCCAAATACGGCCATCAGTTTACTACTGCCGTAATGGCCTTCTCATTCCTGCAGCCGACAAAAACGCCACTATCTCCTTGGCTAACGACTACCCTATGCACACACTGGCCATCAGCCGCAGCTTGACAGGATGACAGTCAATTGTTAACATTGAGAGCGGCTATCACGTGGCCGTCTTGCAGTCTCACTTAACCACAGGTTTTAGGCCTTAAATACACAGTAGATAAAAAACATCGTCTTAGTGATGTTTGACCATTCTCTTAAAGTTCATTATGAGTGTTAGAGCATAAGTAAATAGAGAGAGGACTTACGATCATTCCAGCATGACCTATTTACGCATGGATAGGAGAACATCATTGCCAAGTGAACGAGGATTATTTCCTGAAAGACCTGCTCCAGCATTTGTGAAGATCTACGATTAGCGTAGTTAAAAGCCGTTCTATGCAACACGGAACAGTTGGGAGCATGGAAAAGAATTGAGGGAGACTTGCATAGGGAGGTCCTTTAGTCGGAGACTCCGGGTACTCGATTGCCCACTAAGGAATAGGAGAGACAGGCCGATGCCACGTTTAATCATCTACAAAAACGCCTCAGCAGAAGCCGGAATGGAACGAACCTTCGATAAAGCAGCTCCACATCACCGCGGGCTGCCACCACAGGTCTTATTGATTTGTCCTGGTGATGGAGACGGACCGTTCAAAAGTGCCAACTTAGCAGTGTCGCATTTCCACCACCCCCTTCCCTCCTTCGGCTGTTCATGCGATGCCCCGCAAGTCAACGAATTTCGCACTGGCGCTGACACTGGTCCTCCTTCTCTGCCTACAGACCACAGCAGCATCGCTACAGAACGAAAGAAATGCCGACAACAAGGCGGTGTCAGTGGAGTTCCACAACAACACTCTCGGCAACAATGTTATGGATGGTAGAAGGCTGAGTGGTGACACGGGCATGTGTGAGTGATAGCCCCTCTGTCTTCATTCCATCCACTTTCCCCTTTTTAACCAAACTAGTCCAATGCTCCCCCTTTTCTCTCCATTCAGCTGCTCCTCAACAGCTTCTGCTTCATCTAACGATCCGGTGCTGCTTTTGCATTATCTTCGCGATTCTCCTTCTCCACTCTGTCTGATTTCCACACCCCCTCTTCCATTAGTCGTCCTCTTTCATCAATGGACACCAATCTCACCCCTGTCCCTCCCCTAACCTTTGAAATTTCTTCTCTTTTCTTTTTGCTTCCCCCATTCAACTCTCAGTTGACGTCGCAAGCGTCTCCTTCTGCCGTGTCTAACAAAAGTGGATTTTACTTCGGCCAGAAGTTGTCGTTTGTTGTTAATTTGGTTTGTCAGTTGTTTGTTTGCACCATGAGAGAGGGAGAGAGAGAGAGAGAGAGAGAGACAGAATGGAACGGTAGAGGATTGTATCATAGGAAGAACGGGTACTTGAGTGTTCCTTACTCAGGAGGTGTAGTTTAATAAACGGATGAAGGGCACCTGGCTATTACCTGTGGAACAACTGCGAATTCGGCTTCTCGAAGCAGCACTATCTGACCTGTCACTCTGTGGTACCGAGTGTAGCAGTTGCGGCAAACTAAGGGTAGTTTCAGTCGGTAAGTTGTGGAGGAAAAACTTCCACTCCTGACTGTTTATCTCAGGCTTGCTGTTAATTTTACCAGTCAACCCGTTCTCATCACAGAAGCCACTTTGTTCAATAATGGATCCAAGTAATCCCTTCCTCTTTAAGTTCTATTCCACCAGAGGTGCTTTGCTCAGTAACTGGGCAAGGCTGACGTCCAGTCTCGAGTATAGCTTGCGACAGTAGCACAGCCTCGTGTGGCTATGTCCAGACACAAAGTAGAGGCACTAGTTGTATTTCGGGGTCTGCTAGGAGACTGCAAAATTAGCTGTGGGATACAGTCTTCACACGTGGCTCGGAACATGAGGTCTTGACATATGCAAGTCGTTGTCAAAGTTCTCCGCTTCAGGATTTCACCGATGGCTGGCTGATTACGTCTAAGGTCTTTGACACCGCAGTGCCCCAATCATTTCACACACCGATTTTGCGACTCAAAAAGTCACCGTCGAGGAGGCCGAACCCTTCATTGCCTCAATGCAGAGCCACCACCGATTCCACGAAGTGATGCAGTCCCTAATCCATGGAAATGCTGGCGTAAAATAACCAAGGGGCTGAACTAGAAAGTTTAAGAAGATCCTATGAACGCCCTCAGGAACCGCCAGTTACGTCTGATGGATTGCTGTGCATTGGAGGTCGAATCATCCCTCCTACTGCACCGAAATCAGCCATCTTAAGGGACTTGAATACCGACTACTTGAAGATGGAGAGAATGAAGACCCTTTCGTGTCTTACAGGATGGTAACCAGGACCCAGCGGTGGCATATACAAGCCGCCCAGCAACTCTGGTCAGCATTCGGAGCAGGCGCATTCGAGTTCACTCCCACAGACGCCATGGGAGATAACTCGTGAAGCCTGACAAGACATAAACGCTGACTGCTGCAGTCCACCCCCAGACAAAGGTAACGTCCCTTTCTGGCTTCCTCACACTCGAAGCATTGCGCACTGCCTTCAGTGTGGATGGAGTATCAAGAGCACTATCAACTGACATTTGGACACATTCTTTGGCTTAATATGGGGAAGCGCGACCTAAGAGATGGTAGCCAATGCCTTTGGGCGGCGTCTAGGCATCGGTACACCAATGGCACCGCTGATCACCCCAACCACTCAATTTCGCGGGACTTGAACGTAGTGCGGAGGGAGCTCTGATGCAGTGGCACAACGGTGTGCACTTCATACCTGGAAGGAGTCAGTTCAGGCGTGGTTTTTGGAAAAAAAAACGAGCCTTGTCTAGACCCAGCAAAAGTGCTGTCCTATCAAGGTAATGATCTCGGAGGGATATGGGACCTCCCAATTGACAGTTTCGTCCGTAAAGGACACATTGATTAATCTGTGTATAACCAGAGGTACTAAAAGGAAGAAGAACTCCCGGCCAAAGGCTAAAGCTGCCAATTTAGAAAAGCAATGATATAGCTAAGAGAAAGCTCCACTTTTTCGTAGTCTTCAGCTGAAATGAAGAATGCTACGACACCAGACTTCTTTTCTCAGGCTGGTTTTACACTTCCAGAGTCATAGCCACCAGAGCTGAGGTCAGCAGCAAGTTAACAGTGGCTTCGACTGCATCGAGGATGTTCTGAATTTGAAGTCCACAAATTCCACAATACTCTGCAAATCGCTCTGTACGCTTATGCCTCCTTCCGTCATTTGTCACCCGCCCTTCACTGCCTCGCTCTTCATGCCAGATCGCGTTTTGACCACAGCCAATTAGCTTCGTGTTGAAACACGTAGTGCATTACCACTCCAATTGCAAAGGTTCAAAATTACAAAAATCAGCCTACTTGAAAGTAAAGACGCACACTGTCGAAACGGCTGCGTGATATACAGCACGGACTGCACGAAACTTCTAAGGCGGAACAACAATTCGCTCTTAAATGACCAACTTTCTGCATCGTGAATAAGACGACTGTGCGATCAAAGCAAGGCGACACGGAATCATCTGAAGCTCATTCTTTTCCCAACAACGACAAGCAAAGTGTTAAACAGCAATGACAGCGACATTCCACGTCTACGACGACATGCTTGCTCTAGACTTACTATCCAACCTCATCACGTTCCCCCAGCAGAATGCCTCAATCGACTTTAGCTCAACCTCAACAAAAGCAGCAATGGAACTGGAGGCCTTGATCTGTTGACGACTTCTGCAATTTTATCAACATCGTTGCTTCAATTGTCCCTCTCCCAATCACTCCATCAACGCTGTCTGAACACTCCGTCGAGACTAATTCCACCCCAATTTATTGATCAAACCAGTCATGACAACAAGCAAGACAATGGCAAGGAGTGGAAGCAGCAGTACCACAACAACAAAGACAATTACTTAACAGTCACTGACCCATTGTGCAATCGGCGCATTGCAAGGACGCGTCTTGAACTCCTTCGAAGCCATGTACTCCCTCAATGCAGGCAAGTTCTGCAAGGCGAAACATAACATACAATCTCAGCAGACGAGATCTCCACCCACACACACATCCGCCACTCGCAAGCACTCCATCCATCTACCTCGAAACGCGTCAAGTACGACTGCAGTTTGGGATACATCTCCAGACAACTTGGCTCGAACTTCCTCAGCTGGTTCAACAATTCACACAGATTGAAGTCCGGATAGTTGACCTGCGCACAATAGGGGTAACATTTGCATTGACACCATACCACCAACCACGTAAGGCATAACAGTCGCCATACAATTACTGAAGTAACAATACCAACAAAATGCCGACTAGGCATCGATAAACACTCTAACTTGCTCATCATCTAACATCTACGTAACAAAGGAATCAGAACTGCAGAAAAGAATACAAATAAAGAAGACAGGTGATGGAAATACACGCACCTCGTCACCAGTAAGCCAGTCCTTCTCACCCAAGTACGCCTCAAACTTCGGTAGTTTCTGTGACAGCGTCTCCAAGAAGCCGAGAATTCAACTTCTCCTGCCCGAATCGGAGAAATCGAACCCCAGAAATGACTCAACATTGCGGATTTTGCATGAATATTTTTAATGAAAATCGACTTACAAAATCAGGATTATAGCAAGTCATTACAAAGGACATGCGCAAATCCATAGCCTCGCACTGAAGCATGTGTGGCACCGCACGTCGCTTTTTGCATTCGGGAACTGCAACGCGAACGCAGTGCAAAAGAGATACAGACAGCTCAACAAAAACAGACGGAATGACCTAACAAAAAAGGACCCAAACCAACTCACTCATGCCGTGCTCATCAGCAATGTACTCCAAAATGGCCCCTGATTGGGTCAACTTCACGTCGCCGTCGATGTAGTAGGGCACCTAGTGGAGACGTCAGTTGCAGATGGAAAGCGAAGTGTTGACCTACGTTGGGAAAGTCGACACCCAGCGAGAACTTCTCCGACAGCCATTCACGACGATCAAAGGCCGGGGCTGAATGAGATTGGTAAGCCACAAATCACTTTCACTTGCCTGGACCATACTTGTATTGCTTGTCATCGTATTCCACTCCCAGGTACTTAAGCAGAAGACGACTCTGCTGCGCAAGCTAGACAATATCAACCAAATAAGTTTAGAAAGCTACCCTAGTTCCCCCCTGTAGCTACATATACTTTTCAATTCACCTAAATGACGTGTGGGATATGCAGCAATAAAATTTCAAGTTGACAGGTGAAATGATGCTGCTTCTATGTCTAGCATCAATTAAAGTAATCACACCGGTTCCAATTTCTACTCAATTTATTTAGTAAGTATTCTGCTGCAAGAAACGCGTTGCGCTCACCCCTCTGATATCCCATTAACCCAGAGTAGGCGCCATCACAGTGCAGCCACGATGGCAAGCTAACGAAGCCAACCCCCTCACCGACTCTCTTTGTGTATTCCTCTTCCAAATGGCCTTGTTAGCCAACTCAAAATGCATAAGCAGTAGCATATTAAAACACGCTGCTCCACTATAATTCCCAACAGGCTAGTAGTCTAATAAACTTATTGGCTTGCAACACACAGCCGGCAACCATTTTTGCCTATATTTTCACCTCAAGCAAAANGGAGNGAGTNCAGCCNGTCCAANTAATTGTTTNATGCTTGACCGCGTATAATTTTGATTTGCTTAGTAAAAATGAGGTGGGGAATCAGCCTTGATACTGGAAATTTCAGCACAAACTGGCATTTATATCGAACACAACTTACGTTGTTTCCAAATAATCCAATTCACGTCCCGGATATTCAGCTTGAGCCTTGAATTTTTGCACATTACGCGTGATCACATTTATTCCTAACTTAGCTTTAATTATGGTGACTACTAACTGAGAGGTGTCGTGTACTCCATTCTACCATCTATTCATGGCAGTGTTCTCGCCGCTAAGGAAAAATTTGAATGTATTTATCACTACCTTAAGACAAAATTGTTATTGCAGGCATCGGTGGATGCGGTCTGCAGAAGGCAATGCAGATCGCTGGTTCCCCCTAATCCCCCCAACCCCAGAAGTCTTGAAAGTGTGTCACTTTGAATGGTGGATAAACTGGCAGTAATCACCATTAGAAACGATTGAGTGATCTTTATCCTCTACCTTTGCAACTACTTTTCATTGTCCGTAGTAGGCATGCTAATTTAGACATTAATTCAAAAATCTAAAAGATGTCGTCATTTTAAAGATGGTGCAATCCTTGTGTTGCGTTTTTGCTGTAGTTTCTCCCACTGCTTCAATTACTTGAAAAGAGGTGTGGTCAAAAAAGCACTTTGAAGCAATCAGCACATCCTTCACCACTGCCGCATGCATGCGAAGCCCGGTTTTTACAGCATACATGTGCGGCACATTTGATTAAAAGCGAATAAAGTTGAGGTGAAAAGCAAAATTTGTATAGGACCAGTCATGTCACGGGGAAATAAGGAAATTGTTACACTTTGGAAGGTCAGCGATTCTCCTACTTAAGTAAGGTGTAAATCACTAAACATTTAGATGCAATTAGCAAACTCTACAGTTTCTACGGACGTCAGATCTCCTGACGAGAAGTAAAAGGTGTGAAATGGGGAGGGCAGTGGCACAGCTGAAATGACCTTCACTTCCTCCTGCATTGCAACTGAAACGGTGAATGCTACCGTGCCACACTTCCTTTCCCACTTTGTTATTTACCCACTCCAGTGTCACAACCAGCATGACAGGACACAACCACAGTTCAACACTACATTCGGTTGCATCGATGCATTTCTGTGCTCAGGCCCCTCCCAATTCGCAGTTAGTAGTGCAAGTCACATCGCGTTTGAAAGACAGAGAAATTACGTCCTAATAAAACACGTAGTGCCCAACCACTTCTCCTCGAATTAGGATGTGGACTGCCCCAAACCCATCACACACGGGCCTGTGAATTACTGCTGAAAGACCCAAATCCGGTGTCGTGAATAAGACGGGCCCAACTATGAGAGCTACCGACAATGCCGCTATTCGCCCCATTCATTGCGTGCCTCCACGCCCATCCGAGCTACTTTTCCACCCTTTGCTCCTCCCAGTCAAAGGGATGACCACAATGCGTGTCGATGAAACCACTTAAATGACAAAGACTGAGCTCCCCAAACTCACTTACAACCCGAAGTACATATGCCTTCGCCTAAAAACAACTCTGCAAAACCTGGTGGCAGAAAGGCACCTGAGGTTCATACTTTGTCCAACAGAGACAGGCAAAGCATCGAGTAGCAGTGACAATGACATTCCACGTCCAAGGGGGCATGCCTAAACTAGCCTAACCACACACCCTCATCATGTCCTCTTCGAAGAAAACCCAACACGGACAGCGCTAGTGCCAAAGGACTTCCGCAAGACGAACCACAGCCAACAGAGCCGACCCAGTCATAGCTCCCGCGGCGCCAATGACTGCACAACCCTCTCCCTCACTCACTCACCATCCCCTTTCCCAATCGCTCCGACACCACAGTCTGAACACTCCACCCCGACTACTTTTGATCACATTTATTGCTTGTACGACTTATTACATCAAGCAAAACTACGGTACAAAGCGAAAGTAGCAACACCACAACAAAAAAGGTAATCATCAAACTGTCGTCGCGCCATTGGTGCACAGCAAGGACGAGCCCTGAACGTCTTCGAAGATATGTAATCCCTCAATGCAGGCAAGTTCTACAAAAAAAGACCCCAACACTCAGAATTTAGGTCCTCAACCCACACTCTCACCAGCCGCACACACTCCATTCATTTACCTCGAAGAGAGGTAAATGAATCACAATCACCCTGCACCTTTGAAACCAATAATACCACAACAGATGATTATGTGCTAGGACACCATTATGCTCACTTAACCACCAGCGACTACTCACAATTAGGCGTTGAACTCAACACAAATGGCAATACAAGCAGACAGGTGATAGATACACACTCACCTCATCACCAGTGAGCCATTCCTTCTCACCCAAATACACCTCAAAGTTTGACAGCTTCTGCTTTAACGTCTCCATAAAACCTGGCTTCATCTTCTCCTGCAGAAATTATGCAAATCAAAGAAGACCTAAGTTCACAAATAACTCAACAGTGTGGATTCCCAATAATGTTTCCACGAAAAACAGCAGCTTACAAAGTTAAGATTATAGCAAGTCATTGTAAAGGACGTGCGCAAATCTACAATCTCGTACTGAAGCATGTGCAATACCGTGCGTCGTCTTCTGCTGTAAGGAACCGCAACGCAATCATGACACCATAAATAATAGAGACTACTCAACAAAGATAGAGAACACTTCAAACAAACCCACTCATATTATGTTTGTCAGAAATGTACTCCAAAACAGCCCCCGACTGGTTCAACTTCAAATCGCCATCGATGTAATAGAGCAACTATAGGAGACGTTGGTTGTAGATGTAAAGTGAAGAGGTGACCTACGTTGGGAAAGTCAAGACCCATCAAGAACTTCTCCAACAGCCATTCAAGATGATCAAAGGTCGGGGCTGGAGTAGGTACACAACTCACAATTCACTCTCACTTTCCTGGACCAAACTTGTAATGCCTTTCAACGTACTTCACTCCCAGGTACTTCAACAGAAGACGACATTGCTCTGCAAGCTAGACAAAACCGAAATGTGGTCAACGTAGCAGGCAAAATCACTCCTAAGAAAGTTCAAGCGGTTCTCAATGGACTTAATCAGGGAATGGGGAATGTTGCGTTAAGGTATCGAGTTGACAAAACGAATGGTGTTTCTGCTATGTATAGCAACAAATTAATTTGCCAACATGGCTCCAATCCCCGAAATAAATGCGCTCTATTAGTACTGTTTTACAGAAAGGCATATTCACTCCCCTGATTTTCCAATAACCCAGGGCAGGAAGCATCGTAATGCAGAAACTTAGGAAATCCAAACAAACACGCCTTTATAGTGGAGACCCATTTGTATCGCCCATTAGAATGACCTTCGGTACTAACCTAAACGGTAACTTACTAAAATAAACTACTCTAGATATATTTCCTTAGTTTTACGAAAAAATCTTTTTAAAACAAGACGCCCGCCGGGCAAGTAGACCAGAAATATAAGTGAGGTGATTAGTTGTAGCAGGGGTGGTTCTAAGCCCATTTCTGAATGTAAGGCATGCCCACCAAATGCCATTTACAAGTCAGTGCCTATACACTTAATACATTTTTGCAGCAGCAGGAACACATAAACAGAATTCCGTACTATCTCCTATTTTTCCGTTTGTAGAACTGATTTTTTTCTCTAAGGTAGAAACATGGGAAGTCTGTCGTTGTAACAATGTTGACAATTTTTGTATTACTAATAGTAATAGATGTCGTAGTTGCTATTTGTACATAAGAAGTTGGTTTTGGGGCACTCTTTGACTTTTTCAGTTGCGTCGGCGCTACGGCGCCACCCATATCACATTTACCATGCAGCAGAATGGATGCACCTCCTGGGGAGACCGAGGTGTACGGTTATATAAAACACTTCTATGAAAAAATGGAAGGAATTTTAGCAGTGAATGGGGGCTGTCCTTTGTTACGGAAGCGCTGAATGATTATATGTTGCCTATTATTCAGTTCGTCAATGACGTACGCCATTCTCAAAACCCATGCAAATTAAAACAAAAGTACAGAAAACGCAGAACCTGCACGTTCCTTTTTTCCTAAATGATAAAATATTTTTCCATCTTGGTCGTAATATCTATTTCAAGAGGTGAGATAATCCACACCGTAGAAAAATATATAAATAATGGCGATTAGGCCACTGATTTTGGGGGCGCTCTCAACAGGGAGGATTTTAGCTTATGAGTTAGATGCATGAAAAAGGTGAAATAAGTGTTACGAGGATGTGCAGAAACCTCGCGGTGTAAAACGTAATCACTCTCCAGAATAGGTTACCTGACTTGATTCGCCTTCAAGTCACACATATATAGGGCTACCTACTTTCTAACCGGAGAGCACGGAGGCCAGTGATAGTAGCATTTGCGATAGGAGGAGAGGAAAACCCTCACGGTGGTCAAATGAATGGAAATTGCAGGGTTTAGTGCCCCTAGTAATCATTAGGCAGATAGTGAAGCATAGCCTGCATACAATTCCTGCCGTGCATGCAGCCTACTAGCCCTAATAGTCTCCGATTCAACACCTTCTCTTGTCAATTAAAGAACATTAGGACTACAATGAGGACTCGAGTCCAACAAATTCCCCTCAACCATGTAATGGAGAACAATTACTTCAGTGCCACAAAATCATATTTACTCGTAGACCACGACCCTCCACAACGGAAGCGGAATAGGGCCAAAGCAAAGAAATACTTCCTTCATAGATGGCGGTTAACTGCAAAACTCACAGTTCATTGGGTTACCACCATTCTTCCAATTGGAAGGTAAATATAGATATTAAAGGGCATACTTAATAAACCAAAGCTGCCTAGTGGACTTTAATAAAATTTCACCTCAAAAAAATTTAAACTACAACGCCTTTTTTACCTCCTGTCAGTGAGGGAGTCATTTAACACGCTTCAATTGCCTCGTAAATTACTTCTCAACACCATCCAAAGGTCTACCTTGAATGCACTTCTGTAGTTCACTCCGCAAAACCAAAAAGGCTCAGTTTTACGGGCAAAAAATTTACAATTAGGTGGCGTTCTATAAAGGCCAATCATCTTGCTCTCCACTCTCTAGTGGGCATTAAAGCCTTGTAGGGGACGTGGCCAACAAAAGTAATAAATTACTCCTACTGATAAATTCTAGTATCTCAACGCTGCTTTTAAGAAGCGTTTGCTAATTAGAGGGCATGGCGATATGGTGATCGGGGAAATAATTTCTCTGGTCTAATGTCAGCAGAAAAGCTGTTAGAGGACAGGGATTTCAAGCTAGGATAAGTTCCACTGGTCACACCAATGTCGCTGGACCAACTCACCGCGAGGTAAAAAGCCTAGTCCACCTGCAATCAGCTCATGGACAAGTTTGAGCAGGCAATCGCGGACGTGGTATGCTGAAGGTAATGTAGCCTGTTATATCCTCCTGCAAAACTTTAAAATGAGTCGCTTTGGGTGCCGGTTACCTAGCCATCCCTTAGTTTGGCATTCATCACTATAGCGAATGCATGACTGCTTCATTCGCTGCCCTAGCAAATACTTATTACTGTTAGTAGTAGCAGGAGGATTGCTAATCGAGATAATACATTTGCTCCCCAGGAAGAGGTCTTTCTAACGTCCGAGTTATCATTCTTTCCTTCTATCTTTCCAAAGCAAGTTTAATTCACCCGAGGATTTTAGGTTTATAGTGGTTACAAAATTAACTAAAGATGGTAGGATGTGATACAAAAAATTATTTACCCCAAGCATTATCCTGACGGGGAACTTCGTCAGAGCGTAGGCTACCATCACGAAAGCAAGTTAAACCATTATCTGCACGCAAATCTTCCATACGACACCACAAGACTTTGCACTTGGCCGGAGATGTACTAAGCCGGAAGTAGGTCAAAGGCCGAACTACCACTCGCGACAAGACCTGAAAAAGTAGCCTTTAGAATCGTTTCGATTGCACGACATTCAGGTGATTTGAAAGGCCCAAACATGGATTCCGTGCATTTTGCATCGAGAAGGCATTACTGAAAGCACCTTCGAACCCCCCCAGAGATTCGGCTGTGTCACTCGAGTGGCCTCTGTTGATGTAAAGGTTTCACAATGCTTTTTCGGCCGAAGGCTCATTGGAACTTTGAAAGGCAGGCATCTTGGCGACGTCCCACGTCTGTGCTTTAACTTAATGAAGGAGGAAAAAGAGACCGATAGGAGGAGGAGGAATAGAGGGAGCAGACGGTGGATCTGTGTCTTCCAGTTTATCCAATATCTCTTCTATTTGTGATCATCCGTAGAATTGGCGCAAGAATCGACTATTGTCTACGGCTGCGAAAATTATAACCACCAAACCGCGCAAGCAGTCCCCAAGTCTTATCGCCCACAATCAAGCAGTTGGAGCCAATTTTGAGGCCACACCTCTTTGGATTATTTAAGAAGTCACCCTGTTGATTCGATTTGTGGGTTGTGAATAACTTTTCCGATTTGTGGCAGGTTGATTGAACTCCCTTGCAAGTGAGCGTTGGCCGTGTACCAAGGGATTGTATGGGGCAGGAGGAGCCTCCACAGCCACCACCGTGGTGCGTTACATTTGGCAGCAGGAGGCATTTTCTTTCCCGCCACAATCAGTTGGGATTAAAATAGAGAAGTTTGTACACAAAAAATGGCGCTAAATTGAAGGATTTTCGAAGTAAGCATCACAAATAGCCTACTTTTCTTCGCCAGAGTTTTATTCTCGTTTGCCTCGACCAGGCGGATGAAGAGCGATTCCGGTGATGAGGAAAGCACAAAAAGTTAATGAAAGTGAGCCCGCACTGATGTTTTAAGTCCAAAATTTTACCTTAAGTGACCTAATTGGTTTCTCTTCCAACCCAGCAAGCGGGTTCCAAGCGGTTGGGATGATGTCACCTCTTGAGGTCGTGTAAAGTAAATTTCATTAATAGCATAATTTGGCATACCAAAGTAATGCAGAGCCGTGTCCACCGTTTAAGTATGGACACTACGTCCTCGGGTGCCAGCAAAATGCTCCTCTTATTAACAGTCTTCCATTTCCCTTTGCCTTCATCAGCGGGAGGACTGGTGGTGAGCAGCAGAAGAAATTTTACAGAGAACGACCCAAAAGGCAACATTTTAGTGACGACAGTCTTCGGATAACTGAATCCACCAGCACAACCTGTGCAATTGTAAATATTTTGGTAAAAATAAAAACCACTTTACCTAGCCCCAAAATTGCCGTTAGACACTTTCAAATGCCAACTGTAATTTGCATAACGACCGAGAATTCCGTAGAAACAAATCGGGACACTTTAAGGCAAAAAGGAGAGTGAAATAGCTGAGGATGAAGTATTGCACTCCGTAGAAAGTCCTGTCTGCAGGATAAAAGTTTACTGGTCTTCTTACTCTAGAGTAAGAGAGTAATACCCCAACATCGAAGGCCAAATCCTTCGGGTTTTGGACACATTGTATCGTCGTGAGTCTCACGAAGTCCTCCCATAAGCCTACCCAGGCAAGCAGGCAAAAGGAGCACCTACTTCTCATCCATGGGTTTAAAATAAGCTTTTCAAGTTGCGTGACATGTACTTGTCAAACTGCGGAGGATTCAGACCGTGGAGCAAGGGGTCGTGGGTGAGACTGAAGCAGTAACCGTGAGCAAACCAACCTACTGGATCGCTTCCAGGTGCTGCAGAGCCAATGTCTGGATGTAAGCTTGAAAGGCAGTGCATATATTCACGGTCAGCCGTCTTTTTTTGATAGCCGTCTAATCATACTTATGTCAGATACAAATTCTCTCATATTTTGGCCGATCACCACACAAAAGAATAATTTGTGGTGTTGGTTAGATGTATGGCTTATAAAATAATTTTTGATTAGGCCAAATCCTTCTGTCCTGTAGTTTTTTTGTGAATTATGCAAATAAAAGGAATATTAAGATGCTCACCAATAAAACCGGCAATCCTAAAATTTGAAACTCATTTTATACTTTAGAAATTCATTTATGTAATAAAACCTTTTTCGGCCTTAATTTGATCTAGCTCATAATTTTTTATTGTTTTCAGACAGTATCCTTTTAATGACATATTGAACGTTACAACAGCATGTTTCTGTGCATCAGCTATGATGCGCATTTCCAGGGCTACATTTTTGCGTGTAAACCTACATGTACTCGTGATTTGGACTGAAATAAAATATTCTGATCAAAGTGCTAGATTTGACCAATCGATTCTCTTAATTTGGTACATGTACATTTGGGACAATCGACCAGACAAAGAATTGGAAACGGTTCTGATTATGCTCCGGCCTACCAATTTACTTCTGTTGGGCAATTATAACAAATATTCCGACTTGTGTACCATTCTAAAAAAACATTGTTTCTCTTCCAATACTTACTTGCTGTTATTATTTCATTTAATCATAATCATTTTTTCCGGAATCAAAGTTGCTGGAGAGGAGCAATGCCCTTTCTAAAATTTGCGATGGAACCTCGATTGAAGTTGATTTCTTCAGTAGCATGTGTATGCTTTAATGTGACATAGGTGTGCTTTTAACCATTTTACTGCTTTATGATGATACCAGCACTTGTACAAAATAGGGATGGCTTGATTTGAAATATTATTTCCATCAATTTGATCAATATAATTTAATTATGCTTGCATCCAATCCCTTCAAGGGGCGGGCCTTTCTATAGGCTTAAGTGCAAACTTTCCGAAATTGAACAATTTTGTTTTCATGTTTTAGTATCTTAAATTGACCTCCTGTTTACGTGAATTAAGAATTAATATAACTAGCATATTTTATGCAATCGACTGAAAGAAAGTGTACCTCGAAAATGAAATCCTCTCAATAATTTGCATCTCGTTTAACCCCGATTCTTTTTTCGCAATTTTGTGACACTGTTGGCTTTTTCAACAATTACTAAATACGCTAACCTGTCCTAGGACCTTTCTGACAATTAAGGAGACGTAGGATATTAAAGTTCACTGCTTCTAACCTGTATATAGAAAAGTGATCCAAGCCATCTGATGGTTCTGTTTTCAGGCTTGCCTTTCATTTTTGCGCCCTGAGTTGAGGTCATGCGACCCGAATCTACCGAAATTCCAAAAAGAACCTGCTAAAAACGCATTGTTTCAGATTGACGTCTCTGTTTGTTTACATTAGGCGCAACTTTAACATCTGAAACTAAATACAATCCTAAACCCTTAAATGGGGCAACAGACGCGACCATCCATCAAGTTCTTTGCATTTACGAATACTTTGTATGAAGAAGCGGGAACGAGAGGCCAATCCAACATGAAAAATGGGTTCAAGTAATTAAGTCTCCTTCTCTCATCGTATCTCTAGAACAGAGAAAGCAAGTGGTGAACCATCGGGTTGTTGTGTGGGGATGCAAATGAAGGTCGTCACTTTCTGTCCACTGCACAGAGTAGGCCAGAGCAGAGTAGCTGGGTGATGGGCATTAAGAAGTAGAATACAATGGAAAAGTCGGTTTGGGGGCAGGGATGAGGAAGGAGGAAGGAGACACATCACCTCATTGTTCACACTGCTACCGCTGCCACAAATGAGATTAGCAGCTTGATCACTGTGCCTATCCCGCCTCTCATGGCGTCATCTCGTGAGGTCCTCCAGTAAACAGAGGCAACTACTCCAGTAGTCAGCTCCCCATTGTAGGTCTGGTCATTCATCTGCATCTCTTGCGAGTCCATTGGTCTCTCTCTCACCTTCTCATCTGTTACCTCCGCACAGTCGGTAGACGACTTTTGGTACTGTCCACTATCCTCTTTCGCCTCCTCCTCATTCTCGTTCGCCTCCTTCAACATCGTTCTTCGTCTAGGCGAAATCGGAGGTGTCTCCTCTTCCTCCTTCTCTGCTGCCATCCAGTTGTTGTTAACCTCATAGAGTCCTTCCTCTTTTAAAATGCCTTCTGATGCCTCACTAACTGGAGCGGATGTGTACAGTTCTGTTGTTGTTGATGGTGATGTAGACGCTGCCGATGTTGTTGCTGTTGTGGTAAGACTCCGATTTAATGCGACTTCATCGTCATCGTCGAGTCCTTCCTCTACTAAAATGCTTGTTGATGTCCAACTAACGGGAGTGGATGTGCATAGTTCTGTTGTTGTTGATGATGATGATGAAGATGATGTCGGTGCTGCCGATGTTGTTGTCGTAGTTGTGGTCGTTGTCATTGTAATACCCCTATTCGAGGCGATTTCGTTCTCGCGAGAAAGATGCTCCTCAATGCTTTTACCTTGGAATCCGGATTTAAGCATCAGATCCTTCATGACTGACATGCGCATTTTTGAGCCCGGTGTTGGATCGAGACAGGTATTTTTGAAGCAGCAGAGACGACAGGTCTGAAGAAAGAAGGAACACACTTGTCGGTCAGAAGTCTTGAAGTGCGTTGTTGGCATCACTGGTCAAGTGATCACTGGTCTCTGCCTTCCAGCCCTTTGATGTTGCCCTTTTAGCTCACAGCGATTCAGCTGTGCCTCCATGATTGAGGAAGAGGGCTCTCTAAGTACTCTTGTTACCAAAAAAGGAAGAAATGGTAGAGGATAGGGGGAGCAGGAGCACAGACCTTAACACCGTTGATGAAATCGGTGCACATCAGTCTGGTGTAGCCTTCAGGACAGCTGTGACGGGCGGAACAACCGGCGCGGAAATCGAACATCTTCGTGGAATTTGGCGTGAAGAACATCTCCACCTTTGGTCGGGCACCGAAAAAAGCAAACATGATGAAGAACGATAAAGTAGGATTTCGTGGACCGACAATTACACCTGATTGGGCAGTCATCGCAATTGAGAGGAATAGCCAGTGTTTACTGGTCCCATCAATAAAACAACCAGAGGAGTGGGTAGAGAGTACGAAGTTGCATATACCCTGCTTATCCAATGTGACTGTATACCTGTCACCCCCTACCCCCCCTGCTGTCAATATCACACATGAGGTTTTCATACCTCAGGCCGGCGCCACAACGGCGTGGTATGTCCTCTTTATGCCTTGGCTATAACTCACGTCACATCGAAGTAATGTTGTCACTCTGTCTGACTCGCCTCCAATATTGGTAGCTCCTGGAACCAAGTTTCGTGGGTGCTCCTGTCTGACGTCACCCTTTTTGTTACCTCAGGAGTGGCTCCGGTACTTAAAAAACATTTATCTTGTCTACTTTTGGGGCTTTAGAGGAATGGCTTAAACGCCAACTTGGTTTTACCCCTGTAAATGCCAGTGACTGGGGCAGCAGACGCACATCCACTGGATAAACAAAGATTTTTACTAATTTATTACTTTTTGCAAGCCTGGTTGTAAACAACAGGGCGACGCGATATACACTGTGTTCACGAAACCCCACCCGATTTTCTCATAAGCCACAACATGGTGTCAGCCAGTCCACATCAATGCCTACCATGCAGCACTTTCCAGTCTCTAATTGGCAGTTGTGATTAATTGGGGAAAGGGAAAGAGTGCGAAAACTGTCAGAGCTGTATAACTGCCCTTAAAGTGGGAGTTGATCAGCCGGAGAGTTGTGGGGCGTATCGCCTAATAATCGGAGGTGCCTCTGTCACATCCAAACACTGGGTGAAGCAGCCCAGCTAAAGCACGTCAAGTGAACGTCACCTTGTAATGCCTCCACGTAGAATGCGCACAGAGCCGAACTACCTTCATTTACAGGCTGTTGGCCCGTTCGTTTAATTAATTGAGCCTCAAAACTGGCTTGATGTATTGCGCAACGACGACCGCTGCAACCAATGCAAGTAAACAAATTCGGCAAGCCGTGACACTTTAAACCACAAGGCGTAAGTGTTTGGTTGGGCTGGAAAAAAAACCTTTTTGACCTTTTTTTAACAATTTTGCATTAAAATTGCTAATTAGGTAGTTGGCTGTAGGAGCATTTTGGCCTCTTGCATCGCACATCGCCACTGGGGCGCCAGTTCAGACCTCCATACTCGTATGCCCTACTACGCATTTTCGTCCCTTCACCCACAAAACCACTCCAGATGAGCAGACAAGGGCGGCGAAGTTGGAGATAGTTACTATCACATAGTTAAGCTACGAAAGAGAAGAGGGGACGAATAATCAACCGCCGAGGAAATTCAAGTAAACTGAGCACCAAAAATTCACGGAAGATGCGCAGTAAAGCCTTTCCATCTCAGATCTACTTTAAAATGGTCAAATATTTGCGATTCTAAATAAGTAAATAAGTAAGTAAGTAGTGACGGAGGCTCTTACCATACACGCGGTGGTGCCCCTCTGGCACACTTCGTTGACAACATGGTCAGGTTGGCAACCGCCTATGCTATCATCGCATTTGGCGCAAGTCAATTCGGGAAACGGGGTCGCCTTTTCAGTGAACTAAGAGATGGAGAAAATAGCACTTAGGAATGAGCAAGCATTGCAAGGTAGCAGCGGATCTACTCAATGTCAGAAGCGGCGGTGGTAGCGATTGAACGAGCGCACAAAAAATGCGCCCACAAAATGCATAGCGCGGCAGAAGGCTTTAAAAAAGCCTGAAAGTACTCCTTTGAGGAATAAAGGACGCGTTTGAAGCAATCGTCAAAGGCGGTGTTTTTCCTTAATCTGATTCTATTTATTCGCCAATGATAATATCACACGACAATTTGAAACGCAAGGCTTGCTCTGCACTTGGATTCCTTGAGCAAAGGCAAATTATGACACTGACGTCTATAGTCGCATTATTAGGGCTACTGTCTGGCCTCTCAAAACAGGAGGTGGACACATAGCCCAGGAATTTGTGAGTAGCAGGTGAGAGTTTATACCAATGTCTGGTAGTATACGATTTGATAATTGCAGGATTTCTTTACTGGAAGGAAAGATTTTGTGAGGTGCATTGTCGTCTTGTTAAGTAAAAAATAAACACGTTTCAGTTCCTTCCTCTTCCGTCAGATTTACTATCGTCTTCAGTAAAATTAGTTTTAAATATGCTATTTACATGATTAGTCAGTGTCACCTTACTTTAAATCACCTCTTTTTCAATTGGGAGATTCAAAGATTACAAAGATTCAGCAATTCTATTCGGGAAACGCCAGGCTTAATCACATCCCAGACATTGTGTATTGCTACTCATTAACCTTGTAAGTAGCATGTAAAATCTACTATCGACTCTGATAAGATAACTACGTTTCTTTTGCCATGAGGTAACATTTCTAGAGTGTCTGTTGCTTTTTCTAAGTAAAGAGGCAAAAACCTCTTAGGTCCAACCAATTTTGTTAATTCTACAATCACCGCTAGTAGAAACAGGTTGGAGATGTTGATCAAATCATCGATCACTCAAGCAAAGGATGACAAAGCTGTGAACCAACTGGAAGTTCATTCAGTTCCCATACTTGACTATTACCATGGGACTGCTAAATCACAGACATTTAGCAACTGTACATAGTTGCGGATGATAGGGACAAATGAAAACGCTAACTGTCAGTTATTTTTCCTTGAAGAGAAATGTATCGCCAATTGGGCCTAATTTGTTTTGAGGGGTAATATTGCTGACATTTTTCCCTCTTAATATGAAGAAAAAAACAGGCGAGACTCCCTGTTGCTTCAGCACGGAAAAGCGATCGCCTCTAGGCGCCTCACCTCGTTAGCTACTATAGGAGTTGAGAGGGAACCTCCTGTTCTGATAACCTCTCGTATCGACCAATCTGAGTAGAGGGGGTTTCATGCTAAAAAACTAAGCTATTGACATTAAACCCTAGCATTGTGAAGACCTCGCTTTCCGTGATGGCGTTTTGCAGTCGAGTAGCTGACAGTAAGACGTGCGGTAAGTATTTGGATGCGTGCATTAGCGAGGCGTAGAGTAATAAGGCGCAGCGACGGTGAAGAGCGGAGGATTATATGCTAGGCACATGCACAGCACAAACTTACGTACTGGATTACCTAAAAGATAGGGTTAGGTTGCATTTGAATCGGTAAGAAGGCTAAGATGAAGTATTTTACCACTCCCATGGCGGCGGTGTGTCTTGTGTTTATAGCATCGCCTTTAAGGGGCAAGAAGCAGTGCGTGGTTGTACCATTTGCAGCAATATGTAAACAGTTAGTGTACGGCACTCGTTGAAGATGGTTACACGAGACCTAAAATGAATCCCAGCACGCACTACTGTGGGGGCGTTTATTGGTGAGTTCGCTTGACCCAGATCGGGTGCCCTCCAGCCAGCCCCTCCTGCAGTCGATGACGAGATGAGTCTTGCAGTACACTTTGGAGAAGCCATAAGGCGTCTTGACAGGTGTATTCGACAGTGCGTCTAGAGTTCGCGGATCCATAAATCGCGATTACGTAATTGCTCCAAAAGCGAGGAGGTCTAGCAATACATGAGACTAAATCATAGCTCATAAATCATTTTTAGTGGTAGTTTATCATACTACTGCGCTGCTCCGAAATCTATTGATTGGCTGACGAACCGACATCTTGGTGCGCCTTCTTTAATGAAAGGAGTCAATGAGAAGAACTTCTTCAATACCTTGATCTTGTTGCAAGTATTTCTAAAATTTAAATCTTTTGGAGATTTTAAGCTTGACTAATGTGCTTGTGGCTTACGATTCGGAGCAATCAGCCGAAAAAGGCTAGTAGAGCCTACGTCACATATGTGTGACGCGGATGGGGGGATGCATTTAAAAATTAGTATGGTAAAAACACACATTTATAGGTCATTATTACCTGTTGTATACTTAGTAGATGCAAAATAGTAACAAGTTTTTTGGTCCGAAAACTATTTCCCTTTGTAATAAATGCGAAATCTCGACGGCACCATGGTCGATCGGCCGAAGCAAATGCAGTGTTTGATAAATTTTTTAGTAAATAATGTGAAGTGTTCGACAAAAAGCTTTTTTTGATCTGAAGCGTGTTGTAGACCTTTTGGAGTTCAGCTGCGCGCAAATTGTGGCATAAATCTCCCCCCGGACTCCAGCAGAACCAAAGTCGCACACCAACCCGCATTTTAAAATGCCTTGGCCTCACTACTACTACTTGATAATCACACTCTAAGCCCTACCTTATTTACTACTTCGACTCAGGAAAAGGGAAAAAGTTATTTTTGCTGTCAAAAGAGGCTACAATCGCACTCACCATATTGTGGCGCAGACATCACGGTGACTGCGAAGAGTAGGACCGCAAAAAGACCCCTTGAAGGCATTGCAGATCCCTAATTATTTCCAAGGCCTAGAAAAATATAATTTATTGTCACGAAGAGTCAGTCCACGTCTTTTGGGAGTCACGATTAAAGGGCCGATGATTGGCTCCGAGTCCTTGAGGAGAAGGGGGTCTTATTCAATCAATGGCCTGGAAGAAAATACTTCCAGAGGCATTTCTTATGTGGCCAAATAGGTACCCTAGGGAGAAGTTATTAGACGTAATAGGCAAATCCCGCCTTTCCCATCCACTACGTTATAGAAACGAGCGATAAAAAGCGGTTTCACTTAGCTTAGAATAAGGCAAATAGGTGCTTCCACCCAAACGATTCTTCCAGAATCAGGTTGCGTGAGAACAGCAACAGCAGCCCTCAGAATGAGTTGCGCAAAAATCGTGTTCCCTAAGAAACCTAAACTTTAAATTTATGCACCCAGAGTGAGGGCAAATGGTCTAGGTAGCCACGAAAGACCTTTTTCCCTGCTGCTGGAGGCATTGTGTGTCCAAAACGCAACGCCTTATTCCACGGTGTGTTGAGAGAGCCTATTTCTAGGCCTAAAACCAGTTATGAGTACGGTCCGATGCAAGAAGTTTGACCTTGATAAAAAAATCTTTCTCCAGGATGAATGTATTTACGTAAAAAGCACGAGGCACCTCCAAAATGCGTGAAGGTTGTCAGTAGTCCACCCTCCGGCATTATGTATCGTCCTGCTCGCAGTATGTTTAAGCACCACAAAAATGTTTGTAAACAGCATATCAACAGGGGCAAGTCGTTATACATAAATAACCCATTGTTTCACCTGAGTGTTAACAAACAGCGGGATTCACTCAGCAGGAAAAAAAGGGGAGGCGCACTAGAGACAAAACTCGTAGCGGTCACTAAGGCACAAGACGGGGTTGTCTTCAATGGACCCCCAAAAGGTCAGGTGCTTGCAGACCCGGACCTTAATGGTACCGTAAATTTTGTCAAAAGAATACATTCTTATGCGTGGAATTCGCTACTTCACGACAATCAACGCCTCCGACGATGAAGTCTGCTCCCTCTTGATACATGAGTAGAGGAAGCAAGAGGCACAGACCTCTCCTTGCAAAAAATGAAAAAAAAAGCAGAAAGACTGAATTTAGAGGCAACATAGAGACATGTTGAAAGTAAAATTAGCTTAAGACAATTCGGCAGGAGATAAACAAAATCATTCACATCTCCTCCTCATCATTTCTCATTTGGGAGCGTGAAGAAGGGCGCATCAAAAAGTGTTTATCGCCAAAATCCATCCTAGCACATTCATTTGTGATAATGAGTAAGCTGCTTTGCCATACTTTCAAAGTATAGGTGGATGAATAAATCCTTCCCGAATCAAAGGTACACAATACTCTTAAGCGGCTCTCGCCGTTCCTCTGCAAAAATGGAGCAGACCTGTCTACAAGGCCGCCTCCAGGATTTGGACAGAACACATTGCATGAAAAAGGGGAAGAATGGCAGGTCAACTCACGTGTGATTAAGGTAAAATTTAGTAGAGATATTAGTTACAGCCGCAAGGCGATTTTAACAGATCGACTCTCTTGATGATTGGTCTGATTGAGTAGCCAATCAGCTCCCGCCTTTAAGGTGTTGGCCAATAGGCTGTTTGTTTACATTCTCCATAAGAAAAGCTTGTTTTTCCTAGGGCTGGCTTGACCTTTCGGCATCGAGAATGTAACAGTTTGTTAGCTTAAAATCGCAAAAAAAGTAGCTAATCAGGAATACCGGAATACCGGATTTAATTTTGTCCTAATTCCACCTTGGCGGTGATTAGCTAAACAACAAAAGGAGGTTTATCAGATATAAAATGCTTATTTGGAATGCGTTGTTGTATGTTTCAAGGGAAAAAAATAAGGATTCGCCAAAAAAGCAAAAGAGTTGGCCCCGCCTTCTAGACGGTATGGGAAGAGAGACAGAAGAGGAATTTGTTTTTGCAGCCATTTACAGACTAAAAAAAGAAATAAAAAAGGACGTTGCACCCCTGGTATAGGTGCTTTTTCTCAAGGCAATCTGTTCTATTCTTAAAAAAGTTTATTAACCCAAGGCGCCAGGTTTACCTTTCGCACGATTGCGTGATAGACCTATGACACTGCAGTCGTGCGTACCAAACAGGAGAGCCAGAAATAAAGCAAAAATGCAAAATTACATCAACCATTTGTTTGTAGGCGGATACACGGACTCCCTTTTAACGAAGAAAGAGGGTGAGGAACGCCGGCAGGATCTATGGAATGGCTCCCAATGAATGTCAGAGTAGTGCCACCTTCCCCTCAAGATATATGGAAAATAAAGCCTTTGAAGTACTAGCAGACAGGCAGTTTACTAATTACCAGAAAAGATGAATGGGGGGCTGAAATAGAACCACGCCGACAGAAAGGGGGTCTGCTACCAAGGTTTTGCAGCGGAGGAGGATCGACTATCACAGTCTGCAAAAGTTGTGCTCCACTTGCCCTTCACTTTAGGTACATTCTACGTCTAATCATTTTACTCCCTTAAGCCCGGTTAATCGGTTTGTAGCCTACGCGCTCTTTGGTATCGAGGGTCCAAAAAGTGGCCACTGTCACATATATGTGACGCGCGGGCTCACCTTAAATTAGATCCTCAGATGTCCTTGACATTGGTAATGAGCATGCAGCCTTTTAAGTGGTACATTTCTGCTTAATCATAGCAGATTGGACGGCCAGAAAAGCACATTTTCGAAAAGGCGACATCAGGAAAACCCGACCTATAGTCTCTGACTCATTCCCTTCCACATCCTCGGTGTTATCGTATACAAGGCATCGTTTACCCATACGTAATGGCCCTCCCGATGTTCCTCCTATACCCAAGTAATGACCCAGCTACAGCCGAAATGTGGTTACAAAATAGAAGCTGGGCAACAACGAAGCCGCTCCCATCATCCTGTGGACAGCCCTTTTGGTATTTTGGCTATACGATAGGGGTAGTTTCGCTGAGAACCTACCAAGCGTATACTTTGCTCCCGTAGGTAAGATTGAGTGGTCGTTAAATCAAATGGGTTGGAAGTGGTAACTTATTAGGTTACGCATATAGTTGGGAAAATAAGAGCCTGGGTACTCCGTTCGCCACCGACGACACGCATGTGTGACAACCCGACTTTCCCCTTTAGGCCCAGATGACTGGTTTCTTGTTCAGTTGCACTGCAAAAGTCAGTGTTAAAGATCAAGCATCAGTCTATGATTTAGTAATCCGAAGTAGTTGCTGATTTAGACAGAAAGTTGCCTAATTGTTGAGACGTGGGTTCGCGGGCCTATTGCTTCGAGTCGGTGGTGTCCCCGAGCCAAAATGAGCCATTCGGACATCTCACGGCTAACCAATAGTCAACGTATGGGTTAAAAACATTATCACTTACAATTTGGCTGCGTCTGACTTTATTTAATAAGGATTAAGCTCAAATGTTGGCTGTATAAGTTCCAAATATGGCCCAAACGACTGGTCTGTTGGATAGGGCAACTAGAGGGTCGTTTTTTTAGTGCTTTGGGTCTTACAGAGAAATTATAATCTTGGCTACAATGCCAAGTTGGCATAGGATACAATTCATTAAAACAAAGCCATAATTGAGCCTAAAAAACATAAACGAAACAGAGAATTCTTCCTATTCCACTCGTCTTGCATTTAGTGGACAGATGCCTTGTGCCAATCCAGGCAAACGACTGCACGAAGATGACCCGAAGGGCCAAATTGGCTGCCCTGGACTGAACTCTCTACTGTTTTTCTTCCAGTTTGACCTTTTTACTGTTAATAAAATGTGTTACATATACGCGAAGCCCTTTGTTAGCACGTTTGAGAGTTGGGTTCTACATCTACGTTCGGAACAAGTGACCACTTGCCGCAGATTTTTAAAAGCTGGTGAGCGTACGAGGAAGGAATGAAATGTCTCACCGTGACAATGCAACTGAGGCCGCAAAGGTCAAAAAGGCAATGTTGAAACACCCGCAATCATCAGAGGTGGGTGGTAGAGCCACTAAACGTGGTAAAGGTCACCGTCTATCCTGGCGATGGTGGTTCATCACCAAGGAAATGGATATTTACAAGTAGGTCGGTCCAGTCGAAGTCACTTCACTTTGAATGCCACCGAGGCGATCTTCCACAGGAGAGAATGCCAAAGGGGAGGAAGGTGAAACCACCGGTCATAGCAAAAGCGAATTGGGTGAAGGAGGCGTAAGGAGTCAGTAGGTCAGCTAAATGATGATTATCTCAGGTGATTAAAATCAGCACCTCCACTTCAAGACAGATCGGTGATAAGTGGGTTTTGCAATGTCTCTCCCCTGGAATCTAGCCTAAAATGAGATCTAAAGGTGCTAACTACCTTTGTGGACACGAATTGAGGAAGGAGAGCGCAAACGTACATGAGCATCCATTTTGCCAGTTCAGTTAAAGTGCGGTACGGCTAAGGTGCTACAGTGAGTACCCTATGTCTTTGAGGGGTCCCTATGGTACTGATTGCGTTATCAGTACTATGGGGAGCATTCCCCCGACACAAAAGTCCAACCACTAGTGATTCACTAAGCAAAACTCCTCATCGGTATCCGTAATGGAAAGCCTCCTAGGGTGCCCCTATCAAGGGGCCAAGCAAATCATCAAAAGCGGACAAAGAGGGATTTAGGAGGAGTGCTGCGCTGTTAAATTATGCGGCCTGCATTCGCCAAGGCTGCTTATCATAAACCAATTTATCTTGGCTTCCTTTGTCCGTATACAGGATTGGCTTAAATTCTCTTCGGCTTCCAACCCAGATAAGCGATGGACAAAGGGCCCAGACCACCAGATGGCCGTATTATGGACACAACGTATAGTCGCAAGATGATCAAGTCAGTACGTAAGCGCCTGGGGCGATTACCAAGCAACTAAAGAAACTGGAGCCTGTTTGGTTGTAAGTCTGTATGGGAGGAGCAACTATTTAACCTCGACTCGATGTAGAGCAATCAGGAGGGGGTGGGGGCGAGACCACGACACTCTATACTTACAGAAAATTGAATAAAAGCATTTTTTTTTGGGGTCACAGACATCCCCAGCAGTCCTACAAACTATCTGAAGCACTGAATTAGGCTTAAATTGCAGTCATAATGACTTTATTGGCACCCTCCATTGCATTTATGAAATTGTTGAAAGGTCATTCAGTGCAGGCATCATTGGTATTAACTTCATAAATTTGACTGAGGAATGCACTTTACGTACAAATGAAAAGGGGAAGCATTTTGATGCTTGTCAGGTGACTCAGCCCTCGTTCGTTGTAAATTGGCAGACACAAGGGCCATGAGTTTTCAAAATTTTGGCAGAGAAAGTGCAAATTGAGTTTGTGAATGAAAAGGAATGAAGAAGAATCCTAGAAGACATAATAAATGCGAATACCTCCTGCTTTGATTCAGTGCCTCGAGAAGGACTAAAGTGGGCTACTAATTTCACATTTAAGTAGCATTACCTTACCAACAGTTTTGAACCAGCATACCGTCCTTGACAGGGTCATGTGGTATTGCGAAATCTTGGGCAAAACATAAATCATGACACTGGCGCCCATCCTACATGGCTTGCATTACTGATAACACAATGACAGCCCTCAAAGCATCGCATTCCCTGTATACCCCGACGAATCAGTCGGTCCTCATGGCTGGTGACATCGACTAGCTGCCAGCACTACCTATGCCACCCACCTCCCTCCTCATATTTTTTTCAGATGGTCACCGCTAAACCCGTTTTCAGGCCTGTTCGCTTTTAATTCGAGTGGGCTCCCAATATCATCGCATCGGAGACAAGTAAAGTGGCCATAGTGCTTTGCAGTCAGACATTTCTATGGGGGTTAGGTCGGGTATCCGCTAATTGCTCCAGTACTTGATTGCGTACTTTCTTCTAATCCGGATGAGAGACGCCTTCTCGTCACCGCTAGTAATGACACCCACTTAGCTAGAAGAGGAACCGCTAACACCTCCACTAGCTGCACAATATTTGTCAGTTTGAATCGAATGAGGCAAGGTGGTTGAAAGCTTTTTTTGCTACTTTAAGCTGGTTTTCGTTGGTGCTGGAGAGAACCAGGACTTTTACAAGGCTCGGTGGAAAGCATCGATACACGCAGAGGCATGAAGCCATACTCGCAACAGACTATGATAATTTTAATACCTTTGGCGGTCAAAAATTTTGGATCACACGAATAAGATAGAGCGACAGACGAGCTACAAATGCCATCAAGTATCAATGCAGGTTACGGCGCGTAACCACTCGAATTCACTCCCTCCGGTCAGACAAACAGGTTATCCGTAGTTGACAAACACCACCAAGTGGGGACAACGCTCCGCATTAGCTCATTCGCACGCAGTGTTGAAAAAGAGAGCATTTGATTTGAAAGCAGCACACGGTAGAAATTGTGGTGCCTTAAGACTTCTCTGTGTGCGAATGAAGGCCGAAGGTCGTGCTGTCCAGTGGAAGTACATAAGTGGAACTTTAAGTGCCCGCAAAACTGAGAAGAATTTGACTAAGAACTAAAGAATAGCAAAGCACTTCTTTTTCTTTGAGTGCCTTTTTGTGGCCATCTGCTTGCTTGCGCTGCTGTGTCGGCTATCACAACGCAATTGGTGCTGCAAGGAAATGCACCAGTCACCGAAGTGGCGGACGACTGAGATGATGACTGACCGCAACTTCACTGATCGACCTTGGCGTTTTTACTGGATCTGGAATTTTGTTCTGTTTGGAAACGTTTTTGTGAGAAGAAGGAATGTGTTGACCACCTCGTTTGTCCATCGGTAGTCTATGCCTCCTTGCAGGTTCGTTCCCGCTTCAGTGCTGCCCGGCCTAATCCACCTTGGTTTTAGCCATCTAGTCGGAAGGTGGAGTAGGTATCGCGAGTTCACTTAATTGACATCTTCGTACTGGCACCGTAGGCAGCTCCGCAAACGAAATTTTCCAGATGGTTCAGGGCTATCGTTGCTTCAGACCATGGGAATGGGGTGGTTTCTCAGGATTGATGTCCTTGTCCCACCCCCTGCTAGGAGACGTCATCCACTCTTCCATTTGCAGCACACACGCTTCTTCCATCCCGCCAAGGTTTATCACCCCGCAGTAGAAGTCTGGGTGGTTGTCCTTTAAGATCGGATATGCTTTGCACTCCGAGACTTCCTTAAGGTTAAAGGAGATCATAATGCCCCGCCAGAGGCGGAGGGACCGGAGGGGCTACCGGTTTTGCTTTAAGGCCATGCCGTTCAGGGGAGGTACAAAGATGGGAGGCCTGAGAAGAGTTAAACAAACAGTCCAGGAATTATAAGTATTTGTTCGCTGCCTCGTTGTTTGTATGCTTTCTTCGGGCTAGAAAAGGCACTTGGAGCGTTGATGTGGATTAACATATATATATGGTCAGTTTTTGGCATTGACGAGCACATCCCCCAGCACAGCGTGGCATACCCGATTGTGTTTGTATTGAGGAGCTCAAACCATGATAAATTGGTAAGGATTTTCCCAATCCAAAAAGTATAGCCCTAATTTTAAATAAATTGGGCTCTAAAAGTCTCATGTTGCGAGGGGAAAGTAGACCCACACAAGGATCTGTTCAAAATACAGAGCAACAAAATCAGGGATTCGATGTGAATTAACTGGAGATCTTTGAGTAGCCTGTGAGACAGCGGGATTGTTGTCCGAGTAGTTGGCTGTCTCGGTTAAACAAAGCGATGGTTAAATTAGGCGCCTAAACGATCTACTTGTCTCCCTCTCCTTCCCTTCCTCCCCCCCCCCCTCCCTCCACCTCTGCTCTTCTCCAAATGGGCACGTTCAATGGGAAAACAATCAAACACCTCCATTATACACAAGGTGTCAAATGATGTTTTGTCTGGTTTAGCCTCCCCTCGGCGCCCTAGCTCCCTCCCCCTCCCCTTCATTTACACACTGGCAGTTTTGGTGGTGGTGGGTAGGATGGGCTAGGCTAGACTGTACTCTACTGGGTCAATGCCTTGGAGGTAGCCAATTGGGGAGGACATAGCATTAGGTCAGCATCAACTCGGAACAGCTCCGATTGTAGGAGAAAGTTTAGATGGTTCATGAAATATATGAACTTACAATGTTTATCTGTAATGCTTTAGTTGTTTGTCGGACACTCGGTTTTGAAGAGGGACCACTTTGGATCTTCGCCATTGTACCTTCGGCGAGTAGACTAACCTCCGGGCCACACCAGTAGCTCCGTGGGATCCCCGGGTACCGAGCTCGAATTCGCCCTATAGTGAGTCGTGGACGCTAACCCGGCAGCAGTGGAAAGCGGACCCGATTTTAAAGGATAACTGTCCTAATTTCTACTGCGGGCTGATTAACCCCAGCAGGATAAAGGAGGGGATATGCTACAGATGAAAGAATCTGTGATGACCCCCAGCAGAAGCGTCTACTTTCGGCAGCTACCACAGGAATGCTATTAACAACCTTGACCGAATTGAAAAAGTCGGTTGCGAATCTGTCTACGGTGTCGGCTTGGTGACATCAATTAACTGAACTTGCGACATCCCCTCCACCTCTCCGCTGTCTAGACAGAATTCCGATGGATCTGGCTAGGCAGCACCAAGGTGAGAACAAATTCGACAGGAGGAGCAGACTCAAAACTTCATCTCTAAGAAATGGTTTTAAACGACTTCACTTTTACCCAGTGTTCCTGCAACCGGTGATAGATACGCGTGATGACCAGCTCATTCGCCTTCCCAAAAAAACAGTTCCCAAACAGGACGAAGCTTCCCATCCAGCAGATTTGCTTAGGGACCTAGGAATGTCGCAGTAAGAGATCTTCTTAGTCACAAGCCAATTCATTGTCTGATACGGTCGGTTCGTGAGCGTGTTTCCTGACAGCACCAACTACGTTACAATGGCCGATGCAGGAGGTGGACCGAGGGGTGAATGTCATGAATGACACTTGAAAGAGGGGATGGTGGCTACAAAATATTGTGATTGGTGGTGGGTTATTTAGGGGCTCCGCCATTGTACCTCAAACGGGCGGTCCGTCCTCCAGGCTATGGCAGTAGCCTTCAGGCCCTTTCGTAGGTCAACAATTCACAATCTGCTCCGGTCTAATTTTTTTCTCTTCTTAAAGGTAGTCCTGGGGTACAACCTACCTTTCCTGGCACATTGGCAGAGCAGAGAGCCCAACGAGTTACCTGAACAGAGAGGGAACAAAGTAGATTCAATCAGTCCTCAGACGGTAAGACTAGTTTGTCTTCTCCACTAGCAGTATCCACATCGAGGAGGAATTAAAGTAGCCTATGTGGGGACCGAAGCGAATGCATCTACGAGTCAAGCACTATGGCAGACGTTGCCGCTTTCATGAAAGCCCTAGGGGCTGTTTCTCATCTCCACTAAATAGGTGAACAAGCATTAATGGCAATTTTATGCTTGATTACGGTATCCACAGTTCCCATCTAGTTTCTGCATTTGGTTGGTGCATCATCTACACAGAAAGAAGCATGGAAGCTGCGCCACCCTTCCAGTACCCCTACCTGATGTGAGGCGGGCTTTAGGGCTCCTCCTCCTTTCTCAATTAGGGAATTGAATGTAGACTACTGCTCCGCTGCGGTGAAAGGGCCCCAGCGGTGACTTTCGATCCACCTATCTTACCGGAAATAATAAACAGGTCGTGGTCAATACACTCTATACAGTTTTTCCATCCTCATATGCCTCTTCACTTTCCCAGATTACCTACTCGGTCAAGTTTTGTGTTGTTCATCCCTTGCTACTTTTATCCCATCAGAAGGTTAAATGTAAAAATTATATGCTATGACATTAACCAATACGTATTGCTGTGTCCAGAATCCGCTACCCTCTAGAAAAGGTGAAGAGTCTGAATAAACTCCGCTGTTAGTCATGTTTTCTCTGCCCTTAGAAGGCGTCCGCGGAGTCCATTACTTACAAAACAGAAGAATATCTGTTCTTCGTTGAATGAAGATTTTGCATCCAGAGGGTCAGGCCTCTAGCTGCCTCCTAGTTTTTTGCGCTTCTACGGCTCAAATTTTGCGTACCATATGCACACACTGAATGGCCTTGACAGCCAACTCTTCTCTGCGGATCTCGCTGATTGACTGTATTTATCAATCTCTATCAAAGTCACTCCATTTTTGTCACCCTGTCATCCTTTGCCGGTGTTTTGGTCTTCCTAACCTTCACGTCTTTCCAACAGGGTGCATAATCACAAGGAGTGTGGGGAAAATGAGCCCTCTGAATGAGATGGGCGAATTCGACACGTGCTCGTACAGACATATGGTGGCACCCCGCATCACAGCATACCGCATTTGTGCCCTTTAAGAGACCATAATGAACGGCTGTTCCACTGCTGCCCTCTCTCAACTCCAGGAGAGCAGAAGGCAGGGATAAAATGTGATCTTCACTTTAAATGCAATGCTCACCCTTAGCTCCCCCTTCTCCTAATAGACTGGCTAATCCACCTTGTTTTAGGTTTCCTGTTCCTCTTTGCGTATTTGCTGCATCATTAAAGAACTAAAGGCAATGCCAAAAGAGCAGGTTCTGCCTTTTTCGCCTTTGTCGTGGGTTTGGGCTAATGGGATCACGCTGCTACCCTGAATCACGAGGCCTCACAGGCAATAGCGCAGATGGTTCATGTGGTTACGATCAGACTCTACAAGTCCGTAGCACTAAGTAAAATGGTATTGAAATCGATCGCACGAAGATTCCTTCAACAAAACTTCACATATTACTATCAGCGAAGAAAATGGTGTGCAGTCAAGCCATTTTGTGGCTTAGTCACCCTACTGAGTAACTCATATGTAGCACTACTGTGGTTCCCAAAAAAGGTGGATAACCAAATCTGATTGCTCCTCTGATGGTAAAATTAAAAAGAGAGATTGGATACCGTGTAACTCAGCCACAATTTGAAGTCCATGCGATTCTTGAAGGAGTGATTAGTCCGTCGTTGATGTCAACATCTCAGCATTCACAGTCAAGGAACAAAAAGACTGGTTGGTCGATGACACCCTTAGTTGTGGAATACGGTAGTGGTTTAGCCCTCGGTATTGGTGAAATGCCACTTTTTTACTATAATTTACCCCCTTTGTACCTCGCTGGGTGAGCTGGCCTTTGGGGCCATGCCAAAGAATCGTAGTGGTGTTGGCTTAGGGTTTGCTCTCCACTAAGAGGGCAACAACGTCACAAATTCAAGTAACATATTTGGAGTTTTAAACAAATTTTCACGATGTAGGAATTAAAAAACAATGAACTTAAGAAGAAAAACAAAGCATAAAATTGCAATATGATAGCGAGGAAACTGATTTAGGCAAAGGTCTTTAAAACAGGACATTATCAAATGAATCCAATTCAAGATATGTCTATGTTTGTTCTGTTTAAAAACCATCCATTTTATAAACAATTAATCGTCTTTCTTGATGCACAAAGGCAATTATATCGCTGTATATGCTAAAAACTTTGGTTCTTCTTTAGTAAATTGAGCAAATTTAGCAAAACTGTCGAGCACAAGTGTTTTAATAGTATGTTGACGTTTTCTTGTAGGTTTGAAGAGGTTCAAACATACACGATTTTTTTTAGAAAGCAAAGTTTAATCAAAGAATTTCTTTTGGACTTGAGAGAAGTTCGCTAGAATCACAGGTGCTGACAATGCTCCATTATTTGATAATCCAGCAAAGCATCAAATAAATTTGGCCAAATAACCCGTTGTTGTTTTTGTAAATTTGCATTACTTTAATAAAAACTGTAGCGAGTTTGTTTTAATAAACTGCCGCCCATTTCTGGCTCAAAGGTCGTTTGTGTAAGTGATTTATAAGGGCCCCCATTGCTGTTAAGTGTTTCGCTTGTGTGCTTGGTTGCTTGCCTTGCGATGGCTCCCACTCTGGCTTACTGGGATATCAGGGGGGTGAGTGCAACACTTTTCTTGCAGCTGAATACTTACAAAATGAGGTCAGCTGTAATTAAACTCATTGTGGCAATGTTTTTAACAATAAATCTAGAAAGGATGTGAATCATTTTGTAAACCCTAGATTTCGGTGCGCTATTGGCTATTTGTTGTTTAAGTCCATCGAGTCCTGTTTACAGCTGCTCAGGGATGATTTCGCACATCTTTTTTATTGATCTGTTTTCCGTTTAGCTTGCGGAACAGAGTCGACTTCTGCTGAAGTACTTGGAAGTAGAGTACGATGACAAGCGATATAAGATTGGTTCGGGTAAGTGCGAGTGGTTTGTGCTTAATCTACCCTCTCCAGCTCCAACTTTCGATCGTAGTGCATGGCTGTCGGAGAAGTTCTCGTTGGGTCTCGACTTTCCCAATGTAGGTTCGCCCCTTCATTTTCCATCCACAACTAATGTCTCTGATAGTTGCCCTACTACATTGACGGCGACTTCAAGTTGACTCAGTCAGGGGCTATTTTGGAATATATTGCTGATAGACACGGCATGAGTGAGTTGGTTTGAGTTGTCATCGCTTAAGGCATTTTGCCTGGTTTTGTTGACTTGTTCGTATTTATGTTGTGATGTTTGAATTGCAGTTCCCGATTGCAAAAAGCGACGGGCAGTGCTGCACATGCTTCAATGCGAGGTTGTGGATTTGCGCATGGCGTTTACGAGGACTTGTTATAGTCCCGATTTTGTAAGTCGATTCTCTTCAAAAACATTGATGAAAATTGACCATCTTGAGTGACTTTTAAACTCTGGTCTCTTTTCATATCCACGAATGGCACAGGAGAAGTTGAAGCCAGGTTTATTTGAGACGCTGGCACAGAAACTGCCGAACTTTGAGGCGTATTTGGGTGAGAAGGAATGGCTCACTGGTGATAAGGTGTGTGTATTTCCATCACCTCTCTCTCGCCCGACTATTTGCAGTCGATATTTTACTGTGATTCCACTACTTGTGTCCAGTTTACTGATAGTTGCCAAGCCTGTATGGTAGTTTTGAGGTGATTAATGTGTACTGCTTTGCCGTAGTCAACTACGAATGTGGGGATGCGTCAACACTGATGTTGCTCCTTGTGTTTGCAGATCAACTATCCCGACTTTAGTCTATGCGAGCTGTTGAACCAGCTGATGAAGTTTGAGCCAACGTGTCTCGAGAAGTATCCCAGACTGAAGGCCTACTTGTCGCGTTTTGAGGTAAATGGATGGACTGCTAGCGAGTGGTAGAGGTGTGGGTGTGGGTGGAGGCCCCAGGCTTCCAAGTATTGAGATGATTTTATCCTTTGTAGAACTTGCCTGCATTGAGGGACTACATGGCTTCGAAGGAGTTCAAGACTTGTCCATGCAATGGAGCAAGTGCAAAATGGCGTGGTGACTGTTAGGTGACTGTCCTTGTTGAGGTGTTGCTGCTTCTGCTTCTTACCGTAGTTGTGCTTGATAGCGTTAATTGTTTTAATAATATATGCTGTAAAATTTGTTGACTGTGTGTTAAGACTGCACTTTTGTACTGCTTGAAGGTTGGGTGGAGGAAGGGAGGGACGAGGGGGGTGGAATGCATCTACTTACCAGACGGAAAAGTGGCCGGATACGCTTTGTCCCCTCAAGCACTGCTATCTTTTCTGGTATTCAAGGCTGCACTGCAAAAGCTCTTCCCGCTCTGATGGGGACTCGGTTTAAACAAAATTATTTTGTTAACCTGATTATGCTAACGCATCTGTTAAGAACGTGGGTTCAAGGTGGATATTTTGGCCTTTTTTAATGCCACCAGTAAATCGACTTCGGTGATAGTGGTGCTACTAGATGCACAGATGAAAGCGATTACGCCGGGGCCTTGCATCCACGCATGTTATGCTTTATGAGGATTTTCTTTAACCTTTGTTGGTGTTTTGAGGTGTTGTGTGTCACCGCGGTTGCGAGCCCCCATCGTGTGGAATCACTCGTGTCTTGCAACCCATATCTCATCCCAGCCTTGCCTGACGTCAACCCGTCAACTCGCCTAGCCTGCGGACACTGATTGCTGGACTTTCTGGACCGAGAGGGACGAGAGGGTCATTTGCCCCGCCAGTTTGAAATATTCTCCAAGATCACAGCCACTGGAGTGCCAAATGCTCCACCAACTGTCACCTTTAATCTACATTGATTGTTTAGCTAGTAGCTAAATGCAAATGAGCTCCACTACAATCCGACAAATGCTTTCTGAAATTAATCCACGTCCCTTTGAAGGAGCACGGCAACCGGTGGGTGGCATATGCGCGTGGCCGACGCGAAAAATGCTGCCTGGATGAGTGGTGTGCGTCACGGCGGTGGCAATAAATCTCTTCTCCACTCCGGCTAGGCTTGCAAATGGCAAACAAAGACGACAGTCCAGGCCCGCGTTCGGGGATGGGTGTGCCGTTTTGGAGTGTGCGATTTGTGCGAAAGGTGGACATGGCAATGCTGCCCTACTATGATGGCACAGTCATGCACGTCACCTGGATTTGGTGGTGTTTTGGTCGTTGTTGTGGCATCGGTTCAGTCCACATTGTAACTCCTCACCTTCGGGTTGGGACTGCTGTGTGTGATTTTGATCCACCAGACGAGGAGCTCAATCTGCCACGAAGTACGGCAGGTGGAAGATCAGGGAAAGCATGGATGGTGTGCTGTGGATTGTGAGGAGCACAAACCCCTTAACTACTCCAAAAAAAGAGCTCTTCACCGACTTCGCTGGACTCCTTCTGGGTGTGGAGTGCAAAATATTGTGCCACTGCATCAAAATTCCCTCCGCACTGCGAAATTGAGTGGTTGGGGTGATCAGCGGTGCCATTTGTGTGCGGATGTCTAGACACCGTCCAAAGCCATTGGCTGCTATCTCTCTTGGGCCAAGATTCTCCATATTATGCCAAGAAGTGTGTCTAAATGCCAGTTAGTAGTTCTCTTGATACTCCTTCCCTGCTGAAGGCAGTGCTCAATGCTTTGTGCGTGAAGAATCTAGAATGGGGCGTTACATTTGTCTGGCAATGGGACTGCAGCGAGTTATCTCCCATGGCGTCTGTGGGAGTGAACTCGAATGCGCCTGCTCCGAATGCTGACCAGAGTTGCTGGGCGGCTTGTATATGCCACCGCTGGGTCCTGGTTACCATCCTGTAAGACACGAAAGGGTCTTCATTCTCTCCATCTTCAAGTAGTCGGTATTCAAGTCCCTTAAGATGGCTGATTTCGGTGCAGTAGGAGGGATGATTCGACCTCCAATGCACAGCAATCCATCAGAGGTAAGTGAAAGTTCCCATCAGCGTTTGCAATGGTGCGTCATGCTTCTTTGTTCAGCCTTTTTCTAATTCTATGTCAATAATTGCGTGGGCCAGTGGCTGCATTACCTCGCGAAATCAGTAGTGGATCTGCATCGAGGCAATGAGAGGGACCTGCCTCCCCGGCGGTGACTTGTTGAGTCGCAAAGTAGGCATGTGAAATGATTGGGGCACTGCAGTGTCAAAGACTGTAGGAGTAATCAGCCAGCCATTATTGAAGCTTTGAAGCAGAGAACTTTGACAACGACTTGTATATGTCAAGACCTCTTGTTCAGGACCAATCGTGGTGTACCGATCCAACAAATAGTTGCGGGGTCTCCTAGCAGACCTTCTTATATGGCTAGTGCCTCCATATTGCGTTTAGACATAGCCCCACTCGGCAGAGCTAGTCCTTCAAAGCATCTGCGAGACAGGACGTCCGCCTTACTCTGGCGCTGTGCTCTGAAGGAACGAAAATTTCTGGGGCGGTAATTATTAGGATCCATTTTTGGTCAAAGTGGTTTCTGTGATGGGGCTGACTTGACTGGTGGCAGCAGCAACAAGCTCGAGATAACCAATCAGGACTTGTGGGTTCTAAACCACTACATGGCATATGGCTGGCGTTCTAGTTCACCATAAATATGACACGTAGTGCCCTGCAAGCGACAGGTTGGATAAAACTGCTCCTAGTGGCAGAAATTATACTTGTTGCATCACCTTGCGACATTAGGCCTAGCTCCTTATTGTGCAGGGCTTCTGGTAATATCTTTGAGCAGATAGATCTGCCAAGAGGCTGCTTTTATTGTAAGTGCCCCTTTATTTGTTTATGACAATTTCACGCCCCCTGAATGAGGAATACGCAGGAGCCCTCTCCACCCTGATTACCACCCCTCCACCGCTGGTTTCATGTCTCTCGTCTCTTTCTCTGCCATAGCTACGCCATTCGCAGACGCCTGCTGCTTTACAATGTCTATAGGGACTGGCATTTATCGATTTTTTGGTGGGAAAAAGAAAATAAAAATATTGAGGAGAGAGGACTTGTGTGTAGGAGCATCGATTTATCGATCCGTGAATTGCATTTGCTGACTCGCCAAGGGGGTGGGTGGCCTGGAGAGGGAACAACAACGCTAGGGAGCAAACGTCGCGCTACAACCAACCAAACAAAATCGATGTCATAACAACCGACAACTTCTGGCCAAGGCGCAATCCGCGCTTGTCCGACACGATAGAATAGCTGGAGGGGAGACGCTGTTGTCACATCAGGCGAGAATCTGCGGGGAGAGGGAAAGTAAAAGCGATCAATAAAGAGGCGAGAAGGAAACGCAAAATGTGGACTTGAAGGTGGCGAGGGAAAACGGCTGGCAGAAGAGCAGGCAGAGTGGAAATCAGAAGGAGTGGAGTCATAGGAGAAGGAGGATCACGAAGATGCCACTAAAGCAGCATCGGGTTGGCAGATGACGAAGGAGCTGTTGAGGAGCAGCTGGAGAGAAGAAAAGGAGGTCGAAATTGACTACTTTAGGAGACAAATAAAAGGTGGATGAAAGGAAGTGAGGGAGAGGGAGAGAGAGTCCATCACTCACACGAGGCCATCTCAATCCGCAGCCCTCCTCCGTCCATGACGTTGCATCCGAGAGTGTCGTTGTAGTACTCCACTACCATTTCTTCGTCGTCTGCATTGCTACTATTCTGGGGCGACGCAGTAGTGGTCTGTAGGCATAGAAGGATGACAAGTGTCAGCGCTAGTGTGGATTTTGTTGAGATACAGGGCATCAAAATGGAGGACTAAGAAGAGGGGGAAGAGTGTGGTGAAAACGTGACACTGTCAAGATGGCAAATTTGAAAGGCCCGTCTCCATCAGCAGCGCAAATCGATGAGACCTGTGCCAGCAGTCCACGATGATTTGGGGCTGCTCTGTCGAAAATGCTTTCCTTTCCAAGTTCTGTTGTGGCGTTTTCGTATATGATGAAACGGTGCTTTAGTCAGCCATATTCATTCCGCAGAGGACAGTCGTGTGCCTAGAGTCTCCGATTAAGGACCTGTCTAATCATTCTTCTTCAGATTTCGTTTTTTGTTTTGGATTGTTGTCTGTTACATTTGACCGCTTTTTCAGGCGATCATCGTCTATCTTCGTCAACATCTTCTGGCGACTACCGAGACCAAACGCTGTCCTCCCATCCTACCCTCAGTGGATCATTCTGGAATGGTCTTATGTCCTCCCTCTATTGAAAAATGGCAAAAGATTGCAAAAGCGATGTTTTAGTCCAGCATGGTGTCAGAGGCCAAAATGTGTGGACCAATGTAACCACTATGCGGCGACGTGACATCCGCTGAGAATATAAACAAAGGACTTGACTGTCTGTCAGAGTGTAGTTAATAACTAGGTGCACAGACTAAGCGATTGCTGACCTCATAGGAGAAGCAAAGCGCTATTAACATGCGCCGCCTGCGTCATGTATATATGACACCCAATCTTGAACCCCCAGGTAGGTGTCACATACATGCAGACTACTTTGCATTGGTTTGCGGCAACTAAAGCTGGTCCAAGAAGTAGAAACGGTGTAATTACGTCTGATACAATTATTTTTTGTTTTAGACCCTATTGTTGCCTCAGGAACAAACACCGATTCAATGGGAGCGTATTTTGCTCTCTGCGGTGACCATTTGTCTTCAAACATCACCTCTAACAGCAAATATGCCGAAAGCGATTTTTATGCCGAACGCAAGATAAAAGGGCGGTTTCCTACACCATGAGGGAAACGGAATACCTGCATAGGTCCTACAGTTGTCTCGAGGATTGTCAATTTCCATTCCGACGAGTTACATGTCAATGTCGGATTGCCTGAAACTTACAAACTGCTCCTCCCCGAGGCTACATTATCGGCAATTTGACAAAGTCCAATTTCGGTATTGTCCAGCTAATGTGTGTAGTGTTTGGTTGATATAACAATACAATTCCACTTCCTCGTTATGATAAATCATGATCTCACTTTTGTTAATTCAATTCAGAAATAAGCTTTAGGGGAAATGTATGACCTAGCTGTATGAAACAGCTAGGTTTAGAAAAACTTGCGTCTGAGGCACGAAAAAGAGGTGAATAATCTAGAGGTGTTTGAAGTGTAAAATAAATGGGACAAGAAGATACCTCGTATATCTACAATGCCTGTTTTATAATTTGCCACGCTCTTTATAGCATGATTTGGCGATAACAATTTTGTCTTAAGGTAGTGATAAATACATTCAAATTTTTCCTTAGCGGCGAGAACACTGCCATGAATAGATGGTAGAATGGAGTACACGACACCTCTCAGTTAGTAGTCACCATAATTAAAGCTAAGTTAGGAATAAATGTGATCACGCGTAATGTGCAAAAATTCAAGGCTCAAGCTGAATATCCGGGACGTGAATTGGATTATTTGGAAACAACGTAAGTTGTGTTCGATATAAATGCCAGTTTGTGCTGAAATTTCCAGTATCAAGGCTGATTCCCCACCTCATTTTTACTAAGCAAATCAAAATTATACGCGGTCAAGCATAAAACAATTATTTGGACGGGCTGCACTCACTCCTTTTTGCTTGAGGTGAAAATATAGGCAAAAATGGTTGCCGGCTGTGTGTTGCAAGCCAATAAGTTTATTAGACTACTAGCCTGTTGGGAATTATAGTGGAGCAGCGTGTTTTAATATGCTACTGCTTATGCATTTTGAGTTGGCTAACAAGGCCATTTGGAAGAGGAATACACAAAGAGAGTCGGTGAGGGGGTTGGCTTCGTTAGCTTGCCATCGTGGCTGCACTGTGATGGCGCCTACTCTGGGTTAATGGGATATCAGAGGGGTGAGCGCAACGCGTTTCTTGCAGCAGAATACTTACTAAATAAATTGAGTAGAAATTGGAACCGGTGTGATTACTTTAATTGATGCTAGACATAGAAGCAGCATCATTTCACCTGTCAACTTGAAATTTTATTGCTGCATATCCCACACGTCATTTAGGTGAATTGAAAAGTATATGTAGCTACAGGGGGGAACTAGGGTAGCTTTCTAAACTTATTTGGTTGATATTGTCTAGCTTGCGCAGCAGAGTCGTCTTCTGCTTAAGTACCTGGGAGTGGAATACGATGACAAGCAATACAAGTATGGTCCAGGCAAGTGAAAGTGATTTGTGGCTTACCAATCTCATTCAGCCCCGGCCTTTGATCGTCGTGAATGGCTGTCGGAGAAGTTCTCGCTGGGTGTCGACTTTCCCAACGTAGGTCAACACTTCGCTTTCCATCTGCAACTGACGTCTCCACTAGGTGCCCTACTACATCGACGGCGACGTGAAGTTGACCCAATCAGGGGCCATTTTGGAGTACATTGCTGATGAGCACGGCATGAGTGAGTTGGTTTGGGTCCTTTTTTGTTAGGTCATTCCGTCTGTTTTTGTTGAGCTGTCTGTATCTCTTTTGCACTGCGTTCGCGTTGCAGTTCCCGAATGCAAAAAGCGACGTGCGGTGCCACACATGCTTCAGTGCGAGGCTATGGATTTGCGCATGTCCTTTGTAATGACTTGCTATAATCCTGATTTTGTAAGTCGATTTTCATTAAAAATATTCATGCAAAATCCGCAATGTTGAGTCATTTCTGGGGTTCGATTTCTCCGATTTGGGCAGGAGAAGTTGAAGCCCGGCTTCTTGGAGACGCTGTCACAGAAACTACCGAAGTTTGAGGCGTACTTGGGTGAGAAGGACTGGCTTACTGGTGACGAGGTGCGTGTATTTCCATCACCTGTCTTCTTTATTTGTATTCTTTTCTGCAGTTCTGATTCCTTTGTTACGTAGATGTTAGATGATGAGCAAGTTAGAGTGTTTATCGATGCCTAGTCGGCATTTTGTTGGTATTGTTACTTCAGTAATTGTATGGCGACTGTTATGCCTTACGTGGTTGGTGGTATGGTGTCAATGCAAATGTTACCCCTATTGTGCGCAGGTCAACTATCCGGACTTCAATCTGTGTGAATTGTTGAACCAGCTGAGGAAGTTCGAGCCAAGTTGTCTGGAGATGTATCCCAAACTGCAGTCGTACTTGACGCGTTTCGAGGTAGATGGATGGAGTGCTTGCGAGTGGCGGATGTGTGTGTGGGTGGAGATCTCGTCTGCTGAGATTGTATGTTATGTTTCGCCTTGCAGAACTTGCCTGCATTGAGGGAGTACATGGCTTCGAAGGAGTTCAAGACGCGTCCTTGCAATGCGCCGATTGCACAATGGGTCAGTGACTGTTAAGTAATTGTCTTTGTTGTTGTGGTACTGCTGCTTCCACTCCTTGCCATTGTCTTGCTTGTTGTCATGACTGGTTTGATCAATAAATTGGGGTGGAATTAGTCTCGACGGAGTGTTCAGACAGCGTTGATGGAGTGATTGGGAGAGGGACAATTGAAGCAACGATGTTGATAAAATTGCAGAAGTCGTCAACAGATCAAGGCCTCCAGTTCCATTGCTGCTTTTGTTGAGGTTGAGCTAAAGTCGATTGAGGCATTCTGCTGGGGGAACGTGATGAGGTTGGATAGTAAGTCTAGAGCAAGCATGTCGTCGTAGACGTGGAATGTCGCTGTCATTGCTGTTTAACACTTTGCTTGTCGTTGTTGGGAAAAGAATGAGCTTCAGATGATTCCGTGTCGCCTTGCTTTGATCGCACAGTCGTCTTATTCACGATGCAGAAAGTTGGTCATTTAAGAGCGAATTGTTGTTCCGCCTTAGAAGTTTCGTGCAGTCCGTGCTGTATATCACGCAGCCGTTTCGACAGTGTGCGTCTTTACTTTCAAGTAGGCTGATTTTTGTAATTTTGAACCTTTGCAATTGGAGTGGTAATGCACTACGTGTTTCAACACGAAGCTAATTGGCTGTGGTCAAAACGCGATCTGGCATGAAGAGCGAGGCAGTGAAGGGCGGGTGACAAATGACGGAAGGAGGCATAAGCGTACAGAGCGATTTGCAGAGTATTGTGGAATTTGTGGACTTCAAATTCAGAACATCCTCGATGCAGTCGAAGCCACTGTTAACTTGCTGCTGACCTCAGCTCTGGTGGCTATGACTCTGGAAGTGTAAAACCAGCCTGAGAAAAGAAGTCTGGTGTCGTAGCATTCTTCATTTCAGCTGAAGACTACGAAAAAGTGGAGCTTTCTCTTAGCTATATCATTGCTTTTCTAAATTGGCAGCTTTAGCCTTTGGCCGGGAGTTCTTCTTCCTTTTAGTACCTCTGGTTATACACAGATTAATCAATGTGTCCTTTACGGACGAAACTGTCAATTGGGAGGTCCCATATCCCTCCGAGATCATTACCTTGATAGGACAGCACTTTTGCTGGGTCTAGACAAGGCTCGTTTTTTTTTCCAAAAACCACGCCTGAACTGACTCCTTCCAGGTATGAAGTGCACACCGTTGTGCCACTGCATCAGAGCTCCCTCCGCACTACGTTCAAGTCCCGCGAAATTGAGTGGTTGGGGTGATCAGCGGTGCCATTGGTGTACCGATGCCTAGACGCCGCCCAAAGGCATTGGCTACCATCTCTTAGGTCGCGCTTCCCCATATTAAGCCAAGAAATGTGTCCAAATGTCAGTTGATAGTGCTCTTGATACTCCATCCACACTGAAGGCAGTGCGCAATGCTTCGAGTGTGAGGAAGCCAGAAAGGGACGTTACCTTTGTCTGGGGGTGGACTGCAGCAGTCAGCGTTTATGTCTTGTCAGGCTTCACGAGTTATCTCCCATGGCGTCTGTGGGAGTGAACTCGAATGCGCCTGCTCCGAATGCTGACCAGAGTTGCTGGGCGGCTTGTATATGCCACCGCTGGGTCCTGGTTACCATCCTGTAAGACACGAAAGGGTCTTCATTCTCTCCATCTTCAAGTAGTCGGTATTCAAGTCCCTTAAGATGGCTGATTTCGGTGCAGTAGGAGGGATGATTCGACCTCCAATGCACAGCAATCCATCAGACGTAACTGGCGGTTCCTGAGGGCGTTCATAGGATCTTCTTAAACTTTCTAGTTCAGCCCCTTGGTTATTTTACGCCAGCATTTCCATGGATTAGGGACTGCATCACTTCGTGGAATCGGTGGTGGCTCTGCATTGAGGCAATGAAGGGTTCGGCCTCCTCGACGGTGACTTTTTGAGTCGCAAAATCGGTGTGTGAAATGATTGGGGCACTGCGGTGTCAAAGACCTTAGACGTAATCAGCCAGCCATCGGTGAAATCCTGAAGCGGAGAACTTTGACAACGACTTGCATATGTCAAGACCTCATGTTCCGAGCCACGTGTGAAGACTGTATCCCACAGCTAATTTTGCAGTCTCCTAGCAGACCCCGAAATACAACTAGTGCCTCTACTTTGTGTCTGGACATAGCCACACGAGGCTGTGCTACTGTCGCAAGCTATACTCGAGACTGGACGTCAGCCTTGCCCAGTTACTGAGCAAAGCACCTCTGGTGGAATAGAACTTAAAGAGGAAGGGATTACTTGGATCCATTATTGAACAAAGTGGCTTCTGTGATGAGAACGGGTTGACTGGTAAAATTAACAGCAAGCCTGAGATAAACAGTCAGGAGTGGAAGTTTTTCCTCCACAACTTACCGACTGAAACTACCCTTAGTTTGCCGCAACTGCTACACTCGGTACCACAGAGTGACAGGTCAGATAGTGCTGCTTCGAGAAGCCGAATTCGCAGTTGTTCCACAGGTAATAGCCAGGTGCCCTTCATCCGTTTATTACAACTACACCTCCTGAGTAAGGAACACTCAAGTACCCTTCTTCCTATGATACAATCCTCTACCGTTCCATTCTGTCTCTCTCTCTCTCTCTCTCTCTCTCTCTCTCATGGTGCAAACAAACAACTGACAAACCAAATTAACAACAAACGACAACTTCTGGCCGAAGTAAAATCCACTTTTGTTAGACACGGCAGAAGGAGACGCTTGCGACGTCAACTGAGAGTTGAATGGGGGAAGCAAAAAGAAAAGAGAAGAAATTTCAAAGGTTAGGGGAGGGACAGGGGTGAGATTGGTGTCCATTGATGAAAGAGGACGACTAATGGAAGAGGAGGTGTGGAAATCAGACAGAGTGGAGAAGGAGAATCGCGAAGATAATGCAAAAGCAGCACCGGATCGTTAGATGAAGCAGAAGCTGTTGAGGAGCAGCTGAATGGAGAGAAAAGGGGGAGCATTGGACTAGTTTGGTTAAAAAGGGGAAAGTGGATGGAATGAAGACAGAGGGGCTATCACTCACACATGCCCGTGTCACCACTCAGCCTTCTACCATCCATAACATTGTTGCCGAGAGTGTTGTTGTGGAACTCCACTGACACCGCCTTGTTGTCGGCATTTCTTTCGTTCTGTAGCGATGCTGCTGTGGTCTGTAGGCAGAGAAGGAGGACCAGTGTCAGCGCCAGTGCGAAATTCGTTGACTTGCGGGGCATCGCATGAACAGCCGAAGGAGGGAAGGGGGTGGTGGAAATGCGACACTGCTAAGTTGGCACTTTTGAACGGTCCGTCTCCATCACCAGGACAAATCAATAAGACCTGTGGTGGCAGCCCGCGGTGATGTGGAGCTGCTTTATCGAAGGTTCGTTCCATTCCGGCTTCTGCTGAGGCGTTTTTGTAGATGATTAAACGTGGCATCGGCCTGTCTCTCCTATTCCTTAGTGGGCAATCGAGTACCCGGAGTCTCCGACTAAAGGACCTCCCTATGCAAGTCTCCCTCAATTCTTTTCCATGCTCCCAACTGTTCCGTGTTGCATAGAACGGCTTTTAACTACGCTAATCGTAGATCTTCACAAATGCTGGAGCAGGTCTTTCAGGAAATAATCCTCGTTCACTTGGCAAATGATGTTCTCCTATCCATGCGTAAATAGGTCATGCTGGAATGATCGTAAGTCCTCTCTCTATTTACTTATGCTCTAACACTCATAATGAACTTTAAGAGAATGGTCAAACATCACTAAGACGATGTTTTTTATCTACTGTGTATTTAAGGCCTAAAACCTGTGGTTAAGTGAGCAAATTTTGAATGTTATTACCATTGTGCAACCCTCATTCGCTTTTCTTTCTGTGTTTTGAATTCTTCCCTGTTAGGTTTTGCCACCTCTGCCAATGATCACCATCTTTCTTCGTTAACATCGTCTGGAGACTTCAGGGACGTTACGCTTGTTCACTTGACAAATGCCTTTTCCCTATCCCATCGCCAATAAATTATCCCGGAATGGTCTTATCTCCTCCCTCTATTGAGCTGTGGCGATTCCACGCATCGGGCGTGGTATTAGAGGCTGAAATGCATGGACCAATGCAACCACTATGCGGCGACGTGACATCTGCTGTGAATGTCAACAAAGGACTCGACTGCCTGCCAGGCTGTAGCCAATGATCAGGTGTACACACTAGGTTATTGCCGACCACACAGGAAAGGAAATACATGCGTAACATGTGCCACCTGTGTCACACATATGTGACGCCTGACTGTTATAGCCTAAAATCGGTGCCACAGATATGTAGACTGTTCTCCTCATAAATTTGTAGCAACTCATGTTAGTCCAAAACGTAGAAAATTTGTACGATTGCGTCTAAAACAATTAGAAGTGGGTAGAACCTCATTGTTGTTCTAGGAACAAACGGATCGGATCGGAATCGGATCGTGCTTAAGAAGCCATGATATTCAATGGTCTTCCAACATCGACTCTGACAATGCATGCTTTCGAGGCGATCTTGAGATCAAAGACCAGACACGCAGGTGGATTTCAGTAACACGAATGAAGAAGAACAACTGCATAGTTCCTACGTTCTCCTCGAGGTTTGTCGATTTTCATTCTGACGAATTAAAGATCAAGGTCGGGTTGCCTTCAACCGACTAACTGCTCCTGCCTAAAGCCGCATTGTCAGCAAGTTGACAGTCAGATTTCGATAGGAATTATCTCGGGCATTTCTCGAATAAATTGTGAGATGTTCGGCTGGAGCTTGAAGCAATGAGTTGTTTAAGGTCTTTTACTAGTCCCATGGCCCATTTTTGAGTAATTTAAGCTTGTTTTTGGGATCTGTCTCAGGCTTAGGTCGAGCACCGCAGCCCTCACACAAGTTGCAACAACCTCAAACTTATGCTTCCAAACTTCGTTAAATGAATTTATGACACTCAGATGGGAGGACTTCCGTGTATCTACACCCCATTCTAGATGAGAGGCCACTCTCTCTATGATACAAACTAGTAAAATGGTTCTATCCCGAGTTTATGAAAAATGCGTCCAAACTGCGCAACATAGGCGGGATCGCTGTCATGGATAGCCGGTGGGGCGGGTTGCACAAAGCCTGCCAAATCGTGGTCGCTGTAATGAAAGCCAAGTAGAAACAAGCACAGTCATAAGTGATGTCTTTGACCGAAAAATATAACTGGATAACCAGAAGGAGAAAAGGATCCTTTAAAACAAATTACGTGCATCAAATAAATACGCTAATTTCATGCTGATTTTTTGTATAAAAAACAAAGTAATCAATTTTTAGATTTTTTGTTAAAAAGATTTGATGAAATTATAATGGAATCAAAAATTATTCAGGCCCTGAGATATCACTGTGTTGATTCTAATAACCTAAAAACAAACTGCTCAATTGCAAGAAATTCAAATGCTTAAGGTGTATTTAATTATGGTATTTTAATACGCTGCTGCTCATGCATCTTGGGTCGGCTTTTAAGGCCATCCAGACGAGCACTATATAATAGGCTCCAGTTGGCGCGAAGATTCCGTTTTCTTGCCCGCGTGGGTGCTCCGTGGTGGCGCCCGCTTTGGGTTATTGGGATATCAGAGGGGTAGGTGCCACATGCAACTTGCAGAAAATTACTCACGAAATGAAGACAGTGCAAATTTGGTTAATAGTGACAGCTCTAATTGATATTAGATTTAAAAGCGGCATCATTCGATCTGCAAACATCATTTCTATCGCTACATCTCTCATTTGTCGCTAAAATCAGCTGAAGACTCTCTACACTTGCCCGGCGGCGATTCTGTGCGCCTTTTCTCTTTCCCTATTTTGCCTAGCTTGCGGAACAGAGTCGACTTCTGCTGAAATACCTGGGAGTAGAGTTTCATGACAAACGGTACGAGTGTGGTCCATGTAATCGCGAGTGTTTTGTGTCCTATCCGTAATCACTAGCTCCAACTTTCGATCGTAGTGCATGGCTGTCGGAGAAGTACTCGCTGGATCTCGACTTTCCTAATGTAGGTAGCCTCTCCCTGTTCAAAGTAGAACGAATATCCTTCGTAGTTACCCTATTATATCGACGGCGATTTCAAGTTGACTCAATCTGGGGCTATTTTGCAGTACATTGTTGATAAACACGGCACAGGTGAGTTTGTCTTGCTCTTCTTCAAGTCATTCTGTCTGATGTTGAGCTGTTCACTTTACCTTGTGCCTCGCTTGCGTTGTAGTTCCCGATTGCAAAAAGCAATGCGCGATGCTGCACATGCTTTAGTGCGAGGTTATGAATTTGCGCGTGGCGTTCGTACATACTTGTTATAGTCCAGATTTTGTAAGTTTTGCCTTTTGAAAAGTAAGTGGGAGTCCACAAATGTCGGTTTACTCCTAAACCCTGTTATCCTTTCTCTTTTACAATTTTCACAGGCGAAATTGAGTCCAAAATTCTTGGAGACCCTTGCGGAGAAGCTGCCGAACTTTGAGCCATTTTTGGGCGAAAGGGAGTGGTTTACTGGTCAAAAAGTGGGTGCATTTCCACCTTCTATCTACTTGTAATCATTTTCCTCTTCTTTTGCTTCTTACAGCCAGTTGGTTTGTGGCTGTTAGACATGTAAGATGGTCTCTAGGTGCACTATCAGCATTCTTCGGTATTGACTGTTTAGCAGATGTGGAGGGATTTTGTTCTTGCCATGGTTGGCTGTAGGATTTACCAATGCCGATGTTGTCTCTTTTGTTTGTAGATTAATTATCCCGACTTTGGTTTGTGTGAGCTGCTGAACCAGCTGACGAAGTTTGAGCCAACGCGGCTGGCGAAGTATCCCAAACTGCAGGCCTACTTGTCACGTTTCGAGGTAAATGGATAGATTGTTCGGCATTGGTAGAAGCCCGAGTTTGGATCTTGGACACTGAGATCGGAGGTAATGTTTTCTTTGTAGAACTTGCCTGAACTGAAAAATTACATGACTTCGAAGGAGTTCAATACAATTTCTTGCCATGGACCAAGTGCACATTGTCGTGGTGACCATTAGACGAATGTTTATGCTTTGGTGTTACTTCTTTCGCTTAATTCTGTGCGCCTTCTAATAACTAATTGGCGTTAATTTATACCAACGTTAAGTTCTTAGACTGGGCTTTTGGAATGGTTGAAGGAGGGAGAAAGGAGGGAAGTCGGAACCCAGAATGTGTGTTTGGGGGCTTCTGTTGACATCGGCTTGTGATTGTGTTGCTTGCATCAAGAGTGAGAAGAATTGTGCTTATTCTCTGAAGGGGAGCTGGTGATGCTGCGTGGTTAGGCGGGAGTAAGTATGGTGTGCAGTTCGTCATTGTTCGACAAGGGGTGAACTCTAGGTGTCTTTGTGGTACCAAATCCTGTTCAGTTGGTATGATGGAGAGACAAGCGGAACGTTAGGTAGGATGGGTCTGGAGGCACTGGATGCGTAGGACGAAACGTGGCTTTGACGATGTACCTTCTACATATGCCCACAGATGGGCAACTGAGTCGTCATTCCAGGCGGTGGGTGTGTCGCCTTGGAGGCGAGTTTTGCGAGATGATGGTCATGCAAATTTTGCCCTACTTTGATGTCCCATTCGTCTTATATGCAGCACCTGGATTTGGTCTTTTAGTGGTAATTCGCAAGCAAGTCTTGTCTGATCACCAAAGAGGTGTCAATAGGAAACCAAGATTTCATCTCCCTGACATGACCTTCATAGATCCTCTCCAAAGTCTTCCATGGAAAGGGATGCAGTCGGAGTAGCAAATTGCGTAATACGCAAAACAAAAGAACGCAAAAGGCTTGGCTGATTATAGTGGATTAGAGTGGCGTGGAACGTGAGGATCTCACACCCGACCGAAGTGCAGCTGGATCACTTTTGGTTGGCAGTGACACTGAAATGAATTCATTTTGGCGTTCGTTCACTCACTTCGTGACACGGTCCAGTGGGAACGATCATATTTTGGTCTCATAAAGGCGCCAAAAGTGCGTGTTACTGGGCTTGACTCTATCAAGGATAGAGGGTAGGCAAGAGCGCATGAAGCTTGTCTGTCCGTAGTTGCTGTAAACAGGACCAGATGCACGAGTAACTTGTCATGAGGTTGATTGCGAAGATGCTTGGCAATGGGTGCGTTCCGCATCGAGGCCCAGCAAATGCATAAAAACACTCGACTCGTGAAGTGGGACCACATTTTTGTACCATCGCGTGCACTGTGCGGTCACAATGCAATTTTGATATCAGGGGTGATGCGGCTTCCTTACCTACGACGGCACTGCACCACTCTGTCCTCTCAAAATTCCACCGGTCGTATTTCGGTCTCTCTTCTTGTTCTTTCTGCCTCTCCGCCACTAAAGTTGCTAAAGGAACTGCGTAAGCCATGAAGTCTGCCCAGGAAAGAGCTTCATATGGATATCCAAGGATTTAGTAAAGTGAGCTTTGGCTTTAGGCGTGATTTGGCTACTGCAGCACCAACAAAGGCGGCAGGAAATCAGTTAAACAAGACAAGAGATATGTGGTTCGTGTAGTTGTTTTTGATATTTGTAAACACACAGCACAAACCTGTGATGCATTCTGGCCTGGATGCACCCTTTAGAGGACAAGCGGCCAGTCTACACTGTCCTCTAGGCTAGAGTGACCATGCTTGCGACTTTTTTATTTGTCATGTGGACCGTCGTATATCCGTTTACCTAAAAAATTGCCCTCATTTATGGGAGGTGTAGATAAACTTATAAATAAGGAGTCCACGCATAATATTTTGTAAATGACAAACCGTTCGGGTTCTCTTCGGAATGTTCCAATGCTGACAACGATGCTCATGAGCTTATGTTGGTGGAATATCAAAAACGACTTGTCAATTTGTCACTTATTTATCTCATGTGTTTGCAAACCAGCTCAACACAGACGCAAAAAGTGTGCTAATTTATGGTGAAGTAGAAGTACTGTGGTGATCTGATACTTTGTTTGACCCTGCTCTTAAGGTCACAGGCTCCTTAGTCTCCCCCAGGGTGCACTTCTCTCCGGCACCACGGCTTTCACGACGTGTTATGCAGTCCCTAGTAGGAAATTAAAAAGACCAAAGATTACCAACCAAAAGTTGACTTAATGGGTGTCGAAGGTGGAAACACAAATTAAATTCACATTATAAATTAAGTAGCATTGTGGTAGTGACTAACTGCGTGGTTATCGCCTAGAAGCAAATCTGTTGCTTCAACTGAACATGCATGAGGAAATGCCCTACTTCCTGCCAACTTCCCCGTGTCAATGCCGTACTCGCAAGTGATAAATTACTTGCTAGCAATACATTTGTGTTTTGTGGGCATCTTTACTTAATCGCCATCGAATGAGGGATGGGTAAATACATTCTTCCTTTGCCGCGATGCCCTCCCATTTTGCAAACCTTTTAGTCTATAATATGTTTACTTATTTTGTTAACAATTTACTGCTTTAGATCTATTTTAAACTTCTTTTAAAGTAGTTTATTTTAGTGATTTAGTGAGAGTCCTTAAGGTCATTTGGGAGAGACTTTCGAAACGGTTTGCATTTTGAACGGTTGCCCGGGTTGTGTGCTTGCTCTTCAGTGCTGCGGTCGCGCTTGTTTTGGCTTATTGGGATATCAAAGGGGTGAGTGCGGCGTGCTGCTTACTTTAGAGGGCTTATGAAATCGAGTTTATTCGAAGTCACCTGGTGTCGCTAATATTATTTAATAGTAGCCCTAATAGCAATGTCATTTGGTTTCTAAACTCGGGGTTTCAATGCATCAGTAGCTATTCGGCGTTCAAGACCACTGGCGACTGCTTGACGTTGTCTACAGTCACCTTTAGTGGCTTTTCTGATTTTTGTTTTATTTTGCTTAGCTTAGGGAACAGAGTCGTCTTCTGCTGAAATATGTGGGAGTCGAGTACGATGACAAGCAGTACACGTTTGGCCCAGGTAGGTAAGAGTAGTTTCTGCTTTATGCACACTCGTCAGCTCCAACATTCGATCGTAGTGCATGGCTGTCAGAGAAATTTTCGTTGGGTTCCGACTTTCCCAATGTAGGTCGGCCCTTCATGTTCCACCTCTTACTAGCGTCTCATATAGTTGTCGGCGACTTCAAGTTGACTCAGTCCAGCGCCATTTTGGAGTGCATTGCTGATAGACACGGTATGAGTGAGTTGGTTTGGGTTGTCGTCCATTAGGCTTCTTTACCTGGTTATGTTGAGCTATCGGAATTCATCTTACGGTGTGTTCGGATTGCAGTTCCTAATTGCAAAAAGCGACGTGCAGTATCGCATAGGCTTCAATGCGAGGTTTTTTGATCTCCAGATGTCTTTCGGTGATGTTTGCTATAGCGCCGATTGGATAAGTCGACTCTACCAAAGCATTGGAGTTGTTTCGAATGCTGATCACCTTTGATTTGCATGTTTGGTGCAGGAGAAGTTGAAGCCAGGTTTCATGGAGACCCTTGCACAAAAATTGACAAACTTTGAGGCCTTTTTGGGCGAAAAAGTATGGCTTACTGGTGAGAAGGTGGGTGCATTTCTGTCACTCCTCTATCATCTGCTACCTATTGTCTCCATTTGTTGTAGTCGTACTTTTTGTGGCCATTTGGTTGTTAGTTATTAAGTGGGTCAAATGGTTCGTTGGTGCATAATCGGCATTCCTTTGGCATCGTTGGCTCGGTGGATATGGGAGTGTTGTCCCTTTCATAGTTAATGGTAAGGTTTTCAACTCAGTTGTTACCTCTTCTGTTTGTAGATCAATTATCTCGACTTTAGTCTGTGTGAGGTGTTGATCGAGCTGAAGAAGTTTGAGCCAACGTGTTTGCAGAAGTATCCCAAACTGCAGCCCTACTTGACGCGTTTCAAGGTAAATTGACGGACCGCTTGCGACCGGTGGAGTTCTTAGCTGTTGAGGTTGGATGTCATTTTTTCCTTGTAGAACTTGCCGCAGTTGAAGGATCACATAGCTTTGAAGGAGTTCGCGGCTCGTGCATGCACTGGAGCTGATGCACACTGGCGCGGTGACAGTTAGGTGGTTTTTATTGTTGTTGCTGTTGTTGTTGGGGTTTTGTCGCTTTCATTTTCCGCCATTGTTTCGTTTGATTCCTTGAGTTGTTGCATCAGTAAGCGGTGGCAAAATCTGTTGTTTTATTAATGGCACCGGATTTCGGTCTGTTAGCGGTTGTTGACTTGCCCTCTTCATGGATTTTGCACTGTGCACACTGTGATTTTTGGCCTTCATAGAGGCCGATGCACGTGGCTGTACGCGATTGCAGTTTCCGTGTTTGTTCTTGCATTACCATAAAAGCGGTCTCGTCAGAAGGCTAACTTTTTGACTGTTAAACGTGATCTTACACGATCCTATTTGAATAAGGAAGATGGAAGACGGAAGCTGCAATGCATGAACAGAGTAGATTGTTGAATGTTGCGGAAAATGAGCGCTTTGAACCCGAAGCAGTTTAAAGCGACGGATGCCACAGTTAAATTGCATTTGCCTCCTGTTAGGGGAGAGCTGTTTGGTGCAGTGAAATCGCTACCAGGATCTCGCCCTGGTCAAAATTGGTCGCCATCTCCTCCGCGATTTGCAAAGGATAGTGAGGATGCGAGGGGTACGCACAAATTATTGCCTGCCAGTTTGTCCTTTCTTCTCACGAAAGCATAAGGCCGCCAAGTGCCACAATTTGCTTGTCGTTTCGCCCTCTGACCACCGCTTCGCTGACTCACGCTGGGTTACTTCGCATTGTACTTTACAATTTGTTATTACAAATTACCTATCTGCGTTGTACAGCCAATGGGGCGGTAACCGAAACGCGAGTGAGAAATGCGTCTTTTTCGGTTTGAGGGGACCACGTTTACAATTTTCAGGGAACTTAAGTTATATCATAGCTTAATTAGTTTGACAAGATTGTGGTCAAAGTTATTTGCTAAAAAGTTTGCATTCTGTGTGAATGGGGTGATAGGTAAGAGTGGCCTTGAATAGACATAGTTGACGCGCCCTACTTATTTAATTCAGTAGGTGCTTTATGATCCTCACTGCATTGGATAAGCCTCAGGTTTGAGTCGGTTGCTCTCTTCCGTACGGTTCTAACATCAGCCACTGCGAATGTTACACCATGCCTTTAGAACTGCTATACATCAAACTCAAAAGAAACACGTCATAGTAATGTGATGCTGGGGTTAATCTTTCCAAGATCAAAGAATATGTCAAAGCTCGCTTGGTTCGCTTGTTTTTGGTCGTTGGAATCACTCATTGTCATGTTGCTTGCAAAGTAGATTGGCAATGGATGTGTTTTTGAGACATTGTCGAATTTCGACTCTCCAGATTAAGGCCCACTTGATCCATGAACACATCCGGCTTCTGTCTTGACACACAGAATGGAGCCCCATTCCCGTCTCCTCACACTCACTGTACAAGCGGACTGACAGTAATGCTATAGAGCTAGCAGATTTTCACCTAATGTGGCCACGCTTCAACAGCTTTGACATCCAACATCCGTTTGGTCTCGTTTTGTTTACACTTGGCTTCCTTCTACCAATTACACTGCTAAGTGTCTGAAGGAACGGGTGTGATGTGCATCGCGTGCCCATGAGGGAGCCTCAATCCATTATCCAAGACCTCAGTTGGATGTGCGTCAGCTGTAGACACGAGTTGGTCTCTGTGGCACCCGTGAAGGCGACAGTAAACTAATTGGCATGTTAAGTTAAACAGGAAGAGAGATGTGAATGACACGGTTTTTGTTGACACTTGTGAACACCCAGACCTTGGCCATGGCAATGATGAATCTATATCTCCCATCCCAATGCTGATAATGTCGATTTTAATAGCTTTAGTTCATGTATTTGCGCTGCTTTGGCATATAATATGGACAACACTTGTCTCACATTGACTCTGCTTACCTATTCCAATTATTTAGTGCCAAATTGATGTGCCACGTATGTGTAACGTATTGCCACATGTACATGGCAATAGTGAGGGATATACTAATTATCTCCAAGCTTTTAGTAGATCATACTAATCACTGGGCAAAGCAATCACTAACACAAAGCAACTTTATTTGGTTCTCTTGTGGACCCGCTACTCGGTTTTAAAAGCACTACCCGCCGGTGACAGGCCATCACATGCATTCCTTCTCTATCAATTTGCAGCCAAATGTTACACTAAAAGAAGTCTTTATGGATGCTGAATGGTGTAGATCAGGTGACCAGAAATTCAACACTGCAAGCGATTCCACGAATAAAGTAGGCACCCTTGGAATGTCTGAGAATTGTTGACCTTTTCTTCTCCATTGAGTATCCCCTCACCTGAAACATAAATGTAAAAGATTGACTCAACCAAAGGTGGAGTAAAGATGCAACGTAAGGAATGCATCACCTTTGGAAAAGCTATCCAAACCCGCAGTTAGTGCACACCTGCTACTAACACTAATAAGTAGATGCTGGGAAGGAATAATAAGCCAATGGTGATTAATGCCATTTTAAGAGCTACCAACTTATCCATTGCCATGATGCATATAAGGGGTGATGAGATGACGAAGAAGGTGATCGGTTAGCGTCTAGCAGATCTCGGGGGCTGTAGACACGTATATAGGGTGGAGGCTCAGGTCACGGAGGGTTGACAGCTTGTGTAGACGAAAACAGCTAATTAATTAAAGCATACCACGATACCAGGAAAAATTATCACATGGGATAGATTTTCTGGAGTCTGGTGGACTTGATCAGCTAGGTCTTATAAAGTATTGCGTGACAGCGGACTCCCGCTAGCCACAGCGTTTCCAACCGGAGGGACCACGAAAACAACGATCTTAGTAGACAGAAATTTCTGCCACAGTTCGGAGCATGGTGTCTGCGTTCGTCCTACCAGATTGATGGATGGTTGTAGAAGTTAGGGGTGGGTGATTGATGACTGCATTGTGAAGTCGACCTGGATGTTCCCAGTCATTTTCAGCGATTCCACATTCACATATTCCATAAAACGTCAATCACAGATCCCTTTAGTTCGGTCCCACATGATGTAATGGAGGTACCCACGACCCCTCCACAATACATCGAGCTGCCTCCTTTCAGCAAATGGCAGATGGACTAACTTTTCATCTATGTCAACGTTGTTACCATTTCTACGGAACGACTACGTTCCATTTCACTCATTATCGGACATTTCCATATGTCCATTCCGCAGTCAAGTATCAGTCAGGTTTTGTTATTCCATTTCTTAAATTGTCAACCATCTGCTGCCTCCAAAAAAATGGAGGGTGAAAGTAGCTCCCTCGTCTCGAATTCATCCATCATTCTGTGAAGAAATTGGGCCCACATTTCCATTGGTTCTCCCTCATCACACACAAATAGTTAGCTCACGAAATAATTATGGTTTCGAGATTCTTCTTCCTAAGCATAAGGATATGACAACTACTGAAGTCTCCAGTTAGTAGTATGTGCTGTGGTTTTAAGTAGGTATTTTGGAAGATATCCAACAATGATCCACGATAATCATTATTCTAGTGCGAGAAAATGTGTGTTCATTTTGTGGGAATAACTCTGCTATTCCATTTTTTGCATAAATGGCACGCAAGGAAACATTTGGTTTACACTGAACCTGCCTTCTCGACTCCTGGTTATTCTGATATTTCGAATTGCCTTATAAGTGTTTTTGAATGGCATTTTAAATTAGAATCTGCAGATTGTGGTTCTGTCCTTCTAACCCACATTTTTAAACCTGTGCTTCACATAGTAAAGTGGATTGCGTCCTTTCTGCTAAGCTATCCACGAACTAAAGCAAGATAAGTTTGGAACATGGACTTGGCTCTTCTCTGTGCGAGTGCTCCTACATTCACTCTGCGAGTATGTTCACGTATTTGATTGGCTTTTTTGCTCAAACCCAATTGCCTACTCCCCCTTAGGCCTCCTCAGTCATCATGTCGCCATCCTCACAAATATTTACAGACATCTTTTCACAGCTAAATTGAACGCCACTGAAACCCATTCAGTAGATGTAATTTCTTTGTTGTTTTGTAAGCAATATTGTGGATTATTCCTCTTGTGGCTACAGGAGAGTTGAATGCAAACTGTGAGGCGATCCCCCCAGCACCACGTCTTGAAAAAATGTCATTATGAATTAAAATTTTGAACTGTAGAAGTGAGATTACCAGTTTTTGGCAGTAAAATGTGCAAACGCATTCAAAGTAGGCGTCTGTTTTGCATCGCCTTCAGAGCAATCACATCTTGCTTTCATCAATTCCATTTTTCTCCTCATTTTTATCCTGGTAGCAATGAAATAGACCTTAAAAAAGGCCATAAGTGGGACAGGAAAAATAAGGGCAAAGTAATTGTCAACTGCGCTTTCTCCGCACAATCAGCCCCTAAGTGCCGCCTCTTTGCTAGTTGGTCGGGTGTTTGCCTGCTCTGTAAATAGAATAATTCAGCTTGCCGCCTAGCGGGCTAACAATGAGCTCAAACAGATGTGCATTTTTCGCTTCTTTCTCCTTCCTAATGTCCTGACTGGTTTTCCTTTTTTCCCTTAAATGGAGAAAATAGAATACCCGCTTATTATTATTATTATTATTAGAATTTTCTAGGTCAGAAAAGTTAGGGCTTCAACTATCCACATGGAGGCAAGCAAGGTACCGATGGGTGAACCTGAAATGCGTCCTGTTTCCACTATAAAACAAAAAGTCATAATTTCCACTTTCGGGATTTGTTCGCTTCAAAAGTTTCCTATTGGTGAAATTTTCTCTTTGGTAGGTCAAACGGTCAGCGAAGGGGTGGGAGGGTGAAGTGATAGAAATCAGGGAGAAAAAGACACCGCTTCCTCTTCCAAGTGTGGCTGCGTTGCTGGCCTGGGTGACTGCATTACCACGATTTTACCATGCAATTGGGAACTTCAAATGACTGTTTTCTGTGCAGTTCCTTAACCACTTACTTTGGAACCATTCCGCCAAGTTGTCTGGCGATCCCAGATCCTACAATCGGATATAGACGTCGTTGTCGCCGTTGTAGCTAGTCGAAGATCCTTCAGTGTAGCTACATGCTGTTGGGTCACATCATGACCGGCTAGCGGAGGTCAAATTCACAAGCTCAGTTCTGTAGCTTCGAAACCGAAATTACCCTCTTCTTGTAGAAGTGTACAAAGCTCTAATTGTGTCGCCTTTCAGCTCACTGGAGAGCAGTGGGATGGAGGTAAAGTTCAGGAAATCCGGTAAGTTGATTATCAGAAGTTGCCTGGTAGAAAGATGTTTTACCAGATGATGTGGATGGCTGTGAAGAAGTAGATCTCTGTACATTCGTTTAATTGTCCTCTCTTGAGGACCTTTAAAGTTTGGCTTAGAAACGGTAAGTAATAGGGCGTAAAATTGACAATAGCTTATCAACACAATTTCCTGTCAATTTCATGCACCTCTTCCAGTGCTCAACTGACACCTGAAGAGCTTCGACAGAGAACGCTTCGGCTCCAACGCGGTGGTACCGACGTGGGGGATGTCTAGTGCTCCAAATCGCAACAGTTCCTACATGATTGTGTTCAGCAGCATCAGATTCGCTTTAGGCGGTGGCTAAAATGCTTGTTGGTGGTGCTACAGCAACTTAGATGAAAAAATTATCACGTCCGCAAGAAACTTCGCTCCATATTAAGTTTTTTTCCATGCATGAAATAGCATCGCTGATTTAAGGTTTTTCCGCCATGTCCGCACCCGCTGTCAATGCAGGCACCTCCCATTGCTCCCATCTACTGCGTATAGTACCTCATGCACAACACCAATTCAGACGTCTTTGCAGTTTTCAGTCCAAGTTTTACTTAGCGAAGGGGTGGATCCACCTCCGAATTCACATTGTCAGCCATAAAACCACTCAGACAGTGGCTTGGGTCCTCGGCAGCGTGTTTAAACGTGAGCAGCTCATTGTCAATCACAAATACCGCAAGCTAACTGTCCAGCCAACCAGCCAGCCGGTTGACCTACCGAGTGGCAGGTGAAGTGATCCCGGCCACATACTGTGTTAGTGGCTCTCACGGCATTAGATGACATCCGCCATGTTTGTTTATCACTGTGGGAGGCGACTAGCAAGCGGAAGGTAACCTCGTCTAGGGTTTAAGTGCTATTCAGTGGTTTGTGCTTAAAAATTAACCGGATGGAGAAGCACCGGTGTGATTTTGCGTTGGCTTTGACATCGACACTATCGTCGCGCATCTACATCTTATTTGTCTTCACCCGTCAAGGTAAAAGGGGTATTTGCGAAGTCGACTACGCTGTCTCAAAACATCCAATGAAGGTATGCCGCTTGATTAGACTGATTAGACAGCCATCCACACCTATCGCCACTTCGGCAACACTGGCAAGCTTCACCTCGTCCGTGGTGGTGCCTCGAGACAATGAACGCGGCCACTTCGATTCATTCGACTGCCTTGAGTGTTCCCACCTCTTTCTATCATGATGGTACAACCGCTCATCTACCCGATTGACAAAGACGGCTTGGAAGTCATCGTTGAGGTCATATGTGTGGAGAAGTTCCTCTGGGGGAAGATTTTTTTGCCTCCTACTGTGCCTGTGGATTAGTTTCGAAAAACTTTGAAGTTGATTGAATAGTTACTGAATTAAATTAAAGGTACCATCTAGGAATTCAGTCCTTCCATCCTGTAGGAGTTGGTGAGCTACTGCAGTGGTAGCAATGATAGGTAGGGGGCCCCATCTGGCTTAACAGTAGATCCGACTTTGTTGGCTGACCATCATTTTCACGCGTCAACAAAGGCAAGGCGTCTGTCTTGAGTGAGATGACTAAGTCGAGCCCTGCAACATGGAGACAAACAAGATAGCCTTGAACTCCACCAGTCCTCTCAATCTTCGTCACGTTGCTTCTAGGTAGATGTTCTTGACATGGCTGGGGCTGGTGTCTATCTACGGCTACACAATAGAGTTTACCTTGCCATTGACGCGATCATCAGGGTTCCTAAGTGATTCTACAGAATATACTGTCACCAATGAAGAGGGTAGCATTTCTTCAAAGACTCTTGACCATCATTGTGAAGGGGTGACGACAGATTACGCCAGGGGCGTGGTAAGATTTGACCCCCGTCTCCAGGCTCAAGGACCATACTACCCTACTGGTGTGTCTTGCTACGAAAACAGTGATGACTACAGGAGCCGGGAAAGAGGCACTGAATGAATTCCCTCTAACATACAACGATGGAAGTACCAACAGTCTCGATTCAGAGCGGCCTATTGCAGTCCAAGATAATTTTAATTTGTTCAAATAAAACCACCTTATCCCCCTGAGCGAAGAAACCAACGGCCACGTCACTCACTCCTCCATGCACACAGTGCGCGAAGTAGATGCCTGTTCAGGAAGACATTTGGGTGCACGTAGGGGGAGAAGGGTAGGCGACAAGATCACATTGTGGTCTGCAGTATTTGTTTCGCACATCAAAGCTCATGCAATCGCAGAGTGACAGACTCGGCTGCATGTCTCCTGTTTACCATGACATGGAGAGATTACAAACGTACTGCCATGATATAATTAGATCTAGCGTGACCCATAAGTATTTGATACACGTCAAACAACCGGATGTAATGTTAAATAATCTAACCATCTTTTTCGACCTATCCTGGTAACATAACCCTGCAGGTAAAAAAAGCATTTTACATAAATTACGCACCCATTAGGTTAGGTTTCGGTATAATTAACAGTTATCTAAATGGAGAATGAAATCTGATTTTATTAGTGGTGAAGAAGTAAAGTTTTTAACAACTTTCAAATTGAGCCATTAGCTTTCCTTTCAATTGCCTAGTAAAACTGAAGATACAAAGCTTAAAGATTATAGATTCAATTCTAATCCTCTTGATAAAGTAGCAGTTTGAGATATTTCTACATAGTGCGAAAATCAATAGAAATGAAGAGACTGGATTTGTTAAGTGCGTGTGTCTACATTTGTGGACGAGGCCAAATCCTTCCGCGTGTATTCAAAAGTGGATACGGGTTAGGAGTGGGGACGATTGGAAACAAACATTTCTCGCGTAATGCAGTGGCCCACACTTAGTGTTTACCTTTCTTGCAAAGATAAAATGAGTTTCAGTCTGATGATCATGTTTGAAAGTTAGAAATAATTTGGCTTAGTATTAAATTAGGGTGTATGATAAACAGAAATAGCATTGAATACGCAGGTGGCATGTGATACCTGCCTCCTATGCAGCCCTTGTTTAATGTCACAGCGCTCACTTATGTTGCTACAATCGTTTACATGATAAGATTGCCACTTCGAATAAGTGCATTTGATTATGATATGCACCTGGTTAATTCTCCTTCCACTTTGAAAAATAAAAGAAAGAAATTGCAAATTGCACTGCCGATAAGAACACACTACTGAATGGTCTCAAGGGGGAATGAACGCCAAAAGCCACGCATCTACAGCATCCTTTGTCGGTCACTTGTCTGACTAATTTAACTTCGTTTCTTGAGCTGAAAAACTGCAAAGTTCCCTTGACCTAAAACAGCCTACATTTGTTTTTTTATCCTGAAAACAGCTTATCTGTTTGCCCTACACGATTTTTACTAGCTTGGTTTGTAGACATAAGAAAAAAAATCTAGGAGTCACATTTACGCGGCGCGGGCACACAACACATTAACAACTCATGTCATGACAAGCACTATAAAATCAATACTCCCTGTAATCTGGCTTCATTCATATGTTGGTAAAAATTGACTTATGAGGGCAAAAGCGATCTTCCAGACAGATGAAAAAAGTATTATCCCATATTTGCCCATGAAAAAGAAATATTGCCAGCTTAAAAACTAACGGGCAGTATGACATTCTAGGAAAAAAGGAGATGTCAGAATGCAATTTATAAATAAACTGAGTGAATATGTACAAAATAGGTGCTAAATTTTAAATAGCCAATACAGTTCAATTCCCATGGCTCTTAGTCGGAATAGCATCCATTACTGGTGACACATTGTAATGAATTTACCATTACTGGGTCAGGCTGTTTCATAAATAAGTTAGCAACAAAAAACAAAATAAAACGAAATATTTGGAATTTCTCATTTTCGATTTAAAGGCGCAGCTGTCCTTCAGCCTCATTGGAACGCAGTCGGTTCAACTCATTTGCTTGGATACATTAATTAGAATTTTCGAGACCAGACCGATTCTAGCCTTTTACCGACGCCATCTGATATTCTCTTCCACATTTGAAGGTCTCGAAATGTCGCTTGTGTGGAAGGAATGACCACTTGCTTACTCCTATTTTATCATACCTCTTATTTGACACATTGAGGTGTTTGACTTACAAAAACTAGGTACCAATCAAGACAGAGATGTTCTTCCTTTAGTATCAGAGTGGATTTGCAAACAGCAGGAATAAACGATGGCTCCAAATTATAGATCCATTTAGGTGTCACATCACCGGATCTTCCAACTTAATGATGCAATCAAATGGATGATTCGACGAATTGGGGTCGACAATTCCCACGACATGTTTTGATGCCCACTGCCAGATGACGAACAGGACGCGCTAATGTCAGTAACAGACGGAAAGCCGTTGATGTGTTGATCAGGTCCATAAGTTGGTGGAACAATTGGGTCATCACAAAAATAACAACAGGGTCCGCATTTGAGTCACCAAAAGCCTGATTTTTACGACCGTCAGCAAACATTTTGCTTGGATCACCAGAACCGGTGGTTAACTTGGACGAATTGTGTAACCATCATTATGGAGAGAGAGCAAGACATTGGGGTTTTGAGGTAGACGTCTGGAGAGAAGTCTCTAGCCTTTGAGGTTTGAGCCTGCCCGTGGTCCAATCCTGTCAGGTGGGGCTTCCGACCTCTAAAATCTTCACTCCCATTTGGACGGTTCATGTGTACTCCTGAGAGGCGAAACATCTCCCGAGGTTGATCGACGCTATGTATAAGAGGCGAAAATCCTTTAGAGCGTGAAATTTGCAAGTCAGACTTGAAACTACAACTTCGGGTCTTGGTATTCGAATGTCGAGGCAACACGTGGATGTGATTTGGAGAGATGAACTGCACTTAAAAGTTCATGAGATAAAAAATGGAGGAAGGGGGACTCTGAAACACCTCACCCACACAAATGGATGGAGGGATGTGAATGGGGGACAGGTAAACAACAACCCCTCAGGATGTTTTTTTGTTCTGGGAAGGGAAGAAATGTGGAAGCAGGGGTTCTTGCCGCTCTCAAGCCCTTCAAACAGCCTATTTCTGGTGGATTTAAACGAGCACAGATTTACTTCCCATCGACCTAATCCTCCGTAGGATGGGAAAAGCTCAAAAAATGTGTTTAACGAAGTGGACTGACAGGAAAAACAGGCCCTACCGAATGAAACCCACTTCCGGCCTTCCAGCTAGTCATGCTTCTGCCCTCATGGAGCCACCACGAAGTGTTTTTAGTGGATCTCATCCACCTCCACTTCTAACATCTTAATCCAATCAGCAGGCGTGACGGCCATGACTTTCCTCTAGGACTGAATTATTTACTGACGAAGAGGAAAGTGGGAGGGCGATCACGACCAAGGAAGAGGCGTAAAATCCCCAGACTTTCCGTCCATGGATATGCCTCGTCTCACAATTGGAAGGCGCCTCATGAGCATAGCCGAAAATATACACCATCACTTCTGCCAACAAATAGTCGGATTTTCATTTAACCGACTGGACAACAAGGTGGAAGGACATTTCTAGGTCTGAAGGTCGGAACAATACTTCCTCCCTTGTTGTTCACAACATTCGTACTCGTTGTCTGTTTTTGTCCGCTCCATCTATGATAAATATTATTCATAAACGGTTCAAACTCATTGTCTTTTCAAATCGGACATTTCCAATTTTAAGTAGTCTGCCAGATTCGGAATGGTTAGAGAAATGCGTAAATGACTGAATACAGGAATGAGCAAATGGTTGGATGAAACGGTGTCTGGATAGGTAGATAAGTGGACAGATGGTTGGCTGGATGGAAGGAAAGATGGATGGATGGGTAAACGGACGTATGGATGGACAGTTTAGTCAGGTTAGATAAGAATACAAGCCCTATCCCGTAAGGGAGACAATGTCAGACATTCCTTTCCTGCCCTCCCTTCCCACCTCAACTCTTGATAGGTCCAATAAACAGGCCACGAGGGCAGGTGGCCTCGGGGTGTCATGACCGAGAGGCGTGCCGTGAGGGGTGGGTGCAGTAGGCCGCAGAGTGCGCCACGCTCTCGGCACATGATGTCCTTTAATCAGAGCGACGTAAATTACTTTCTCTGTTTAATTGTCTCCTTAAAAGTACGGATGGCACTCTCTCTCCCCCCTTCAATCATCCAGTCATGCACACACACATACGCGCCCAGATCAGCCATGCAAAGATATCCATACCAACTCCATCGGTTCCGTTGCCAAGCCAAGGGGCTCCGTGTTGTGACACTTAGATCAGTGTTTGGGAAGTAGTGATGCTAAGCAACCGTCAGCACGTCCTCATCCTTCTGTTGACAAATGAGTAGTCGTCCACTAGATCTTAGTACCATGGAAGTAGAACCATGGGGCCTAGGAAGGAAAGGATGCGAAGGTCCGTTTCCCACTAGCTCAAACCTCTACAACAGGTGGTCGGAGGCGGTCTAGATTCCCATCTCATGACAGCTGATTCGGACATCGGTTTCATACTAACCATAAGGCTTCAGCAACTACAAAACAAGATGAAATGGAGTCCGCAACTTTAGGCTGGTGGGTTAATTTAGCGGATACTTTGCTTTTCAAACAGTTATGCCAAGAAAGCAAATATGGCCATGGCGTCCGGAATTGAGTGTCCGCTTTTTGCACATAGCCTTATTTGACGAGGAGTCTCTTTGGGAGGACGCAGTTCCATCCAATTCAATCTAATCAATCTTCTAAACCGTTCACTTTTGCGTCCCGCCTTCATTCAACTACGGCATAAACAAAATTGAGCTGTCCGGAAGCAATGTCACCCGCCTCCAGTTGACAAATGGTCCTTCCTTGCAGCTGCTGAAACTAACGGCAGCTGGAGCCTTCAGCACAATGTTGCATATCGGAGGGAGAATTTTAAAATTAGCAGGGGCCCTATCCCACCAAAAAATGATGAGGAAATGGGATTGATTCTTTCTTATCCAGTGCGCAAATTGATATTTCGCCACACCAAGGAATCTGTCCACCTTTCTGGCACCCAGCTACCTTACAGTCCTTCCACTTCCTACTTCATGCAAAACCCCTTTTTTTCAGAGCTGGAGGCGCGTGATAGGTTCAGTCTCGTACTTGACGCTTAGTGGACCTTCCTTGTCCATCGTTTAACCCCAGCGGAACTCATTCTTTCACCACTACTGCACCCAAGCTCCGGTTAAGCTCCCTTGTTAGAGATCCACCTCTCTGTGGTCAATTTGGCATTTGGTTAACCCACGTAGCCAAGACCACTAGCTCACACACCTCACCCTTTTGGTTCATCCAATCATTTTTATCCTTTCCTAGTTATAATTTATTGTCAATCAGCCAGCTGGTTAGGAGAACATTATTACCGCCGAGCGTGACGCAACTTGGTTATAGACCATTCAAACCACCTCATGGACCTTCTACACAAGTTTCTCCTGCCCCTTGCTACTGGACTGAGTAGTGGAGATACTCTACTACATTCACTCAGCCAACTTGAGTGTTAGTTGATGGAAGACCTCCCGCATCCGCGGAGATGGAGAGTTATCTGCATTTGTACAGTTGTGAATTACATCACCCTCAGTACCAAGCAGCATCAAAAGTGGGCTGCTTTTCGACATGCCTGTGAGTGTGCGTGCCTCGGATATGTACAGATAAAGGTGATGGCGATGATGATGCGCAAGGACTGAGCTATGTACACACAAACAGCTGCACACCTTATTTGAGTAGTCGAGCAATCTGGATACCCTTCTCCAGAAGACATCTGTCCCCCAATGAGAGTTTTTGCCGCTCCGAGTAAGGCAAGTAGTAGGCACGGCCGTCTGCTATGGGAATCCACTTGGGGCGGTAAGGTTTACCTTGCTCAAATCCCCTAATTCGACTTTCCAGAATGTCCTTTCGAATTTCCATCCAACAGAGAATGTAGGCCTTGTCTACCACCTCTGAATCGAAGTACAGCTCTGGGCGGCGATTTATTACCAATCCACGCCCCTAAGAATAGATAAAAGGACTGTCAAGTAAAGTACTCACTCTAATGCAGGTGAATGCCTCCATCAACTTACCCACGTATTTGGAAAGGCTGCTGTCTTTTCCATGAAGGTGAGCCAAATGAGGAGGGCAAGGAGAGGGAATGAGGAGGACGTGAGTCTTTCCATTAGGCAGTATATTAGGTGCAATTAGAGAGAAAAGCAAATCCACAATAATTCAGTGTTCACAGAAGAAAGGTGTGTCAAGTCTACCCTAGGTTTTTAAGTGTTGTGAAGGCGTTGATTGGCTGGACACAAGGATGGTTGGATGGATGGAGAGAGGGCTAGTTGAATGCGTTCAACGCAATCAGAACTAGATTGGGGTCTCCCTGTGTCCGCGTATTTATGCCCTTTACCGGCGTGGAGGTGCATCAGCTGTTCACGCCAATCAGCGCACTGGATTGGCTACACTTGGCCCTGGCCTCCTATTGGGCCTCTCTGTCCGGTACGCGATTCAACTGCACGAGAGTGGGGATCGAGCGCCACCCTTCAGGAGGGTTTATTCTTAAAGGTGGCTGCTAATGACATGTATTTAGCAAAAGATATTTTGGCGTTTTTCAAATTGATGCTCTTAAACATTTTATTTTTTGACGTCAAAATTTTTATCGCGCTTAATACCAATATTTATAATTGCCTTTCTAGGGCTATCCTTGCGGTTTCACATTAAATAGGACAAGAGCAACAGAAGGGTCCGACCAGTGTTTTAATTTGCCACTTCGATGAGGGACATAATTTCCAGGATAGCGTGAGCGGAATTGAGTTCTTTGGTTGTCAAATGCAGCCATGTCTTTTCATCAGTAAATAGGCGTCATTAGGAATTTCACCTGAACAACTTCACCTTTGTTTGCATTCTTTTAGTGGTTTTAACATTTTTGCCAAATAAAATGCGGAGATGGTGTTGCATTCTCAAATATGGAAAAGTCCACTTCACTTGGGTACACCAGGGTTGTGTATTTGCGACAAAGATCCGCGATGCAGCTGAATGTCAAGAAAAGGATTTGAAGATTTAAAATTTTGGCACGATGTAGCAATTACCAAATTTCCGTAGACCGTAAGTTTTGTCTACTCATCCTCGAATCGATGCCATCCATCAACATTCATTCTGATTTCGTCTATAAGTGCGCAAAATTGTCACTGATTATTTTAACCTCTTCGACATTTTCAGTTAATTTCGTCTCCTCCACTGATGCTCAAAATCGCCAAATGATATGATTCACATGGTAAATTTTTGTGTTCACTAAAAGGTCTCAAAGTGGCGGAATGTGATGCACAGAGAGTGGGAGAGAGAGAAATGGGGGGACGGAGAAGCGGCTGGATGATGTCGGCAAAGCCTCTGTTTATGTTCATTGTCATGAGGGCATGGGCCCCTTGCATGACCTTTCGGCGTCATTGGCTTGTATGTTGTCAGTCACACGCAAGAATGACCGCGTAAAGGCACCTCGCACTGATGATCACTCTCCATTGAGGATCTATTGTAGACTGCAATTTGCCCTCTAAATCAGTTAGAAATCTATCCTATCCTCCTAATAAATGTCCATTTATTTGCACACCCCCACAGTTTGACTTGTGCACGTTTCTATCGTCTGCATGATACGTCGGGTTAAAAGCTAAACAGGGCGACCTCACCGAATGGGAGGTTCAGAGGTCAGAAGCAGTTGGTCGATTGGCAATATTACTTATAAATATGCTCTAACAGCAATTTTCTGATGTTTACTAGCATTCTCGTCCAACAGATAGAACATCGAATATTGTATGCTAATCCGTCAGGCCCAAATGCTGAGAAATTCACAAGGTTCCTCCACAACCAAATCT